>JACRUU010000030.1:10447247-11059747 GCA_030449085.1 Kryptopterus vitreolus | reverse complement strand
TCATTTGAGTGAAACTTATTAGGGATAACTTATAGGTGTATAGTATATATATATATATATATATATATATATATATATATATATATATATATTCATATTTTATCACCCATTTATCTGTGCGAAGCTGCTTTGAGACGTTAAAAGAATTTTGAAGCTGAATTAAATTCAACTGAGTGGCCTTCCAATTAAAGCTCTGGTAGTAACCCTAATAAAGACGTTTGTGGTGAATCGGAAGGCCTACTGCCCCCCAGGGCTTCTCACGGACATGAGTAACTGACCTTATTAACTCCCTCTGTTAGATAATAAAATAAAAAGAGCCATATGGTTTTCTAAAAGCTAGGGTTAAATTTGTGTTGGTAATAACACAAGTAAAATGCCTTACATCAATAATATGACAAACCTGTGTGTGTATGTTAGAACAGTGCAGGGTTTGGCCCACAAGTTTAAACATCTCAAAAATGTAAAGAATACATGGTACTTCCACTGGATTGTATGTTAGTCCTCTGGCTTGTATGTTAGATTATCTAATGTTAGTGTGTAATGTTGGAGCATAATTTAGCTGCAGCGAAAAAAGACAAGCCACAAGTGACTGCTTGTTTTGTGCAGTCAGTGTGTGTGCGTGTGTGTGTTCTATTTTCACTCCAGGTGGATGAATGTCAACTCTTTCACACTAGGAATAAATTAGAAGGAAACACTGACCGCCAAGCAATTGTTTTTCCTCTGGGGTAAAAAGTCTATTTCTATAGATCGCTTGAATGTTAAAAGCCTCTTGTGTTCAGAGGATATGAAACTGAAAGAAATATATTGTTCTTAGATATATAGTAACAAAGGGTAAAATGCTCCTGTTCTGCAAGCAAGAAACAACAAATGTCCTTTATATAGCGTAAACAGACGTGGCAAAAGTATACACATACTTCAAGTTAAGTTTTCAGATACTGAGGTATTTTAAAGTAAAGAGTGCACATGTACACTCTGACATGTACCTTAAGAAATTAATTGAAACTCAACATAAAGCATGATAACACAATATTCTTATAACTGTTTTAAAGTAATTACTGTGTTTTAAATCACGTAAATCATTAGGACACCAAACGAAACCTTTGTTTTCATATGGACGGTTATAAGATGATACCAGAGAAACTATAACTTTATTTTACTATGTTACTTCCCACCTCTGAATATATATATATATATATATATATATATATATATATATATATATATATATATATATATATATATATATATATATATATATATATATATATATATATATTCATTTTGTGGGTTCAGTGGCCCATTGTGGAAAAGATTGGACACCTATGCTATAGGATCAACTAATTAAAATATACAGTAGTTATACAAAATATAATAACAAAATAATTGATGTTTGGGAGAAAGACCATAAATGATGTTATGGACAATAATGTCTATAATGTTTTAGACACCTGATTTGTATCTATGTTCAGTGCTACAGGTAACATCCTGCAACTTTTACAACAAACTCCTTTTATTTCTTAATGGCTGTAGTAAATGTATTTTCTACTTTTTCAAGCAATATAAGTTCTGTTTAAGTGCTCTCAGCAATTAACAGTGTCAAACAATGGACTGTGATGTTCGACGCTGGTTTCAGAAGCATCCGTAAATTAATCTAAATTAGCCTCTACCAGCTTGCATGAGTCACAAGGCTTTTTCACAAAACTCTCTGACTGTAAGCATTCAAAATCTTTTAACCAGTTCTGAGACAGCACTACGTTCTGACTGTCACCAGGGAGACATGGTCCTCTCCGTTCTCTCTGTCTTGCATGAAACCTGGTCAGGTGGTCCCGCCAGGCTTTTGCTTTATAGACTGAATCTCAGCGGCAAGAAGGACAAGCTCCTGTGAGCGAGTTAGTAGCAACTAGGAGTGGTAAAAGTTTGTCAGGGTAAAGAAGGACTTCTTCATGCAGCCGCTAAATCGAATCTGTGGTTCTCGATGGCATTGCATTAACCCATCAAGTAGGTTATGAATTTGTATTCATTTCCCCTGAACAGAGCCATGCATTACAGCTATTTTGTGCCATCTAGAGAACTTAATCTGGACTCTGTCGTTGAAGTCTGTTGTTGGATTTCATCAGTGGAGATTCAGCATGGCACTTTAAAACATGACTGGCTCCTCATAATGGCGCTGTACACTGAATTATGGCTGATGCTATTGATTATTTTAGTAATTGAATATTCTAAAGATGATTCCATCGATTAATCGAGTCAGACAAGAAGTGCCTTTTCTTTATTAATGAGCAATGATAAATAAGTGAGACAGGTTTCTTAAAACGAGCAAGTAATTATTTTTCTATTTTAGAAAAATCTGCCTTGTTATTGGTGAAATTGCATACAAGAATACCGGTGTAAAAAAAACCCATTTAGTGAATTTAATCGCCTCCCGCGGTGGCCACATAGAGTAAGTCATGTGTAACTACTCGTTTAATGAAATTCATTATTCACACTCATATTTATTTATTAAATCTAGCGCAGTATAGTGATGTGGTATTCCTGTCTCTGGAAATTTTCCACAAACTAAACCCTTGTATTTATTGCCTCTTTAAAACGTGATCCATTGCCTGCGCTAAACTCCAATGTGGAGGGATTTTTTGAATACACTGAATATAATATTAGGGGTGTATGGATCACAACTCTGAGTTTAATAATGATTAAAAAATAATGACAAACGCAAAATGAAAGACAAGAAGAGGCCTTCGGGGAAGACCCAGGATACGTTGGAGGGATTATCCCTCTCAGTATCCCCCCCCCCCCCCCCCCCCCCAGAGGATCTGGAGGAAGTGTCTAGAGAGACGGAAGTCTGGGCGTCTCTGCTTAGACTGCTGCCCCCGCGACCTGGTTCCGGATAAGTGGAAGCTTATAAGCTTCTACCGCTTGATAAGCTTTCAATCGGTAGAAGATGGATGGATGGATGGATGGATGGTTGGAGAATGAAATATTGCTTTTTAAGTAATTTCACAACTACACAGAGCAGTCATGTGTTCATGTGAATGGGACATGTTAATCATGAGCGTCTAGAGTCTTTCATATCTCATGTATAGAGATGTTAAAAATGGAACTCAAATTAGATTTGTCGCCTCCTTTTTTTTGCTTATCCGAAAAATGATCCGATCTGTGACTCAAAAACCATAATGTGAGTTTTTTGATCCGTTGCACCAGTTATAAATAAAAATATACAATTCTAAATAAAATACAATTTCAAATTCCTTTTAAAACTGTAAGCGCACTGTACGGTGTTTTCTTTACGTTTTAGCTTGAAATGATCTCAAACCTTGGAAACTTTCTGGCGAGTTCTTTTTTTTTGGTTATTTTTGATCCGCGCTGGTTTTCCCAATTCCCCCATTTTTTTTCATTTGCAGCCTCCTCAGTTACCTGTCCACAGCACTGTAAGTTTAGCAGGTGACACATCAGTAATAATGGTCTGTAAGAAACTCCATGCTCTGTGTTTAGTTAAATTCACTAAACGTATCATCATCGAGGCACATTAATTTGCCTCGATGAATTTCTGCAATCGAATTACTATTAGAAATCGTTACAGACCTACACTGAACAGAGCCTAGTTTTCCACACATGACCTGTTTTTCCCACCATATATTGCAATTTTCCTCAAGCAGTCTGAGCCTGATGTCAATAACAGTATACTCATTTAAACTTTTGATACCTGAGCTGGATTCGGTTATGCTGCTCAGTGCAGATGTCTGCTGATTTCATTCAAGGTTGCCTCATGAATTTATCCCATTTCTCAGAGTCATTACACTGTATTAGTGTCACCCTTAATGAGGAGATTCTCCGGTTTAAACTACCAGGCCTTCTGGGTAAGTAAGCAGTAAGACATTGGATAAGTGGATAGGCCAGTGAACTACCCTGTGGCAAGGCAGGAATCTTTCACTACTCCATGCCAATGGGCTACAGACAGATGGCTGTTTAATTATGCAGAATTGAACCTGTGCGTGTGTGTGTGTGTGTGTGTGTGTGTGTGTGTGTGTGTGTGTGTGTGTGTGTGCGCGCGCGTTTTAGCCACTCGCTATAGTTTTTCAGATATTCAAACCAATAACCCACCGACTACACTAGTTTTTATAAGGTACACTTCAGTCATTTCGATTCTGTTTACTTTAAGCTTTAGTTGGATGCGATAGTAGAAGCAAATCTTTCCTGTGGACTAGTGGATCACGAATGCTGAAAAAATACAAGACTGCAATAAATCCTGCTTTATACTGCCTGAATAGAGCTGTGCTGTTTCTGAAGTAAATATGCCTGATTGTTTGTTATATGGTTTGCCACAGCGGTCCACCTTGTAACATCGCCACATCATAGCTTCAGGGTCCACAGTTTGATCCCGAGCCTGGGTTGCTGTTTGTGAGGACTCTCACATGTTCTCTCTGGGTCCATGTGGGTTTTCTTCTCCAGATTTCTCCCACCTACAAAAAAACAGTAGGTGGATTATCTATGCTATATTTCCACTAGGAGTGAATGAATGTGCATGATGCCCTGCAATGGAAGGCACATCAAGGGTGTATTCCCACATCACACCCAGGGCTCCGAAAATAGGCTCCAGCTTCACCACAATCCTGAATGATGATGAAGATGAACAGATAAATAATATGGACCTTTGGACTGTTCCCTAGGAGCAAACAAAGACCAATAATATTATTAACAAATAACAACCTCATGCTTTTAATAGTTACTTTTTAATAGATAAATTAACGATCAATTAACCCAAGATTTTGTTTGTTTGTTTGTTTATACATATGTATTTAATCACTATATTTATAAGATAGTAATGAAATATTATCCAGCAAAAGGAGCCATGTACAATTAATATTTTTAAGTAATGAACGTTAATTATATCTTTGGTATGAATGCTGCTATTCATTAATACATAGTCCGAGCATCTGGTGTACATCTTACCAGTAGATTTTAGAAAATGATTATAACTTTGAATCGCATTTAACCTGCTGCTGTTATAAACGTAGCTTTATAAGCAATATCACATACATGGATGAGCTGACTTGACACACCTGACATGCTACATATTGCCAGTCGCATACACCTGCTTTCAGACTAGAACCCATAGAAATCCTAACATTTAGTGACCTTGGTGAATTGAAGGAACAGAAAATTGGCTGTCAGTGCATGGCATTTTGTAAAAGGGAGGCAAGCAAGTAGGGCTCTTTTGGTAGGAAATATATTTCATGTTCATACCCTGTTCAAATTCGGTCCTTGACCCGCAGTCCCAAAACGCCTCTGTGTAATTACTCAGATGTGGGGCGACAGGATGGTGTGTTATTTTTCCCAATTTTTTGAGGGGACAGCCCTACTGCCAAGCCATTATGAGACAACCTATAATCGTCCCACAGGAATTCATGATTCACCATTCTCAAATCCTCTCGCATTACACATTATATTGTTGCCTTGCCATGACCGTCTGGTGGAGACTGTTAATGTGTTCCCGCCTGCATAAGATTTTTCGTTTTTGTTTTGTACAGTGATTCTTTTTGTCTCCTCCATTTTTTGTAATTTGAGAGAAACAGCAACTCATGTGATCATCTCCAGCATCAGGAACCTAAAGCAATGATTAGGTTTATAGAACTTCTTTCTCCAATGCAGGCGATTGAATCTGCATCCCTTTTTTTTTTTTACAGGTTGTTTACAATTATTAGAATGATTTCTGATCTGTTTGATGCACGCCAGCTTTCGATGCATGCTCTGCCGTTTTTTTAGATTGCAATGTGGTGCAAAAGCTGTCTGCAATTTAAGCCCACACACATTCATACCGTGGCCTTGAGTCTGTGAGATGTTCTCTGCGTAAGAAAAAAAAAGAAAAAAGAGACATTTAAAAAGGAGCTACAGAAAAATGTGTATTTGTAGGTTTGTGCCTGGCTAGAACATACCATTTAAAGATGAACAGTGCATGTTTTAGTTCTACTTTCCTTTATAACATGAACAAATTAAAAAAAAAAAAAGGTTGAGAAGAAACAAAACTTAAAGGTCAGCCTCTAACTATCTAAAACTGTAATCTTTATTTTTAACCAGTATTATTCTGTCATTTTAAAGTCACCTTAACCCGTTTCATTACTGTACTTAGCTGTGCAGATGTTTGGTGCCTGTGCAGTATGTCTAAAAAGAATAATTTCCCATGTTAATGCCACAATGGCCACGTGATCTGCATGACCTTAATTGTAAAGCTATATTTGAATGCAGATGTAGGGCAGGGATTACTGATCTTAGCCGTAACACAGTCTAGAGACGAGGCGCAAAAGAGTTGTTTTGATATCCTGCCACTCGCGCATCACTTGTACTACATCGGTGGCATAAATACAAGGAAAATGAAATGCCAGAATTGAGTGGTCAGGGGCGAAAAATTGTGAATGTCGCGGCTCACAGTGGGTAAAGTCAGTGAGGACACTTTCATTAGTCAAGCAGACACTAGTGTGAGGAAGGTGTGAGAAAGTAGGACACCAAGATGGCTGGTATTTTGGAAAAGGTGAACGTTTATTTAGAGCGCTCTACATTAATTGAATATTGGTTTATATATATATATATATATATATATATATATATATATATATATATATATATATATACTGTATATATTAGCCTCAGAGGTCTCCAATTAGTTTGCTCTTTTGTCTTCTGGTTCTCAGAAAACTACAGATGCACAGTCGTACGTCCACAGGCAACCACATAACTCGGTAAGCTGTCACTTAAGAGACGAAAATAACCCAGGAAGAACTCCCCAAAGCCCAATTGCCAAAAAAACAAAGTTGGTACAGTAGGCAGGGAAAAAATATTGTGTTTAAGTTTGGCATGTTGGGATGTAAGTAATAGATGCTTAAAAACACAGTGCAGTAACAGACCACAATCAATAAATCAGACACCGTTTACTTGTATGGCTTGTATGGCTTTATTCATTACACTTATCATAATTGTACATTTGTCATGCAGTCATAGCCAATAAAAATAACAATGAGGTTAAAAGCCCAAAGTACTACATAAGAATGGAAAAAGACCAGATTTCTCCCCCTCCAAATATAATAGTTTTAGTTTCAGTGCTCATGATAGTCTCGGATCCTTTTTCTTGGCTGACAGAAATACTCTTCTGTTTCTGTAGAGCAGCCACCTCAAGGTTTGATATTTTGCGCATGCTGGGAATACTTTTCTGCTCACCAAGTTTAGAGTGTTTATATGAATGATAAATCCTTATTGGATGCTTGAACCTATCTGGCCTTTTTCCTCCGGCTTCATCATCAATACAGTATTTTCACCCATAGAATTGTCATACACATATTCTTTTCAATTTTCTTTTTTGCTCCATTTTATTCAAGCTCTCAAGACTGATGTGTATAAAATTGGCCAAAGATGAAATACTTGAAAATGTGCAAGCTTTTATGATAGCACCATTAATGCCACAAAGCTCTTGCCCCGTATCTGCATTATTTTATGCATCGATTTGTTAATGTTTACACAAACATACCTCATAATGTACATGTTGAGTATATCTTTTCGGCGAAAATGATTCAGAAAATAATTAAGAATTGCAAAATGCGTCAAAACAAAGCTGAATTTCACGATCATTAATTTGTCTTTATGGCATTTGGATGACTGTTTTTTGTTTTTTTTGTTGTTCTGTAAAAAGCAATCTTCCTCTTCAGCGAGAACGGTTTTGGTTCGACAAGCAATAACATAAACTAAGCAAATGGAGATTCACAACAGCTTTTATTGTATTACCGATGATATTGGATGGATCTTGGGTCAAGTGGAGCACCATCACCTTCAATCCCTGCAGCGATGGAGCAAATCAAGTGAGCGGGCAACCAGTTTATTGTTGCAAAATTGAAGTCTGTCTTTGATGTACCGAGAAAAATCTGAGTGAGTCAAATCATGGTAAAATATAACATGTATATATATATATATCTGTGTGTATGAAGACCAGTGGCCCAAAGCAGTCTTTTCCCCCAGATTTTAGAGGTTATTAATAAAATGACAAGCAGGGGAACAATAAACTGGGTCAGAGATGACATCCTTCTTCTATGCAGGTTTTTCTGAAAAGGGTATGCTGCTATTTTTTATTTTCTCACAACATTTAATAAGAAAAAAAGAGTATAAACTTCAAATATGATTCATACCTCATATACTCATGAAATGGAACATTGATGAATGGCAACATATCTATCTGGCGCTACATAACGTACATACGGTACGTACATACGGTACGTACATACGGTACGTACATACATACATACATACATACATACATAAAAACTAATGTAGGTATCGTGGATGCTTATAAGACCTTTGTTAATTAGTTAACAACACTGAGAGGGCTCAAGCAGAAATGGAAGTCACCTCTTTCTCACTGTGGACTCAAGCGCTCAAATGCTTTGTGGTTTGGCCTTCACCATTCAAATCCTCCAACCTTGAGCTCTTATTACTTGAAAGAATAAAGAGTCAGCATGGCTAGGAGTCGTGTTGCAGGTCTGAGTGAGAGTGTTTGTAATATAAAATAAAAAAAGGAGAGAGAGGGCGAGAGTAAGATGGACATTAGGAGGGGAAAAATTCAATTACATCCGTTTTTGTGCTCAGATTATAGGACTAATCCATATACTAATCCATGCACATCTTTTTTTTGCACTAGCTTTGCCAGATGAGCTCACTTTGCTGATTTCATAATGCTCCAATCCTTTTTTTCGTATTTAAATATAGGGCTTCTTGATAATGACTAATGCATGAACGCCCATTTCAAGAGATTTTACTTACTGAGTAACTAATAAGTAAATTATAAAACGGCGTATTTACAGAGGACACGGTGATCCACTAGAAAGAAAAAGGCACAGATTGCACTTATGGCCAGTGACCAGCGCAGGAAGTGAGGGGACAAAGCTCCAACTGTTCAGTGGAGATTCCCACTGTGTCCCGTTGGATAATTCTATAGCAATTCGTCATATGGAGAAGCATGTGATTCATTTAGCTCTGGCACCATTGTTTGTTTCACCCTGACACAAGTAGACACCATTAGGAGCTTTACGCCCATTACAGCAGTGAAGTACACCATTAGAGAAAGCACCGGTGATAAAGAAGAGTGCTTAATAGTATAATACAGTTCCATAGCTACATCACATGACAGCAGTATTCATTCAGGCTGACTGCAGTATTGTTCAAGACATCTTAGAACATTGAGAGTAAAAATTAATTATTTCATAACAGCATCGGGAAACCTTATGAAATAGCCCTAATGCATCAAAAGATTTAACATGTCTCGAGGCATCTAGAGTTTATTAAATAATAAAAAAAGAAAAAATTGATTGTAATTTTAGGCTCCCTTGATGCCTCTAAGGCAAAACACAATTACAGTGAAAAGAATGTCAAACCGTCATCGTCCCAACAGACGTATAAACAAGCGACAAATTAAATGAAGTGTCTTTGGAAGGTTTTGGGCCACGCCAAACAGAACAGCTCCAAGATATCTTAATGTAGATGCTGCAAGTGTCTGGAACTGTAACGCAATTTTTGTGTGTGTATATATATATATATATATATATATATATATATATATATATATATATATATATATATATATATATATATATATACACACACACACACACACACACACATTCATACATTTTTGTTTAGTTTCTTATCCACATCAGACCACTCAGTGAGCCATTGGACACATATCATGCCAGAAAATTTCCCCGTGGGAAAAGGAGTCACAATCTTTTCTCTTTAATTTGTCGTCCATCTGTATTTCTTGCCTTTTAAGGACAGAAAAGAGGCAGAGCTTCGATGCTCATGGGGCCGAGCCTGTTCCTGGACTCGGAAAATAAAAACCTCGCCAATCTCTCCAGATTTCTTTGTATGATATTCACAGGCTAGCAGTTTATGGAACAAGTGAAATATGAAACTATCACTTAGAAGAAAGGTAGAACCATTAAAACCATTAATCATCTTTTCTTCATTCTATGTTTGATGTGAACATTACCTGATGCTTGATTATGTATTGGCATTGTTTCGCTGATACGACTTTGGAGAGTTACATAAACGCACAGGTGTCCCTCCAAGCGGTATGGTAAGGATATACTGTATATCTTTTATTAAAAATGTATTAAAAATACTAGGCGAGGTCAATTTAGTAAATGAAAAAGAACTGTGAATTATATGGGCAAAGCTGAATAATATTACGTCATTACTGTGCCTTTATAACATACAACATATTTGGATTACAGTTTGTTCTTTAAGCCTAAAAGCCGATAAAAAAAATAAAGAGCAGAGCTTCAGTGCACATAAGCCTGAACTGAGGAAATATGAACAAACATAAAAACCTATCCATCCATCTCTATTTTTGCAAAAGGTTTCCTAGAAACCCAATGTTTCTATTCTTTCCTGGAACGGCACCTTTAACACTAATAATGCTGCGGATTCATATATGCTTACTTAAGCATCTTTCCATTCACATGTCCCTTTGCACAAACACGTGGGATGTTTTTATCCTTCTTTATATATATATATATATATATATATATATCTATATATATATATATATATATATATATATATATATATATATATATATATATATATATACACTAGCGGTGCACTTGTCCAGTAATGAATGGTTTGTAACCTGTAACATAGTCGTTCAACTCCACTTCAGTGGAAAATAAACGAGCACGCTGTAAATCAGGCTGCCACTGCGTAGGTTATACCTGAGCACCAGAATGCAACACTCCTTTCCCTCTGACCTTTCATTTTGTTAAACCAAATATCACAACACACTCCTACTCCCACACACTGAAGCTCAACATAAACGGAGCGGAAAACAAAAAACGGAGCGGAGGTATACTATTGCCATCTAATGGTCAGGAAAAAGAAAAAGCCTTGCAAGATTCCCGATTGGTTCATGGGGGGGAAAAAGCCGTTACATTACCATCGCGCCTACATGCTAGTGCTCTTGCACTTTACATTCACAGATTATTCTCTTAGAATGGACTATAAACATGACAGAAGAAGTCTTTGGTAGGAGGTTATTGCTTCGATGCCCATCAGGATATAATTTAATAGCGTCAGTGAGCAATATATACAGGGAGACATTCCGGTTTTCAAATGCTATTTGGGTTTAGACTGTTTTATAGCGTTTGTACAAACAAGAAAACAATCGTTTTGGGCACAAGTGAGCAGAATTAGGCAATAAATAACTGCATATACTTTTAAAACGTATCATACACTAACAATGAGGTTCACTTATATATATATATATATATATATATATATATATATATATATATATATATATACTATATATATATATATATATAGGTTCTATCTATCTATCTATCTATCTATATGTATATATAGTCTGAAAATGTGGACCCTCAGCATCCACACAATATGTGCACAATATGGCACTGAGGTGGTGGAATGAACATCCCTTGGGTCTCCAGACAACAGTCACTGGCTATCTTCAGACCCTATCTCTTCCAACAACACCTATCCTAACACTTCTTCCTTCTCACTGTCCAGGAAACCATTAAAAAAAAAAATCCCTCAACTGTGTCTATGCTTATTTTGTACTTTAAGTTTGTAATCAATCATACCTGAATAAATTTATTCTTAGATGGAGACCTAAAGCACTATTTGTACATCACTCTGGATAAGGGACGTCTGCTAAATACTAATACTAGTACTAAATACTAATGTATCTATATTATAACGTGAACCTCATAGTTAGTGTATGATATGTTTTAAAAGTATCTATATATATATATATATATATATATATATATATATATAGATATATATCAATATATATATATATCTCCCAGTAAACAATTGCATCACTAAAACCGAGAGAAAAAAAAGATTATAACAATTATTATCCAATTAGCCAATAACAAGGAAACAGCACAATGCATTGCATTATGCAAGAGTTAGTTAATACTCACTTTTAACAAAATGAGGAGAATTTGTTCTCTGGCAGTGTTTGTTGTAGCCAGATGGGCTGGTTCGAATATTTCAGAAAATCTCCAGCTACCCTGGAAAATCCATACACAAGTGTCTCTGAGAACCAAACAAACAAATCTTCACCTGTCCAGTTTTGGTCAGCTTGCATTAAACGCACCTTGTTCTTGGCTGGAAGGATTTTTTTTCTTTCTTTCTTTTCTCTACATGTCTTGTTATTTCAGATACCGTGGTATACATCTCAGCTCATTCCAGGCCGGTCATCTTTCTCTGGCTTCTAGCAACCACATCAGTGTCGGTAAGGTCACTCATTCTAATGTTCGATGTGAACAGTTTCCTGCATCTTTGTAATTCCATGCACTGTGCCCCAATTCAGAATTGGTTAATTAGAAGATTGCAATAAATGAATAGAGGTTCCTTTTGAGAGGAAAAAAAAGGCCAGGATTCCATCCAAACTATCCATTTGTAGAACTTTTCATAGGTCATGACTTCCATTTATTGGCGGAGGATCAAATTTTACCTGCTCATGGCCAGATTCTGCTTGGCAACAGAGTGATCATGGTTAAATGGGGAACGGAGTGTCAGTAAAAACCTTCTCTCCCTGGTTAAAAAGACGTTTCGCTTTTCTAATACATAACGATTCAATCTGCAGCCAATGAGAAAAACTTTGAAACCTTACAAAAAAAACACTAAAGAGTTTTTTTTAGGGCAATGTTGATTGAGAACTTGAACCCTGTTAACTGTAGATTGAAAGGTGGGGTTCTCTATTGGAAGTCATATATATATATATCATATATATATATATATATATATATATATCTATATATATATATATATATATATATAAATTTTCCCTTTACCTTCAGGCAGCTGTCAAAAAAAAAAAACTCTCCCAGGTGGAAAAAAAACTCTGGTTTCCATGACACCCGGAGACTGAAAATGTGGACCATCAGCATCCACACAATCAGCACAAGGAGTTGCCTTAACTTGCTGCATTCGATTGTGTACTGAGCTTCAAAACAAGTTAGCGCCCACTGACAACACTTGGAAGGCAAAAATAAATAAAATAAACAGCTATACAATACATTCTAAATCAAAGCGGTTATATAAAACAGGATGGTGCGATATCCACCATCAATCCACCATGACCCTGGTCAGCATACAGGCAGCTACAGTCACGCTTCATCATTTCAACCTCGTTGAACGCGTCTTGCTGTTTTATTATTTGCTGTAGTCCAGTGGCTCATTTGCCAATAAAGAGTCTCTGCCAATTGCTTTATTTGTTATTTATTATTATTGCTCAGCCCTTCACTTGGATTAAATACTACCATGTGTCTGGGCCTAATCACTATTAGGAGTTTCATTCTGTATGTATTACATTTTAGACTGTGCTCTAATGTTTCTATTATTAACACAGACGAGTTTCCTCATTATTGAATAGCATGTGGTTAAAAATGTGCCGTCATTAACAATTTGGGGAATTTTGCTGCACTTAAAAAATGTAAAGAAGAATCGGCAAAACGCGGCAAAACGCTTCACAAAATAAACACGTTCAATAATGTGTACACCTGACCATCATGTGAAACCCTGGTCATACAATAGTGTTGGAAGCAAACAATACCATTGAGTGTTTTTCCCCCCCTTCACTGTCTAATACGATCCAGCAGGCGAACACTCGCGTGCATCGGTACCGACATCGGTAAAGACAACGTCGAACAGTGTCGGAGTGAAGGAATTTGAGCGGCCTGCACAGAGAGCTCTTTGACCTCTTTGGGTTGAACTGGAGTGCTGATTACACACCAGGCTTCCTCAAAATCATCTCCTGACGGGGGGGGCTGGGTTGCTGTCGCACACATCCAGTATACATGATTTGATACTAGGTGGAGCTTCAATTCACTCCCATTGTCTGGAAAAAATGGCAGTAAAGGTAGAAGTATAGATACTAGGGTTTAGAAAGGCGTCTGTAGAAGTTGATGTGTCGAGTCAGGATGTTTTCCTCAAGTAAAAGTGTAAATGTACTGGTTTCAAAATGACTTAAAAGTAAGCAAAAAACACCATTAAGGCTGCACCAATCACAATCATTAATTTATTTAAACATCTCTTCTACCAAACTACCTACTGTAGCTTAATTTGTGGAGGACGAAGAGAAAGCGGCCGTTTACATTTACAGTATTGGGCAGATGCCCTTATCCAGAGCGACTTCCAACTGAGCGTTAACGGCCTTGCTCAAGGGCCCACTAGTGGCAGCTTGGTGGAGGTGGTGGGGTTTGAACCCGTGATCTTCCGGTCCACACCTTAACCACTGAGCTACAACCTTCCCTGAGCCGTTTGAGGAGAAATAATAACTTTTTAAAAATGAGTAACGCCCCCAACACTGGTTATGTTCTTGCTGGTGTGTGATGTGATTTGTGTGCAGGTGCGATGGATCACGTACAAACCACTAGGGTGTTGGAATCGTATATGTTTATACTTCTCATCCAATCACATTCACTTTATCTGGATAGGTTTTTATTTATTTTATTTTTGGACAATGACAAGCCGGAATGAAAACAAGGCGAAAACAAATTGGCGTTTGGAAAGTCCAGATAATTATGGGAGTAGAGGTAAAATCATTACTCCAGTAAAGTACAGATACCCGACATTTCTACTTAAGTAAGGTAATGAAGTATTTGTAGTTGTCTCTAGTTTCAAAAGTCTATGAAAATGTTGTGCGTTGGTTCTCGTGCACAATGCTGTGTGTGTTTTTTTTTTTAGATAAATTGTGACCTTGCCAAGAACAAAGTTGTTACTAAATATGAATGAGTAAATGATTACATCCTTCAGGCATTTTTTACTGTTACTCCGACACTCCATTAAAAAGAAATCATTGTAAAATTCCCTTACTTTCAAATTTTACAACAAAATCTAGCGAGATAATCACACATTTTAATGAGTAACAAATGAACCATAATAACCTAGTCAATAACTCTCCATAAAAGATCTGCTCATTTTTCCACCCACTTCACAAACATTCGCTCCGTTCGTGCTCTCGTGAAATTAGATCAGGACAAATAAAAATGGTGAAAATGAAGATTACGACGTCTAAACGAGCCAGAAGCGAACAGATACCCGGATCGGGTTCTGCGTTTGGCGGCACACGATATAGTAAACACGTAAACGTAAAAATAGAGTAAACGTGCACAAATGTGTCAAAATAAAAAAAAAAAATCATAGATTACTACATGAAGTTTAATTACAGAACATTAGAAAATGTTGTCTAATTCAAATATACCTGAAGAGGGACTTTTCAAAATATCATGGCACAAACAAGATTCCCCCCCCATCCCCCTCCATGCTGTGCCGGGGGTCCCTACAATTTCACACACACACACACACACACACACACACACATAAAGTCCCAATTTCACACACACACACACACACACACACACACACATAAAGACATCTGGGACATGACAAAGTAACAGACGGGCAAAAATCTACATGTAGCACTGTGCGTCTTTTGTGTGACTGCTTGTTTGCAAATGGTTCCGGGACCCCAAAGGAAAAACCTCCACAAGCATTTGTCCTTAAACCCTGCACGCATCGAAACACACCCTCTCACAACTTTCCGACCCCGGGCCGCTTCTTCTGCTTATTAGCATTTGTGCTTTATAATTAGCCACTTCTGCATTTCACACAGGCTGTTCCCGCTCCAGCTGATGCCCATGCTCTGTATAAGACACATTCATTAATCAGAGGCTGTGAATTAAATCAGCTCTAATTATATCAAAAGGGTGTGCTAGCACATTAAGTAAGCACTACCCGAACCTTTCATGTTTGCCTTTTAAGTTGTTGTTGTTTAATTTTTTTTTTTTATATGCACTGACTAGCTCTAGTTAGTGGGTGACCTCGTCTTCTTTTACCTCTCTTTTCTTTTCACATGATCGGGATGGTAATCATTTGGAACGTTCACATTTTTCATACCATGATTTCATGCACAAGGGCTTAATTGGGCATCACCGACTAAGCTTAAGTCAGGAGAGCTGCATGACGCTGACGGATGTACGGCGGTTTACCTCCACCGGGATTAAAAGACACTGACAAAATTTCACTCGCAATATCCTCACCCACCACTGCAGGACGTTTTTTTTCCCTCTTCCCTTTTTCGACAACAGGAGGCAGTATAGAGTATTTACTGACGCCAGCTTCCTGCCTCCCCTCCCCCACGTCAGTGCTGCTCTGCAGACAAGACTGCAAGGGCCTCCATCAGCCAGCCGGGCCTCTCAGAGCCTCCTTTCCTTCCACATGCGCGCGCATACCCACTCCCTTCCTCTCTCTCTCTCTCTCAGACTACGACAGCAGATTACAATGAGTCGGGAGGGGGAGGGGGATACATTCTCTGACTTTCCCTCCATTTTGAGGCCTTTCTCACTGAGAGAAACCATGAGTCTACAGTCCCAACTATCCTTGACACGTCGTGGCAGCACACACTCACATACATGTCAGAGTGAAAACGTCAATTCACACAACAAACAATTGATATTTATCAATTAATTAGTAATCAATGCAGAAAAAAAATTAAATAGGTTATAAATTAGGAAAAGAAACAGCAGGGGTGGGGGGGGGGGGGGGGGGGGGGGGGGGGGGGGGGGGTGTTAAATCTTCCCATCCTGGACAAATATCCATGATTTATTGTTCATGTGGCATTTGCACTGGTATTCCACAGGTCTGCGTGGTCTTCCTCCCAATACGAGAGTTGCGGCTGATACACTACTCTCATATGTGATCTCACAGAAGAAGGGAAAATTACAGGCACATGGACTAAACCTTACTACAGAAAGTTAATAAATGATGTCGTATAAATCTGTGCATTTCCACTGACATTGTGGAGGTGTTTCTTGATTTGGCTTTTATACAATGATCCCTGATATAATATGCATGGTGCCGATCCTACAAACACACACAATGTTAAGATGTACACAAAGCCGCAATATAAACAGTCCCACTACATTGGAAAACAAACTATGTGGGGAAACTGCTGTCAAATATCCAGGTACTAAATTGTATCGATATGAATGTCCTGGTTACTGACAACCAGTAGCAGGAATAAACTTTCCAGCTTTGACAAACATGAGGATAAATGTCAACAGAGACCGGCTCGTGGTCCTTCAGGTTTTAAACCTCTTGACTGACTCATTGCAACTGTAGCCCTGTGTGGGCAAATAAATTATGGCAAGATGTTGGCTATGAATTTAACCGACACCTTGAGGTTTTTTTTTTGTTGTTGTTGTTTTCGAAAGGCCTGAGATGATGTTAAATTGGAGAAGGGTTTAAAGCCACTATGAGAAGCACAATACAGCACTTTATTATTCAGAAATGCTTTAAAGTGAAATAAACAAAACCAAAACATACAAACATAAATTGCAAGTGACAAACTAAAAACGTACAGACACTAAGGTCGGGTTGACGCTGAAGGCTCTTTGTGCACCACAGGTAGAATCCAGAGTCCATTCATGGAAGCAATAATAATAAAAAAAAAAAAGAAAAAAAAAAGAAAGGTTTAAAAACTGAAAGTGATGAGAGAAGCACAGTTCTGCAGAGGCTGAAACTGGGCACGATTAAAACACAAAGCACAAACTCGACGGAGGTCACTCATACTGCTCTTTGCTCTGACCTCGGGACAGCAATTGTATCTGGGAAAGCCGCTTTTACAGTGGACTAAAGGGTACGTCATGGCAAATGTATAAGAAGAAAAAAGAAAAAAAGGAACACTTCAGTTATAAACAGAAAAGATAAAAAGCAAGAGGTTATTTTATTTGCTTTTGATATATAGATATATTACTTAGCAAACTGCTATAGTTTGTTTTAAAAAATAACCATGTTGAACAGCCACCAAAAAGCCACATCCATTAAGTGAACCAATGAATAACATATGACCATCTAGAGTGAGCACAAAATGATTAGCAAATCTGAGCACACATACACCAACATCATCTTAGACGTAACTAAAAGACTGTACAAATATACACTAGCTATATGATTACATGAAATCCAGGAATACCTGCAATTCTAATAAACACTCATCTCGGCCACGTAACGGTGGCTAGACGCACGTTAATTATTTTGTGAAACTCTCAAAGAAACAAACTAAAAGCAAAACTTATTCTACCGAGTGGGACCTTTTGACTGTTTGCTTTCCCTATCCTGAGGAAAAGCTTCTTCGCACCTCCATTTCAGTCATCGAATTAACACTCAACTCTAAATTATCAAAAGTCGGACGTTTTTTTGCCTTTAAAATGGCTTCAGAAAGTTTACGAAAGTATCCCGTCTTACTGCCAGTTACTATGGTCCACAAGTTCAAGTGAGGCAGCACAGTTGATGTCTGGGAAACAATTTTGCGAGCTCTTTGCATTTATATTTTTAGTAACCGTGTTTAAATATCAGACCTGTTGCTTGCCAAGGCAGGTACCCGATTGTCCAGACTGACCCTCTTCTTTGGGCATTCCCCCTTTTTGCAGCTGGTCTAATGACCCATAACCGTTCTCACCATTGAGAGAATCCTCTGGGTAAGAGTCACTTGTACTCTCTTCAATTTTTATCTCGCTTAATAACTGGCTGTTCAACGTGGAGTCCGTTTGTTGTGCTTTCTCAAACTCACTCTCGTCATCACTGTCCGAGTCCACAGAGATGGGCTCTGAATTGACAAGTCCCCCAGCTTTTGAAAGGATCTTGCCTGACTCATTGCAGCTGTATTCTCGGGCGACCTTTTCACCATTCGAGTGTGGTGAGGTGTTGGCAGTAGATCTAGCGGACCCTCCATGCTGCTGGACATCACCATTCAGAACAGCTTGTTGCTTAAGTCGTCTAATTGCACCTGCAGATCTGCCCATGGAGTCCCTAGATGTCCGAGTTTTTTGCTCGTCCTCGTGGGTTTCAAAACAACACGCGGAGTCAAAATCCATCACGTGCCGTAACTGCATAACATGGTGCATTTTGAACCCGAGCAAAACACGAACTCTCTGTTTTTCGCAGTCACGGACACATTTCCTTCTCCGGTTTGCAAAATGGCTCGAAACATCCGATTTCCACAGCCAAAGACTGGACGCTAGCTTATCCACCTCGCGCCGAGTGGGGTAGGGTTGCCTGTTGAAATACTGGGTGAGAAAAGCTTTGCGAGCCTCGTACGACTCGTTCTCATGGCCCTTTGGATTTAAGGCCAACACAACAGGCTCCTCTTTTGGCTCAATTAAGGCAAGTGGGCCTGACTGAGTGTAGTCTTCTGGCCCTACTTTGCGCTTCTTTGGGTCGATTTCGCAATCGTTATGAAAACCAGACCGTTTTAAGGAAGCTCCCTGAGTCTTGACAACCCGAGGGGCCGCAGCAACCCTGCCGTCCTGGCCGTTCTGAGTTTTCCCCACGCCCCGGCAGTGAACTAAATGCAAGGTGATAGTTGAGGCCGTCATATTACTGGTGTAGACACCAAGGCAATGTATGCATTTATAGGTTAGCTTTTTCTCCACTGGATGCACTGTCTGGATCACCTGATGTCTTTCCCTCAAGTGGTGTGCAAGCGAATCGGAGATAGGACCCTTCAGAATGGAGAAGCAGAGTGGGCAAAGAGTCTTGCCCACGTCCCTCTTATAGGGAACTGCCGTCTGTGGTCCACTCTTAGCAACTGTTGCATCCGGAGTCTCAGTAGGTATCTTTGGGAAACGAGGATTTGGAGGCTTACTTGCCTGTGCGGGGGGTGAGGTTTTGTTTTGGGCGTGGAACGCCACGGACTCTTCAGGAGCATCCCGCATATTGTAAGTGGTGACAATCAGTTGGACGTTCTTGGGGTTTCCCTGTTGAAGGGTAAGATCAAAAGTCAGCGGGGAATCGGTGCGCACCCCAACAGACTCATTTGGATGGGACCCTCGCATGTGTACCACCATCTTCTCCACGTCATTGAAAGTAGCCCTGCAGTGTGGACATGATAAACCATGGATGAGCATATGGTTGAGTAGCGTGTCACTGGGCAGGTAGCGGTTGCAATATAAGCATTTACTGGTGAAGTTGTGAATCTTCATGATGTAGTTGGCTACTGCCGGCACCTTTTCCGCCTTGTGTTCTTTTTCAAAATGAGAACTATACACATTTTCCGGAAACAGCTCATTGCAGATCGTGCAGATCTTCCATTTCTGAGTGTAAGATGTGCCCAGAACAGAGATGCCTTTCCTCGGAGCAGCAGATGTTACGCTAGCAGCAGCTGCCTGGATGCGTGAGGTCAGAGGAGGGATCTTCAGCACAGAAGATGATGTTGATGCAGAAATTGCGCTGCGTAGACTATTAGAAGAAAGTTGAGGTCTGGATGTTTGGGTTTGCTGGGACACTGAAAGTTGTGCACTGCCTGGCAAAGCAATGCGTACTTGCTGTCCCCCAACGGACACTGCCTGAGTAGCGCCAGATTTCAAGCCAAATGTACCCGACTTCAGATTCACGCCCGGTAACAGCCGACTGGAGTTCAAACTCCCTTTAGGAATGACAATACGACCCAGCTGCTGTGTAGACAATGGCCGCAGCCCAGAAGCCACCAATGAACCCTTTGGTGTAGCATTAGGAACACTTTTATCTACTTGGGTTTTAGGGGCCACCATTATAACAGGCTTGGCACGAGGTACTACGACATTTGTATGGCCAATCATGGCAGTAACTTGGTAACCAATGCGTTCGTGGTCCTCAATCACATGCTGCACTAGTGCTTCATATGTACGGGGGACAAAAAGGCAGCGCTTACAGTGGATGGCTGAGCTGTTGCTGTTACTAGCACCTGCAGGGCTATTAGAATCTGACGCACTACCTTTGCCTGCATCAGGACCAGCTGTTGATCCATTAGCAGTCATTGTCTTCTCGCCAGGTTTAGCCAAATATGGAGCAGCAACATGTTGGAAGTGTTCCCGATAAATGTGCTTGCGCACCACATTGTATAGTGGGTCCCTATAAGTGCATTTCTTACAGTAGTACACTGCCTGCTCTACACTGTCTCGAGGCTTGTCCAAGCGATTTCCATCCTTTAGGCCAGCGACTGCCCCGTGGAGTCCCCCAGTCCTCTGGCGCAACGCATTATTAGGTATGTGAAAGAGTCTGATGTGAGTTTCCAGGGTTTTCTTGTTCCCATTGTAAGTGCAATACGGACAGTTGAGAAGGATGCGATTCTCAAAATCCTCACTGTGGACATTACGAAAGTGGCTCTTATAAGCAGAAAAGAACTTGGAAGCAAACGGGCAGTCCGAACAACAGAATGGCTTTGACCGGTAGTCCTACAAATCAGAAAAATGAAGACAGACGATTAATAAAAAGACAAAATGACAATGTACTGAATTCATTATTGGGCTACTGTTGCTGCGTCTCCAGTCCAAAGTGCTATACTCACTTGAGTTTTTGTCAGAGAAGGATCCCACATACACACATCATCCCATGTGGTGTTCTTAACGTAGAACTCATTGGGAACAAAGTCTTTATAGTCCTGCAGGAGACAATGCGGAAATTTGTAAAACGTTTATCGGGTAAAAGCAAAACATTCACTTTACACTTTAGTGTAGAAACTAGAATGTTTATAATATATGATAGAATTCAATAAATCTTCTGCATTTTTTTCCCCAAAAACGAGATGTACATATTTTATAGTATTTAGTGCATTAGTTCAAGGTGACTACTCTTTTTGCAGTCAGGTATAGTAATTTTAACTGGTGTGTACATCATCTTTTAAAATATTGTTTCAATGTCTGCAAAGATATATTTTGTCTATTTATTTTAGCCAAAGAGCTTATTACTCATTCAATTTCCACTGACAGAACACATCAGCTCACGTTATCCACAGACCCCACTGTGAAAACTATTGGATTAGGAAAAGGCACATTGTAGTCTAAAAGCAATAGCAAGTGATACTTTATGCTACATGTTGTATAGGAATGTTCTATTAAATAAAATTTTTCTCTTTGAATAAAAATGTTTGAAATTTCTAAACAAACAATCATTTTAAGATATACCCCTGTGGTTAAATAGAATGGTCAGCTTCATTTTGAAAACGCAACCTGTATGGAGTTTGTCAATATGCATGTTAGAAGATTTCTGATCTGACTAAAGAAACAAGACAATTCACAAATCACTGCAAATCAACACTTTCAACAGCTTAAGCTTTTTACGGGCCAGGAAACTGGCCAGGGTTAAATGGATGTATTCAAATACAGGTCAAGCCTAGAATAAACCTGTTCTTGTTGACAAGAGACCTTTTAGAATGTTTTATTATTTGCAAATCAGGAATTCTACCATAAAGACATGGGTGGCCATGGTTTGAGTGAAAGAACATGAGTCACACAGAATCCTGAACTCAAAGTATCTTAATACTTTAGAAATTAACTGGAACATCAGTTGTGGCCTTCACATTCAACATCAGAGCCTGACCTCATGAATACTCATGTGGCTAAAGAGGGAAATTCCAACAGCCATGTTCTAAAATCGAGTGGAAAGACTTCCTAGAAGAGTGGAGGTTATTATAGAAGTACAGAGGGACTACATATGGAACAGGAGGTTTAGCAAGCACATATGGGTGGGAGGATTATGTATCCACCCACAAACATCATAACTTACTTTGTTAAAATGGCAACATAACTAGCATCAAGTACTAACAACCAGCTTTCACCATATTAGTGTTTAGATAATGTTTGAAGCACTATAGATACTAGTTACGCAGTATCTATAGTTACGCACACCTGTAACAGACAACATTACTGTTTATTTTATGCTATAAATAAAATAAATAAAAATAATACATAAATGATCAGATCACAACTGTTTCTCCCTGGTAATGTCAATAACTCTTGTACAGTGTTGGTGTTAAAGAGATGTGTAGGAATGACAGAGCAGGACCGCTACAATACTTTTATCTTCACATGAGTCATGAACGTTGCATGGTGTGTTGGTGGATTGCGAGCAGCACAGTGCTCCCAGAAAATAAGGTCAGAATTTTGTAGTGTTGGCTTTTAGATGTGCCCACGTGAGAGTTTTTTTTTTTTTTTCATTTTTTTAAAAGGGATATCAATCAGAGAAAGGGGGGAAAAACAACAAAACAAAAAACAACAACACATACACTTATAAATACCTAAAATTCCTACCTTAACCGTTTGAATGCATTTTATTTTTGCCAACACAAAATAACCAACTTTTTACTTGGTAATAAATATTGATTAGCATTAGCAGGAATAGATTTAGTTAAGGCTATTTATTAAGACAAACAATTTATGAAAACTTTATCTAAACTTGCATTACACATCAGTTATATAAAAACAATTTTAAATATACTACAAGAGACAAAGCATGGTTTACTAAATAATGGGCAGTGCTTAAAGCAGAAAGAATACTGCATACTCACAAATGTGTTGATCTAGAGTAAATAACAGGAGCACTGAGCAAACTCATTCAATCAATGCTACGACTAAAACCTGAACCATTCATTGACTGTACTACTTCGGTGATCTCAGGTCTCTGTTTTCTCCATCGTGCGATTTTTTTTTTGGAAAAACACATGCTTACCATAATGTTTATCACATTAGTTGCAAAGAACCTGAAAAGGATAAGGTTGGCAATCTAATAATTACGGTAGTTCTGCACATATCAGACTTAAAATCAGATTCCTTCCATTTCTCTCATAAAATGATAAACACCGGTGGGTTTTTTGCTGTATGCCAAAATGAGAGCTACAAAGCTGCAGATAATCATGTGTTTAAACCACAGCTAGCCAGTCGATCACATTGTTACTAACTGTTGCGCATGCAGCTCAGAGCCATGTGTAACACTCTTCTGCTTGGGTGAGCTTATAAACAGAATGATCGGGTAAGCTTGCGCTGAATGACAGTGAAATGTATATAGGGAGCTAATTGTTACAAACTTGCGTTGCGTGTTCTTGCCCCCTACGGTGCAGGCCGCATGAGCAGCAGTTGATTGATACAGTAGCAGCGTGTTAATAAGACAAGATTACATGCATTACTGAGACACAGCAAAATTGTTCATCAGAGACAATACTTACATCGACATGCTCCTTGCAAAACTCTAAGCCAATATCTCCCAGTACTTTCTTTACATTTTTCCTGGCTTTGCGCAAACTGCCAAGGTTGTTAACTGGAAGTTGGAACATGCTGCCCACCTACAGAATTAAAAACACAAAATACAATGTTAAATGACGTGTTGAAAATGCTGAGATTCTGCAAGCTTAAACAACATTAGGACACCGCAGGTCCCTTGGGTTTTTTGTTTTTAAATAATACTTTGACCAAATCATGAATAGCTAAAGCTCTGTGACTACAACCATCAATAGAATTTTTTTTAACATTAAGGTCACACTTACACTCAACTGATAGAATGCAGCATACTGTGAAACAAAAAAAAAAGTGGCTGCTGTAATTTATTCAACTTATTTTGATAGCTAAAGTTTCACTTTACACTCAGTGACAGAAAGTGAGGTTGTGGAAAAGGGGAGAAGCAACATTTCCAAATGTTTCTACACTCAGGAGTAAAATAGTACCAAATAAGCCTACAATTCAAATTCCATGAAGATGCTGCATGTTCAGCATGACGTCTGAACCTTTGCGATACTGTTTAATCTTACAAAAGGTTCGCTATGCCCGGGATCCGAACACATCCTTTGACAAAACATTCTATTCTTATGGGAGCAGTCTTGGCCAGGCTGACCCCACCCCCACCCAGCAGACAAGAGGGTCACCGAGATGACCCCACCAACCCCCCACAAAAATTAAGACAAAATTTTTTGGTGCACTCATTTGAAAAACTGCTATCAGAAGGTAACTTGTACTAAAAAAAAAAACATTATCTGTTAACAGCTTGACCAAGAGGTACCGGGTTTGTTATGTTTAGGTGATGCCTAAGGTTTGAATACACAAAAACAATAGTAGTGTCATCAAACGAAACAAAACCCCCTCATAAACGGTCTCAGTTCCAAAACTGGTTTGTAGGTGAAACAAAATGGATTGACCTTCATCTCCACAACTCTGTCTCAAAGATTATGACTTTGGTTCTATATCCTGCATACAGTATGTGCTGTACTTCCTTTCATTTTCTTCCTACATCTGCCCGATCTTTCACCCAAAGAACAAAGCAGGTTCTATTACAAGAAATAAGATATACATAGTCCAATGTTCATGCGCATTTAACTGAAAAGCCAGCAGTGACGGTGCTGGATGCTCCACTGGCCATCACCACAGTCCTTTGAGCTTAGCTCTGTACCTAACCAAAAAAAAAAAAAAAAAAAAAAAAAGAAGGAAAAAAAAAAAGAGCTTCCTCTTCACTCTAGCTTTATCCTCAACCAATGTAGATGGCGCTAGAGAACAGCTCTGCCCTGCCTGTTATATAAGCCTCTCCCCACTCTGCCTGCCCCTTTTCTGCTCTCTTTTTGTGCTGCCTCCTGAACAGCAATCACAGAATGGCGCCTCCTATTGAGGCATCGGCGGTGACATGGTGTAAAAAGTCTGCAGTGGATTTTTGGGTGGGGGTTATTTTCAGCCTGGCCATCTTAGTGCAGGTGATCTGGAACAAACTTAACCTGACTAAATGAGCAATATAAGGTAGGGGAAGACAGAAAATACACACACACCCCCCCCCCCCCACCACCACAAACACAGCCCCCCCCCCCCCAAACCCCCCCCCCCCCCCCCCCACCCCCCCCCCCCCCCCCCCCCCCCCCCCCCCCCCCCCCCCCCCCCCCCCCCCCCCCCCCCCCCCCCCCCCCCCAAAAAAAAAAAAAAAAAAAAAACTTGGTTCTAAATGAAATAATTAAACCATACACATATACACAAACCATGGTCCAAAAATCCTCCATAGAAAGCTGTATAAATCAAAGTTGTAAGCACGTGATTGTTTATCAGCTCAAAACTTGTTTTTTTATCTAAATCCTGAACTTTTGGCATTGGTTAACATAACGTGATAAAAACTTACACCATATAGCCACATTAAGGCAGAATGATACATTGGTGACCGATACAGATGCAAAAAGAACACAATGTTTATGATCTTATAATAAATAAGTAGTACATGATTAAGCATCCATTCATCAAAGTGGCTCGTGTGGTGGCATGAAACGAGGCACGCACAGTGATCACAGTACAGGGTAGAGGAAGTTCTCAAAAACAGCAATAGATTTGAAAGTGCAAAGGCGACAGCGAGTGACTACACGATCAACTTGCCCATACCTTCTATGTACTGGAGGCTTAATACGCGGTTATTTCCTTTATTTTTGGTTCTTCTGGGAAAGAAACAGGGACGGTGAATTGTCTATTAATCACCTGGCTAGTTCCGTTAGCTCGTGGTTCTCGAGCCTTCCTCCTTGTGCTTGGTGGATGGGGTTTATATGGATGACCATCTCACCCGGCTAGCACTCTTCTAGCTTTGCCGGCTAGCTAAACGTCTAAAACGTGTAAATAAAAAGAACCAGCGTCGAACCGTGCCCAACCTGTCTATAACCCCCTTTTTAAAATTCCACCCATTTAACACCGAGTTTTATCCATCAGAGCCCAAGAATACTTTGTCGTTTGCTAGCTAGCTAGTTGCTCCTGTAAATGTAGCTCGCTAGCAAGCTCGTCGCCGGGTTTTTTTAAAAGACGAAATTCGTTTATATCTTATCCGACCTGCTGTCTCGGTGTACAAAGCAGTTGGGTGACTATATAAACCCTTAGAGTTTGACAGCACACACTTTTTACCTGACTCGGACTCGGCTTCCCGCTGAGGTAGTCGCCTCACACAGTACAATTGCTGAGAGACAAAGCAGGAGCGGCACCGTGGCCGTGCAGCGTCCCTCCTCCTGCAGCCTGCAGCCGGCTCTCCGGACTAAAGCGATGCCGAGGCGCACACACACCACACCGAAAGAGGGAGCTCGACTCCTGCCTCTATCCGACCCCGGAGCTGTCTGCCTCTGCTTGTTCGGCTGGCGGGGTTTTACTGCAACTCATCTAGAAGGCGTCCAGAAACGGCGACTTGGCCGGTTAAATAAATAAAAAGCACGCCTACCGACACCGTCGACCACGATCCGAACGACGGTAACAATTAAGCACAATTAACGCGTTCACGGCATTTCCTTTAACAATGCATCCCTATCCTTAACATGTTCCGCTCAAAATGGCGTGTGAAAGAGGGCGGAAGTGACATATGTGTTTGATTATGATAGAAGGGGGGAAAAATCACGATGGCGGCCGAGAGTCGATCGAGCAGCATCTGTTTATGGTGACACTTCACCTGTTCACGAGTGCCCTCTTTAGCTTACCTGGAATTCGCAGACTTCAAAAAGCCGGGTTTCTTCGCGCCGGGTATTTTTCCCAGTGATATCGCAGTAAACAAGCCCCCGTGTGCATGGCAGGCGAAATATCCATAGGGGGCGCTATTTGCTACACCGTGATTGGACAAAGTCCGATGCGTCAATTCTGCATTGGGTATCTACCCCCGCGGAGAGTCGGATGTATACAGTGCCTGAGTACTCTGTTCAGGTGGTGGCGCTGTGCTGCTTTTGCGCGTATGTTGCCGGGACTACTTTTAGACGTGATGTGCTGGGGTGTCAGAGCTACTAACCCTTCAGGAATGCCCCAAAGTTACCCTAGTAATAATGTGCTGCACACTGACTTTACGTTAAATGGTTAAGTAAGACAACTGCTGTCAGTAATAAGGTCCCATGTAAAAGAGCAATTAAAATATTATAACAGCAGGGGTAATTCTTTTTTACCAGGCTGTGTAGTGTTATGGGAGCCTATAGACTGTATAATGAGACTAACAGACTGAACATCCTACACTTCACTGACAGCTGCACAACTGCACTCAAACCCTTATTACACATTAGTACACTGCAATAACACTTGTAGGTAAAATGACCCATCTGCTGTTTTATAGCTCCAATGCATGGGCCTCGAATTGCTGATACAATATGAAATCTATAGGACATTGTGTATATGCCACCTGTGAACTAATGAAAGGTCAAGAGTTTAAGCCCCATTATCACCAACCTACCACAATTGGACCCTTGAGCAAGGCCCTTAACCCTCGGTGCTCCAGGGGTTCTGTATCATACCTTACCCTGCACTCTGACCCCAGTTTCCTAACAGCACTTGTATACGAGAAAAAAGTTCACTGTGATGAATTGTACATCTGACACATAAACAGCACCTTTACCCTCATATTTATGTTTCCTTTTTATGTTCCTCGAGTTGAAGACTTGGAAGAGCTGACATTTTTGAAAAGGCTTTCAGTGACTCCCAAATGAAAAATCCATCGACGCAGGAAGTCGGTCCAAACACAAAGCATGCGCAAGTGGATGCTCACTAGAGCGTGAAGTTCTACAAACACTTTCCATTAACAGCAAGACAGACGATACTGTTGTGGAAAATCCTTTATTTATCAGCAACATCATGTACTTCAGCATTTTCTCACCTTTTTATAGTGATGCTGTCCAAAATAGAACATCTCTGGTAACATCTGACTCAGCATCATACATCAAAAACATATGCATTCATTAATTACATTTTTTTTTCCTTGTTTGAGACCAATAATGATATAATTTCTGGCAAAATCCATACAAATTTGGTCCTGATGCCAATTCTAGAAGATATATGGTGTATGTGCTTTTACAAGCACTAATCGGACAAGTAAACACAAGCATATCTATACACTGCAGCAGGTCACACAATCAGAAAATGAGCCTTTTCCTAAACATGACCCATTAAAAAGGAGTCAATGCAGAACGTCACACGCTGCTCCAGACTGCAATTTGTAGTGCCAGCTACAGTTGTGTAAACATTGGATCATCAATTACGCTATCGAAATCATTTGGGCAGAGCGCATTAGATGAATGCACTGCGGTATTGGGTACGGAGGTTATATGAACTTGCCACATCACACAGCAGACCACAGAGCCAGTGACTGTGTCATGTTGTGGCGAAAAGTGTAAGCAATCCTTTCAAGAAAGAGACAATTTCATTTCCTCCCAGTTTGGACTCTCCATAAACACGATCCACAAATGAGATTGGAACCTGCAGTAGAAAACATAAAACAGCATTTATGAGTAGGAGAGCAGTGTGTGCAGAAACAATCAGATTGCAGAAAAAAAAAATGTTTGTTTGTTTTCCCTCAAGGTTGGTAGAGACCTCAATTAAAGGTCTCAAATTGCCTTCACAGACTACACGCCTAATCCCGCTGAGCACGGAATAAACTGCAGTCACCATAAAAACCTAATGGAGAGCTCTCTGGAACAGGAGAACAAAGACTACATTAACACCCTGCACTGGAATGGGGTGCTTAAAAAACACATGGTGCTTAAAAAACACGTGTCATGGTCCAGTGTCCATGTACATTTGGATCTATATATATATATATATTCTAAACAGGATTTTAAACAAAAAAGAGGGGAATTGTTGATATTGTAAAGTATTACGCTTGGAGTTGGTTATTCCAGTCTGAAAGCAAAATCTCTGAAACAGCCAGAGATATGGGGTATATTGAGACTTTTTACATGGGAAAGTTGTAATGTAAAAGCTGTATATTATTATGAAAAGGGGGGGAAATGCTGGATAATGAAAAAAAACACATTTGTAGCTTATATAATGGAAGTGATAACAGGATCTTTTTTTTTTCTTTTTACATTCTGCAAACACGACTGCAGACTCGTGTTTAAAAGGCAACTAATACGCTAAGGTTTAGCCAATCTCATATTAATCATGAGAGTAGTGCTGCATCCTATATATCTCCAAAGAGTCTTTGGGTTTATTAGATTTTTGTTAAAGACTTGTACAGCTTTATGCCTCTTTATAAAAACAGCTGAGCTCCTGTGCTATGGGCGGAGCTAAGGCTAAATGGGAACCAACCAACACGCTTTTGAAACTCTATTGCTACACAGGAAAAACAAACTGAATCCACCATTCACGCAACGCCGCGATTTTTTGGGGAGATGAACAACATTCTCACATATCCAAAAACACACTTCTTTGTAGACATTCTTCTCAAGCAAGTCCTGTGCAGCGATGATTTCTATAACCGAATAAAACACATTGAAACGTATACATCCCTTTACTGTGAGAATATACTGTGTCACTCTGTCAGGTATGCATTTACTTTGTTTTCTTTGAAATGAAGCATTTGGGAGTACATATTCAGTCACTTTTTACAATGTATGTTGATGATTGTACAAAGCGACATTAATTTTTAACAGTGCATTCAAACGAGACGACACAAACAACAACATTGTCCCCTGATCTCACAAGCTGAACGAGTCACATGAAATACATCACTGTTTTTGAATGTCAGTGCTATAATATACGTTTTCCAATTCATCCTCTTGGGAGTGTTTTTCATAGAGCTCTGCTTTCACCTCACACATGCTGGAACTGGAAGAATAAGACAAATATAATTAACAGGTAAACTGACCTCTCCAATAGTGTAGCCTAGCTGTCGAGCCCGAACAATCATCTCCATTTGGAAAACGTAGCCTTTAGACACACAGTGCTTCACCAGATGCTCCAGAACCTCTTTTTTATAAAGTCTGAAAAAGTAAATCAAACCAGATAAGCAAAAGTGTGCCAGCAATGTTCATGTAGTAACAAGCTATTAAAAAGTAATACAGTGCAAGTATTCAAAACATGTTGGCTTGAGGGTCATCAACTATTTTGGAAAAAATGTATCATACCTGAAGCTTCCTGTCAGATCTGATGCTCCGGGTCTCAGTAACACTTGGGTGATGAAATTCGCCCCTCGGCTGCAGACGGGCATAAGGAAACATAGGCATTAGTGCAAAGCAAAATAGAGAAATACATACATATACACACTAATAAATATATATATATATATATATATATATATATATATATATATATATATATATATATATATATATATATATATATATACACAGTGGCAAGAAAAAGTATGTGAACCTTTTGGAATTTCATGGTTTTCTGAATAAATTTGTCATAAAATGTTATCTGATCTTCATCTAATTCATTGGTATTGACAAACACAATGTGTCTAAAAATAATAACACCAAAAAAAATCCAATCTTTCTTGTCTTTATTGAACACAATCATTCAACATTCAAAATGGCAGTGGAAAAAGTAAGTGAAACCTTAGAATGAATAACTGGTTGACCCCCCCTGGCAGCAATAACCTCAACCAGGCGCTTCCTGTAGCTGTGGATCAGACCTGCACATCGCTGAGGAGGAATTTTAGCCCATTCTTCCTGGCAGAACTGCTTTAGCTCTGTCATATTCTTTGGACGTCTCATGTGTACGGCCCTCTTCAAGTCAATCCATAGCATCTCTATTGGGTTGAGGTCTGGGCTCTGACTTGGCCACTCCAAAAGGCGGATTTTGTTTTTCTGAAGCCATTCTGTTGTGGACTTGCTCCGGTGTTTTGGGTCGTTGTCCTGTTGCATCACCCACTTTCTTTCTACACAGTTTCAGCTGATGTACAGACATTCTCACATTATCCTGAAGAATTGTCTGATATACTTGGGAATTCATCTTCCCCTCAATGATTGCAAGCTGGCCAGGCCCTGATGCAGCAAAGCAGGCCCAAATCATGATGCTTCCTCCACCATACTTTACAGTTGGGATGATGTTTTCATGACGATATGCCGTGCCCTTTCTACGCCAGATGTAGTGCTGTGTGTTTTTTCCAAATAGTTCAATCTTAGTTTCATCAGTCCACAAAACATTTTTCCAATACCGCTGTGGAGTGTCAATGTGCTCTTTTGCAAACTTAAGGCGGGCAGCAATGTTCTTTTTAGTAAGCAGAGGCTTCCTTCGCGGTGTCCTGCCGTGGATACCCTGCTTGTTCAGTGTTTTACGTATTGTAGACTCATGAACAGATATGTTAGCAAGTTCCAATGATGCCTTCAAATCTTTGGCTGTCATTCGGGGTTGTTTCTTTACCTCATTGATGAGTGTTCGTTCTTGGTGTCATTTTGACGGGGCGCCCACTTCTAGGTAGAGTAGCAACAGTCCCAAATTGTCTCCATTTGTAGATTGTTTGCGCAACTGTAGACTGGTGAATTTCTAAAGTCTTTGAAATAACTTTGTAACCCTCGCCAGCTTCATGTAAATCAACAATTCTTGATCGTAGGTCCTCTGAAAGCTCTTTTTGGCGAGGCATGGCTCACATAATCATGTTCTTCTTGTGCAGAGCAAACTCCAAAGGTTTGAGGGGTTTTTTTATCAGTCAAAGTATCTGTAGTCCACACCTCCAAACTTATTATCTTAACAAGACTCCAGAATTAGCTCCAATTAGCTTTTTTGAGGTCATTAACTCAAGGTTTCACTTACTTTTTCCACTGCCATTTTGAATGTTGAATGATTGTGTTCAATAAAGACAAGAAAGATTGGATTTTTTTTTTTTTTGGTGTTATTATTTTTAGACACATTGTGTTTGTCAATACCAATGAATTAGATGAAGATCAGATAACATTGTATGACAAATTTATTCAGAAAACCATAAAATTCCAAAAGGTTCACATGCTTTTTCTTGCCACTGTATATATATATATATATATATATATATATATATATATATACATACACACACACACACAAATATTTAACTATTTTGTAAATCCTGACATTAATTTGTACATTAAACATTCAGAATTATTGTGTTATTAGTTCCACTTTAATGTTTAATACATGTTAGTACATGAGCTCTAAAGAGTGTTTGCTTCATTCTTACTAGTTTTCTAACAGATTTTTTTTTGTTCAAATCATTAAAAGCTTCGTAACTTTTAGAAGGGAAGAGAGGAACAAGTCACCTAATGAGCTTTCGCCGCAGGTCCCATCCATACACACCTCCATCCCCTCTATACCTTGTTCCGGACACTAGGTCATATCCGCCTGCTTTCTGTTTTCTACGTACCAAAATACAAAAACAGTTTGATTTACAGACTAGACAGTATGGCACACTATGTGGTTCATCTCATTCAATAAAAGAGCTCAGGACTTACTCAATAAACTCTGGAATAAACTTTGGCTGAAAAAAAACAAAACAAAACAAAAAACACATTGGTTATGATACACAGAAGTGAAATAATTTGACAAACATATTTAAAAATGATCATAAGGGAAACAGAGAGAAATGAAGCATTTTTAAGCTTACATGATGCGACAGATCAGCATCCATAATGATAATAAAGTTTCCAGTAGCATGCTTAATGCCGTGGATGTACGCAGTACCTATAATGTGATTAAAAAAAATGAGGCTTCAATTGAAATACTCGTGGTGTTCATTTTTGCTGAACTTTCAATATTTCTAGAAGCTAAGATCATTGCTGAAAAATCATACTGCTAATACAGTTACAATATGTCTATTACAAAGGAATAACAATTACCAATGTTAATACAGAATGCAATGCAACTATTCTTAGTTACAGCATAAAGCAATTTGGATTTGTTTGAGATGAGATGAGACTAACAAGCTGCTGCATGCTGAAGTAAGAAATGGCGTCATGGTCCATTTTATGCATAAAAGAAAAAAAAAGTTCATTCAAACTAAAGATATAGAGATTTGTCCTTCATGAGAGACCTTCTCAGAGAGGGCAAATATCATGTCCAGCATTTAATACATATGGTCAACTACATTTAACCCAGTGTCTGTACATTAACTGATTAAAGTCAACACTAATGCAGTTTGAGCTCACTTACCTAAACCTAATTTCTTTTCTCTTGGTCTTAGAACCTGAAAACAAACAAACAAACAAAAAAACAGTCATTATGTACCAATATAAAAACAATATATATATATATATATATATAGATATATATATATATATATATATATATATATATATATATATATTTATTTATCACATATACACACACATATATGTTGCGTGTGATATATATATATATATATATATCAGAGAGATATATATATGGGGGGTTTTTTATATGTATATATATATATATATATATATATATATATATATATATATATATACATATATATATATATATATATATATATATATATATATATATATATATATATATATATATATATATATCAGTTAATCAAAGCACCAATTCAACTCACAATCCTGTCCCCTCCGTAGATTTTCTGTAGCTGCTCCGCAATCTGCAATGTCCCATCGGGGCTTCCGTCATCGATCACAATAATCTCGTAGTTGTAGCCGCTACATCCAGAAATCCGAACAGTTAGTAAGTGAGTTAATGAAAACTTAGTTATAAAACAAATGCATTCTCTGTGTCATTTGTCTTAAGAATATAATGACATGTTAATATCCGTTAGTATTGTTAATATCCGTGTTGTTTTGGTTTAACCGGCGTCTCAAATCAATGACAGCTCATCATTACCCTGTAGCTATGTGCCGAATATCAAATAACGTCACCTGTACATATACGTGCACTTCTACGAGTATTCAAAATATTGATTATACACCCTATATAGTGCACTTAATGTTCACTTATGGAGTTATTTGCGATTCAACCAAATACAGTAAGAGGCGAGATAGAATAACCGAACAGATTTGACAAGCAGAAGAAACAGTTTCACCTTTCACCGAAATATTTCACCAGAAGCCACACGATCAGCGGCAAATTTTCCCGTTCGTTGTAGGTCGGCAACAGCACTGAATATTTATCAGGCTCCTCCGTGGTTTTCTTCTTGCTCTTACGACTCGCCATATTGGACAAGTTTTACCTACCGGATGTTTCCTCCAGACAGAGTAACCCGGGCTCGGTGTACGGAGCTTCTCATTGGTTCCGAGGAGGATCGTTTTGATGTCCGGATGTAAATCTAAAACGATAGTACTTCGTCTCTAACAAGGAATTGTTCGAATTTTAAAGTGTTGCTAAATACAACAAAACTTTAATGACAGCATAATAAGTAATGATGAAAGTATTATTTAACAGTGCATACACTATAAGGGCAAAAGTATGCGTATGTGTTTGTTGAATATCCCACTTCTAAAGTATTCATATGACTTGTATTCTTCTCCCCGCGGGACGCCATAGTGGATCATGCTTCTCCACTCTACCCTGTCCTCTAAATCATCCTTGTCCCCCCCCCCCCAACTACGTGCATGTCTTCCCTCACCACATCTATAAACCTCCTCCTCGGCCTTCCTCTTTTCCTCCTGCCTGGTACTTCCATCCTCAGCCTTCTTCTCCCCGTGTACCCCACGTCCTTCCTCTGCACATGTCCAAACTATCTCAATCCAGCCTCCCTCACCTTGTCGCCAAAACATCCTACATGCGCTGTCCCTCTAAAAACTCACTTCTAATCCTGTCCATCCTCGTCACTCCCAATGATAACCTCACCATCTTCAACTTGTGGTGAGGGAACGCCACGCCACATCGCCTCAGATTGTATCAAGAAATAATTATTACTAAATAATTAAGGAAACATTTACTGAAAATACTTTCAGTAATAGATATTTTTTTATTATTTAAAATATAATTTTGTTTCATACACACGTTGATTTGCTAAAGGTTTTTTTTTCAACGCACAAATATACAAACTTTAAGGTTAGGACAGATTTTAGACCGGGAAATGATTATTTAAACAATAATATGGCAGCATAACGACTATACAGAGCGTTAAACGGGTTGGAATTATTTTTATACACTATCAAGTAAAATAGGCCTCATGCAGATCAGTAAGACATCACAAAAGTATCACAGTCTTGTTTCATTAGAGTTTAAAAAGGATTCTGAGGCAGTTAAAAATCAGAGTACACAAACAGGTGGTAGTAATAATATGCCTTCAACAACATATAGAAAAATAAAAAAACAAAACTCACACATTATAGTGCATAAATACAACAAAGTAAACCAAAATAACAGCCATAAAACATTCTCAGTGCGAAATTGGAATTTCTGTAAATCTCCCATATGACAAATATGGCATTCCCTCCTTATAGCATATAATGAGTCCTGCTCAAGAGGTTTTGTCTCGTGATCCACAGCTGCTGAAAGATGCTAGAAGATAAGAATCCAGTCTGAAGGCAAATGCATTGAGAAAGTTCCTGAGCCAACAAACAGGTTCATAAATATAATTTAAAAACAACTTTAATAAACACTTGTCCTTTGCATGTAGATCCATTTGAATATCCGTCTGAAATATTTAAAGAAATATGCTGTCTGTGAATCACTGTTTAGACCATCCTTATGTTTGCATCAAGGCTGGTATCCATAGTATGGATCCTCTGAAAAATGAAAAGGGAAAATCGTGTAATGAATAATAGAATAATAGCAGATGATGCACACTATCCATAAGAGGAACAGAATTTATTTTTACCTGCAGGTGAGGGAGCTCCACGTTGGCAGCCACTGCCGTCACACACACCAGGGGGACCAATCTCACCCGGCTGTCCAGGAGCTCCGAGAATGCCAGGGTTACCCGATTTACCTTCGTCGCCCCGAGGGCCTGGTGTCCCGATCTTGCTTTCTCCTGGAGGTCCTGGTAAAACCCAAACAATCGCCATTATCGATAAGAATGGATTATCTCATATCACACATACTCAGACAATTTCAGATAGTCTATAAGGATTCAGGTAAGCAAATTACATCATTAAAACTATCCAAGCATTAAAGGAGGAGTTATTGGTTAAGCGTTGTTCTGAGTTAGAAATATGACCATAACAAACTACACCTTTTAGAGAAGCTAAAGTTATCTAACGTTGGAAATATTTTCAGTATATTTTAAACAGTTCAACTGGATCTATGGTTAACAAATTAATAAATGCCAACACTAATCTGATGTTTTATTTTGTACATAGCCAAACGAAACCTTCCAATGATGGCAATGATGCTTTTTAGTATACAATTGAAATAAAATTGTCTGATGGGACAACGCTATACATCTCTGCATATTTACATATGTATACATATATATGGCTTCAGAATATATAAAACAAAACTATGTTCAAATTAGTATCTGATTTGTTCGATTTAGCTTACAAGGAGATCTGTATGAATCACTTTTCATATTAATTTAATTTAGAACTATTATAATTTTAAAAATCTTATATACAATGTTTTTTTGATACCTGAAAAACCCTTCATTCCTGGTGGTCCCTGGGTATTAGAGCCTGGTTCTCCCTTCTCACCAAGCAAACCCCTGCGTCCTATAATAGAAATACAAGGCAGCTTTGTACCTGGAAATCAACACTTTGATAACTTCTGTACCCCAAATTACAGGGTCTACTGAACTCTTACCCTGCTCACCAGGATACCCTGGTCTGCCTGGTGTGCCTCTGTTTCCTTGTCTGCCTGGAGGACCTCTGGGACCCGGGGGTCCCTTACCACCTGGGATTCCAGGCTCTCCAGGAGGTCCAACAGGCTCTTGAACAGGTTCAGGAATTCGCCGAACCTCATTTAGGAAGGCATCTAACTTAAGCACTTCGTCTTGGACACAAATACAAAAAAGAAACTGATTAATATCCATGCAACATCAGAAGGCTTACTTTTTCACAGTTATATTTTTAATATAAAAGTCGCAAATAATAACCATGGGCAAAGGAAAGGAGCTGTGTTCTGAAACTTACCGTGTACTAGCTTTTCACAGGCCTGAGTGACAAGGTCATAGATGGTGGCGAGAGACTGTGGCTCTCCCTATGAAACAAAGCAGAGACCAACAATGCATCACAAAAATACACCATGAAAGCTTTTTTTCAAGATGATGAGTGGTAATCATATAGGAAGAAATACTGTGCATTTCACTTACCTTCTCTCCTCTCTCACCTTTTATTCCAGGTAGTCCCTAGCAACAGTGAAAAGACTTTTCAATAAAATAAAATATACAAGGAAACTCTTTTTTTTCCAATGATAATAATAATTATCCCATGCATATAAGATAATAATCACAACTCGTGGTCTACATTAGGTAGTGAATAATTATACATCATTTAGGTGCACTGGAATAGGAAGCGAAGCTCTTAAGTCATGTCATGCTGCTCAAGATTACGATGTGTAACACTCGACAGCAAGAATTCCTGGCTGCATTCTATACTTGCTTGTGTTATGAAGAGTGTTCTTCACGCCGAGCTGAAGAGAATTTCGAAAATAGTAATACTCGCTGCTTAGGTCATTAATCAGCATGACCCAGGTTCGTAGAGAAAAGGGTTATAAACAGAATTCTAACATCAGAATAGAAGTGGTGATCATATGTGTTGAGAAAATGGGCTTTAAAAAGAGTTAGTCTTAGGTACAATAGGATGTTCTGTGCTGCCAAAAGACAACATCGCCAAACATTTTGCTTAGATATTGCACCTACTGTATTTGCTTTCAAAACCCAACTTCTCATTATATCATTTTAATATAATATCATATTTCAATATATAATAATTATAAAGTTATATAAATCACACTGAATTTTAAATACATTTATTTAGTGTTTCCTGTTATAAGCATGCATGAAAATATAAAGATTTGAAATTTAAATATTAAAGGATACAGATTATTAAACCTCTTGCTATATAATATTGACTCATTTTGAACCTGTCAATTTTCTTGTTTCATTGTCCATTTCCCATCTTTCTTACAATTTGTAGTTACATTAAACAAAACCATTTTACAACAGATCAATTTCAAGCATAAAAGTAGTAAACAAATCTCAGAAGTTAAATATATATATATGTATACAGACGTGGACAAAATTGTTGGTACCCTTTGGTCAATGAAAGAAAAAGTCACAATGGTCACAGAAATAACTTTAATCTGACAAAAGTAATAATAAATAAAAATTCTATAAATGTTAACCAATGAAAGTCAGACATTGTTTTTCAACCATGCTTCAACAGAATTATGTAAAAAAATAAACTCATGAAACAGGCATGGACAAAAATGATGGTACCCCTAGAAAACACAGAAAATAATGTGACCAAAGGGACATGTTAATTGAAGGTGTGTCCACTAATTAGCATCACAGGTGTCTACAACCTTGTAATCAGCCATTGGGCCTATATATATGGCTCCAGGTAATCACTGTGTTGTTTGGTGATATGGTGTGTACCACACTCGACATGGACCAGAGGAAGCAAAGGAAAGAGCTGTCTCAAGAGATCAGAAAGAAAATTATAGACAAGTATGTTAAAGGTAAAGGCTATAAGACCATCTCCAAGCAACTAGATGTTCCTGTGAGTACAGTTGCACATATTATTCAGAAGTTTAAGATCCATGGGACTGTAGCCAACCTCCCTGGACGTGGCCGCAGGAGGAAAATTGATGACAAATCTAAGAGACGGATAATCCGAATGGTAACAAAAGAGCCTAGAAAGACTTCTAAAGAGATTCAAGGTGAACTTCATGCTCAAGGAACATCAGTGTCAGATCGCACCATCCGTCGTTGTTTGAGCCAAAGTGGACTACATGGGAGACGACCAAGGAGGACACCATTGTTGAAAACGAATCATAAAAAAGCAAGACTGGAATATGCCAAACTACATGTTGACAAGCCACAAAGCTTCTGGGAGAATGTCCTGTGGACAGATGAGACAAAAATCGAAGTTTTTGCCAAGGCACATCAGCTGTATGTTCACAGACGAAAAAAATGAAGCATATCAAGAAAAGAACACTGTCCCTACTGTGAAACATGGAGGAGGCTCTGTTATGTTCTGGGGCTGCTTTGCTGCGTCTGGCACAGGGTGTCTTGAATCTGTGCAGGGTACAATGAAATCTCAAGACTATCAAGGAATTCTAGAGAGAAATGTACTAGCCAGTGTCAGAAAGCTTGGTCTCAGTCGCAGGTCATGGGTCTTGCAACAGGACAATGACCCAAAACACACAGCTAAAAACACCCAAGAATGGCTAAGAGGAAAAAATTGGACTATTCTAAAGTGGCCGTCTATGAGCCCTGACCTCAATCCTATTGAGCATCTTTGGAAGGAGCTGAAACATGCAGTCTGGAAAAGGCACCCTTCAAACCGGACACAACTGGAGCAGTTTGCTCATGAGGAGTGGGCCAAAATACCTGCTGAGAGGTGCAGATGTCTCATTGACAGTTACAGGAAGCGTTTGATTGCAGTGATTGCCTCAAAAGGTTGCGCAACAAAATATTAAGTTAGGGGTACCATCATTTTTGTCCATGCCTGTTTCATGAGTTTATTTTTTTACATAATTCTGTTGAAGCATGGTTGAAAAACAATGTCTGACTTTCATTGGTTAACATTTATAGAATTTTTATTTATTATTACTTTTGTCAGATTAAAGTTATTTCTGTGACCATTGTGACTTTTTCTTTCATTGACCAAAGGGTACCAACAATTTTGTCCACGTCTGTATATACATACATACACACACATACACATCCATATATATATATACACATTAAATAATATATTGGTTTGCCTTTCTAAGTGGACAGTAGTACTTACTGAGGGCCCAACATGTCCTAGTGGCCCTCTTTCTCCGACAGACCCTGGGTGGCCTGGAATACCCTGGAAGCCCTATAATAGTAAGATAGAAAACTTATGCAGCAAAGCTAGGTTGCAAAAGTATGAGTACACATATAATAACACATACAATCTTACTCTTGGTCCTGTAGTCCCTGGAGTACCCATATTACCCTCCACACCTCTGGTTCCCTAGTGAGAAAAATGAAAATCGATTAAACAAAAATGGAGAATGCTATTTGCAGTGTGTAGAGGTGATTAGAAGAGAGTCTTTGGTGGGAAAACTAGATACACAAATGTATAAATCAATTCTCAGACTATTCATTTCATACTATAACATTTCATCATACTGTGGAACTAATAAACACGTTACAGCTTCAACAAGGAAAAAACACCCTAAAACTCCATCAGGCTTAGGCTGTAACATTACAATGAATCATTGGACTTTTTCTATATCTTTTTCTTTTCCCTGATTGGATGATTCCTGGTATAGTTGCTATATACTGTAATATTGTGTCCAACACTGACATTGGACATTTGAATTGGCTAGTGCACCATTGCTACTAGCAATTTCAACCAAAGGACTCTGCTATACAGAGGGGCACGGTCGCTTAGTGGTTAGCACGTTCGCCTCACACCGCCAGGGTCCGGGTTCGATTCCCGTCTCGGCCATGTGTGTATGGAGTTTGCATGTTCTCCTCAGGGGGTTTTTCTCTGGGTTCTCCGGTTTCCTCCCGATCCAAAAACATGCACGGTAGGTTGATTGGCACCTTGGAAAATTGTCCATAGGGTATGAATGTGTGTGTGAATGTGAGTGTGTGTGCCCTGCGATGTGTTGGCATTGCATCCAGGGTGTATCCTGCCTTAATGCCCATAGACGCATGAGATAGGCACAGGCTCCCCGTGACCCCGTGACCCAGTGAAGATCAGGATAGAAGATATCGGATAGAAGAGAAGGATAGATCGATATAGAAGATGATGTTAGTGGTAGAAGATGAATGAATGAATGACTCTGCTATACATTTAAAGATAAGATTTTTAAAAAGATGGGGGTAGATTTGAAAAAGGCACACTTACCTTAGGTCCTGAATGTCCTTCTTCACCTTTTTGGCCAGGTGGTCCTGGTAAACCCTTAATGAGACAATGGAATGTGTAATAAAACAAACCCTTGTACCACAATTTTCCTTTTCTGATATAACGAAGGATGCTACAGTCTTACCTGGTTCCCAGGACTTCCCATTTCACCTTTCTCTCCACGAATGCCTGGAGGCCCCTATTGAAACAGACAAACCAAGGCAGGGTTAACATGCCACTGTTTTGCTTTTTCATGGCTGAAACATCTTTATTTATTTATTTAAATATAATGAAACTGGAAAAAAATAAAACATACATACAATTGCGATTAATGGAATGCGATTATAATGTACCATAGATTAAAACGTTTCATATGTCTAATACTCTAACTGTAACATATATTATAATTATATAAATTTCTCTATACAAAAATCTCTCCCTTTAATAAAATTAATGATTACTTAATATTTATTTTACTCTGGAAATGATTATATTAATATTAATTTCTTGTTAATTTATTCCTTGTAATTTCAATGTTACTTTTTTAGTGATTGTTTCAATGGTAAAATATGTACTACTGTGGCTCCTTTAAGAATTATGTTCCAGTTGCTTTTCATATAAACTGGAGATACGTTACACAGAATATCATATAATAGATAAAAATACAATAAAACAGAAATAGTATATGGATGTTAATGAAAGAATAGAAAAACATATGACCGTACAATTTTTCCCATCACTGATATACCACGAGGGCCCAAGGGCCCCAGAGGGCCTAAGCTTCCTTCTGGTCCAACCTTGCCAGGTGGCCCAATTTCACCCTATAGTGAAACAGAAAATAGAAGTAATTATTTATACTTTTCTAAACACACTAACACATCTGCAATGGGCTCGAATAATTGAGCAAAATCCATGCTGCAGATCCACTCAAACAATACCTTTTGGCCTCCCTCTCCTTTTTCCCCCTTTTGCCCACGAGGACCAGGCTTCCCCTGATACAAAGGTAGAATATAATCTCACATGTATCTCACACTAACAAGGCCCTATATAATAAGTTCTGGATGTTGGCCTATTTAATAAGTTCTTAAGTACTTACAGGTGACCCGGCATCTCCAGGGACTCCGGGGACATCAGAAGTGCAAGTGCATGCATATGGGAGAGCTGGGCAACTCTCCTCATCTCGCTACAGAAGTAAAAAAAAATGGGAGAAGGCACATTACATTTAAAGAACTACAAAAAAAAAAAGAAATACAATGAAATTGTACTAAGAACCATGAGAATATTTAAGAGTGTCAGGAATAAGGAAACATTAGGCAGGCTATGGTCAAGACAGATGGACAAGTTACTAATGTACACACTGGGACTGTTTGGGGTGTAATATAGTATGTGTGTGTGTGTGTGTGTGTGTGTGTGTGGGTGTGTCTGGTTCCTCACCTGAGCAGGCAGGTCACAGCACGTGTCCTCTAAGGCCCAGGTAATATTACATACAATCTCAAATGACTGCAGCTGGAACTGAGGAACAGCACAAAATGGAAATCCTTGATACACAGCAAAGTCCAAAAATGACAATATCAATTACAATTACAATACCTCGAGTAACTCAAGTAATTCGATTACAAAAATTCAATGAGGCAAATTAATGTTGCTCAATGATTCATTTAGTCCATTTAAATAAACACAGAGCATTGCGTTTCCCACGGACCATTATGATTGTTGCATCACCCGTTAAACTCGGAATACTGTGGAGGGCTAGAGGATGCTGCAGAATGAAATAGTGGGGGAATGTCTGCGGGTCACTTGTGTGCCGTCGTGATCCGTACGGATCTCTCCGCGGAACAGGTAGTGGGGAGTGTTTTTTTAAACTGCCGATTAATATGTGGTTTTAATATGAGGTAAATTTCAGCCCTAATTATAATATGATCATAATTCCTTTTTACCATGTAACCTTTTTGTATGTAGAAATTACATTTTGTATTGTGACAATGCATTTTGTTACTAACAGCAGCAGATCCACTGCGTGGCCCTCGAGTCCTCACTAGCTTTCCCAGCATTTCGAAGCCATCAGTAGGTATGTTTCCAAGGGGACGGGCAGGTCTTTCAGCAACCCTCTTGCAGTCCACTGACAGGGACACACTTACTTGACTAATGGACAGGTGAATCTGTCGTTCACAACACACAAGAACACTTCTTAATAATCCTAATCCTTAATGATAGTAATCCTAATACATTACACTCTACATTACATCCCACCAATCAACTTCTCTCATTTTCTCCATCACCTTGTGAAAGCTGCCATAAAAGAGTGTCTGAACTTGTGGCTGGTCAAAGGTAAGCTCCTGAACCTCTCCTCTGTAGTCCAGACTGATGTAGAGCAACATTTTCCTTTCCGCTGACAAAAGAAATCGTGCACACAGCTTGTATTAAAATAATGGCCTTTATATTTCACACAATGAACAGAGATAAACAAAATGCATAACAAAGTAGACAAATACAAAAATAAAACTGCAAAGGACAGCTTTGCAGATGTAGGGATGTTCCAAATTGAATCTAATTGAATATTGACAGCCTGCAATATCTTAAAACAGATCCATAGCTTATAAAAGCTTCTGCCAAAGACATAAAGGTGCCACAGAAAACCCTTAAAGTCATTTTCTCTGGTTACTGTATAATCTGTTTGAGGTTATAACATTTCCAAGTCTGTTTGATGTTACAGCTGACTACTTAATTATACGGTATGTTTGTAAGTTGTGATCATTTCTGAAGCATGCCTCCATAAAGTCCCAAGTAGATCTGTACTTACGGTCCAGTACCACCCCCATTTTGGGCTGGAAATCATTGTCAGTAAGCTGCCAAAGAGCAAAAGGCTCCTTGGGTGAATCCTGTAGCAGGCGGAAGGCCATGCTAATAGTGTGCTCTGGAGCGAAGCCTTCCGGATGGATAAAGCTATGATACAAGGAAAATCAAAACAATGATTTGCACAATGCATTCATCCATTTGGAAAGCTGGGTTGCACTTGGGGAAAGGTTTGCCAGTCCTCACCCAGTGCTTTGAGTCAGCTGTACGTCTCTATAGAGGGTGAAGCTGGGAAGAGTGCTGAAGATAAAAGGCTCTGCTGAAACACCCTCGACAGTGGAGTGGGCTCTCTGAGTCAGACCGAATGCCTCCATCATGTTAAAGCCTGCAACACATACATGAGTGACTTCTCTGGAAAGAACGGCATCGATTAATGCTGATGAATTTTAAATATAATTAAATATTAATATTAAACATTAAATATAAAGGATTTTGGGAGCTACCTTTTATCACATTGTTCCTGATAGTCATCTCAGGACACACTGGAAAAGAAACCACAGCACAGGAGGTTTATTTGTTCATCTTTAGTCAGCATTTTTATTCTGGTCAGGGTCGTACTGTAAATATATATGCTCTCCCAGGGCATGATGAGGGAATAAAAACCTTGATGGGATGCTTGCTGATACTCACTTTCCTTTTGTATGGGATGTAGTCTGGGAGGAACTTGTGCTCGTAATGGTGCTGCAGCTGAAAAAAAAATTGCAGCATGCTGTTAAAGACTCGAGCAGATATTTGCAAGTGTGAGAGCTATTTTTAGAGCCGAATAAGAAATCTCACCTGTGGGATGAAGAATAGTGACAGCAGTGCTCTCTACTGTTCCCAGGCGGGAGTGCACGCTTATCCGATACACTGTCTCTGGCTGGAGCTCATAGAAACAGTGACTGCTGCTGGTAGATTCTACTGTTTCCTCCTTTTTTTGCTTATCTTTGTCCAAGCAAACACACAAAAAAAAGGCACACAAAAACAGTAGAGTATTTCCATAAAATGAAAATAAATGTATAAGAAAGGGAGCATCAACTGTTTCAGTCTGGAGACTATGGCATAGATTTAAGAATGTATGAGAATGAGACAATTGAAATTGGTTTCTAATAGTGACAATTAAAGACTGATGAACACTCGTAGCGCTCTTGAACAGATTAAATCAAATACGGCAGTCTATTAAAATGTCTATACACACTGTTTTACACTGACAAAACATTCACCAGAGGTACAGTTACATTACAAGCAATAAATATACATATATTCACAAGGCAATATCACATCAAATGACTAACCACAAACACTCTTTCCTCAACTTGGCAACAGATACTTTACAAGATTAGAATATTCACTGACTGATAATAGTTTCAATGACTCAGAACAAAAAAATAATATGCTTTGTGGCACGTAGTTAGTCTGTCTGAGGCTATATTTGTTCTGTGACACATTGAAGACTCCTGGTGTGTAAGTGTATAAATAGTATATTACAAAAAAAACCGGGTACCTTTGAGGGCCTGGATAACTATGCGGTATGCAGTAACTGCAGCTACCGGCCTCCAGGACACACAGATACTTGAGTGATCAGACCGAACCACACTCACACTGCTCACACGTAGATTGGCTGGATACGAAAATGACAGGTTGTGTGTTTATTCCAAAGTAAACTGCATTTGTATGTACATACTGAATGAGAAAGAAAGAGAGGTAGCGAGAGAAAGAGACTGACTGGTTTTGCCTTGTGCTGAGGCACTGCCTCCCTCTCTGTTGCGGTATTCAGCAGTAACCAGCACACTGTACCGAGTGTCAGGAAGAAGAGACTGCAGAAGGGCTCGTGTTTCACTGCCTGGCAACAACACCTACAAAGAAAAGTCCACCGCCAAGACTACATTACCCATGATGCACCACAAACACCTAAGTAGGAAGTATATATAGGCTATACAGTAGTATGTGTGTGACATTTTAGTGATGGGATCATTTTAGTAACTTGGTTCTTCCAATCTCGCTCATGAAAATCTTAAACAAAAACAAAATAATAAAATAAAATGTTTGCAATAAAACATTTTCAATAAGCTGATCCCACAAAATGCCTGCATACATTTATTTTGACTATAGTTCCAATAAGAAAACAATGCAGCCATGGTCAAATTATGATATACAGGATGAGTATCTTCACCCGTCATATCTTCTGGTCTGTGTCATTAGTTTGTCACATGACTCCCAGAATCTTTGTTATAATAATGTCAAGATTCTGACAAAAATAAATCTGATCTCTAGCGTCCAGCGTTGAGATTCACACTAAATAACCCGATCTATTCAATTGTGTAGCATGTGATGAAATATGATGAAATATGACGAAAAAAATTAATGATATACAAAAGACTCATTAGATACTCCACTCTTTTTCCTGTGTAATGAACCGCACAGCGTCTGTGTGAGTCTGGTGACAAAAGAACAAGCAAGGGTATTCACGAGATGAGTTCTGTCTCCTGTGCATAACCTACGGAGATTTTGTGATACTTTGTCCGGTAGAAAATGAGTCACGTTAAAGACGAAATCGTTCATGAATGACCCATCACTAGAGAATAGACAGAGGATCTCTTAGCTACAGATACTCTGTCAATTTAATCAATTAATCAACACGTTAAAAAGATCGGTAAAAATGTCATTCCAACTAAGTGAAACAAGTGTTTCCAAGGGAAGAACTCACTTTGTTCTCTCGTGTATCTCCACTTAAAGGGGTATAGGACACATGGTACTGCAGCACATGGGCATTTGGAGGAACCCAGCTGATCAGCATACTGACTGCAGTCTCTTCAGAGATGGATACACTAGTGGGACCTCCTCCAAACACTGAAGTAATACAATCACATCACAAAATAAAAGCTCATTCTAATGTGTGATCTGGACGTCAATGCTATATGTTAAGAGAAAAAGACATATGTTACGGTATATATTCTAATCAAATTCTTTCCATTACATCATATAAGTCATATTGTCACTCCACATATCTTGGTCATTTTATTGATTTGACTATTTCTGAATATGAAACTATCTGAATCATATCAGAAAAACATATCTTGTTGAAAGACAAAAACTCACATTGCACATTAGACTATAAATCTTAAAGTGAGAAAATTGTACTTGTTCGGATTAGTAAATGTAAATGTAAACTCTTTTTGAGCAAAATTTCACAAGAAACAAGTGACAGATATAAAGTGCAAGAATAAAATGAATGTTCTAATAGTCTGTTGTGCAAATTTGAAGACTAATACTGCAGCAAAAAAGTCTTATATACTTAAATTCTTATATCCCTGTGTCTGTCAGGGAGGTGCTAGCTGAAAGCTGAAGGCATCAGACTATAGTCCAGAAGGTTACAGGTTCAAATCCCAGAACCACTATGCTCCCTCTAGAACTTGAACTTTGTGTTTTAGAGTATAAAAATCATTTTTGCTTGGTTTTGACTAAATTGAATTGAATGTTTCTTGCTTCACAAAAGGGATTTTTTGCATTGTAAGCATCAGCACTAATGATGATATTTCCACAGACAAACTGGAAGCAATGATAAAGCTCAGCATGTATCATCTTGGCAATTGTGCCATCCATCTGCAGGACATGTTTAAAAATACCATTGGAGACAATCTTAATAATAAGGGATTCATACTGGAGTATCATATATATGTAATATATACTCACAAGTGCTGTATCTTATAGCCACTGCCTCGCTTTGTGCACCGTCAGCATAGAGGGCAGAGAGTGATATCTGATACTCTTTATCATCCTCAACACCCTCCAGTGTTGCTCCTTCTCTGTCTCCATTTACTTTCAACTTAAACAATGAAAGAAATGTTTTTATTACATACTCTAAAATCAATCATATAGTAACACAGAGTACCAAACACACATTGCACACTTCACACTGACCTGCCTCAGGTCTCCTCCACTCAGAGAGATCCATTTAATCAGGTACGAGGTCACATCATCTGCGGCTGGCTCCCACAGGACTGTCAGAGCGTTCTCAGAGTAGTTACTGACACGAAGCTCAGACGGAGCAGGTACCCTTACTGAAATGTGGCAATTAAAAAGACTTTAAAGTCATGACTGGAGTGCAAGGTGCATGAAAGTCTACAAAAACAAAAGAACAAGCACATGAACTTACATGTAGTGATGTTACCAGTGAGTGGAGCAGACAAGCCTTTACCATAGAGCGACTGCACAGACACCAAATACTTGGACAGAGAAGACAGATTCTGCAATAAGACTGTGTTCACACCTAATACCTCCACCTGAGAGAGAGAGAGAGAGAGAGAGCGAGAGAGGGAGGGAGAAAATGCTATAAAGGGAGAGAAATATATCGCCCAAAGTTTGTGGATACCTGAAATAATATTCATACATACTTTTTAGAAGGTCTCAATCAACATTCGCTATTTGCTATTGTAATAATCTCCAATGTTCTGAGAAAATGTTTCACTACATTTTGCTGTATGGTTATGGATATTTTTGCTCTTTTTACAAGGGTTCTAGTAAAGTAAGGGTGATGAGGCCTGCAGTGCATGCAGACATGTTCAACAGGGTTCCGGTCAGAGCTCTATAGCAGGCCATTCAAGACACTTCAACCCATGTGATCCATTTATTAATGCAATGTGCTTTGTGGAGAGGGGCATTGTCATGCCAACAAACGTTTGAGTCTCAAATAAAGGAAAAATACAAAGCATCCAAAAACATCCTACATAATTGTGAGAGTTTTAGGAAAAATTACATATGGCTGGAAAAACCAAGATGTCCCAATACTTTTGTTCACACAGGAGGTCCGAATACAGAGGTCTATGAACCTAAAGAGAAGTCTCAAAAGAAACTTATGTATAACTTATAAATGACATTATGGAGTGCCCAACATTAGTTCGAGTTTATATGCTGTTCATCTTTTATTATGTTGCACTTCTTGATGGAATTTGTAACAAGAGGCCACATTACACCTCCAGGTCAGCAGAGGTCTCCCTCCCCTGACTACTGAAATCCTGCGACCGTTCTAATGCATGGTAGGCAAGTAAATAATGCAAAATGAATGCAGATTGAACCCAAAGAGAAATTTTCATTAAAAATGGAATGTCTGTTATTTAAAAAAGAATCAAATAAAGCAATACACTCAATGATATAAATTCAGGTAATTACTTGTACAAGCTGAATACAGCTTATATAACATACATACAGCTTATATAGTTCAACTTATACAGCTGAACTAAGGCAGATGGCAAAAGCACTGTATGGCAAAGAAAGAAATTTGATAAAAATCGTGTAACATGTGTTTGTGAATTTAAAGCATACTTTTAGACTTGAATACAATTACCAAACTATTTTTTTTGCCTCATCCACCTGACTTTGGAATATGTGTTACATGAAATATTACTGACACTGGATAAAGTGGAACACCAAAGGTAAAAAGATAAATTCTTCCCTCCCTAACTTTATATATAGTGTAACTTCTATGTCATTTCTATGCAGCCGCAAAAATGTTATAAATAAATAAGGTTTGCCATGCTGTCTGCACATCTACAAATCTCTTAATGTGAAAAGATCAGTTTCTGTACCTGTTTGACATCACTGCCATGATTTGTGCTGTAGGTGACACGGTGGGCAGGAACATCAGCTGTCCCTGGCAACCATGTAACCTTAAGACTGCTGTGGCTAACCACTGGGAACTGCAGACTGAGAGGAGATGGTAATGGAACTGCAAACGAATAGGGTAGAGAGAGTGTTGTGTGTTTGTGTGTGTGTGTGTGTGTGTGTGTGTGTGTGAGAGAGTGAGAGTTAATCTCTAAGCAAAACATTGTGCATGCAAGATGGTTTATGTCAATATATACATTACAGTATAATATAATAGTTATTATTATTATTATAGTTTATAAGAATTTACGTGTTGTAGCAATAGCGGTGACAGGATCACTTGGTTCATCTTCGTACAAAGCGTAGACAGTGACTGAATAGTCTGTAGAAGGCATCAGATCTCGCAGCTCTACATCAGTCTCATCAGCTCGAAACTTCACCTGCCATGTAAAACAACGAAATGCTGCACATCAAAACTGCTCGCTTCCACATCTCATTAGTGAAGATGAATAAATAGCAGTGACACATACGAGCTTAAATATTACTGGGAGGCCTAGGAAAACAGTTAGCATAATGAAATAATAGAATTTCCCTTTACATTTTTTGTGAACGAATCCCAACTAAAACAATTGCATTTTAAACTTTGGTTAGTCACAAAACCAAAATAAAAAAAATGGAGAAATTTGTATTCAAGTATTTTATTCCAATTCCACTTAAATAAATCATACTTGCCTGTAATATTTTCCCATTTCTATATAAACCCATTCAAAAACCATGACCATCAATATGGATTTAATTTCAGCTTTGCCGTTTCAGCAGCCTTCACTGCTCTGGAAATGTTTCTAGTAGATTTTAGAATGTGATTTTAGGGATTTAGGGATAGTGCTCTGGCATAAAAGAATTTGTGAGGTTATATAAAGTGAAAAAACCTAGTGCTCTGATTTCCATTAACCTCAAGTGGTGTATGGTTGAGTTGAGGGAAGGGCTTTGAGCATGTCAATTAAGTTTTGGACCATGGAAAACCATGTCTTTATGGTATGTGTGTGTGTGTGTGTGTGTGTGTGTGTGTGTGTGTGTGTGTGTGTGTGTGTGTGTGTGTGTGTGTGTGTGTGTGTATGTGTGTATGTGTGTGTGTGTGTATGTGTGTATGTGTGTATGTATGTATGTATGTATGTATGTATGTATGTATGTATCTATCTATCTATCTATCTATCTATCTATCTATCTATCTATCTATCTATCTATCTATATATATATATATATATATATATATATATATATATATATTCCAGACATTTATATTTTATCCAAAAGTTTGGTGTAAACTATGTATTTATGTATTCATGGACAGAGATTTCCCGCGTCATAGAGGACAACTTTCCATGTAATTTGAATAGGACGTATTTGAGTATTTGTGGTGTATTTTTCTTCTACAGGGTAGCACTGGGTAGTATTGTTTTTTTTCTCATTTGTTATGATTTTTTTTTAATCTTCAAGCACAATTACTCAACATTTAAGCAAGAGCTTTTATGTTTTGTTTTAATAACTTTACATTCTCTAAGCTACTCGCTATTAGTAGTTAGCTATTATCGTCAGTGATTCCTTCCAGTCAAATAAATCAGTAAATATATTCTCCTGGTTCATTAAGGAGACGTGCAAATTTAATTCGAGTATATTAGTTATTAATTAGTTAATTAGAGACATGCACATTTATTAGAGTATAGCCCTATCACTATATTTTCTGCCTTATTCTCTGATAAAAAATGGGGAGAAAAGAATTCTGGCCAAATATTTATTTTCTCACCTCTCGAGCATCATCCGGCTCTCCATCCGTGAGAGCTGAGTAGAGGGCCATGTACAGCGTAGCTCCATGGGCAGGCATCCAGCGCACTCGTAGACTGCTTGATGAGGACGCTGTGACCTCTAAAGACTCTGGCATGGCCAGTGTTGCTGTGGAGAGTAAAGTAAGGGAAAGTCGATAAAAAAGGTTAGATGAGGATTTTTAACTAACTGTCCTTTATGTAATATGAATAATGATTATGCTTTTTTTTTTTTTTTTTTTTTTTTGCACAGACACTCACTTGTAGTGAAGCTGCCTCTTAGTGGAGAACCAACATTATCCTCATATACAGGAAAGACTGACACATGGTACTGGGTCTGTGAGGACAGTCCGGTCAACAATATAGTGGTGTTTGACCCCTTCACTACCACCTGCAAGAAGACAGCATTGAGGAGTACGGAATACACTCTTATGATTATGATTGTTTAGGTATATTAAAATCTCTGCTCATATTAAGGCTTATATAAATGGCTGACTGTGTTCCGGATGCAAACATTATAGTAGACTGTCCAATGAACAAAAAGCAAGTGTTATTGGTTAAAATGTACTTAACTGTTGTTTTTTAGACAAAGCATAGGTTTTACAAAGATATGCAGCTACATTTATAAAAGAAAATATAATGTAATGTACAAGGCTTGTACAAGGCGGGAAGAGTTTGAACAGGTTCTCAAAAAGGAGACAAATTTCCTCTCATTTTGTCTGCAAGTTGGCCCAGAAGATCTTTGACAGACTCCCATGAATTTTACTGACATTTTGATTGATGAGGGGAAGCTGTATGCAACTCCCACCCAAAAAGGAAGACCCATTTTGCTGTGGTGTCATCATGATTCATGCGCAGTGTGAGCTCACTGCTACGCTACTCAAGAACTTAAAAACGTCCATTGAAAACAGATCAAAATAAATCATCTGTTCCGATTAACATGATTAATATAGCAAATGGTTAATTATTATAAGACTATAACTCTTAGTTGCTTGTACAGACTTTTTCAAACAAGGAGGAAAACAAGGTTGAGAGCAGTGGAATGTGTCCTGGCTGTTTAGTGAAAGTCAGACTCACCTCCTGTGGTCTCTGTCCCTCACTGCTATGGAACACCACCCTGTACTGCAACACCTTTCTGCCTGGATTCGTCCAGCTCAAACGCACCTCTTTGGGACCAACCTCAGAGTATTGCAAGTCTGTGGGACTCGGGTAAGACAGCCCTGGGTCTTCGGTGGGATGTGCACGTCCTGCTCCAAAACACACAAGTGTTGGTCTGTAAAACATTTTTTCTTTGATTTTCTCAGAAAACATTAGTTGAACTTAACTGCCAATGACCCTAATTATCATGGGTTTGCTAAACCCTTTATGGTTTTTTTGTCATCAAACAAAGGAGTAATTTCTTTGTCATATTTCAGAAATTCAGAGAAAAAGCCAGTGATTTTGACAGAAAAAATTCGAATAATTGCAAGAGCGCACTGTGGTAATTGTAAGCTGCTTCACAAGTGAAAGCATAAATCATGTCAGTAAGTCTTTATTCAATTATTATTTAAAAATATTATTAAAAACTCATCGTGTCAGTAATATACTTACTTGTTTTGCTGCGCTCCTCCATTCTCCCACACAGGATGCGCACCAGTCTTCCAAATAGTTTATTGAGCAGAGGGAAATCATTTACATTGTACACATTCCGATCTAGCGGCTCAGATGCTACCTGTTTCAGCTCAGCCTCGTCTGCATTCTTCACACCTTAGAAAAATGGAAAGAGAGGGGTGGTGGGAGAGTGAAGAATGATGACTTCTTGTAAAACTGCGCTAAAACAAATCTGATAGCACAAGAGCCCATTAATAGAAAAACAATAGAAAAAAGAAGAAAACAATAAACCACAGTCTTACCCACTGCGATAATCTCCACTCCTGCATTCTTCAGCCTACTTGCCGCAGCAACGGCATCGTCCTGAGATTTACCATCAGTCAAAAGAAGCAGAAATTGTGGAGTATCTGACCTGGCCCCGACCTCTTCCTTCAAATTCTCCTCCAGGACATGAATCAGAGCTTGACCTGGGACACAAACACATAGCTCTATCACGAGTGTGAACTTTGAAAAGTTTTCAAAAGTGCCAGGAGACAAGTGCTTGGAAAGTTAAAACTTTACAAGATCGATAAGAAACCAAAGGAAGTGTTTCTAAACTAAGTGTCAAATATTTCTCATGTACAGGATTTTTACACTCCAAATGATGGCTGTTTTGTAGCCTTTATTACATCTTGCATAGATTATATATAGTGTTGCCCATTGACCTTTTTACATTCCCTGTTTTGAAAGCAATCTGTGTGTGTGTGTGTGTGTGTGTGTGTGTATGTATATATATATATATATATATATATATATATATATATATATATATATATATATATATATATATATATATACTATATATATACACACACACAAACACACACACACACACACACCTACAGATTAGCGAATGTAAAAAGGTAAAAAGGTCAGTGGGCTGTGTTACATTGACCATTGTAATACAGTTAAAGCAATTCTACCATTATATCCAGGTATGTAGCTTATAAAAATACATTGTTTATGTGTCCAAGCTTTTCATATGATAAATACCACGGTTCACAGGAAATGAAAGCTGATTATGCAATGTTAAATTAGAGCCACCTTGATGTAAGAACTGTATAAACGATGTGCTATTTTGTACCCATGACTAAAAAATATTTGTTGCCACATCAATTTACTACAGAAACCTTTTTTAAATGGGCATATATAAAAACATGGGAACATTGCAAACAATGTTAAGGTGCAGTGTATAGTTAACAGAACGTCCTTCAAAAGTAATTTCTAAAAAAATTTCTTGTTTAAATGAGAATTTCATTACCTGTGAAAGTGTTTCCTCCTTTATATCGGAAGTTTCGGATCCCGTCCAGGAGCTGCTCTTTATCTGTGAAGTTATTAAGCTGCCACTCGGTACGGGGGTCTCCACTGTACTGGGACAGAGCTGAAACAAACAGTTAAACATACTTTCAAATTCATTCAATCAATGTAAAGTAACTTATAAGTGGTCAAGAATACCAGTCTATCACAGTGCAACTTATAAACATGTTCACAGTTCAGGGCAAATTAATGTAGGTGAATATGTTGTAAGCTTTAAACCAATGATATGAGAATGTAACTTTTTTATTTTTTGTATTTTTATTGTGAGAGCTTGAGGGATTGTATATTGCATGTTGAAATATTCAGTCACATAAAGGCAACTTTTTCAGCATAACATCACAACAAATCAACCTGCCTCAACCTTTGTAACATTTCTCTCGTTGAAAATCAGCAAAAACCTGGGTGCTGTAAGCTTGGTCAGAAATGTCAAATAAACATTCTGATTTTTACCAGAGTTAATATTTTTCTAATAATTCATTCATTCATCTTCTACCGCTTTTTCCGATCTTCGCACGGGTCACGGGGAGCCTGTGCCTATCTCAGGCGTCTATGGGCATTAAGGCAGGATACACCCTAGATGGAATGCCAACCCATCGCAGAACACACACACACTCATTCACACACATTCATACACTAGGGACAATTTTCCAAGGTGCCAATCAACCTACCGTGCATGTTTTTGGACCGGGGAGGAAACCGGAGAACCCTGAAAAAAAAACCCTGAGGCACGGGGAGAACATGCAAACTCCACACACACATGGCCGAGCCGGGAATCGGACCCGGATCCTGGAGGTGCGAGGCGAACGCACTAACCACTAAGCCATCGTGCCCCCTTTTTTATATTATATAGTGTTTTATATAGTGTTGATTTGCAAGTATAAACCACAGATGAGAAAAATGAGTGGTAAGAGTACGTCAGCTGGGAAATATTTGCGTTTAAGTTTGCTTTCTGTTTCATGAAATATATATGTATCATATATAAAAAAATATCATTTTTAAAATGAGGTTCTGGTGCATGCCATTAATAAGGCCAGAATGAAAAAGTATGAACAAACATATCTTACCAATCTGCACTCCATGTGGGCCGATGTGGAAAGGGGTAACCAGGCCCTCCAGGAACTCACGGACCTTCTTGAAATTGGTGCGTCCAATACTCCAAGAGCCATCTACCAGCAGGACAAGCTCAGCCTGTACCCCAGCCCTACACTCGAAAGGCTTGTATGAAGTTCCAGCTGGACACATACAGTATGAATACAGTATGAATGAGAGAGAGCGTGCTACCTTTAAGTCAGATGTTGACAGTAAGAAAGTATTTTGAATATCTGTACATTATTAGCAATTGCTTTGCTTTAATGTGTAAAATCTTCACCAAATTTCAGAAAAAAAAACCTTTTTGACTATTAAAAGTTGGGAAACACATGCCGTTTCACTGTTTTCTGAGACACTGCATGACTTATTCTTATAATGTTATAAATATATACAATTCATTCAAAACCTCTTTTCAAAAATAAAATGATAAAATATTTTATATTTATTTCACTCTGGAAATTATTATTTTAGTATTAATTTCTTGTTAATAAACTAATTTCTTATTCATTTCAATGCAATTTTTTGTGGTTGTTTTAATTGTTAAATATGGTGCGTGGCTCCTTTAAGAATTATGCTCCGGTTGCTTTCCATATAAACTGGTGATACATTTAAATTACATACAGTAATGTAGTGAGTAGCTCATAGCTGTTGTGTATGCTTGTAGTCGTAATTCTGGGAAATTTAGGAGGCGTGAGTGGAGGTACTTTGCTGGGTGATTTTTGTTAATAAAACAGATCTATCCTCTTTTTTATATTCCATATCCATATATATATATATATATATATATATATATATCTATATATATATATATATATATATATATATTCATTCATTCATCTTCTACCGCTATATCCGATCTTCCCTCGGGTCACGGGGAACCTGTGCCTATCTCAGGCGTCTATGGGCATTAAGGCAGGATACACCCTGGATGGAATGGGCAACACACACACACACACATTCATTCAAACACACATTCATACACTAAGGACAATTTTCCAACGGTGCCAAATCAACCTACTGTGCATGTTTTTTGGACCGGGAAGGAAACCGGAGAACCCGGAGAAAAACTCCCCTGAGGCACAGGGAGAACATGCACAAACTCCACACACACATGGCCGAGACGGGAATCGAACCTGGACCCTGGCGGTGTGAGGCTGAGGCGAACGTGCTAACCACTAAGCCACCGTGTCCCATATATATATATATATATATATATATATATATATATATATATATATATATATATATATATATATATATATATATATATTAAATACTAGGTGTTTCCACATTTTCCCTCCCAAATCTAATGAAATACATTGGAATGCAAGACGAGTGGAGTGATACTTATACATCGACATGAATATCGGAAGTACATGAATATTCTACACCAACAATCTTATACATATAATATATATTTTACTATCTAGTTTCTTGAAATTATGTGTGTAAAATAATTGCATTCTGGATACATTTTGTCCCTCTTACCTCTTTGACCTCCATGTATTTCTCACAGATGTTGTAACAACATAAAACATATTTTATGTCACATCAGCAGCAGCACATAAAGCCGTATTCTTCCCCTTTCACTAGAAGGGGGAATGAGATCACTTTCATGGGCTTTAAATCCCACAGACTCTATTTCCTATCATCTACTGTGGTAAACAAATCTGACTTTTAACACTTTCCAGAAATCTTTCTTTCACACCAGTACAATCGATGTGATTTTGTTTACTTCACAGTGAGCGAATTATGCAGTTATTTTGAAATATCCATGGAATTCCCCTTTAAACACACAGCCAGCACGACAACATGAATCATTTCATTTGGCCTCATGAGTGAGACAAATACTGACTCTACTGTTACTTTACCCTTAGGACAAATTGCAAGTCATTAATCATAAAGACCTTTAGGCCTCGATTTACTAAGATCCTACATAACAAGAAGTATTTTTGCGCTTGCAATCAGATAAACTGCACACGCAATTTAGCAGGTGTGTTGTGTTATAAAAATAGATATCCGTGCAAAGCAGGAGAAAAAAATAACAACATATTAAACGAGGCATGCTCTTTCATTTCGTAGATTTGGATGTGAAAGAATGAAGTGAGGAACTCAAGTACAATGCAGGCTAAGTAAGGTGTTTGTTCACCCCACAGCTGTTATCAAGTTTTAACACACGCAAGCTTTTAATGAATTTAATGAACCTCATCTTTATCATTGCAAGAAAGAAAAATATTGTAAATATGGTTAATAATCATTCATTAATATTATAAATGACAATTCATTCTCATTAAAATGAGTTTGAAATTCTGAAATTGATATAATTGGTCTCTTATACGAATATTGCTTTAGAGCTTGAAATCGGTTGCAGTGTTGTGTATTGTTTTACCTGTAACTGGGACGTTTTTTCTCAAGTTGTGCTCCTCATCTGCAGATTTACCTCTGCTCTCAACCTTCTCATCCTTTGTCTTGCTTTTGTCTTTCTTCTTTTTTCTCTTATCTTTGCCTTTTTCTACCTCTTGCTCCTCTTGATCAGTAACAGTAGGAGGCTCTGAACATAATGAACCATGAGTTAATAGGTTACACTACACATACACATACTGCAGCACAGTCAGACGCATACACAGGCATATCAGTGTTCCGCAAATGAAACCATAACGTCTATAATGAGCACTAAGCCACTGAAAGTATGATCATTGTTGGAAAAAAAGAGAATAGGAGAATGACTTCAGGTGTATTATTCTACAGAAAAGCTTTTACTGTGCACTTTGTGTGAGAACAGATACCATTCAAACCATCTGTAGCTCCCGTAGTAAAACATGGCTAATAACAGAGGAGCACCCAGGAAGGAATAAAACGCGATTATAATGTCCAAAGCAAGTTATCGAGGTGGCTATTATTTACTTCTGAAGCTATTACATTACCCTTTCCCACACCTTCAATTATTTACTGCTATAAAAATACTGTTTTTTTGTTTGGGGGGGGGGTGTTAGCCATTATTCAAACTTCATATAAAATATAGATACATAAAATCACAACCTGTAACCGAAAATTGGTCCGAATCATAAATAAAATTACTCGGTGTTATGCAGTAAATAACATTACATTTACTATAGAGTTTTCTCATCAGGAGATCTCAAAGAGAACCATGTATGCTGTCGGTACACTTTCAAAGTGTTCCTTCGGGGTCTTTTGGATATTATTCTTAGCTTGCTTTTCACTGGCCTATTACTTTTCAATGCGGGTTCCAAATCTTTTTTCTCTGGAAGAGACATACTGTGTTCTTTATAGTTACATATTGATTGACAAAAAAAACATGATTAAATGTTTCCCTAAGAGGAGAAACCTAAGAACTCTTTAAAGAATGGCAATACTCTCACTTTTTTAGACTGAAGTTACCTTTCGTGGTTGGCTCCTGGTAGAGAATAGTGGGCAGTGACTCCAGGACCTCAGTGGCATCATCCATCTCACCAGAGCCCGAACCCACAGACTGGACTTTCCTCTTGTTCTTTGGGTTTCCACTGCGGGCCTCTTCCTCCTCCCGTAGTACATCGACTGACACACACACACACACACACACACACACACACACACACACACACACACACACACACACATGGGACAAGAGATACATTTCTATCATTTTAAATAAACAAAGTCTCAAACTGTGACATGACATGTGCAATCTGGACATGGCTGTTAAGAAAGGTCCCGGCAGAGTTATGTAACATTAAACTTATTAAAGATGCCCCAAAGGGAACTACATCATTTTTACTAAATGAAAAATTTCATTAGACAGGATGCAGCCAAATTCAAGTAACAACCTGAACAAATAAGGGGAGAAAAATGAAAGTGCAGATGCTTCCAGACAGATATAATGCAGAATACAATTAAGCAATTTGACATCCAATATTGCTTTATAGCATGTATAGATATGTTGTGCAGGCTTATCTGACATTGGGATTGTCTCAAGAATGCAAGATACAAAGATCTAAGTGACCTTGAAAGATGTTTTAATTTATCAGTCATAAAGTACTAACTGTGCAATAACAGATGCAGGAAAAAAAGAGAGAGGTTTTTTGGCATTTGATCCCATCAATCCCAGCCTAAATCACGTACTTTATTAAATCTATCTACCCATCCTTCTCATCCCTTTACCTGGGTTTCTTTTAAGTTAATTTTATAAGAATTTGTTTAAAACAAATCTGATTCGCTTCAGTTTAGTTCAGAAGGCACAGCACATAAGTAATCTTTGTAGACAAGGAATATGCCCCATAGGCAATTCATTCAGATGGAAAAACTCTGCAAGACTCTGGAGGTTTCAGCTGAACACGAAGGAACAATGGAATTCTGAGCTAGCTAAGCTTGCCTCAAAACTATACTGCATGTCTAAACACGCTCGACCCGACACGGCAACTACACACACCCAGACTCTTTTCCCTGGGTACACAGTTGAGAAGTGTGCCATAGAGTGTACACATTATAAGTGAGTAATAATCTATGCCTCATTACGCACTCAGAATGAAGGAATGTAACTCAACGTATGTACAAAGTCCGACATGTTGGATGCTAAATATAGCAACCATTTTTCTGCGTAATCTTTTCCTGTGGTTTGATGCTCACCTAAGTCACATTTTTTTTAATGTCAATTATATTCCTATGTAAATATTTCAAGTGGGCATATTCAGTACCAACAAAAATACAAAATTTCCTATCCATATATTTTTTTTCTGAGAGTCACAAACCCTATAATTCTGCCGGATTCCGGCACCGCAACACATTTACTAACAAAGCCTTTGAAAGAGAACATAGCAGATATGTGCATGTATGTGCGTGTACATACCGACATATGTAGCCTATGTTGAGGATGATGTATATTATGTTTGGTGGTGGAAAAGGGATGTTGAATTGACAGGCCCAAAGCCCACCAGGCATTCCGAAATTCCTCAACATTCACAGTGTACATAGCAAGCAAACACTTACGTCCAGTCGCTCTTGTGTCACACATCAGCACGCTGAATGAAACTTTCTAGCTGCTTTATACCCTTATGGGAAAATATGACATGTCCTTTAAAATATATGTGGCATTTGCACTGACACTAGTTACAGTTAAATGGAGAATTAATCATTGGTCTGGTGGCTTGGCTTTCCTCAAAAACTTAAAAAAAAAGATGATACTACAGTCTTATAATTTTATAATATTATAAGTTGAAAGTCAGTCTCTCTTGTAATAAAATACAATTTAAAGTAGTTCCCCAACATTGCAAACAAAACTCGATGGTCATTCATAATGGTCATTCACTAGAAATGTTTGAAAAGAAGTTGCATAATGCAATGTTTATTTCACTATTATTGGTGGTTTCTTCAGTTGTATTCATTAGAAAACACACACAGACATACATTTTCACCACATTATGAAATATCTAGTTGATATGTTTAAAACAGTGTTCGATTTCTTTACCAGGACAGAAGATACAAATGTTTCTGCGATGTCTATGCGGTAAAGATGGTGCTAGTGAAGGGTTCAATGGAACAGTTGCCGATATAGCAGTATTTTACGGCGTAAATAACAGTAACTAACTGGGTGCGAATGAACCAGTCTTTGAAAACTTGACCCTATCTATTCCAGCCTAAAACACTTGCTACCCATTCTTCCCATCCCTTTATCTGTATCTCTCTTACTTGTGAAGCGTCTTTTAGCCATGAGTTTCTCCGCAGTTCCATTAAGCACCAGGACTTGTAGCAAGTACTCCTGTGTAGAGTCGAGGCCTGCCACAGTAGCCCGACCACGCGTGGTCGTCAGCATCAGCTCCGGCTGAGGAACGTCTAGAGGATATGAACCAAATATATTAGTTCATGTGCAAAAAACCCCTAATATACATTGTATAGCTGAAAGGAAATAGGCACCTAACCATCACAGCTGCATGTGAACTGTCCCTCTACCTGATTCCACAAACTTGAGGATAAGGGCCTTACCCAGGGGCCCAGGAGAGTCCAGTGCCTTAACCACTATTCTACCACCTCCTCATTAATGCTTATATCGATGAATGGACACAAATCCTTAGAGTTACACTCCACAAAATAGTGGAAAACATGCAAAAACACCAGGAAAAACAGGATGTACATACTATATGTATAAATGTCTATTTAAGAATTTAATGTTTTGCAAATACATAGGATTGCGACGAACAAGTGTTCACACGCTTTTGGCCACAGTATTTCTTCAATTTAATTTACAATCCAGAAGCTGAAAATTAAGATATTGGTGTGAGATATTAAAAGGTCTTCTTATATTTGGTCTGTCTTATAGCCATAGGACTGAAGATAATTTTGTTTCTGAATACTGCATTAGTCCCATCTGCACACAGGAGGACTTGGAGTAAGATAACAGAAGAGAAGGACAAACAAGAAAGGCAACAAAGGGACTATATGCTTAGAGTTAATGGCCACAGGTTATAGCTGGGTGGATCTTCATACCATCACTGTTAAAGTGTATAGCCCCCTCCATCACTGTTCTTAGCTCTAATGAGGTCTGACATGTTGGAAAGAAAAAAAACACCTCAAGCCAAAAGGAAAGATTAAAATGGAACTAAGAGATGAAAAAATTATTCCTCTTTACATACTGATTGTTAACCTGTATTATTTATTAACCTGGATCATTATTTTCTTAATTCCCTGTCAGATGAATAATTGTTGTATATATAATACACTTATCTTCACATTTCTAGATATATCGTTTGTATCCAAGAAAGTCTGTCGTTCATTTTAGTTACTACATCAAAATCAAAGAACAAAGCAATGGTTAAATTTTTTTATAGATTACTAAACAGTAAGATGTTGCACCTTGGGAGGGATTTCAGGTATAATTGTTTAAATTGTGTCCTCAGATAAAGGCCTATAAATGAAACGAAATCAGTACCGCAGTGCTGTTGTATGAAAACTAGATACTTCCTGTTCATAAGCATAAGGTGTGTGTGAGCTTTTAAATACCTCAGTGTTTATTCTGTCTAAATCACACATAAGTCAAAGCGAAAGCGGCAGTACCTCTGCCTGCGGGTAAAATATTTCTCTGAAATTTCTGACCTAAAACAGTCTTTTAAAATGCGTAGTATGAAGTGCAACACATTAAATCATGAAGGTTATTAGGAAAAGTAATATATTAATAGTAAAACATATATATTACATGATAATTTATAATTCTGGGTTGCCTTGGGGCCTGAAATTCAACAGAATTGCAGACAGTGAGTGAGTATGCCCTGCAGTTAAGTCAAAAAGTTATGACCCTTGCCTCAGAAATTTGTGGAATCTCAAATACAGAGGCCCTAACCCCTTGCTTAGAAATCAAGGCAACAAATATGAGGTAAAATGTTTTTTTTAAACCGATACTAGTGCTTAGTGTGACTTCTACTTCACAAAGATGTAAGAACCTGCCAGAGGCTATTTCTCACCTGAGATTGGCCTGACTCTGACTTTATAGCCTTGCACTGGCCCCTCGGCCTCTTTCCATTTCATCTGGAGTCGGTCCTCTGACAAGACCGTCAGCTTTAATCGACCTGAGAACATAAAGATGTATGGAAAGTGGCATAGTAAGTGGTGCAATCACATAAACAATCACATATAATAGTCAAATATAACAGTTCACATAAAGGACAAACTGTGTGCCTGCGTAGACAAAGTGCATAGGGACAAAAACCAGTCTGTATATGTAAGAAATGCATGGGAAAGAAGGTCATGGAGTGGGGTTTTGGGGGCGATGCTCAGTGGAAATGCCTCAAGATCAAAGACATTCACAGCACCAATATGTCAATGCCTTCTGTTTGCCTCTCCACAGCGAGGCCGTAAAACACTGGGCGTTTCTAGAGTTTCTCGTCTCTCTCTCCCTCCCTCCCTCAGAAAATCTGCGCTCAACTCTGCCCTTGTCTTCAGCTGATCTGCATAATTTCCACATGCTGTCTTCTAACAATTCGCCCTTTTTATAATCATGTAGCCATGTTCCTTGCTCTGCTCCAGCTGTCCTGACATGCTCAAAGCACGCTCTTTACTGTACAACAAGAGTCCAGGGAAAAAAGGGGCACAGGAAATCCGTTTCTCAAGAAGGTTAGCGCTGGGCATGTGACCCGATTCCAAATACAGATTTGTGTTAAATTAGTCCAGCATTGACCTTCATTAGCCTGAAGGGCATTTGTTTTGTGCTAGAGTATTTTCCCTATATCAGCGAGTGGTCTTTGGAAGAGGGGTGGATAAAGATTATAAAACAGCTGGCAAATGATCAAACACCTTGTAAGATATTCTTTACCAAAGTAACACCACAAGCCAACCAGTGAACTAACAAATTAACCGGCCAGCATCATGGAGACAAACACAGCATGGGAGCTGCATAACAGGATATGTCCTGAAAAGAAGCATAACACCAAAGCAGCCTTGCTCTTTAATTAAGAAAATCTGATGCTTATAGAGCTCCAGGCCAGTTTTAAATCTAAAGATATGCCTTGGCTCCATGTTCTTGGATGATAGGAGTGGAACCTGATGTGATCTTCAGGTGTAGAAGCCTAATTCACTCATGGTTTGATGTGTGGATTGTTCTGAGACGCTTTTCTGCTCATTCTGATCATCCTGTTTATTTTCTCATCAACAAGGTCAAAACCTTTTGCAGATAGGATATTTTTGGGGTTTATTTTTGCACCATTGCAAACAATATTTAGATTTTTGATCTGAAGCTTTTGTTCGGAACGTAACTGCATGAATATATGCATGGTGCTGCAACCACATGTACAAACTTATATAAACAATAAACATCACATGATACAGACAGACAAACCAGTTTAAAAATAATTATGCAAACAAGGCTATGCTGCATAAGACAGGTAAAGAATTATAATAACAGTATTGATTACAGATCAAATGAATAAATAAATTACATGATACATATATATATATATATATATATACTATATATATATATATATATATATATATATATATATATAGATATATATATATATATATATATATAGTATATATAACTACATTTGAATCAGACACAGAAATTCCACCCTTTGCTAAAGAGTTTTTTTCTTTTTGATAACATTAGACAAACCCTAGAAAGAACAGTGTCGCACCTTGAGCCGAAACCTCACAGGTCAGCATGAGAAGAATTATTCCAACAAGGGATGACATTGGACAAGGATAAAGAGGAAAACGTGAGAGAAGACCAGAGCACTGTTAGACCTGCAGAAGATCACAAAGAGTAGATTATAAAGCAGGCACATTATTTGAGCGGATTTGTTATTACAGACAGATGGCAACCAATTACAAGGAGGGCCACAGAAACATATTAATACATTAAAGCATGATTACTGTTTTGAACACAGGAAGCAAAAGACAACAAGCATTATAAAGTCATGTAACAATCAGTGTCCTTTTGGGGTAGACATAGACAAGAGTATTTCACTTTTACGAGTTATACATCTTGCACTTTATACTTTATATAGATTATGTATATAAGGATGAGGTATAAGTGGTTTGCCTGCCGAATGTCATCTTCATGTAATAGTTATTGATAACCACATTTTTTTGTACAATGGGAAATATATGATAAATATATGAAACCTGCTATTATGTGGGAAAAAAAAATCACAAACTGTAAAACCTTCATCAGCTGAGGAGGAAACCCTTTAAAGTCCACTGTTAAACATTACCCCCCATGTTGGGTCACAGTAATAAGAGTAATGGGTAAATAATAATGGGTTGGTAAAGACAGGGATGTGATGAAACAGTCCCAGCGTTCACATGGATTCACAGGATCGAGCAGCACCATTCATTTGGACACCTATTAAAGGTTAATGAGAAGAGGGATGAAAACAAAACACCTGTTAAGCATGGGATTGTGAGAACTGTCTATCTCTCTCACATTCATTATACAGTCATGCGTTTAGACCGCGTGGAAAGACCTCTCCATTCTGTCAAGAAAAGCTTAAAACAGGGGACTTGAAAAGCAGTGCTGAATTAGAATAGCATTTGTTGTGTGTTGTGGGAATATATTTACAATTTATAGTCGATCAAAGTTTTAAATAAACAGTCAGGAAATCACTATAAAATGAAAAAAGAAGTATTAACAATACATATCTAATAAAATACACAGTTTATTTATAATTCATCAAAGGTTTTAATTATTTATACTTAAGGAGCAATTTACATTTTAAGTGCTGGTACTTGGTTGAAATCTTCATATTAAGGGGGGGGGGGATCCAATAATTCAAAACTTACATCCAATTAGTAAATTTAAAGATTCTTAACAGTGAACATTTCCAACATTCAATAATGCGTGAAGGGCACAGGCATATATTGCTATAAGTGTTTTGTTTGCGATATCTATATTATCAGTACTTAGTATTAAGTCAGTACAAAATCCTTATTCCAAACATTCGTTTTTCAACCAAAAATTAAGAAAGAAAGAAATATATTATGTAGCTGACCACTTTTGAAACTATTAATAAACAATGCACATTGCTGGGATTTGAACTGATGGTAGGAAAAAGAAGAAAGTACTGATGAGTTTTTGAAAGAAATATTTGTCCCAGCAAATATGAATGCATTCCATTAACTTATTCATTATTGTTAATTTTGAAAGGCGTCTGTTACTTTACAGCATTTCAGCATGACACACACACACACACACGGGCAAACTAAGGGTTCATTAGTGCTTTCTTTGCACAAGAAAGCCATGTTAAGAGCTTTTTAAGAAATGATGCGAGAGCCCTCTTAATCCCGTAGATAAAACTTGGCGATTACATTAAAAAGTAATACATATAAAACGATGCACTTAGTTTTTACATAAAAGAAAAGTAAATCCTGCAAACCTCTGTATCCTGGAGCTATGTCTTACCTGAAATGTGTTTGTCCGGTCACTTCTGTGCTCATTCCTCATGGGAAGATGTTCTTGCACACACACACACAATATCTATCTTTCTTCTCTTCTCTTCTCTCTCTCTCTCTCTCTCTCTCTCTCTCTCAACTTTTGAAATCCCCTTCTCCTCTGTCCCCTGTCGTACTGCTGCTGGGACTGACCGCGGAATCGGAGATGCCTCAACACCTTCCTCAAACCTGGGCGTGGAAACTCTGGAGCACAGCGCCTGTGTGACGATCACTTCCTATCTGCAACAGCTGTGAGAGGGGGTGGACGAGGTGAATTTCTGAGATATTTGCTTCAGATTGCGAACACTTTAGAGATGCATTAGTCACTAGCACAAGTCAGTAGCAAGTCTTCACATGTTCCACCTCAACACTGCAGGTAATTCAACATGAGGTCAACAAGCACGCCATCGTACCTTCCTCCTAACCGATAAGACAGTACGGTACATTTTCATGTTTCCTTTCCATCACTTGGGTGTCACTAGGGTGTCTGAACTATTATCTAAAAAAGATAATATTGTTTAAAGCACTGGAGTAAAACCATTAACCCCTCCTAAATCTCCTAAATATATTATTAAAGCAACAACCCACCCACACCTATAGGTATATGATACACCTACAGATTTTATTTTGTTTTTATTTTTGTAAGTTTCTTTAACATTTAAATCTATTTTCTGTTTCGATAAACATCCCCCTCATTACCTACAGTGAAATTATACCACTGTGATAATGGTGCAGTGGGTTTGAGCCTCACTTCTTCTATATCCATGTTTGTTTTGGTCAAACCTTTTCTAGCACCAGCCTCAATGTATTTCCCATTGCTAGGCACACATCTATATATCTGCATTACACTCAATATTTTGAGTCCATTGTTGACAGAGAAATCTGATTGTAATCTTTGTCTGATTTGTCATCTATTAACTAACACTGTAACAGCAACAGCATTGTGTGACACTACAGCAGAAAGTTGCTTGTTTTTGTAGCATGGAGATGGCATAAATACAGCACCAGGCATCAAAAATAAACATTAATTTAATATTTAATGTATATAAACATGGAAACTTTTCAGTAAAAAAGAGGAATCATACAGAGGAATATGTTTAGAACAACATTGAGAAAATGTATTCATGTCCTCCATGTAAGTAACAGCTTTGGGTTGGAGAGTAAGATCATTAAAACTGCTTTACTTTCATTGATAAACCAGTGGAGGGCTCTATACAGACATTCACTGCACTACAGTTGTGTAGGTGTGGAGATGTGGGAGAAAAACTCTGGCGCTCCAGGCTATAAACAGGAGGGGAAAAAACAAATACACCCAGCTAATCAGGACAAGGAGGTAGTTTTTACAGACCTGTCAATTCAGAAAACTCCTGCTTGCTTTCATTGAGGTCTAGTTTGGGTAATTGGTGTCAAAGGGAACACTAAAAGGAGGGAACGGGTCTGTTGGAATTTTAAGCTTCAAGTAGTTGACTTGTGGCCTCTTGGAACCCGCTGGGTAAAATCAGTGGGGTAGGCCCCTATGTGGAGTTATATATGAGGCCCCAAATCCATTCTCCTTTGAGACTAAGTACAAGTAACAGTAATGTAGAATATATTAAATATAAAAAGTACTGCTAAGGAAAATGATTATTGTCAGTACAATTAATTACGTGGTTTTGCATTGGCAAAGTATAGCTTTAAATGGATAAAACTATGAAGCATTGTCATGCCATATATAAAAATGGGGGTAAAAATACCATTTCACAAACCTTTTGAAAACCTCCTTTATGTCTTACATTCGAGATCTCTGAAGATCTCATGCCATGAGATTATGCATTTAACTCTTATGACACAATAAACTGGATTGTTTCTCACCGTAGGTTTTATTGACTTATAAATTTGAAAATAAAATTACAGAATGTTATCATAAATAAAAGAAATCATAAATGAGAGAAGCCATGGAAACTTTAATTGTAATGTTTGGTATAATGCAAAATTGATTACTGGCACGCATCCCTCAATAAACTTTATTTACTTATTAATTTTGTCTTACTTCCAGTCCAGGTTTTCTTCCTTATACCATATCAGGGAGTTTTACCCTTATCACTGTCATCATTGGTTTGTTTATTAGGGAATTTTAAAAGGACAAACCTGTAGACCTTACTCAAATTTTATAACCTCTATGTCTGTAATGATGCATTGGGACTATTTGCTTTGTTCAAACTGGGGCACCTCCAATATAAAGTAAACCTCCAAATATGGCATATGGCAAACCTTCGAATTCACTAAATCATCTTAATCTGCACAGATTCATCATTATAGAACATCATTCCAATATAAAACAAAATCAAGTAAATAAATTGTATTCTCCCACCCTGTGAACATGTGTTCTTTCTTTTTTTAAACAGAGGGTAAAACTCTGAAAATGAAAAACATGAAAATTACACATTGTGAGATAAGCAGCCTGGGAAACTATGTGATCATAGAATGAAGAAAGTGATCAAGGACCTATATTTAAAATAATACTTGTTAACAATCGTAAACAATTAATATCACCGAAAGAAATCAACTGTAAATCAAATACTTTTTCATAAACATAAATCCATAAGGCCACATGGAAACTGTCCTGAGTTTGAACTGAGAGCTAAAGCTAAAGCTACATGATCGAAATAAATAAATCTCAAAGCCATGTGCATTATAATACAAAATCTTTAAACATTTTGATCAAAACTAACACATTTAAGATTTATTAAGGAACTCTTTCTCTTCAGCACTCAGTCAAGGTGTGTAGTGAAGCCTTTTTTTTTTGGTCGGTCAGTAGACCAGGCGAAAGGCTTTAATCATTTGGAAATTGAATTGTGAACAATTGTCATAGAAATGAACCATGCAGTACTGGACCCGATCACAGTCAATGAATGAACTTCATAAAGTGTTTCCCTCATAGGCAAGATTTAATAGACATCCCTCTTCTTCCAACACTGTCGATGTGCAGAAATACACCACATGTTCAATATGTCTCTGATCAACATGATCTTGTGACCATCTGATTCTTCAGATTGGAGTGTGTGTGAAATTGTCATGGTCCTTTTATCATTTTATCCCTCATCATCTGCCTCAGAGCAATCATCTCTGGAAATAAGAAGAGGCAGCTCCATGTCTGGATTTTCTCTGCCTGGTAGTGATCGCACTATAGATCCATTACCTAAAAAAAATCCAAGCAAAAATGTGGAAAAATATTGAATCATAATTACGCATGCATTGATAACAATAAAAATATTGTCCAACTACATGTGACATAACACACATCCATGTACATTACATCCTAGCCACGTAAAATACATAAAAGGACAGACACAGGGTTTTACTAAAATTTTCATAGTGTCAAGTTCTATTAAGTATCATGAATTATAATTGAAAAAAAAAATTAAACCAAACCTTTGCTGTAGTATGTCTTGAGACCTACATGCAGCGAGATTCCAGATAAACAAACAACGAACCCCAGCCAGTTCACGACGCTCATTTTGTCACCCATAAATTCTACTGCAAGCAGCAAAGTGCAAACCTCCTAAAGAGAGAAACAAAGATAAAAAGTCCAAAAAGTGTCACTTACTGATTTTGTAATTTTTGTACTGATTTTATGTTTAGGGCTGATTTTATATATTAGGAGTGTTCCTAATCTCAGCTCACTACCTGTATATAAAATAAATTAAAAATAAAAAAACAGACCAGACCAGAGAGCTGTCCATGGATGTCAGGGACAAGACTGGAATGGGCTACAAGCTTGGTGAGATTGTGACAACAGTTGATGTGAAAACACTTGATCCCTTGGTATGGCGCTTTATGCAAGATCTCACCTGATCATGAGAACGGTGAGGGATTAGCCCAGAATTACACTAGAGGATCTTGTCAGTGATCAAGGAAGCTGGGACCATAGTCACCAAGAAAACAACTGGGAACACACTACACTTTGAGAGAAATCATACAGCACCTGTAAGGTTCCCCTGTTAAAGAAAGCAGAAGTTTGCCAGTGAACATTTGAATGATTCAGAGAAGAACTGGGTGTCAGGTAAGACCTAAACCAAGCTCTTTGGCATCAACTCAACTAACCATGTATGGAGAGGAAATGCTGTTTATGCTACCAAGATCACTATCCCAACCATCAAAGATGGAAGCATTATGCTTTGGGGTGTTTTCCTGCTAAAGGGACAGGACAACTGCACGGAAACAAAGGGACAACAAATGGGGCCATTTACCATCAAATATAGCAGGAGAACCTCAGCTAGGGCATTGAAAATGTTCCGTGGATGAGTATTCCAGCATGAACACGAAAAGGCCAGAAAGAAATGGCTCAAGAAGAACCATATCAAGGTCCTGGAATGGCCGAGAGCACATGTATCAAACTCAAGGCCCATTGGCCAAATGTGGCCCTCATTTTCTTTTGTCTTAAAATAAGGGTATGATTGTCTTAAAATAAGGGTATGATTGTCTTAAAATAAGGGTATGCTGCTATAAAGCGTGGATTGGCAATAAACTACATCCCCCCCAATTCATGCGACTGTTACCCGAGAAGTGACAACCCACCACTAGATTGCAGTGTATCCCACATCGGCATTTACCAAAGGCGATTTTCCAACAAACGGAATTGAGAAATTTATATAAATGAACCCAGAATGTCTAAGAAGCGAAAAATTGATGCAGATGGACGGCATTTCCAAGAAAGCGAATACATGTTTGTGTTTCAAGGAGAAAAACGGTTATGTCTTTTGTGTTTGGTTTCACACCTTTCATGTCTATAAGACTATCTAAGACTATATACTGTCTTATAGTTACAACCATAATGTTAATGTGGCCCACGGTGAAAATGAAATTGACTTGAGTCTTCAGACCTTAATCCCAGCAAAAATCTGTGGAGGGATCTGAAGGCTGCATACACAGGACATGCCAAAGCAAGAGCCACAGTTTTTTTGGGGTTAATCAATAGCAATACTCTTTATTATCAATATTCTTTGCTATGCAACATTTGCATTACACATCATTCTGTGCTTATGATAAGACGAAAATACTTTCGATTGGCTAATTTCGCTAACATTCAAAGTGCGGAGACACACACAGGAAGAGACAGAAAGACAGAATGAGGAGCATCATTCTTCCAACCAAGCAGGAAAGAAAAAACTGAAAAACTGAAAACTGAAAAGCTGAAAATGGTTAGTGCTAGGTCTAAAAAGTGTGTGTATTTACCTTAAAGATGCCTGCGATGGATAGTGTAAGGCTGGAGGTTCGGGAAACGAGCAGGAACTCTGAAAACCCGAGCCCAAATGCCAGTGAACCTCCCACAAACAGAGCCAGGAGTGAGTAGAGAAATGGATGGAGCTCATTGACCCGGAATAGCTTCTCGGTTGTAGCAAGATTCAGCCCTAGTCTCACACACACACACACACACACACACACACACACAAACACACAAAGTAAGACAAGCCGTAATGAACTGGAACTGGAGTTTGTAACAGGCATAGGTGGAGCGTGTGTTGACCACTACTACTGCTTCTAGTTTCTTTTACAGAGAAAAGTTGCTCATAACTACTGGTCCAGGATCAGTATTTTTTGGGAAACATATTTGCATGTCAAATGCGATGCGCAAAGAAAATGTATTAATGCTTTTTGGATTCATTTAAATTTGTCTATTATCTATTTGTTAAATAAATAGTAGCAATATAATAAATACATTACAATATATTAACATATATATCACAATAAATACAAATTCATTGGTATTAAACACCCAATTCTTGTACTCTTCTAAAAAAGGTGGGTTTATGTTAAGTAGTCTTTATATAACATATAATCTATCGTAAGCATCCGTACTGCGATGTGTAGTTTGTTGCGAGGTGCATGCTTTGAAATTTGGTGGAAATCTTTTCTTGGTTGGTCAGAAATCTTTTTAAATACATCCATATTGTAGCCATACTCTGTAGGAGGTAATACTCTAGCTTCAGCGAGGAACTTTATGTAATATAAAGGGTACAAAATCCGAAGAAATTACATCAGACAAACCTTCATTGAACATGAAAAGAGGAAACAGTCCCATGAACATGAGCGGCTGCAGATGATACATGGTGTCTATAGGGTTCTGGAGTCCTGCGTTAGGGAAATCAAAAGAAGATAAAGAATGTTTAGCAGACATTGCTAAACAATATGAAACATATCAACAATATTAACGGCTAATCGTTTTCTCCAAGACATTGCTCGTAAAACAGTAGCATGGAATCATAGTCCGTCCACCCTTAAAAGCATAATTAACCTTTAGAATTAAGATAGAAGATATTCTAAGGGTCATTCCGAGCTGGTCTTTAAGTTAATGTTTATTTTCTTTTACTTTTAAACTGGTAGATTGCATCATCAGTACTATATAAATGGAAGCATGAGGTCAGGCTTCAAATTCAGTTCTCATATCCTTATGAAAGCTTTTATGCTAAAACTGTTGCCTATCACTTGAGCCACGTCTCTGTTGTCTCTCACATGTAGTAGAAATAATAACAATAATAATAATAATAAAGCACCAAACACATAATAGCACCTGTCTCAGTAAGTGCATCATATCTATTTCAAGGTTTCAGTGTGGACTTTTCTTTTACAACTAAGCCACCACTGTTTAATGTTCTGTACTAAATTCTTTATCTGTACTAAAGTTGCATTTTTTTTATGTATTTACTTTTCCTCCTAATCTGCTTACTGAGCAAAAATCACAAGTCGTGTTCTGACACGCTCTGACTCAGACTCACCCAGCTCTGCTTTCTGCATGAGGAGTTGAGTAAGAGTCCAGCGGATCCCCCCTATAAAGGAAGCCATCAGGACCATGATGAAGCCCTCCATGTTAAACTGCGTGGACTTTAGCGTAAACATAAATAATCCACCAGCAATAAGTAGCACTACGAGGATCAGGAATGGGTTCTGGGAGGAAAAAAAAAAAGACAAGATAAATAGACATGAACTGCATGACTTAATTATTCAAACACAAGTCATGTCATGGGTTTACAAGTCAAACACATGCAAAGTAAACTTCTGCTGCACTTTAATATTTACTGTAGTTAAGGAAAGACCAAATATATTTCCATTGTGTTAAGCACTCAGCACTGGTTTTACACCTTAAGCAGCACCACCATGGCTCTGGAAGGATTAAGTGTCCAATACCACTGAGAAAAATGTCTATTTGCTCAAACTACAATAGTAAAACACTGTGTGTATGTATCAGTTCTATTATCATGAAGTATCATAAACTCTTCAGACCCCTATAATCCTTAGGTTCTACTATGTCTGTAGATTTGTGGCTAGTTACTTACATTATCTCATACTAGAGTCAAATTTAAATTCTCACCGGTTCTTCCAATTTGAAGAGCAGGGAGAAAAAGAGTATGAAGAGTACAGCAGAAGACTTGGTCATTGTGTATCTGCAGGAAACACACACTGATGAAAGGAAATACACACATTTTCAGTCATACCGTCTGCTCTGCCCTAATCAGTTATGTACACTTACAAAATGAGTTTGTCAAACATCCTAGCAGCACTTGCTTGCACATTTGGTTATTAAATTTGATCCTGTGTAATTGTATTCTCAACAAATTATATTCTTAGTGAAATAAAGACATGAATCAAACACGCTACGCATTATCAGCTACGTGATGAAAGGCAATGTATTTTTTTGGATATATTATAATTAGTTCATGAGTACTGATTTTTCTTCTGCATCTACATTTCTATTGTTGCCTCTTTGTCACATGTGCGCCTACTGTTATTGTTGCCTGCTTTGCTTAATAATATGCTCAGTGAAACGAATTCACATTATATTAAAACAAAAAATAAATGCCCAAGTTGAACAATGATTCTGATTAAACAGTGATACATCTGTAATTATCAGCCACCCAACACACAGATATACTCACAGACTGATAGTGATAAAAAGAAAGCTCCAATTGGATAGTCCAATGTCCAAAGCAGTTGCCAGTGCTAAAAGACAAACAATAACTTTTAAACTAACAGGCTGGTATGTCAGTATGAATATGCTAAGTGCTTCAGTACCGAGATCGTAATATATACTTTAAACAACACAAATAACAACTATCCATTTTAATGTACAATGGGTAAATTGCACAGCAAGGACTTCAGTCTAGTTCAAATGATTATTACTACTTAATCTAATCTCACTCACCTCACTAAACCGCATTATAACTTTTAGGTCACTAATCATTATATGATAAGTGAATTAAAAGCACAATTAAAAGCTCATGCTTAAGTGCACGCATCCTACCTGTTGGTGCCACCTTGTAAAAGTAGTCCTTCCAGCTTAGAGTGACTCTAGGCTTGCGTGTCCAGCATTGCATTGCCCACCGTGTCATCGTAGACAAACAAAAGATGACGATGAGGTGAAAGAGGGTCATAAACAAAGGATAGTGGAAATCCTATGGAAAATGAGAACAAACAGCTGAGATCAAGGTTGACAAAAAAAATAAATAAAAGACTCCAAAAGATGCCAGGCTTAATGATTTCAATGGCAGTTTTTAGAACGATGTACTTTACCTTCATAAGCCACTTGTTGTAGAACGTTATCCCGATCGAGAAGACATAAAAGAAAAGGACCAGGCTGACGGTGCGGAAAGCCCGGCACACCATAGATACTAGGCACGCCATCCTGAGTTTTACATCCAGGCAGGAAAAATAATAGGAATTTAAAGACCACTCACAAAATAGGAAAATACAGTACACTGAATCTGGCAACAGTCTTTAGCTGTCGATGTTCTGTGTAGAGTTAAAAAAGAATTTATGTAGAGTTCTGAAAAGCCGATAAAAATACTACTATAATCACTTGGTGGAAAGTATAATGCCAGCATAATAGAAAATCTTCTGCAAGTCAGACAAGTAATATCATTTAATATCAGATTTCCACTGTATTTTTTTCATTAGCCGAACACCTGAGTGGAAATTCCAGATAAACGGGGCACTGATGATCAGGTAGAAGTCTTATGAGACATGTTTTATGTTTACATCAGCACAGAAAATCTATCGTAGGGTTCTAAAGGGGAAATCAAATGTCTCACTTCAAAAAAAAATTTATAATAGTAATAATAATAATGTAATTGACCCATTTCCTAAGCTTGTCACATATTTGATGTATCAACACCCTGAAATGCTGCAGATAACAATGTGCTTTTAGTGTTGAAATGGAACATCAAAATGTATATATATCTCCAGTCTTACAGCTAGACCTCGACCTAAAAAGGATCTAAATCTTGAAAACAGGAAATGTGAACATACTTCGCCACACAATCACAGCTGTGCTACAAACTCTAAGAGCACTTCTTTTCTCCCAAACATTGGCCAGCATATAAATGGTGTAAAATAATCAGCACAGGTCTGCAGTCTTGTATCAGACACTCGCTGGGAATCTGTATGCGTGTCCAGGAGGTATATTACAGGCAAGACAATTTTGCTACAACGTGTCAGTTAGGGGGTGCATGCTGCCTCTCGTAGGCGTTCGTACGAGAAGTTTCCTACCTCACTTGTAGGCTTTTTTCCACCCGGACCAGAAAACAGGGTTGCAATTGAGGTACTAAGTTACCATAACTATCCCTGTGCGAATATACACTCTGAATAAAAGGTAGTAATTGAGCATCCACCGGTGGCTTTAGGGAAAGAGCAGTTGCCCGACCTATAACACTGCAAACGGCTGAATATGGAGTCAGGAGCTGTTCAGATCTCAGCCATGTTTGCTCGAGCAGCAGGTAAAGTCAAATGACGTGTCCATGCACCGCGCTCTAGGAAACGCTGACTCCGGCATATCAATAACTACTATTCATTGTTTATTGTTAGCACATTATCGGGCAGCATTAGTATCTGCAGTGTTTTTTTTTTTATATATTGATAATTGTGGAAAATATCACATAAACAAAAAAGGTAACTAAATAATAGCGCAATTAACGGGAAGTTTCTTTTGTTACGTTTGGGGGCGGCAAATCGGTGTTGCCAGGTCTGTGAGATTTACACCTAAAACTGAACTTATGTGTAAACCAATAGGGTGTATAAAATATGAATATGATATTGTATATAAATAACTTGCTGCCTGTAATATATTTATATACTTTACGGTGTATATATCATACCTAAATTGTACAGAAGCAAAACATTGTATTACGATTTAGTGGATTTACTTACTTGGCAACCAGGACGACCGGAAGCCGGAAGTAGGGCATTACGTCCAGAAGCTTTGTAACTGCTGTTTGTTTGGAGTGTTTTGATCCAGGACACCAGAGTAAGTGTGTTGTTATAAATATAAAAGGGTTTTATTGTGGAGTTTAATATAAAGTCGTACTTGTTTAAAATGGACTGGATGTTTACAGCAGCCGTTTGAAACATGGCGGAGGAAGACGACGATCCCGGGTTCGATGAGGAGTTGGATGAAGGGGGAAACGGTGTCGATTCGGCACATGGCAGAAGGAAGAGGCTTTTCTCCAAAGAGCTGCGCTGTATGATGTACGGCTTCGGTGACGATCAGAACCCCTACACGGAGTCGGTGGATATTCTGGAGGACTTGGTAATCGAGTTCATCACAGAGATGACCCATAAAGCCATGTCCATCGGGCGCCAAGGCCGTGTTCAAGTCGAGGACATCGTCTTCCTCATCCGCAAAGACCCGAGGAAGTTTGCTAGGGTGAAAGATCTTCTGACGATGAACGAGGAGCTCAAGAGAGCCAGAAAAGCTTTTGATGAAGCCAATTATGGCTCCTGAACTACGAGTTGCATCTTACTGACTATCTGCTCGACATGCTGCAGGAGCATGTGTAACGACCTTTTCTTTTAGCCTTTTATATATATATATATATATATATATATATATATATATATATATATATATATATATATATATATATATATATACACTTTTGCGTAAACGGTATACATGGAATAATCACATTATTTCTCATGTCAGGTTAGCATTGAGCCACATAGTTGTTATTTTAAGTAATTCGAACAATAAAGCATGGATGGAGTACTGATCAGTATTGATTTCCCTCTCTCCAAAATATTGTAGACGTACACAATATGATCAATCGTAAAATGGCAAAATGATCAGATTTTAATGGTCTTAAAAGAAATTGTTAAGAATAACACAATCAGATAAAGTTACTAAATAAAGAACGTTTCAAATGTATTTAATTATGTACATATTCGGTACAGACTGCTTTTTAGGAAATAGTGCTAAAAGCTTGAAGAAAGTGATGAACAGTTGAACAATATTTCCCAGTGAGACTAAATATTCTCTAAATGGTGCAGCTGCAGTTTTCTATAGTATTCTCCTGCATTCTAAAGTGTTCACTGATTTTTTTTTTTATAGTAAAGCAGAAAAAAATGTATACACACTTCAGGATAGGAAAACATTCATTTTTTTTTCTAATACTAAATTGGAGACATAATGAAATTAATGTTACTTTTGGCCTCTACAGTTAGAAGATGTGCGTGGCCATTAACATCCAGACGGTTTTCTATTTTCCTGAAGTGTCGGCAAAGTTTGCAAGTTATTTTATAATGTGTGTTTTTGCTGCTTGTACATTTTGCTTATTTGGCTCACACCTTATCCAGAGTGACATGCAATCAAGATGCTAACATTTGATGGTTGAAGAGCTTCGTCGTCCTCACAGTGGCAGCATTAGTTATGGGATTACTGTGCTTTACCCAGTGAACCATTGTCCTCTTTTACACTTAACCCTGAATCATATAAAGATCATATGGATGTTTTTTCTTTATGCAGACAAGGCACACTAGGACAAATGCATAATCTAAAAATGTATCTCATATATTTAGCATGTTAAGATAGAAATCCTATTTCTGTTACCAGTGTCAGAAATCCAGTAGCTGTAGTTCTCTGTTGGTGAGATCTGCTGCTAAAAATTAACTTCCCACCACACTGGGTGAAAAATAATACCTTTAAAAAGTCTAAGATAGCAATCTATATTATCGAAAATAAGCAATGAGTTAATGGCCAATAACTTTAAAGAGTACTCAATGTTTAACCCTTTCACATTAATACTGAATGCAGAATCCACAGCGACTTCAGCACTAATTATTCATTGAGCGTTAAAAAAAATATTCCTGCAATATTGTTCAACAACTTTTCAAACTTTCTTGACTAGTACATAATGTAGCGGTATATTTAGAACTATTATTTTAAACTAAAAATAATGGTAGAAATTATACCATATGAATTTTTTTGTTTGTTAATGGATTCATTTTTAATTTTCATCAATGATGTAACGGCAACCGTTCAGTTAAATAACCAGTAATCTTCAACTTTATTTGTTTCAATGACACTGGCGGGAGAAAGAAAGAAAAAAAAACCTTTATTGGCAACCTCCTCAAAACAAAAACTTACAAACATCAGACCTAAATATTGAAATTTCTTTTATTCAGTTCTTTTAAGCATTTGTTTAAATATGATGACGTGTAAGAGGTTTTAGCATTGGTCTAGGCAGCGATAACAAGCTGCTTATCTAGTCTAAATGTAGACTAAAAAAACGCCCAGCCATGTGCGGTCTACCACAGTATGAGCTATTTCACAAAGTAATTCAAAGGTGCTGCAAACCACACACCACTGCTTGGCTCTTCTGCTCCCACAGGAACATGCAGGGTTTCTCCCTGGAGCATGAGCATCATGTGTTGCACCTTAGCAGACCTTATTCGGGTGTTCATCTGTACGTCTGTTGAAGCATTATAAGTTGTCAAGATGGATGATGAGAGGCAACGGACCAGATGGTAAGGGGTCATGAGTGTGTTTGAGGGGATGGGATTGAGTTGACAGGGGGGTCAAAGGGTAGAGGAATGTCCATGAGTCTCTGTTTTACTGCACATTCTCCATCATCTTGAGGAATTCTGGTTTAAAAATAAAGAAATAAATAAATACACAATCTTATTATTAATTATGTGTGTGTAGAAGAATTATCTGCCGTTAGAAATCCTGAAAGAGCGTTCATCCAATGGCAGTCTATAATATATGAATCCATCTCACCGTCAAAGTCCAGCATGCCGTCAGAATTTTTGTCGCCATCCTTCAGCAGCTCATCGATCTCATCCTCTGTGATGGACTCGCCAGTGCTGCGGATGATCTCAGCGAACTCATCTCTGTCAATGTAGCCATCGGCGTTCCTGGGAGCAAATGGAAAGGAAGATGCAGATTAGCTGTTGGAACTATAACTTTTATAACTATAACTATAACTATAACTTGCGCTGCAGAATCGTACATACTTGTCAAATACACGGAAGCATTCTGCCAACTCTTCCTCACTCTTGCCAGCCTGGTCCTCCTTTAGGAGTCTCACCATCATGACCAAGAACTCCTCAAAGTCAATAGTACCGCTGCCTGTGGGTTTTACAACATGATACAATGATACCGTCGGTTGGAACGTTAACAGTCCTGATGGATGTGTTACACTAATTGAATATGGACAGTTTGTAAATTTTAACAAATGAAAAGCAGGTATAATAAATAATCATGTTGGAAACCACATCAACTATTATTATGATTATAAGTTGTACTGATTTTTTACTAATTACTAACTGAAACCTCATATGGCTATAAATAATATTGTCTTGGGCCTCTTGTGTTGTCTACAGGGAAAGGACAGAAGTTGAAATGTTGAACTTCTTGTTCTGGATAAAATAAATCTGAACTCTGGATATTTTTTGGAGCAACTTATTTGCCAGCACTTAATTTGAGAGCGAAGTATTCCAGGTCGTCCTTACCGTCCTCATCGACCTCTTCAATAATTTCAGCCAACTCCTCTCTGGTTGGATTCTGACCCAACATCCTCATGACGGTACCCAACTCCTTGGTGCTGATGTCGCCGCCACCGTCGGTATCAAACATATCGAAGGCAGCCTTAAACTCTGTTGTTAAGCGGGGACAGAAGATAAAGCTCACGGTCCTTAAAACATATTAAATAAGTATGTAAATAAAATTTAAAAAGCGCATTGTTCTTCCAACTCACCGGCGAGCATCTCCTCGCTCAGGTAGGAGCGGGCCTCCTGTTGCGCGTCAGTCTACAGTACAAAACACATGTGTTTTATATCGTTTCTCTGAGCTTAATCTGTCCATTATTCTGTATGTGCAACAGTGTTGTGGTTGTAGTAAAGGGGAGAGAAATACGCCTTATTGAAATATTATGCACGAGCTTTTTCTTTTTTTTAAATTCCATAATAGTGCGTACTATATTCACATGCATGTATGATTAGTGAGAGAGAAAATGCTTTTTATAGGCTGTATTAGGGTGTTTAAGCGAGGAAATCCTCAATATAAAGGGAAAAGATGTTCTCGCTTTTAAGGTTGATTAAAACATGTTGAATCAGTGGCTGCAATAAACGAATCCTTTCAATCCGCTGCGCAAAAGCACGTGGTGAACTTCTTGCTATTTTGAGGATCGGGAGGTTTTATCTTTCTACCCCTTGTGCCTGTACATGGTAACTCCGAAACTGAACTCCTGGAATGTGTCGCCTAAGCAAATCACCCTCACATCACACACACACACACACACAGTGGATCAAGTGGCATTTGGGCATTTCGGCGTCTTCTATCCTGCTTGGCTTTTTTGGTATGCATTAGGACCACAAAAACTGTCATATATATTAATTAAATCACATCTTTCATTGACAATTTTATAAGGTGGAATAAATTTCCCCACAACGATCCCCAATAATAGTCTTTAATATCAAACTACTCAAAATGCTTAATATTGCACTGGGAAAAAAAACATAGATGCATGTCTAGTTTTACACCTACAAGTATTCCAAAAAATATTCTTAAGAAATATTTATTATCATATTCACCCCATTTTTTTTCAAACAAATTAAATGCATCTTCTCTATAGTTTACACATCGCATCCTCCCTCCCTCCCCCCTTTCTGGCTTTACGCCATCAGCAATTCTAGACACATGTATTTTTGTTTCATGCTTGATTTCTTGGATTTCTTACCATGGTTGTGAATTAGTTTTCCCCACTATTATCCACCAATCAAGCCCAAAGGAGTGGTCAATCCGCGTGCACCTCAACAGATAGACTAGACGTCAGTGGAGAGTTCAGACACACTTTAAACAGGTCGGTCAGGGCCACGCCCACAAACCACCGACAGCCATCCAGATACACGGTGTCGAACGTGTTGCGGAAGCCACGCCCACCACGGATAGCCAGAATTAGAATGTTGAACTTTTAGGGTTCTGAGGAGCTTAAAGCTAAATCTGAAATGTGTGGTCTACAAGGGTGGAAGAAAGTTTACTTGTTTTTGACAGAGGAGGGAAAAAAAGCAATCTTACAAATTCAGAAGGATAAAAAGAAGCATTAATCAAGCAGCAATGGATTAAAGGGTTCGGTTAGCTGTTATAAGAATTTGAGGATGCATTAATAGTACTTTTTCCTCCAAAGTCAGAAAGAATAGGCCTACGATACTACTAGTAGGTAACTTTTTTATTCATCCATTTACTACAGCTTTTTTTCCTGGTCAGGGGTGGGGTGGATCCATTCATGCAATTACACCAACATGACTAAACCAGAAGAATTAGAACTGTTATATCAAAGCAATGTTCAGACCGGGAACATTTTTACATGGTAAAAGCATGTTCTCTGCTACCCGTCAACGCTTCAATCTGACTAATGCAGTTTTCTAATGACACTCCACGAATAAAGTGTACTAAACTGTGCAGCATGTTGTCATGGTTGATATTGTCACTTATATGTATTGTACTAGGTGTACATACACTCAGGGTTGTACACCGACTCTGTGACATGAGCAAAAATAACCCCCCAGTTCAAAAAGTGCTGTCAAGCAGAATAGCAGTGTGCTGTAAATAGCAAATGATATTAATGCTATGTGAGGATGTCCATGCTAAGTCCCACCCTTTCCAAACAAACAGTGCAGGTAGCTTCTCAAGACATCACATTCCTTGTATGGCACGTATTTCCTGAGTGGGGAGTGTCTATTGGAGAATTAGAAGGAGGCATGCTCAGATGTGTGTGTGTGTGTGTGTGTGTTGTGAGGTTCAGCCAAATTCTAATAGGGTAAGAAATGGGAGGAGGTTAAACAGTGATATACACTGCATCGGAAGCGCAATGTTTTAAAGAGAGAATTTGAGGGTGGTGTGCACCACAAGGGTAATGAGAGCCCTATGTAAAGCATCGCAACATGCCACAAAGAGGATGCTCCTGAAGATGGGGTCTGAATCATTATTCACATGAGAGGAAGATATACAAATACCAAAGGGATCATAGAACTAGACAATACAACAAGGAGAAAAGAAAAAAAAAATTTTTTTTTTGCTCTCTTTTCCATTTTGGAAGAAAATCAGTGTGTGGCGATTTGGTAAGTTTAGTTTTGGAGATCTTTTTGCATTGTAATATGCGCCGCTTTTGGAAGATCTGTCACACTTCACAAGGTAAGTACAGGTAAATAAAACTTCATTACATCTTTGCAAACCAATAGCAGAGATTTGTATAAAGACAAGGACCATGGTGTTAGTGGTTATAGTGATAGGAAGGGGAAAGACAAAGCCCCAGGAATCACTCTGTGAATCCCCCTGTACAGCATACTGTTTCAAATCTGACTGCCATGTTTTGATTATGGTGGATTGAAGGGGATGGAACAGTTAGGAGCAAGGTTTAATAAGGATTCATGTTACTTACAAAAATTGTTAATAATCACAATATCTGCTTCCATTTTTCAAACTGTGAATAACAACTGTCATAAAGTGAAAGATAAAATCTTATAAAAACATAGATATTTCAGATTTTATTCTATAACCAGTAGATGGTTTACCACCTCATTTACCATGACACCAAGACATAACGGCAGACTGAGACTAGTTTATTTCGGAACACTGCAAGGTGGGCAAGTAGGGCAAAATGGGGGTCAAGTCCTCAAGGAGTGGTAGATCATATGTCAAGAAGAAGCTGGAGCATAGGGGCAATGGGGCGAGGGGTGTGGTGTTTATGTGTGTGTGTGAAGGTAAAGTCCACTTAAAAGGGTTTAATAGTTATTTATAGCCGTTTCCACTGCCCCCTCAAAAAGTTCCAGAAGGACATTGATACTGTGTCTTCCCATCAATTCCACATTGTCCATGAGACAAGCTTTCTTCCATTACTTTTTTCCGTGCGTTTAACTTTCTGCCAGCTTATTTCACGACGTTTGTTGAATTATGACCGTTGGCTAAAGATGAAAAGCGTGGAATGTGGTAACATTACTGAATGTTCTCCATCATCTTCAAAAACTCTGGAAGAGGAACAAAAAATATTTTTGCTGAAGGAAATCAATTGATTGTGTAATGCACATTTTGCTGTGAAAATGTTTAAAGGTCCACATACTCTGTGTGTATATAGGTATACATAATATACATAAAATATACTATATATGTTATGTTTTGTACTTTTTTTCAGTTTTTGTAACTAGATACACACACACACACACACACAAACACACACACACACACATACACACACACACATATATATATATATATATATATATATATATATATATGTAAACCAAAATTCAATAAAAATGAAATTAAAATCTGCCCTGTGTGTGTGTTTACTTGACGACTTATTATTTTACCATCAAAGTCAATTTTGCCATCTTTGTTTGTGTCCCCATCTGTCATGAGCTCTTCTATTTCCTCCTCTGTGACTGGCTCTCCAGTAGTACGTAGGATATCAGCAAAACTCCTCACGGTCGATGAAACCATCTCCATTCCTGTTTTTCACACCACAATAAACAACAGTGAAACTCCACACATACTTATTATAAACAGTTGATAAAAAAAAAAACTGCTCCGTTTGTATTAAACGAATCAAAGTATTAAATAGTTTCACATTATTAAATAGTACTTCTCTGTGTAAATAATAAACATACATAATTACATAATAGATAGTGAAAATTAGGATGAACTACACACAACCTTGCAGAAACTCAATGTATTTATAAATGAATTATAATATATATATATATATATATATATATATATATATATATATATATATATATATATATATATATCATTCATTCATCTTCTACCGCTACCGCTTTATCCGATCTTCCCTCGGGTCACGGGGGCCTGTGCCGTATCTCAGGCATCTATGGGCATTAAGGCAGGATACACCCTGGTTGGAATGCCAACCCATCACAGGGCACACACACACACTCACATTCACATTCACACACACACATTCATACACTAGGGACAATTTTCCAAGGTGCCAATTAACCTACCGTGCATGTTTTTGGACCGGGGGAAACCGGAGAAGCCCGGAGAAAAAAAAACCCCCTGAGGCACGGGGAGAACATGCAAACTCCACACACACATGGCCAAGACGGGAATCGAACCCGAATCCTGGAGGTGTGAGGTGAACGTGCTAACCTCTAAGCCACCGTGCCCCATATATATATATATATATATATATATATATATATATATATATATATATTTTGGCGTTTCGGATTTGGGAATCGTTAACATTTTTGTAAGTCCCTATAATTTAATGAATTTAATTACACATTTTTTTTCTGAGTAACTGTAACAAATTACTGTTACTTTTATTTTATAACTAAATTACGTAGCGTCATTATATTTAACTGGTTACACCCCAACACTGACTATACGATAGTAAGATCATCAAATGAATTGAAATACACACACCATATACATAGAACTGCAATAAATACTTCTCAGACAAATTATTCAATTGTACTTAAGTGGACTATCACCTACTAGATGGCATTAAAATGTGTATGTTTTAATAGCTAAAAATGTTGGATTATTTTCTGTCCAAAACTCGCTATCATTATGAGTCCAAAATATTTCTAAAAATATATTTAGAGCCTTTGTAATTTTCATCTCTGTCAAAGAACCGAACATAAATATTTATGAAAAAAACTTCCCTTCACACATTTGTGAACAAACACATTTGTCTATCTAGTGACATGACTCTGTAAAAGTAGTCTCCATACTTGTCAAAAACACGGAAGCATTCAGACAGCTCTTCCTCGCTTTTGCCTGCCTGATCTTCTTTCATCTGTTGCACCATCATCACCAAGAACTCCTCAAAGTCAATGGTGCCGCTGCCTGATGCGACACAAATCATTTTATTTCATTGACATAGGAAAAACTGGCTAGATTACATTTGCCCATTTTGCGATATCTGATTATTCGCCATACCATCTTCATCAACCTCCTCAATGATGGCATCCAGCTCCTCTCGGCTTGGATTCTGACCCAACATCCTCATGACGGTTCCCAGCTCCTTGGTGCTGATGTCACCACCACCGTCAGTATCAAACATATCAAAGGCAGCCTTAAACTCTACAGCAACACATGAACAGATAAAATAATGCGTTTATACAGTAAACATTACATAAAACTTTACTGATGTTATTCCTTCTTCTATTTGATTTACTACTCCACCATCCATAATCGACATGGTGGACTTCATTATCTATCCTTCATGTATATGTGTATAGATGTGCATTATTTAACCCTAAATAGTGGAGCATTCTGTATGAAAAACAATGCATTGTTATTACGTATGCAGTTTAATTCAGAGATAGAGAATTATGTACATAAGCATGGATACCATAAGAGACTCACCGGATATCATCTCCTCGCTCAGGAAGGAGCGGGCATCAGTTTGGGCTTCAGTCGGCTACAAAAATAATGTGGACAAAAAAAAAGAATTGGCGTTTTTTTTACATGGACAGGATAAACCTAATACAGCGCAATTTGACTTAAGGACTGTTCGAACAACTGAAAATCACACATTTCATGTTTTTATAATGTAATAATGCAAACCAATATTTCTAGAAAAAAGGTACTTCATAGCAAAGAGCTATGGTAAAAATGATTTTACATGGATTCATTTGATACCAACAATCTGACACTGCCAACACACCATATCACAAGCTTTAGTGTTGAATGATTCAACATCAACAAGAGATACACTAAATGTAAAGATTCCGTGTACACTCTGCCACAATAAGCAGCAAAACCTAAACTGGTTGAAATATGAAACGATCAGGGATGCTTATGATGAATGATTTTTCAGTATATATAACGCAGTCAAAGATAAACTAGATTGCTTAATTCGAAATAAGAGATAATTTTTGTCAAATACAATTACCACTGGAGTCGGGGAAAACGGAATATCTACAGAAAAGACATTGCGGAAGCATTTGTTGTTTCATTGAGATTTTGCCTTCTACTATAATATATCAATTAGTGGGCTCAAAGAGGTTCTGGATTTAACCCCACTAATATTAACAAGTGCAATGAGATCAATGAACCACACCTGACATCCAAAAAGCCGGGGATCTTAAGACTTGAGCACATTCCACAACTGTGGTGTTCAGTACACCAATATAGCTCTAATTAATTCCTTCAGCAGCCGAGGAGGGTTCCAGAAGAAGACTGGCATTAAGATAATGCTCCTTCTCCTCACATGCCCTCTTCCCTTTCATCTCTGCAATTTATCACGCCATAAATGCCAAAGTGCATTCTCTCTCTCTCTCTCTCTCTCTCTCTCTCTCTCTCTCTCACACACACACACACACACACACACACACTTTCTCCCTCTCTGTCTCTCTTTTTCTCTCCTTCCCAGTCTCACATACATCTTCAGTCTGCACAAATGTAAATGGCACTATGCTCTGACAAAGCTTTAGACTACTTTAAATCTCTTTCTATTGTACATCAGACACTATCCATTTTTTAAATCATAAAGTCATTGATTTTGTGAAATCAATAGCTTTCGGCTATTAGGTATGAGCTACTAAATAAGACAGAGAAGTAAAATAAAGTCAAGCGAAACAACTAAGAACTCTTTCCCATCAATCAGAAAAGCCCCAAATGAAAGTACGATGTTGCCGTTTCCCCTTCGGACAAACATATTCCCTTTATGAGTCTCACATCATATCAATGGGAGGAACGCAAGAACTCAGTGGTCAATATAACAATATTTGTTTAATCGCATCCTTTTTTGCCTCCACTATGACCAATTTAAATCATAGTATTGACCCTTTAAAACCATCAACAGAACACAAATAGCATAGTGCCGATTGCTTTTTTGAACAGAAATACAGCCAGATGTGGGCTACGGCAATACGTTCACAAATTCGTCCATCCTATGATCAGACGCAGCATCTTCAAAACAGTCCCAGCTTAAAGCGAACCTTTAGAACTGCACTGTGAATGTTTTTCTCCGTCATCAGTAAAACCGTAGCCCGTTATGATGCGCTTACCATGCTGAGGGCCTGTTGATTACAATGAGTTCAAGCTGAAGTCTGAAGAACAACACAAAGATTAGGACCTTTGTTTCTGTCCAACGAGTGGCCAACCAAGCAGCTGTACACTCGCTTAATAAGTACCCGCTCACTATGTCTACCTGTTTTACAAAAAGTTTAGGATTGGGCCAGAAGCTTTAGACGGGGAGACATACTAACCAATGTGTGGCCTGCTTTTTTTTCAAAAGCACCACCCCTGTCCTTGCATCCTACTTTAATACTTTACGTCCCTGGAGAAAACTCTATTGACCCATATTTAGATAATAATCCAATGCCATTTATCAAGAAAATACTTGGGAGGGGCAGTGGGGGACGCAGCATTGAGCGGTTATTTTAGCAGTGGATAAACAGACATTCTTCCAACAGCAGATGGACACTAGTCATCACCTACACATACATACACACTTGCGTTTATCCAGTGAAATAGGAGTAGGGTTAAGATTTGTGGCATTACCCACATGATACATTTCTTCACCTTATCTGCCAATCAGCGGAGTGTAACTGCAGCGAGAGCTTCTGCACTAATACTTTGATGTGGAACAAAGGGAGGGCATCATGACTTATAATAAAGGTCTTAGGGACTTTTGTGTTGGACACTACATGCTTTTAGGCGGAGCGGGAAACTACGCAGGCTAAATATAACAAGGTTAGGGTCCGATATTCATACAGTACTACATACATTTGATGCAATTTGGCAAAATGATTTTAGTTTGTCATTCCACAGGGTAACAACGAATAGCAAGATACTGTATATACACAAAGGGGGCACAGTGGCTTAATGGTTAGCACATTCGATTCCCACCTCCGCCATGTGTGTGTGGAGTTTGCATGTTCTTCCCGTGCCTCAGCAGGGTTTTCTCCAGGCTCTCCGGTTTCACCCCGGTCCAAAAACATTCACATGTGTGTGTGAATGTGAGTGTGTGTGCGCCCTGCGATGGGATGCATTCCATGTATCCTGCCTCAATGCTCATAGACGCCTGAGATAGGCACAGGCTCCCCGTGACCTGAGGGAAAAACGGATACAGCGCCCATGCCCTGCGATGGGTTGGCACCCCATACAGGAAGTATCCTACCTTGATGTCCGAAGACGAGTGAGATAGACACAGGTTCCCCGCAACCCGAGGGAAGATCGGATAAAGAGGTAGAAGATGAATGAATGAATCCTTAAATGGTGCTTTTGTGAGGTAAAAATGTCTCAATAAATATAGTATTAAAAAATAAAAATAAAAAACCAACAACCACCAAGTTGCCACTAGTGGGCCCTTGAGCAAGGCCCTTAACCCTCAATTTCTCAGTTGTAAGTCACTCTTGGATAAGGGCGTCTGCCAAATGCCGTAAATGTAAACAGTAAATATTGCTAATATAGTCATGCTGTGCAATAAAAAACATTCACATCTGAGTGTCAGCTATTTCACAAAACAAATTCCACAGTCTGTTCCATAGTGCACATGTGCCAACACATCATTGCACAGTTCTCTAGAGCATGCTATTTACATTTCTGAAGCCTCACAGTGGTGCACAGTTCACATCCAAATGCAAAGCACAACTGATTAAGCTAAGGTATGTGTAAAAGAGTTTGCAATTTTATTAACAGTTTCAGACAAAATCCTTCACTGTCTCTGACAACCTCGCTGTCTCTGAGATCTTTAGCGCCATAGCAAAGAGATTGTTTATCAGCCACTCATCTCCCTCATCACATCATCAGTAATCTACTTTTTGGATTTATACAGCACTGGATCTAATTTCATGCAGCAGTCTTTAGATAGAGTTACATTTGCTTTGCTCAATTATCCAAAACCAGATCGTCGTCTCAATATTAAGGTTAAAATACAATCCCTGGTTATGCGTATATAAACACACAAATGAGCACAATGATTGTAGATACATTTAAAATAATAGGTAAGAGTTAAATCTGATGCATATCTCTGTCAGGGAAAAGTCTGCTGGCACCATATTGTTTTATGTAATGACTAGGTAATTACATGCTGTGAGTGTGGGGTGATGCCAGGAGTGTATGATAATTATGGATAACTCAGCTTCTTTTCTCTCTCTCTCTCTCTCTCTCTCTCTCTCTCTCTCTCACTCTCTCTCTCTCTATCTACATATATATATATCGATATATATGATTTTATATTATATATCTCTCAATATATATACACGTAAATGATTAATGCTTAATCAAACTAATGTTTCAACTGAATTTTCCTCTGAAATGTAATAATGAAGTAATTGAAGTGAATCAAAAAGTTACTGAGTGTCATTTAACTACATACACAGCCCATAATAAAAGCATCTTTATATAATCCAAACCATACTCTGACACTTAATTAGCTTCATTATTTAATTGTCTGCACTTGTGGGACTTGCCAGGGATTTTTTCATGGGTTTCCGAGTAACCTTTAAATGTGATGCCCTTATAAATCTGTATTAATAACATGAACTATTTATTGATGATGAGTATAATGCAATGTATTACTAAAATGTAATGTACCATTACTAAAATAAAAATGTGATTTATTTTTGATCAGGGTAAAAAAAAAATGTTGGATTTAACTGGGAATTTGAGCCAAATTCAAATACAGATTCAAAGACATGTCTTCAGCTTTATTACTTTATTATTTACATTGACATTTACATTTGCAGCATTTGGCAGACGCCCTTATCCAGAGCGACTTACAACTGAGCAATTGAGGGTTAAGGGCCTTGCTCAAGGGCATCACCATCAAGGAAGCTTGATGGTTTGAACCCGTGATCTTCTGGTCCAGAGGCCAACACCTTACCACTGGGCTACCACCTCCCACCATATATAAAGCATTATTTGCTTTATATAAATTAAGTTAAGTAATTTCCTGAAGTCTACACTGAAGATGCTAAGCACTTTCGTCAGCAGCAATATTTATTTATCAGTTAGCTTCCATTTGAAGCATTTCAGAACACACAGCAGGACATTCATTCATTCATTTTCTACCGCTTTATCCGATCTTCCCTCGGGTCACGGGGAGCCTGTGCCTATCTCAGGCGTCTATGGGTCTATAGGATACACTCTGGATGGAATGCCAACCCATCGCAGGGCACACTCACACACCTTCACACACACATTCATACACTAGGGACAATTTTCCAAGTTGACAATCAACCTACCGTGCATGTTTTTGGACCGGGAGGAAACCGGAGAACCCGGAAACCCCCTGAGGCACGGGGAGAACATGCAAACTCCACACACACATGGCCGAGACGGGAATCGAACCCGGATCCTGGTGGTGTGAGGCGAACTTGCTAACCACTACGCCACCGACACAGGCAGGACAATGATCTGTAAATTAGGCTATGTGAGCCAAAACCCCCTAAAACCGTCATCATTCGGAATCCCAACCCATTTTGAAATCTGTTTTGAGCTTTATATTTTATATTTATATTTATATTCTATGTTTGGTAGAGATCATCTTTAGTATTAAATATATAGAATTGCTGTTCCAATCTATAAGTAAAATTATGTGTAAACGGTGCCTTTGTGAGACATTTATCTATGCAGCTAGAAAGATCCATACATTAATTTGAACTACTAGATAGCTAATGAGCATACACTACATGGACAAAAGTTTGTGAACACCTCACCTAAAGATTTGTATTTGCTTTTTGGGCACCGAATTCCAGACATAGTCCCCGTTTTATAAAAACATCCACTCTTTTAAAATTTGTACTCCACATAAAAAAAGGTGTCCCAATACTTTTGTCCACATAGTCGACATTCAATACCTATGAAGTAAAGTAATATGACAACATTTTTAGTTATTACGACAGGGTCTGTACTTGTCATACTGTACTCAAGTCTAAGTATTTATTTATTTTATAGATTTACTTCTAGAATCCAAATCTATCTAAAAACAAATTCATGATATTGATTGCTCCTCCTTAAGGTGGCAGATAAGATTAAACAAATTTGGATATGTGATTGTCAGCATGGAAACAACAGCACTATGCAACATTGTCTGACCTACATATAATCAGAAACATTTTATGCAAATTGTGTTATACTAAACATCATTGTACAATCCTTTGGTATGGTCATAAAACATACATGTTGCCACCAGAAACTGGCAAATCGCAAGAATAAGAAGGAATACACAAGTGTTAACTGAACTCATATGAGGTAGCCTAAGTGAAAAATACATAGTTCTAAAGCTATAAAAGTAACTAACGAGCTAAACCATGATAACATTTTACATAAATATGAACACATTTGCCATCATTTTAGTTTGTTTATACATTCTGCTCCTCTACATTTTTTTCTGCTCGTCTACATATTTTATAGTTCTTGTGAAGGAGAAAACAGATGTCATTTTGAATATTTGAATTTGTTGTTCTTGTTTATAATGTTAAATTTGAGGTGATGCACATAATGTCGAGCTGATCTGATATTCGCTAATTTGTGAACAGCTGTTTTGAGTTTGCACACGATATGTATATACCGTGTGTGAACATAATTCAATCTCCAAGTCTTTTCACAGCATTTCCATCCATCCATCCATCCATCTTCTACCGCTTTATCCGATCTTCCCTCGGGTCACGGGGATCCTGTGCCTATCTCAGGCGTCTATGGGCATTAGGGCAGGATACACCCTGGATGGAATGCCAACCCATCGCAGGGCACACACACACACATTCATACACCAGGGACAATTTTCCAAGGTGCCAATCATCCTACCGTGCATGTTTTTGGACCGGGAGGAAACCGGAGAACCCGGACCCGGAAAAACCCCTGAGGCACGGGGAGAACATGCAAACTCCACACACACATGGCCGAGACGGGAATCGAACCCGGACCCTGGCGGTGTGAGGCGAACGTGCTAACCACTAAGTCACCGTGCCCCCAGCATTTCCTTTATATCCTAATATTTTAAGATGATTATGATGGTTTTTTTTCTTACCTCCAGAACATTCTACTCCATTGGAGCAGAAGGTATTAACAGTCATGATGTCAGAAATTAGGCATGTGTTTGAGTCGCTTAATGATACTCAAATAGACATGTACGCTAATGTGTAAAACATGATGTTTCTGGCAGGAGGTTCATATCAAGTTCCTCAGGTCGCCCACTGGCCATAACACTGTTTACCCCTTCTGAACTAAACTGCCCAGCTATAGAAATCATATAATAATAGAAATAAATATAATATATAGAAATAATATAAGCTTCATATTCCAAAATACAATATTGCTTGATGTGACCATTATTCATTAATAATTAGTAACTACTTAATAACTGGTATTTAGCCATGTTTATGGTCACTGGTAAATTCCTGACCATGGCAGTTAAAATATACAAAAACATACTAGAAATATAAATATTTTACACTGTTATGGGAACAAACAGGAACATGTTAATCAAATCACTAAACACAATCAACTCTGTGGTCAAAAAAAAAAAAAAAAAAAAAAAAAAAAAATATATATATATATATATATATATATATATATATATATATATACTTATGAAGGTATATGCAGTAGAATTGCCTTTTTTTCTTTAGTTTACTTTTCTTTTAGCTAGTTCCCTGTAGATGTCGCACCTGTCTGGGTTGTCATGATGGAAGAGAGAAATTTGGCATCTAGATTGAATTGGTGTTATTTATTATAACGGTGATTTTACTCAAATAAATGCAAAGAGGATTGAACAACATCAAACACACCAGCACGAAAATTGTTACACATGCTGCACACCTTCTTCAGCTTCTTTTCCTTCTCAAAACACGTCACATGTTTATGAAACACACAGTAAAATGTGGATATGTTGGGTATGCAAGATTACCCATAAAATGTTGGTGGATCAGTATAATGGAGATGGGTTTGAGCTGATATACAGTTGCCTGTTAGTATTTATTCAATACTTCTGTGTTGTTTAGAGCTGTGAATTAGAGCACAACTTCAGTGGACACACACACACAAACACACCAATGAAAGTGATTTGACAGCTCAGTTAACAGGCATCTCGTCTCCACGAGTAGGTGTTGTAACTCCAGCCATTTCGGAGACTTAATCCCAGGTGACTGACAGCACCAGGTGCAGGACAGACACTTGCTCACTAATTCACTCTCACTTGATCTCTCTCAGCGCTCCACCTTTTTTTCCGCACTCTATTCTTGGACATTCTTAAGAGGAGCAGCTGTAGCCTGGAGACCAACTCGAGACATGTTTCAAACTAAATAAGGGAAGCGGAGTTGAGATCCTACACCTCATCCCCCTCCTCAAACACTCTTACCCATGTGTCCTTGAAGTCAACAATGTGCAAGAAAGATTAGCACTACCTGAACACAGGGCTTTAGAAATGAGGCAGTATTTTTGGCATACAGGTGTTCAGTTACTATGTGCAATTTATATGGTCACATTTTAATTGCTTGCTTTGGATTGTTTTTATTGCACACTTTCACAATATCCAGGACTGCTTCGATTGCCATCATACAAAACAAGGCCAACAAAGTTGAAAGCTGCTATTTGACCATGGAACATGGATGACATTCATGTCTAGAAATGTTCACTGTGGACTCAAACTGGTGCAAGTCAATATACAGTATATGTGCCCATAAAGGATTTATTAATCACCTTGTTCAATTAGGTGCTACTAAAATAACGTGTTGGCTTTTTTATGGTTTGTAACTGTAGTGGCCTGTAAACTGTATCAAATTTTAATTGCTATTAATTATATGGTCAACCAGCTCAGCTTACACGTCCTACATAGACATAGCCTGTCTGACAATATAGCAGAACCATGTTTTAAAGAAATCACATGGAAATTCTGCTCGCTTTCTTCCAACTAACTATAAAGTGTGAGTGAAGGAAAATTTTAAGTAGGTTTTATATATATAAAAAAAAAAAAGTATACTTAAGTATGTTTATACTTTTACAAGAGATATTGAAAACATTCTTAAATAGTTCTACAGATTTTATAGTCCCATGTTCTCTCTTGAAACAGAAAACAGTTGAATGTCTAAGACATGCCTATTAAATCTATAAGCTTATTTCAAACAATAAGCTGGTCAATTAAAGGATTACATTTCAAGCTTTTATCAGCAGTTCATTTCAAATATGTTGCACTCAAGTCACCATAAACCTTTTTGGCTGCAGTGATGCCTACAAAATAAGATAGAGTGTGGATATCTAATTTAATAAAATTTAATGTAAAAAAAATAACAGCTTAAACATACAACAGATTTCATTATTTCAAAATGGCAATTGCATGAAAACCATGGATAATTTTTTTTTAAATCACAAAAATCATAAAAATGGATTAGAAATAAATATATATCTAAAATACATTTTATATTTAATTTCACTGGTCATTTCTGGACACGGGTGATCGAGGGTGTGCAGGGTGATGTGTCCTCACTTTCAGAACCAGTGGCTTGTATTTCCTCACTGGATTGGCTCGAAAAGTGGCAGCCTTTAAGTCACAAAAAAAAAATATATATATATATATATATTTGTCCTGAGAAGACAATCAAAATAAATAAATTTTAAATAGACATGCTTCATATCATTGTAAAAATCACCATGGCCTGCTCTCTTTCTTCAATCATCTTCAGCCTCTCCAGCCTTTGCTCACGTGCAACTCTTTGCATGGAGTCACGCAAATCAAAGGAAAAGGGACATACCCGAGTGAAGTTCCTCCTTGGCCTGTCCATAAAATATAAATAGCAATATACCGTTATTGTACAGCACAATGATGGGCGAGATCAAAACTTGAATTTTTACACAGTGATGAAGAACTGGAAAAAGCTGCAAGTGTTCAAAATGAGCTCAATGAAATGGCACAGTTCAGCTTTAAGTACCTGCCTTGTAGCAAGACAATGATCACAAGTTCACTTTAAAGGAAAAAGTGTGAGGTGTAGGAGCTAGTTATAATGAGACATCCATACTCCTAAATAATTAACCAAATAGATGTTGTGGCTCCCAGTTTAGGAATACATTTTTAGAGAAACTATATAGAGAAATTACTTGAGACATTTGCAGAAATGTGGCAGATGCCCTTATCTAGATCCATTTAGAAGAACCCCAGTTATACAGCGGAGCAATTGAGGGTTAAGGGCTTTGCTCAAGGAAACAGTGGCAGCATTGTGGTGCTGAGCTCTAAACACACAACCTTCCGATCAGACGTCAAACAATCTCCACTGAGCTACCACTTTCCAGTGATCACAAATCTCTAGTGTGTGAAATCACACTGCATAATCTAGTCAAATGAAATCTCAATTCAAACAATTAGATTACACAAGGTCAGGGAAAAAAAACAGCTATGTAGCAAGAAAGTACAGGATGCAAGGACAAGAACATGCACATAAGCTTCTGTATATGTATACTGTGTTTACACTAACTTTAAATTTCACTTAGCAGAGGATTGCCATTTTGCTAAACGAAACAATTTAGTATAAACATGCAGTTTTATATGGACAAATCTGTATGCACCAACAAATCATTATTGTAGAGTCACTGTGTGATTTACCACCATCACATGTAATGCATGTCATGTCAAAGTTAGTTCAGAGTTGCTTTTTTCTTTTTAGTATTACTAAAGTGTCAAGAGATCACAATACAATAGCATCAAATTGTCTGGACTACCTTCATTCTAGATGCAAAGTCTATATTAAAGTGAAGAAATGTGTGCCAATGCTGGAATGGAGGAACTCTTACTGAATGTATAGACACCCGACCTCAAACACATTGATATAAAAGATCATTTCCTCAATTAAAAATTTTGAACATTACCTGCGTCTTCGTGGATTTATGCTGTTATATACAATGCTGCCACGTGATTGGCTGATTTGATAGAGGCATGAAAGTTTAGTGGATAATGGAAGTACATTTAAAGTGCTTTCATGTAAATGTTAACAGTTTTGACCCAACATTTATAAGAGCAAAATCCCTTCTTCACACGTGAAAATTAATATAGAGCAGATTAGAGATAAAACCATCACTTTATTAGAAAAGGGAAAAAAGGCCAAGGTTGAACCTGTATCGGGACCAGGAAACGACGGGAATCCTTGACGCAAACATTGGAAATGTTAAAACAGGAGACTGATGGCGATCCTGTCCTAGAAATAAAATTAATATGGTGAGAGAGAAAAAAAATCAAGACAATATGAAAGACAACTCTATATTAAGAGTATTTAGTACTAAGGCTGTCTGATGGAGGCGTTCCAGAGCTCCCACGTCGTGTTGAAGGGTGGACGACGGCCACGTTGAGACAGGGTTTGGAGCCCCACTGAAATTTCGGCCTCCAAACCTCCGGTGTACCTGCACTTTCCTTTTCTAAAAAAAAAAACCCAGAAACCTTATATTTATGTGTTTATAAGCTTCTAATTTGGAGTACCATTTGGGCTCCACTTAAAAATAAACCAACCTGCAGAGTTCTCATTTCCAACATTATCAGTCGGGACGTTTTCAGCCATGTTAACTGATAGAAGTAACCGCCACACACCTGCTTTTGAAATTCACCGGAAACACTTCGAGCGGTTTCTTTATAGTTGGCGTCCAATCACAGCACGCGCGTGACATCAATTAGTTCGTCTATGGTTGACGGAGGCAGATTAGCCACGCCCCCATGCAGTCCCTGTCTATACGGGTTTTTTTCCACCAAGAAGTCCAGTAGGTGGCGGTATGGGCGTTTAATTCATACTCTTCCTCTGTTGGGAAATAAATATTATACACACACACACACACACACACACACACACACACACACACACACACACACACACACACACACACACACACACACAAATAAATAAATGAATAAATACACACACACACACACAAATAAATAAATGAATAAATACACACACACACACACACACACACACACAGAGATCTGTCAGGAACATCGACTAACGTCATAGTCTTACATCCTGCTTTATACCTGTTGTTACTTGGTAAAATTATTTTTATATAATTCCCCACTTAAAAAGGACTTAAAAACAATACATAATAAGGTCGTTCTGGATTTCAGAAACCAGAAATGTCATTGTAACCACCATAAACAGCTGCTATGAATCCTGTAGGTTACAGAAGATCCTAGAGTAATATTTACAGCCTGTGTTTGATTTTGTTTTTGTTTTGTTTTTTTGTACACAGCACTTGTTTTAATGCTTTAATAACTGTAGCCTGATATTCAGCTCAAACTAGTCTAGCCATTGTCACATGACTTAGGAATCAGGAAGGCATTTCATTCTTCATCATCTTGTTTTTTTTAATTTTTTATAAACATTCTGTGGAAACCATTCTGAAATATAATCATACCTGCCTGTAACCAAGAGAAAAGTCATAGATAAAGAAAACATGAAAAATCGCTTGTTAGTATTCCTCAATTGTAAATAATTTTGGATGTAAGTGTCTACCGAATAAATAAATGTACATACATTTTTTTTCATTGCGATATGAACATTAAGTGACACTTGATTGTGCATTCTTGTGCAGCTTCCACATATTTGTTTGGTTGGATTCTTTTGATTAAATTGGTTCAATGTACATTTAAATTTGTGGCAGGTATCTGAACCAATAAGACTGCAAAAATGTTTCTAATATCTATCTACATATAGAAAAACATAAACCTGTATTTTTTCACATGCACATAAAAATACAGAGGAAATTGTTTGTTTGTCTCAGAAAATCCCATCTTGTTAGGACTTTGACTTCAGAAGATAGTGTCTGCTGCCATGATACAGTTTATGGTTTAAATATAGGATTCATTATCCTTATTAGCTCTTAAAGTTGAAAATTTGTTCTGGGACAGTACGAGTACAGCCCTTTAACAATCTTGTTTTCCAAGTAGCTGGAAAATATTTTGGTGCTTTATTGTTTCCTCAAAAACATGCCTTAAATTTTTTAATTTCTCAATTAACAGGCACAATTTTGAGACCAGTTGGAAATATAATTTTGTTCGCTCTATCATATTAAATTTCCACAGGAAAAGTAAGCAAAAATTATAATGGAAAGAAATACTGCAAGACCTCATTTCTTACAAATATTGCAAAAAAAAAAGTTCTGAAATAAAAACGCTCAGGAGTACACACAAGGAAGCAGGACCATCCTTTTATATGCATTACAGCTAAAATAACCAAACCAGGGTGTGCACGTAAAACTTACAGTGACCATTGATTTTACCCGAGATGCCAAAGATAAGAAGGAGAAAAGGGAGGAAAATTTAGTAAAATAAGGGCCAGCTTTATGTCTCTCATTAGAGGTCACTGAATAAGTGTATTATTAATGGAAAGCTATTATACAATAAATGGGATTGTTTCCCATTATATTATAAGTTTAACTGAACTAGAACCTTGAAATAAAACTGGATTAGTTAAGCAGAACACGGAGTAATGTTTCCTATGTATTTAAATATTAAATCATAAATGAAATCAAGCATGGCAACTTTTATTTTAATATAATGTTTAGTTAGTGTTATATTTTTGTCTCAAGGACCTCAATCATGTTTTTTTTTTATTAGATTTTCTTTTAAATCCTTTATAGAAGACAGTTTGAGCGCTTGCGCTTGAGGAAGCTATATTATTAATATACATCCTCCTTTCGGTGACACACAGTGGCCAGTAAGCGGAACTGCTAATCAACCTCAAAACAGGCAGGTATGCATTGTATTTCATATAACATATAATACTGTCAACATTCATTACACGGGTAGAAGTAAAGATACTAGGGTATAAAAAGATGTATGTAGAAGTGTCAACTCAAGTAAAAGTGTAAAAGGACTGGTTTCAAAACTACTTAAAGTATAAAAGTAATGAAAAGTAAGGAAAATGGGCAAAAGTTTAAGGCAATGGTAATCGCTCATTTATTCAAACTTTCTCTACCGAACTACATAATGTAGCATAATTTGCAGAGGATGAAGAGAAAGCACACCGTTTGATAAATGAGCCAGTAATGGAGAAATAATGACTTTTTTGAGTAACGATAACACCACTGGTTATGTCCTTGCTGGAGTGTGGTGCGATTTGTGTCCTGTGCAGGTGCGATGGATCGTACGAATAGGGTGTCGAAATGGTATATGTTTTTTTTTTTAAACAGCAGTACAGATACTTGTGTGAAAATGTACGATGTAGAAGTAAGAAGTCGTTTTTTGGAAAAATAATTACTCCAGTGAAGTATAGATACCCCAAATTTCTACGTACTTAAGGTAAAAATGCCACTAAAACTAAATAATGAAGTATTTGTACATCGTTACTTGACACCTCTGAATCCAGGTTTATCAGAAACACAATAAAAGCTTGAAATCAATATGAGGAAGGAGACTATGAGAGAGTATACTTCCTGGCAGGTGTAAGGAATGAGGAACTAAAAGACTCACGCTGCAAACAAACCTATTAAGCCAAGCTCTTACTGTAAGGGAAAAGATTTGCACACACACTCGCCAAGGACACATTGACTTAATCTCAGGTAAGAATTATTATTTGCCTGTACAGATTTTAAAAAGCAATATAAATGTAACTTATGGTATATCTGTAAATAATACAGTTGATTACTATGACTTGTTTAAATAGCACAAAAAATGAAATGTAAAAATAAAAGATATAATAATACTTCACATTATCTCATGATTGATTTTGATCCTAAAGAACTGGTATTAGTAACCACTTGACCTTATCTTTATAAGTTTTTGGTCAACTCAATACAAACACATTTCAGGATAATAGTATTTAGTACAACAGTATAGTAATTGTATAGGTAGGCTCTAAGATCCTATTTAGCCAGCTGTTTTTGTACTTGCAATTTATCTTAACCATCTCTTCAATGACACCTGAGAACATTAACAGTACCTGAACTGCTCAAACAATTCTTCAGTTTGATCTTATAACCAAAATATAGCATGCACTCACTGATGACTCTCACAGAAATGTGCGCAAAGGCTGAGACAGAATAATGATTACTTTCTGGCAAAGGCTATATAGACAAGATACAAGAAACATGAAATGACAAGGTGTGTGAAATTAAGTGTAATTCAGTTATCGTTTATGTTTTGCATGGCTTTATACAGTGCACCTCAATAATGAATTGTATTACTTTTCTGAAATATATTCCTGACAATTATATTCACATTCAACTGATCATTTTCCAAACACTTTTTGATGCACAGTTTCCACTGTCAGAGTTTATGGACCTACACTGAGATTCCAATCTGCTAAGGCATTATCATCATTATTATCATTATCAAAGACATCTTATCTTTCACTCCAATCAGTGTTTCACATTGCTTCTTGATGTTTCATGCTCATGCTAGTTGTTTTTTGCTGTTCTTTTCTGTAGTTTTTTGTGTTTTGTTTATAGTGTTAGTGTTCTGGGTTTGCACTCTAAAAGCACATCCTGCAGGTGCATCACTTCCCCACTTTTGCTGAATTACGAAGACAGAATGTTATTTTAAAGCAATGAAAATGACCCAAAGCACAACTTTATGTCAACAAAGAAAGATAAGTGTTTAGGAACGGCCCAAACAAGTGCCTGATTTGCAAGGAATAATGACAGAGAAGCAAGGTGTGCCATTTGTTAGACATGTTTATAGACTAGAGTGCTCTTTTGTGAGGAATTAGTTTGCGCTCTTAGGTAAACAGGTTATTATAAGTACATTGCTTTAGCTTTTTTCCCCCTAAAAGAAAAAGTTTTTCTTCGCCCCTCTGTATTTATCAATTGTATTGACTGCTGTATTAAATAAGACATGATAAGACATACTTAACTTTGTTTTCAATTGTTACGTCAGCTGCTATTTTTAATGTGCTGTTTTATGGATGCAAAAAATGTATAAAATTGATCATGATATTATTTTAGCAGATATGGCGAGGAAATCAGAGAAACGCCTGCAAAAACTGCCAACATTTAAAGTAACTTCTGAACAACTGCAATGCACTGAGCACAGCCTGGTTTTTATGTGTGAGTTACCAACCAAAGAGGGTTCTCTTGTTGCCAAGGATCAAGATGCTGTAGAAGTGAAACTCCCAGCCCAGTGCACTGTCCAGCAGCTTCGTCTGGTGCTTTGTATGCGGGTGCAGGAAACAAAGAGGTCCCAAGATCCATTTGGACTTCTCGATCCTGAAAAGTATAGTCTTTTGTACACCAAGAAGGGAGATCAGTATGAAATTTATGATGACTGTCAGGTGCTGAAAACGCTGGATGCACCCTGGTTTCAAAACAATGAGGGATACCAGACAGTCCAGATTAAAGTATTGCCAAAACAGGATAACCATGAGGAGAGGGCAGATTTCCAGAAGGTTCTAAAGGTACTGATTGACTATGATTTGGACTCCGCAGCAGGTAATCGTTCAAGTGAGCTGAGTTTCACCCGCAGAAAATTTGCCACACCGCGAATAGAAGAACTGAAACGCCGGGATCCTGTGGCTTATGCTACAGAGCCCTGGACAACTTCTGCACCAGTTCCAAAAGACCAGCATGGCGAATTCAAACACAAGCTGTCAATCATTCTGCATCATAATAATAGGAGTGTGCATGTTAAAGCCGATTTGTTTAATTCTCCCAGTGACCTTCATATGGTTCTTTGGGAATCCATAGGTTTAAAAGACGAGTGTTTTTTTCAATGGTCAGCAAATTATGTTCTCAAAGTCTGCGGCAGAGAGGAGTTCATATGCGGCGATTTCCAGCTGTCGGAATTTCTCTGGGTACGTCATTGCCTGAAAAATATGAAGGAGCTTCATCTCAATCTGGTTGCCATTGCCTCACTTCCAGACGATGACGTGAGAAAGGAATACTGGCCACAGGTTGATAGTCTTACAGGCCTTTCTGCTTCCCATGAAGAAATCTCATTCGAGGGAAAAGAAATGGAAGAAATTGTAATGATATCCCTTTGGGATTGTGAGCGGAACTTGAGGGTGAAGCTCCTTGGGTTTGATATTCCTGAATTGCCAAGTGCAGTACCTCAATATATTTATGTTGAGGCTTCAATTATTTATGGCAGTAAGGTGATATCATCAGTTTGCTCTTCAGCAAAGGAGTTTGCAGAAGAGGTCTTGTGGAACACTTGGCTGGAGTTCGATATGCCTCTGAAAGATATCCCTCGCGGTGCTAAGTTAGGCTTTACAATTAACGACGGCAATATAGAAGCATCCCCCACTAAAGAATCCAAGTCCCCTAGCACGGCAAACAAAGTCCTAGACTTTCAGAAAGGGAAGGGGAAAGTACTATATTTTGTAAACCTTCAACTAATTGATCACAGATCGCTCTTAAGCCAAGGGTCCCACACATTGCATATGTGGCCCTTCCCCAATAATGTAGAAGAAGCATTCACCTATGAGGGAGATAAACTCTCTACTGCCACCAACCCGAATGTGACAAAATCCATGGCGATTACATTTTTGCTTGATCGCTACAGCTTCTCTGTTGTGCTACCCCACAGAAAGGTGTCCACCAACATCACACCTTCTAACAATCCCGGCTCACCTCTTCATGTGCCAGCAGCTAGCCAACCCTCAGCTTTACAAACAAATAGCTTAGATAAACACTACCTAAAAAGGCTCCGGGAAGTGAGCGTTTGTTATGCTTCAAATCTTCCTCAGTTTCTCCGCACGGTAGACTGGCTGAACCCCATTGCTGTCCAGGATGTTCATTGGCTACTGAGTCACTGGGAGCCTAATGACTTGGACCTGCCAGTTGCTTTGGAGCTGCTAAATGTTGATTACACAGATGAAAAGGTTCGAAGGTTGGCTGTCCAAAGATTGGAGATGATGTCTAATGAGGAGGTGCTGAGATATCTACTGCAGCTAGTACAGGTAAGGAATATCATGGAAGCTAATATCCCAAATTATTAACCCATTGCAACTAATTAGGAATCCATTCAAAAAACTTTAAAATCTCTAAAAGATATACACTGTAGACACGAAAAATAACACCATCAAAGAAGCAATATTTGAAACTAAGCGCTATTAACAATAAAGTCCCTCTCCTCTTTAGTCCAGAGGTCTATGGTTCTGAAAAATAATTACACCTTTTAATTTGTTTATCCACAGAGCAGTTTTCCAGTTTGCCTTACAGTGGTTAATTTGAAATGAGTTCTGACTCAATGAAGATGGCAGAATTTTTAAATTACATTTACATATAGCTCTTGCATAATAGAGCTTTTGTCTTGCATTTGAGTATAGTACTTGTTCACAAACTATCATTTCTGAAGGTCTCTCTGACATTTTCATAAAATTGTTCCACATTTTGTGGATGTGGCTTTTTTGTAGATTGGTGACATTATTGCCCATCAATACCTAAGTGGTAGTAGCTAAGTGCCCTAAGGGGTCTGAGGGGGTAGCTCAGTGGTCTAAGGCGCCTTTGGGTCCTTGAGCAAGACCCTTAACCCTCTGTGCTCCAGGGGCGCCGTATTATGGCTGAACCTGCGCTCTGACCCCAGCTACCAACATCAAGCTGGGATATGCAAAGAAAAGAATTTCACTGTGCTGTAATGTATATGTGACCAATAAAGGATATTATTGTTAATATACCTCTGATAGATTCTGCATCTCTCTAAGTAGCTTTTTAATAGACAATCATGATGTTACTGACCTGTGATCATTCAATTCTGTTTTATTTGCACACAGAATCACTTTTTTTTAGAATTGGGGTATTATTATATTATACCTTTTTATTATTGTTGTTATATTATATCAGGGAAATGAGATCATATAAGAATCTTATGATCAGGTGTGCACAAACCTTTGCCCATATAGTACAAATATTTCAAGCCACACACTGTTTCTTAAGCACAGACTTCATCTAATGAAACAACACAGCAAGTTTAATAGGATAAATAAACAACTCTGTACTTATTTTAAAGGCAATAAAGATATTATTCAAAGTAGAATGTCACACCAAATAAAACAAATGTACCTAAAATCAGAGTGAATCTAAGTCATTTTAAAAAGTGAAGATTGTGAGTAGTTCATGTCTGTACAATTCAACACTGTGTCATGCCACATTATTTTCTTCATAGACCCTCAAGGTAGAACCATACCATGACAGCTATCTGGCAAGATTCTTAATCCAGAGGGCACTCAGGGTAAGTCAGCCGTGTTCACCATGGAAAGCATCTAACAGCATTACAAATGTTAACATGAAACCCTCACTGGTCAGTTAATCAGAAATAATGATGATACTTGCATTAGGTAGTCCCTAATAATTAGATTAGCCTCTAGGTAAATAATGTTTACTTTTTTAAAATGCTTCTAACACAGAGCAGGCGAGTGGGACACTTTTTCTTCTGGTACTTGCGGAGTGAAGTGGCAGGTTGCCCCTTTTTCCGACAGCGTATGGCAGTCATTTTGGAAGCGTACCTTCTGGGCTGTGGTGATGCTATGGTGACCAGTTTACTGCATCAAGTTGAAGTGGTTCAGATCCTACATGAAGTGGCCATTAGGATGAAAACAATGTATCCTGAAAAAAGCACTCTTTCACCATTAGGTAATAAGCAAACAGTTCTGTTCAAATTTCAAAGTCAAAAACTAATGCAAACCTTATTGCTGTCTCTCTGTGTGTCAGCGGCTCAGCAACTTCAAGAAATACTACAGGAGTACAACTTTCCTCTGGAATTCCAGGTGCCTTTCGATCCGAGGGTCAGGGCAGGCGCAATCCTTGTGAGTTTCATACAGTTTTTATTTATTTATTTGAATTGTTCTGTATATTTGGAGGATTATTTAAACTGTTTGAAATGGTTGATTTGTATATACACGCTGTCACTGTTAACTTTGCAAGTGACATACACATAATTACAGCTGAAGGAATGTAAAGTGATGGCTTCCAAAAAGAAGCCCCTCTGGCTTGAGTTCTCTCATGTGGAGTCAGAGGCACCAGCTGATTCTCCAGTGGGAATCATCTTTAAGCATGGGGATGACCTCAGACAAGACATGCTCATCATTCAGGTAGGTCTCATTATTCAGCCTATAAAGACCAGCTTGAATTTAACATCTATGTATCTGTGGGGAACTAATTCAGGGAGGTGGTATCTCAGTGGTTATTAGGCCCTGGATAGGGAGAGCCCAGGTTCAAATCCCACCATCTGCTCTGAATAAGAGCATCTGCTAAATGCTATAAATGCAAATGCAATTCATATTCTCGTTAATGCTTATTTAATGATATGCTTGTTAAAAATGATAAATTCAACAAATATGGTGTCATTCTGCTTTATAGACACTGAATGTGATGGACTCAATTTGGCAGGAGAATGACCTGGATCTTAACCTAATGCCTTATGGCTGTATCTCAACCGGACATCAGATAGGTATTAAAAAAAACTAGGCATACAATTCATGCTGTTTCTGTATTTTTTTTAGAGTTGCATATGTATACATATATTTGTGTGTGTGTGTGTGTGTGTGTGTGTGTGTCACACCCGTAGTTTATAACTAGGGGTGTCAAAGTCAAATTTGCTTCAACAGCACTAATTTTATTAACGCAGAGTGCGTTACTATGTGAATGATCTGCTCCTTCACTCTGCCTCGTATTGGCAAATGAATGAGACCTGGACGCCAAAGACACCGTAGAAGAAACTTCAATCTATGACCTTCCCGGATAATTTCAGCGTTTACAAGCATTTACCGCTTGTAATATAAGGATGGAAGATAAAATTAAAAAAAAACTTTTATTATCAAAAATGCAACGTGCACACACTCATACTTCCTAGATTTTTTACTGAATTACGCCTACCAGCTGCACATGTAACAACAGACATGAGTTACTCACTATATTACAATACATATTACCGTATGTAACCTAAACCATCTAGTTTATATGGAAACCAACCAAAACCCGAACATAATTCTTAAAGGAGCCACGTGCTATATTTAACAATTAAAACAACCACAAAAAAAATTAATTTAAATAAACTGTCAGTTATATTAAAATAATAATTTCCAGGTTGAAATAAATACTACATAATTAAAAACAATTTAAAAAGGGAGAGATTTTGAGAAAAATGTGCAGTTAATCAGATGTTAACTGATGGCAAACGTGCGATTAATCGTGATTAGAAATTTTTAGTCCTAATATACACTCAAATTTGAACTGAAAGTGTACAAACCTGGAATATATATATATATATATATATATATATATATATATATATATATATATATATATATATATATATATATGAGTCATTAATTGAGTCATTAATTGCACCCTCTTCGAACAAAAACCTTCATGCATCAGGCATCATTGTCTAGTTTCGATGTGCACCTCTGGTCTTACTCAGATACATTTTTTACACATAAATGTAGCAATATCCATTTTAACACATGAACTGTTTAAAGTATTCATATTCACGTATATCCCTAATGAAAACAAGCGATAGTTTACATTTTTTAAAATCTAGTAATGATAATCAACTGATATAAACTCAGTGTTGCCTTTCCTTTTCATCATGTAGGTATGATTGAGATTGTGAGAGATGCCGTGACCATTGCTACGATTCAAAGGAATCAAGGTGGGACGTCAGGGGCATTCAAAAACAATGCTCTGTTTGAGTGGATCAAGGAAGTTCGTCCTCTACAGGAGATGGTATAGTACTAATAAATTTGTCACCCATAGACGCATACTGTTCCACTGTTTTCTTGTGTTCCATGCTATCTTTCACCATTCTCCAGCAATATCAGGCAATGGAGAAGTTTGCGACTTCATGTGCTGGTTATTGTGTGGCCACGTATGTGTTAGGCATTGGTGACCGACACAATGACAATATAATGATCACAACCCAAGGTAATAATAATTATTGTCTAATGCTCATCAACAGTCGGTTACCCCCATGTCCTTCAAAATAAATGTTTTCACGTTTCATTCTGCCGTGTTTTCTTTTTATAGGGAATTTGTTCCACATTGATTTTGGGCATATTCTGGGCAACACCAAGAGCTTCATGGGTTTGAACAGAGAAAGGGTCCCTTTTGTCCTCACTCCTGACTTTTTGTACGTTATGGGTAGAGTGGGTAAACAGCAAAGCCTCTACTTCCAGAGATTTAAGGTTTGAGCAAATTCTTGAAATACTACCCAGAGCTATAACATAAATATGAAGTGTTTTTGTGAAATTACCTTAGAAGATTTGGACATTATTTGACAAATCTAGTGCATTTTCAGCAAATGTTCATAATGGCTACTATAAATTATGCAATATATGCATTGGGCACAGAAATGCACCAAAATATCTTCACCTGTCTAATTTAGGCAATCCTGTATCCTTTATAACTTCAATTTCCTGTTCTTCACTGCCAGAAGTGGAGCCTTTGGATTTGATGTACTGTGTCCATTTGGAGAAGCTTTTATGCTCCCTGCAATTTTAACTGTGGTTGATTGGTGTCCCAAAAGGCTTTTCTGTAACCTTAAACCAGACTGACCATTCTAATAAGACCATTGTCTTTTATTGATCAATAAGTTATTGCCTTCAGAGCAAACATTTACTTACCAAGAACCATACCACAGTTTAATCACTTAATTTTTTACCATGACATTTCATTATGCTTAATTGTTTTTTTGTTTTGTTTGTTTTTTCTTATCAAACAGGACATTTGTGTACAGGCCTACTTATCTTTGCGCTCTCAGTCCCGCCTGCTGGTTACTCTCTTCTCCCTCATGCTTCTGACCGGAATACCTGAACTCAGCACAGCTCAGGACATGCGCTACCTGCGTAATGCACTACAGCAAGACCAGAATGAGAAAGAGGCGCGGAAGCACTTCCTGCAGCAGATTGATTATTGTGAGGACAAGGGCTGGACTGTCCAGACTAATTTTTGGTTCCACATGATGGCTAACAAGTAAACAGACGAACGGATGAGCTTTTGTTTTTTGTGTTTTATTGTTGCATATTGTTGTAGGACTTTGCTGGCATAATACTATAAATGAATAAACTGGTGTTTCTAATACAAAAAAAAAAATATATATATATATATATATATATATATATATATATATATATATTAATGAAACCAGCAGATATATCGCATCATATTAAATTAACCATATAAAAAGTGTATAGATTTTTTTGAGTTATAAATGACACTGTAAAACATTCTGAGTTTTTTTTGTATTCTTTCCATTTTAACAAAATGTTTATTTATTTATCCACAGTAACCACTTTATATCAGTCAAAGTCACAGGAACCCATCCAAGAAAAAAATACACTGACCCAATTCATATCATTCCGATCTTCCCTCTGAAGATCTCAGGGCATTCACACACTCACAATCATAGACACATTCATACACTGGGGACAATTTTGCAAGGTGCCAATCAACCTACCATGCATGTTTTTGGACCGGGGGAACCCAGAGAACCCAGAGAAAAAACCCCTGAGGAACAGAGAAAACATGCAAACTCCACACACACATGGCCGAGACGGGAATCGAACCCAGACCCTGGAGGTGTGAGTTCATATCAAAATAATGATAATCTTCAGTATCATCGCATCATCATTTTTGGATGCCAAGTACCCAGATTGAGCAGCATATTAACAAACTCATGACAGTCTTTGCTTTATCAGTTGCAGAAAAGCAAAGCCATAGCTTTAGGCAAAGGAGGTTGAAGAGGAATTTGTATTTTAACTCAGGAATATATTTTGACCATAGTGAAAATCTCTGATTGTAGGAGAATATGTCTAGGTGTGAATCTAAAATTAAAATATGACAAAGTTTGGAGAAGGAGAAGAAGCAATAATTGCAGTTACTGTACATGGAAACATTTTAACATGTTATTGTAACCTTTGACTAGCAGATGGCCGGATACAAAATTTCGGCACAGACTAGGGTCATGGCTTGGTGACGATTGGACAAAATCTGTAAATGGAGTAGAAAATACTGTTTTTATCCAAATACATTTTTGCCTAACTCTAATTAGACTGCAACTTACATGATCTAATGCAACAAACTTGCCTCAGGAAATTCCAGGAAATCTGGCGAGGCCAGGAACATGGTTTGCTTAATTTTATCATTAGCATATTAGAGCACTTATTTTAGATCCACCAGAAACTGTGAAGAATTTCACAAATTATACACAACCAGGCAGTTTTATGCAGTGCTAGAGTCATTCTAAACAGAAGAATAAGCAAATGAAGATAAGCTGCTTATGTTCCTTTAGTTCTTTGCCCTTAATCATAATATAATAATAATAATAATAATAATAATATAATAATAATAATAATAGTAATAGTAATCTTCTACCGCTATATCCAATCTTCCCTCGGGTCACGGAGAGCCTGTGCCTATCTCAGGCGTCTATGGGCATTAAGGCAGGACATATCCTGGCTGGAATGCCAACCTATCACAGGACACACACACTCACATTCACACACACATTCACACACTAGTGACAATTTTCCCAAGGTGCCAGTCAACCTACCGTGGATGTTTTTGGACCAGGGGGAAACCGGAGAACCCAGAGAAAAAAACCCTGAGGCACGGGGAGAACATGCAAACTCCACACACACACATGGTCGAGACGGGAATCGAACCCGAACCCTGGAGGTGTGACGCGAACATACTAACTACTAAGCCACCGTGCCCCCTTTAGTTGTAGTAGTAGTAATAATAAACTAGAAGTCCACAAAGACAAAAGCACTTATTGTTTATAGTGTTCTTTAATTTAGGCATTTATTCATCTATAAATGGCAAGATTTTTTTATTTTGAAGTTTACATGCATTTTTACTGCATTGTACATTGGAGTGAACATATTTCCTATCCTGGCAGCAGGCAGAGAGTTTTGAGAATAGGAGGGGTATTACAGGGCTGCAGGGGTGTTGTCAGTAGGAGGTGGGGTGTTGTCATGCCTCAGAATCATTTCCGCATGCTTCGAAACCTTCTATCTTTCATCTACTCTTTGCGTGATGTAGGTTTTTTTTTAATCTTGCAACTAAAGTAGCCATTTTCTCACCCTTTTCATCTCTCTATTGTTCATTCTCACACACACACACATACACAGGGACACACAGAGAGACACGCACTCAGTCAGTGATGATGTGGTGAGTGAGCACATGGCCAGACGGCACACTTCTTTTTTTTTTTTCTTTTTTTTTGGAACTATGTACTGCTCAAATGACTCCGAGAAAAACTTCGAGGCAGACATCACACAGTATCAAGAGGTAAGTCTGTAATCATTCTATCTCTAGCTATTATTTTATTAGAAAACCAAAGCATATGGCAGTCTAGCATGCCACTGCTTACCAAAACCCAGCCACATGGCATCATTGTTGCTGCATGTAAATGATAGATTGCAAAGGCTGCTGCATTACAACATTTTCTAGTAGGATATAACACCAGATATCAATATAATTTGCTAAATTATGATTCTAATACGTCAATAATTTTATGTGATGCAAAAAAAGTTAAGTTTTATGTATGTTATGTCAAAACTGTCAGAATTGATTATTTGGAAAATATGGATTGAATCTGATTATAAATCAAATTTTAAATAAGGCAAATATTTCTGTAGTTGCTTTGAAGTGTGTCAGAGTGTGAGGCAGCATTTTCCACCTTCTATGAGATCTTGTTATAACTGCAAAGATCTTGTTTTTAATGCAAACAAAAAGATGATTGATCTCTAGTTTCACATACATGCCTTTTAAAGTGAAAAAAGCCTGCTATTTGTGTATGCAATACTTCCCTAGATTTAATGCTCACATATTAGTATACATGTTATAAAAATATCCACCCAGAGCATAAAATATCTTTTCCTAACACATTATTTTACTGACATCATCAAATATAAGTGAACATTCCGAACATGCCAACCAGAATGAGACAGCCAATTGTAGCATGCACACACTTCTGTTTTGTGTAAGCGTGTAATTGTGCCTGTGAGTGTGTGAGTGTGAATAAATGCACACTCGTTATATCTGTTATCCAACATGGATCCACCAGTCCTGCTGGATGTTGAGGTTCCTTTTTCTTTATTAACTCTGATGTCCCGTGGCTAAGCAGCTATGACATCAGCTTTAGTGTCCCTCAGGAGCCCAGACAAGAGTACAACTGTCGGACACTGAGGAGAATTATGAAAGCCCTTTCTAAGTTTCAGAACATGCAGGGAAAATATAGATGTGGAAATGGTCCAATAATAATTTTATTGTAAAAATGTATAAGGCAGGGCACGGTGGCTTAGTGTTTAGCACATTCGCCTCACACCTCCAGGATCCGGGTTCGATTCCCATCTCGGCCATGTGTGTGTGGAGTTTGCATGGTCTTTCGGTGCCTCAGGGGGTTTTTCTTTGGGAAAATTGTCCCTAGTGTATGATTGTGTGTGTGATTGTGAGTGTGTGTGCCCTGCGATGGGTTGGCATTCCATCCAGGGTGTATCCTGCCTTAATGCCAATAGATGCCTAAGATAGGCACAGGCTCCCCGTGACCTGAGGGAAGAACGGATATAGCGGTAGAAGATGAATGAATGAATGAATGAATGTATAAGGCTCATATTTTTGGTCATTTTTCCCCTCTTCTCTTTGTGATTTATTAATCCATAAAAAAATAGACAAACAAAGAGTTAGAGGATCAGCTCATTTCAATTTATTTTCATAAAGATTTATTTAAATATCAAAACCTGTTTGATCCATTTGATGTATGTATGTTGTATTTAGGATTTGAGATATTAATTTCCACATGTATTTGATTTTTCTTTTTTATGTATGGACATTATTTTAAAAATCTTTCAATCTTTGCATCATAGTGAAAAGTTGTTTGGTATCCACATAACCCAAGTGAATAACACTGTCTTATATCTGCTGCTGCTCCTCTTCTCAGAAGCAAGCATGGGGCAAAGGGCATCCGTACCCCAAAGGACCTCTATTGTTGCATTTCCTATTTTTAACTGCTATGTGCAATAATAATTTAGAAGCCTACAAAAGCCAAATGGGGCACAACTGTACAACAAATAGGAGGAAGACTGGTTTATCACTGTCCTTGTTTCTCACTCAAAAGAAGTTATTAGTAGTTTAACAGAATTTAAAAACATATGAAGTTGAGAAATGAGGGATCAGGATTTATTTAATGGATGATATACATTGTGTAAAGCCAAACACCACAGAATCATTTGCCTTTTTCCAGCACAACTGATTTCTTATGGTGTTCAGAGTGGATTTGAATTTTCTAGCACCATTTGAAATCAGTTTTGCTGAAAGGCACGTACAGTGCATTTTTTCCACGTTTTTTTTTCACAATTTTTTTGTCTGGTTGGAGTACAATGCTTGACAATGTATGCCAGTGTATTCACACGCATCTGTGATGTGTTGACCGTTTTCTATCACACTGTCCTTGATTGGTGTGAAAGTGGTAGCGTCTATTGTTCACGGAGGGCATAAAAACAAAACCATTACATTTTAGACTCTTCTTCTAGTTGGCTGTTAACTGCTGCTGACCTCTATAGTCCCTCCTCCATTGTTCTGTTGGGTCAAATTGTGTCAGTGTGTTGTTTCTGAAACAGTGCTGTATATATAATTTATCCTGGCCAGTCTCCACATGCTTCTTCTCTTCAAAAGGCTTATTATTTGCTAACAACGAGGGAATGTAGTACGGAGGAATGTTCGGTTTAGTGTAGTGAAAGCAAATATTGGTGTATAATTTTGTTCATGCAACAAGTTAAAGCATAGCAAAGAAGTAAACAAATGACAAACAAAATGTTAATTATTAGCATTAGCATTTCCCCACTAACTCCTCATTATGTCTACTACTCATGTAGAACAACAACAATGGACTCAAGTAAATTTTTTGCATGTTGGGAAAATATAGATTTTCCCTGCACTGCTCAAAACCAGTACCATACAGTACATGTGCCAGACCAAATATGAGGCTCACATCGGTTGTGGCAACCCCTATTGGGAGCAGCCGGCGGAGGAAGAAGACCACATTTAAATGAAAGAAGTGTCCATGGTCACTTGATTGCATTGAAAAGCTAGTGTTAGGGTAAGAGTATTAGGCCAGACCAACAAATATTTTTAAATATTCTATTAACTTTATTTGTATTTATTTATTTATTTATTTTTGCTTCTCTTCTGCCTTTTAATTGACTTTATTTACATACCTGGTGGTAGGTTTACATATGTTTACTTACGAACTCACAATGAACAAACATGAAATGCACTATTATAGTATTAAAGGTAAAAAATGTATTACACTGTTTAATTGTGAGTTTATATCAGTACTTGGTTAGAAGTAGAATTAGAGAAGAATTATTCCAGCAACCCAAATTTCAACACCATCATCGCCCTTGCTGGTACACTCATTCTAAATAGTGGCCTAAATACTGTAGGTATGATAGGAAGAACTCCTGATGATCCGCAAAAACCTGGTTTTAATACAAGTTAACCTGCACTTGTGTTCTACTGTGCTCCATTCATGACAATAAGAACGTTAGTGGAGGTATTTTATAAATCATTAGACAGCCCTGCTTCAGAATAGCTGTGGAATTTCCCGTCTCCAAACAACAAATCGGAGTAAAAACCATGAAGTAAACCAATTTCACTGAGCAGTAATTTGACTTGACAATTGCTTAACTGAAATAGACAAATGCAAAAAATTTTAACATGTATATATATGAAAGAAAAATATAAATATATAATATGTGAAAGTAGAATTCAAAACTTTAACCATTGACTATACAATATATATATATATATATATATATATATATATATATATATATATATATATATATATATATATATATATATATATATATATATATATATATATACTCTACACTTTTGTGCAAGCTAGAGAATACAGACTAATTTGTTCATTTGTACATGTTCATATGTAAAAACATAAATAGATGTGCAATATTATGAGTACTGCCTAGCGAGAAAAGATTTGCAGGAGCTGCATGGATGCAGTGCAATTGTTTAAAAATTTGTTGGCTTGTATTGAAGAACTCCAAGTCCTGCTCAGAACAACTACGTTCCTTAAATCATTATTTTTTTCTTTTATTATTATGTGGTATTGCCAGAGTAGATGGTTTTAATTCTCTAAAGCACTGAAAGAAGTGAGGAATTAAAGACTTCTTATCCTTTATCAAAATGAACATGCCAGAGTCCATGTTGCTACTGACGTTTTAACATGCAGTAAATGTCAGAGAAGATTAAACACTTCTCCCTGCTGTTAGCGTGGCACATAAGTGACCCATTCCTGCTCGCCTTCTCTCATCACCTCACAAAAGGTGGTGGCTTAGCACAGTAGGACTAGGCTCAATCATTAAACATATATAGACATGAGCGTACACATATGCACACACTACAGCACACAGTACCACACAGACCCAGGGCAGCAGTTGTGGGAGTCGGGAGGGATTCCGTCCTGGAGGAATCAGGTGCTGTTTGTCACCAGGGTAACCATGTCTCCATGGACATCACAAGCAGCTCATCGGCCTGTCTATGCCAAGTCAGGCTGATCTGAAGTCAGTAGATATGACGTAAATGAGCTTAGACAGAGACACTTGGAGTCCCAAAGTCAGAGTTAAACACGCAGCTACAGCTACAGGTAAGGCAGAGCTGTTTTCTTGACTTCAAAATATAAGTTTCTATCTTGGTTTATCACTTAGATTTGGTCTGATTTCAATAATGTGAAGCTATGTGTTATAGAAGACCTAGGAGCTTTGGTGTTAATGTGCCATTTTCAGTTCAAAATCAGAGAAAACCAGACTGAGGTCCATAATAAATAATAAAATGTATCCATTGGTTGCGACTCTGAATTGGAACATCATTTTTCAGAAGAACATACATTGATTGGAACTTACATTTGGTGTCTATTTCAGTGGCCTTCTCTGTTTGCGTGGGTGAGAAGAGCAGTTACCATTAAACATTGCAGATGACTGACCCGAGCATAGATCAGCCCCCTGTCCAGTCAGTACGGCGTAACTCGGATGAGTATTACAAGCAGTTCCTGCACAGGTCTGGTACATACTGACAACAAATTTTGTGTTTGCGTGCCCGTGCGTGTGTGTGTCTGCGTGTATGTGTGTGTACTGTATGTTAAAGAGGCAGGGACAATGCTTTTGCATATTAGTGAAAATAGTATAAATATGTGCCAGTTTTGATCTTGTGTGGACACTTGAATATATATATTTATGCATATTATATTATATTATATAGATAGACAGATAGATAGATAAATAGATAGATAGATAGATAGATAGATAGATAGATAGATAGATAGATAGATAGATAGATAGATAGATAGATAGATAGATAGATAGAGATGTTATAGATATACACATTCAAATATACACAAATATACAAATATTAATGCATACTTAAATTCATTGACGCATCATGCTCCCTACAGTCACAAGATATACACATACACACACACGCACACGCACATACACACACACACACACACACACACACACACACACACACACACACACACACATATATATATATATATATATATATATATATATATATATATATATATACTTCCTCTTTATATGTTCAAAGGGTTAGGTTAGTATTCTACTTTCACATATTATATATATTCATATTTTATTTGTTAAATATGTGTATATTAAAACAGTAGCTTTTGCACAAAGGTAGCAAGGTAGCAGCTTTGCCTGATCTAAATGATACATGGATGTGGGTCTGAAAGAGAACTAAAGATCACTTGATGAATGCGAGGGAAAGTTTGATCAGCTGGTTCTCTTTCTTTCAGCTTGTTTGGGGAATCAATTGCTGAGTATTTCCTCAGTGCCTCCTATCTTCCCAGAAACACTCCTGACTGGTATAGAGAAATAACAGATAACATGAAAGGTAGCATATTCAACAGAGACAGATTTGCTTTATATTTTAAAATAAATTATTAGATTTAAAGCTAACAAATGTAAATGTTAGATTTAAACACTTAAAAAAAAAATATATATATATATATATAATCTATTGATCTATATGATCAAAAGAAATTGATCTATCCTTTTATTACCAAATATTATCCAAAGCAACATAATACTTGTATAACATTGGTTCTGGACATGTTTTCATCATCGCTGATGCCGTATGCTTCTTCTTTTGCAGGTCAGATAAGTGCCGAGGCATTATGGGATGCACTACGAGAGCACTCTACAAAGATGTTGGAGGAAATGGAGACTGAAAACTCTCAGGTGTGCTTAAAAGAACAGAAAAGAGAATAACGAGCATGAACAGCACAATGTTCATGAGAGACCATATACTGATATTTAATGTGGAATGATGTACTGTACTTTGACAGGTTGAGAGAATGCTAGTTGATTGGAACTTACTAAAGAGACGGGACTATAAGAAACGCCTTTCAGGCCTGAGGTTTATGTACCGAAATGCCCAGCAAAACCAGGCCTACTCGACCTTCCTCCTGCAGCGGAGACTTCAATCTCCTCTCAGTAAACTGGATATGACCAAAGGACCTAGTTTGTATCTAACAGAAGAGTACACACTACCGCAGAATAATAAGTGTACCAAAGTACCTAATACCTAAGTGTGTCTACCTGGTGTATGTTTTTTATTAAATATGCTGAATTAACTCTTTTGTTAATGTTGTGTAGTATGGTTAAATCACTTTATATCACTTTTAGAATGTGGTTCAGGATTTGTTTTCGTGTTTTTACATACTAATTCCCACTGAGAGTGCGAGCAATAAATGTGGCTGGTCGTGAGTGTATATGGAAAACTACATACCATGTGTTTGCACTTTGTTGCCACAAGGAGGCAGAATGTCTTTGCTTTAGTAGGAACTTTTGTACACTTTTTCCCCCTCGGTTTGATTTCTACAGTCCTTACTCTGCATTTTTATTTGCCAGTCTACGTATACCATGTATACGTATATCACAGCTCAGTTATGTAATAAAATATCCTAAATACAAATGATCAGGTATAACATCAAATATTATTCTTTAAAAATGGCACGATTTCAAGTGTGTTTAGTGAAAATGTATTGTATTAATAGGTGCACAATAATAATACATGTATGTGGTTTATTGTTGGGAATGTGGTGGTTAAAATGCGTGATTATTTATTTATTTTTACAAATTTATGAAACAAAAGAAAAACTTTGTTTTAGGAACTATAAACACTGTCTGTTGTTGGTATGCAATTAGACAATTTGAAGCGATGATTCATATCCAAACTATTTAAAAGAGAAATTAAAACTATTTCAGCCACATAGGACCATATTCGCAATGTGTAAACAGCATAGTTGTGCAGTGCCATTCAGAGTAATACTTGATGAATAACGCGTATGTTCTTTGTTACTTTTTTTAGACACCTGAATGAAAATTCAAAATGAAATGAAGTTGAATAGAAATCTTAAGATGTCATTTATGCTCATTTTTAGCACATGTTGCGAGGCACTCAATGTCCTACTGAAACCGATAACATAATATTTAAAGTGAAAAAGCACACCATTCGATGGTAGTCTGGATAAATATATCTGAGATTCATTTCATTAGAGATGGTAAAGCTTCATGCTGGAAAATAATCCTATGAATCCACAGAACATAATTCTTTCGTGCATCTTCTTTATGTACACAATAGAATGTGATGGGTTTGGTGATTAGATACCTGGGTAACATGTCATGAAAACAATAGAACATATTTCACCAGTCATAATAGCGGTTTCAGAAAAGAAAATGGCAGTGATCCATTAGTTTGCAAGAGGCAGAACTCGTGAAAGCTTTCACTTTGTGAGCTCTGAATGAATGGAGTTCTTCTTGGCCACGCCCCCATTTACAACTACTTTTAGCAAGTCCTGTACTGCTCTGTGCGCTCTGTGGCTCCGCCCCTTTCACAGTTACATCCAGCATGCCCCGCTCCCGCTCACAGCAGCAGGCGGTCTTGAGAGAGGATATATCAGCACTTTATCAAGTATACAGGTGAGAGCTCAGGTCTTCCATTCTCGGTATACAATCTAAACCGATTATAAAGCTGTCTAAAGATCGCTTCTTTTGCTGACTTTACTGCTTTAACTTCTCGAAAGGCTTTATTTCAGGATGACTTGTGTCACGTTTACTAGCTTCCATTTCATATAAATGTTCAATAACAAATATATTGACAGAGTTGAGAAAACAACATTAAAAGTTGACATGGTCATAGAGAGTGCAATATATGCATTACATGAATAATTCTTATATGAACTTCATAATAATGTATATGAATTTCAATATAATTCATAATAATGTTTAAATAGCAGCAATTATCTCACATTTTACACACATTGGTTGAATTTGGTTAAATAAGTTGTGGCACAAGAGGCACCGTGGCTTAGTGGTTCGCACGTTCGCCTCACACCATGTGTGTGTGTGTGTGTGTGTGTGTGTGTGTGTGTGTGTGTGTGTGTGTGGTGTGTGTGTGTGTGTGTGCATGTTCTCCCCTCTCCCCGTGCCTCAGGTGCTTTTTCTCCGGGTTCTCCGGTTTCCCCCCGGTCCAAAAACATGCACGGTAGGTTGATTGGCACCTTGGAAAATTGTCCCTAGTGTATGGATGTGTGTGAGTGTGTGTGTGTGAGTGTGTGTGTGTGTGTGCCCTGCGATGGGTTGGCGTTCCATACAGGGTGTATCCTGCCCTAATGCCCATAGACGCCTGAGATAGGCACAGGCTCCCCGTGACCCGAGGGAAGATCGGATATAGCGGTAGAAGATGAATGAATGAATGAAAGTTGTACACATGATCGGAGAAGTTGTTTAGGCCAATGTTGTGTATAGTCTACATGTAGGAGAATTGCTCCGAGCTGTTCCTAGATCACTTTGATTATTATAATGACAGCATGAGGTCACTGATCACAGACTAATTAAAGGTGTAAAGTGTCTGTAGAGGATCTGCTTCAGACTGATTAGAATGAATCATAAAAACGCATTGCAGCTTGATTGCTTGTGCCCTACATTTAAGAAAATATTGTATCTTGTGTGAGTACACCAAAGCATAAGGTTTTTATTTTTTTTATATGTATGCTAAATATTATTGTTATTTATTACTGTGAATGTGAAGCTTGTTCCATTGTTTGAGAAGGTTTAATCCTGGGTTATTAAGGCCAAGAATTTTGGTCCTAATAACCCAGGGCTTTATGATAGTGATTCCTGGTGCTGGCTCGAGTTTTCTTAACATTTTTCTGGCTCAGTGTTTATTTATTTATTTATTTAGAATATTAAAGCTTACTATAGTAATAGTAATAGTAGCTTTGAAAGTATATTTCTTTATTTTTAAAAACCAATAATTTATTATAACTTTTCTACTCAGACTATTTAAGATATTAAAGCAGTATTCAATATATTTGTGCATGGTTTGATAGAGAATGACGAATTGTTGCACTGAAACAGCCACATAAAGATCTTGTGGGCATATTTGTAGTAGAGAAACATAGCAAAATATTTATTCCACTGTGGTGCTTTGATCAGCTGCTGTGCTCTTTGGCCTTGAACGTGAATATGAAGGTTAATATGAGTCTCTGGCCAGACCTTTGAGAAGAGTCCACTTTCACACAAACCTTTCAGCTGTAGAATTATTCCACTTTCTACATTTGCACTTCAGATACAGATACCAGTTTTACGGACAACAAGCAGTGCTACAATACTAGCCTAACTACTGTTTTAATAGTGTGGTTGTATTTGAACAACAATTACTTTTATTAAATAATAGATGTAGATGTTTTTGTTATACACTTTAAAACATATGTACAGTAAATTCAGTAGCAGCGCAATATAATCACTCAAGTTTCCTCAAGTTTTACAAAGTTTCTTCTGTGTAATAAACTACTTTTTGAGTAGCTTGGACGTAGCTAGCTACTAAATATTGAACACAAATCCACCGACACACACATACACACACACAATGTGGTCAGAATATTCATGTTTTTGAGAAGGGGCATATCTATGTAATAATCAGGAAGTATAACACCCATTTAAAGAAAATGTCATCAAAATATCCTGCCTCCCATCTATTTAGCGGATGTTATTTTCCCCTGGAGACAAAATGTAACATGATTTGCATTCAAGTGCAGCTGGTTTGGGATAAAGCCAATTTATGTTTCTTTGCTGATCTATATTTTATCATATTCTTAATTGATATACTGTAGTGATGTATGCCAAATAGACACCAGGCCTTAATTTACATTGCCGGTGAGAAATAATAAAAGGATATTTCTGACGTAGAAAGAGGAAAATGGAAAATAGAAATAGAAAAGTACAGATAACGATACGAAATCTAGGCTTTGTTTTGGTACTCACATATTTTGGAACCCTAACCTTTCTTGCGTTGCATAAATTCTTGTTCTAGTATAACATAATTATAAAAGAAAAATGAATATATATATATATATATATGTTTATATGCATATATTATCCTGTTCTATCCAAGGTGTTGAATTTTGGCAATGTTGTTTTGCATTATGACCCTTACAAAATTTTTTTATATTAAAAAAAATTCCTGAAACCATATACAGACAGGTTCAGCACGGCTGATTAGGACTGAGGCAATCTGATCCAGTGATGTGTATTACCCTGTCAGATTCTGTGAGTACACTCTGAGACTAAGGTATTTTTCTAGGGAACGCCACGATTACAGTGTTCCAGCACATCACTCTTCACTTTTCCAAGAATTCCAAGTAATATCCCTCTTAAGAATGCTTGGGTCTATCATTTAAAGTTATTAGCATGGACAGTTAAACAGAAAAAAGGTTCAAACTAAACATTAAGCAAAACCATAGACTACTCATCACACTACTTGCACTGGCATCCTAATGGACATCTGCTAGTCAAAAATAATAAACAGGTACTTGCAACTCAATCCGATTATATTGGTGAGACCCTGAAAGGAGAACCGTTCAGCGCTAAAAAGATACCCAGTCTGCACTGCTCACCAGGTGAATCATTACAGCTGTACACACCTGCAGATAATATTTCTAAACGCATCAGTGCATGTTATCTTCAGTCCTGTGCTCTGCTTTCTTCAATATCACTTGAGCCATGAAGTATAGTTTCGACTTGAATTTTGTTTGGTCATATCTATTTATTGATTTAGTACTTCAGAGACGACAATGCAGATCACAGAAATGTTTCTTTTTTTTTTTGCCCCCCAAAAAATTCCATACAACAAAATACCATTTTAAAAACTGACCTAGAATGTGTTATATATTTAGTCTGGAGGTTACAGAGCACAGGCACGTCTAATCAAGAGCTCAGGGACAATCAGTGAACTGATTAAACATCCATTGTACTACTTCCTGAGTCTATTTCTATTGTCGCACATTTTTTTTTGCTTCTTTGTTGTAGCAGGCAAAAACAATTCTATGTGGGATATTTTCGAAGGCTGGACGATTGCTCCAACTTAATCATGTTTTTTGTTTAACTGAGATTAACGATGAGGTTAACAAAAGTGGCGGTAAAATATTATAAACATGCCTTGTCATAATATCTTGTTTCTAAATTGATTTTTTTAAATGCATTATTTCATGCATCCTTGAATGCTGATATATTTGTAAACAATGCATGAGAAGTTTTGAGAAGAAAGACAAATCTAGATATCAGTACGAATACTGATGGGCATGTACCATTTGGGCATGTACTGTAATAGACTACAGATATATTATTCAGCTTGAACAGATAATAATGTCCTAATCAGATACAAGGCAATATATAAACAGGAGGCAACTACATCTTTCTGCATCTTTTTTCCTCAGGGCATCTACAGCATCAGATCTGTTATTGTACAAACAAAAGAAGATGTTCACAGTTACCCATTCTACCATAAATATATATATATATATATATATATATATATATATATATATATATATATATATACTCATTATGTCATTCCTTTGCACAGCTATATATGTACTACGCTTTACATGTATCATATATAAAGGTGCATTATATGTAATATGATATACTGTGTGTAAATAAATATATATATATATATATATATATATATATATATATATATATATATATATATATATATATATATATATATAAGTTGAATTTAATCTAATCTAAATGATTTCTATCAGTCAATTTTTTTGGTCAAAACACTAATGAAATATTGAAAAAGTCTTTGCGTATTCACATTTAGACAGAAAGGATCTGCATTAGAATGACGATGAACTTCCAGGCCGTTTTCATGAATGACTGTCTGACTGAATGAATTTTTTTTTCTATTCGTCAAACATTTGCACACGGTTGTCATGTCATTTCCATTATTATTTGAAGGGAAGAGTGGCTGTGGGGTTCTGGAAAAGGCCATGGCAGTGCTTCCCTCCCCGCTTCACCCCTAACCAGCCTGAACCATGGCCAAATAACAGACAAGTGCATTCCCCTGCCTAGAGACCAGCTCACCCTTTTTCAACAGGATCTCTCTCTTTTTTTTTCAAACTGACAGGCGCATTTGAATAAGAATCACTCTCCAATCAGCCCATTGCTGCAGTGACATGTGGAAAGGCAGGGGGGTCATGACTCTAGTCTTCCTGATTGGTCATCGATGGCTGTTCAGTTTTTACACCTCAAAAGCCAGTTGTGGTCACCGTTATTGAGGCGCCCACTCTTTCTTCTTCTGTCCCATTCTCTCTAGCCCCCCACACACATGCACTGAAGGGAAATTTACGTGCGAGAAAGGGTCTCCTCTGTGCAGAAGGATTTTTTTTTCCACGTTCCATTGCGTGAGTAGTATAACTTTTCTCGATCAGATTTTTTTTAGATAATGTGCAAGTGCACTGCTTTTGCTAGACTACACACATGCAGATGCTTAGTTCGGCAATGCAGGCGCACTGTCCCGCATTTCCAGATAGTTTTGACTCTGAACTTTAATTCCTTTAGCTGGTAAAATCTTGAGAATCTTTATTCATTCTGCTCTGATGTATAAAAAAGTGATAACCATTTGTTTTTTTTTTGTTAAATAAGGCTTTATATTTGATCAATATAAAATGAACTTGGTGTCTAATAGTCATAACAATTTTTTTATTGCGAAAACTCTATATTATCTATTAGCTCCTAGTGTGAATAGCTTCTTCACATCTCCACCTACAGTATCTGTGTGTTTGATAACGGACCCAAATTGTTACGATGTTCTTCATTCTTCTAGTGATTGGATTTAATTTATCATCATCAGTTGTGTGAAAAGATGTGTGTTAGAGCCATGGAAAGTTTAGGGGAATGTTGCTGTTAATAGTGTGGGAAATGGCTGAGGTGTTATTTGAATGAAGGGGTTGTGCTCCTCTCTTCATGAGGATGAAGAGGCTGCAGCAGTGCTGTTTGGGAGCTGCCAGTGCTCCTCTCGAGAGCCAGGCTTTTCATCGCACGACCTCACAGCATGCTCGCCTCGCAGCAAGACCACCATCACAGCCTTCTTTCATTTCTGCTTCTTCTTTTGTCATTAACGGATTAGTGTAACCAAAATGTTCTTGCATTCAAAAACACTGAGAGCCATAATGATGTGTACACAAAATCGTGTGCTTAGAGAGTGTTCTTTTAGTGTTAGTGCAAAGCCAGTGGTAGCTACATTCTTTACTACTGAAGCAACTGATACGCCTGAACAGACAGCTACTAGATAATAGCACGGAAAATAAAGGAGGAAAAAAAACCTTTTAAACAGCTAATTAAGAAATGATAGGCATGGTTTTTCAGTCTTATAGCATTTTTTAAAAATATTTGTAAACCAATTTACCAAAAATGGTCTTTCCAGTTACTAAGGGGTTTGGCAATTGATCCATACTTCATAGTTTTAAAAAAAGTACTAAACTAATTTTTATAAAACACAATTCTCACAGGTAAAATGCATGCTTAAGCACGGTTTGTGCTGAAACACTTTGGAAACTCGGTCCCTAGGGAGAGGCACTTAATTTGTCCTAGTCTTACTCGTTTTTATTAATGTATTTCTTGCGTATTACTGTTTTTTAATCATGAATATATATTATATATATATATATATATATATATATATATAATATACATATATTTATAATAAATAAATCTTTTCATCTTTTCATTTTCAGGCCTCTTGATGGGTGTTTGCTTGACAGCCAACATGGCCAAATGTCTGGCTCTCCTTATTCTAGGTAAGTATTAGACTTTTGTACATGTAATATGATGATGGCTTCACTACCTGAAGTCTAACCACAGCTTAAGAGAACTGATTACAGACGACAGTGCTTCAGCGTTTCCCCGAATGCCACTCTTCTGTGAACTGAGAGGAACATAAGCTGCTTATGAAAAGAAAAGGTTCATGCACGCAGAGACCTATCTGCTTCCCTCCCAGCCAGATCGCCATGACTATCTGTCGTGTGAGAGACTTTTTTAAACACAGTACAACCCTGGCAGTTAACAGAGGCAAACACAACCTACCCCTCACCTGCTCTCTCTCTCTCTCTCTCTCTCTCTCTCTATCTCTCTCTCTCCTCTCTCTCTCTCTCTCTCTCTGTAATGTCGCCGCTGCAATTTGCTCTGCTTACTTCATAGCTCCCTCCACAAAGGCTGCATGTTTTCATGTGAAAAGCAATCAGGAGAATATTGTGAGGCCCCTTCATTCTCTTTATTTTCTCTCTCTCTCTCTCTGTCTTTGCTGGACGATGAAAGATGTGTAGTTACAACAGCAAATGTGATCATATTCTCTCGGAGTTTGTTTAAGTGAATAGACGTTTGCTGTGTCAACCACTGAAACATTTATATAACACTACACATCGGTATCTTTCTAAGGTTAGGGCAAGCACTCACTAGTTTTATGATTTAGTGGCTGTTGGTAAAGCCTTTGATGTTTTCAACCCATACAAACCTAATAAGCAATTGATTCAGAAACGACTGTTCTTGCCCCACATACGTCTTTGTACAACCCCTCTTTTTCCTCAGGTGTGTTTATTTAGGTCAGTGTCGTGTTAAGTGAAAACCCAACAGAAAAGCTGTAATGTGTACCATTTAAAAAGACAACAAAACCATTATTCACTGTACGAGAATACACAAGGCCAAATTTATCTACTGCTGCATTCATTCATGCGCATTTGACCAAGTTAATCTTTTAAGTCTTACTCATTAGGATAGACACACATTCAAAGTTGCACAGAGTATGAGAATGTTGAAATTCTGCCTAGAGGAAGCTGGGTAAGATATTACTCCTTATTATAATGTTATATAACAGCTTTCATTCTAAATTATTTCCACCAGTCTATGAAAAATTTAATTCTTTGTACTTGTGTCTTCACTATTTGTTACATTGAATTTAAGATTTTCTGAATTTGCTATTGTGTCCTGTTTTACTGCTTTCTTCTTATTGGATGAGGCATTCTTGTTTTGTTAAGTTTCTACTACGGCGGTAATTTGGATTCATGAGTAAACATGATGTGCTGGACTTGTACATTGGTGCCTGCCAAATATGAACAAAATTATGCCCTCATGGCTAAATAATCTTGGTTAATTTACCAGCCATATTAATCGGTAGTCTTTTATTGCTGCTTGTCAGATTCCGGATCCTGGGATTGATCCTAAGAGTGAGTTCTTATCTACATGTAGTTTGACACATGTTTGTGTAGCTCTCCTGGTTTTCCCCATTCTCCAAATTCACGAAATTTGGTGGATTTGTTAGACTGACATATTAATTATTATGTAAGTATGTTTGTACATTGTATCATGTGTTGAACTGGCATTCCCATTCAGGGGTACTTTTTTTTCGGCTTCCTCCTAAGTGCTACAAGCGAAAATTTGGGATCCCCCACACCCTGGTCATTAAAAGTAGTTAATGAAGACGAATATAAAATTAACTTCAAACTACTAAAGGACAGTGCCTTCTCTTTTAATTGTGTATTTTTCTCTTCTTTATTTGTCACATATACACTATAGCACAGTGAAATTATTTCTTCCAAATTCCCAGCTTTGGAAGCTGGGGTCCGAGCACATAGAGTTAAGGGCCTTGCTGAAGGATCCAAGGGTGGCAGTGTATTTTCGCTTTAGAAGGTCAAGTGTAGGAAAACACTGTAATTTGTTTTCTGAGACGCTTGGATGCTTGTGTGTTTCATAAGTTGTGCACGCAGGTAAAATGCAAAAATGTACACTCATAAACAAAAGCAAAAGAAATATGGAAAACAACTCGCTTTTGAAGCTGCTGAGCGACAGAGCCGTGATCACGTGACTTAATGCTTAATAACTATAAATAAAATGTTCGTTACCAGCAATGATCTACTCTATGATCACTACTTCCTGTCTCCCTGAGCCACCTTTTTATTATTCCTCTTTTTCACCTGGTTATTCCTCCTGTGGTTTTATAATGACAAGTAATAGAAAACTAAGATATAATCATGCATTTAGAAACAGTACGATGTGTAATTTCACCTTTCTTCCCGACCTCTTTGTTCTGTTTATATCTCGGGTCAAATCTGTGTCATTACACTTGATTCACCATCGACACAGTGATAACAAAAGACGCCATTATAAATCCTTCAGCTGTTGTTCACGATAAATTTCTAGGATAATAGGCAGTCTAGAATGAAAACAAAAGCACCTACTCTACATGTTTTAATCTTTATGACAACTGGGAGATGAAAGATGGATCATTTAAAAGCTCAGGCCCTTGATGTGAATGATTTTCTTTTGCTTTTCTGCAATTATTCAGTGTTTTCTTAGGAATTTGCTGGTAATCCTAATGGAGATTGATTGCAGGGTCTTATAGTGGGCTCACCCAGGGGCTTGCCATGGCATTGGCTATGACTTAATATCTGGCACTTATGAGCGTGTGCTCTTCCTTACTTTCTTTCTTTAACCTGGACCAGCCTGAGTCAGTACGCTTAACATATTAATGTTTGTCCAAGGAAGGTCATCCAAGAGAGAGAGAGAGAGTGTGTGTGTGTGTGTGTGTGTGTCTGCATTCTTTCCCATTTTTTGTTGAGTCTTTTTACAAGTTTTGAGTTTTTTTGTTGAGACTTTTAAACAATTATAGGATAATACAGATTTTCATTGATATTCATTTCTACATCATTATTTCTACATCATTATCCACCTCAGGTCAAAGTTACAGGGAGTCAGAGCAGGAATACACCCGGAGTGTGTTCCCAGTCCATTACAATGTTCCACAGCACAAATTCACATTCACTCCTAGAAGGAATACAACTTTTTGAGAAGTACCGGCAAATGTAAACGAAACATACATGTACAAGGAGCACATAGAAAAGTCCTCACAGACAATAACAAAAGCTTGATACAGGGTATGGAGTTATAGGCCCTTTGTATTCCCAACAAACCATTTCTATTACATTGACTTTAAAGTGTATTCTAAAACCCACTATTTATTTATTTATTTGACTGTTTTTAGTGCAAACCTTCTTTGTGTTGCCCACTTTTGTAAATTATTATTCTGATGGTCAGAACCTCTCCTCAAATCTTACAATCATGTGCTGCAAAGACTCGCTCTGTGCATCCTCAATACAGCATTCCACAAATACATTAATGGCTGTTTGGAAAACATTTTTGGCATCTCGACACCTGGAATTAGTTGTAATGAATATTATTTTCCCTCCATACCTTGCCTGCATACCTGCTCTAGTGCTGCTCAGTCCAGATGCCTCTGTGCGGTTAATGTAATGGAATAATTTGCTGTTTTGTGCACATTTGGCCTGCAATCTGGACAAGCCAATGTAGCTGTCGTTACAAGAGTTATGAGGTTGTTGTGACTAAAGTAAAAGTTTACCATTTTTTTTTAAGTAAAAATGGTTTTAACTGATTAAAATGAAGTAGTAATATAAAAAATAAAAAATCATGCAACAAAAAAAATCTGTAAAGAAATTCTTTAAAACATACTTTAAATAGCCAAATTTACCATTCGTTTAAATATCACTTGCAAGTTATTTAAGATTTTGGAATCTGAAACATATAAGTCTTTATTTATCAGATTGCTTTTTAAAATATGTTTTAGGGAGGTTAGAAATTTAGTTTTGTTAGAGCCTTAACTTCTTCCTCCATATTCAAAGCACGCTGTAGGTCACAACAGAACATGAACTAGCATGATTCTTGATCTTTACATTTTTTACCACAGTGTTAAAGCGTTATTTGCTGGGATGTATTAGTGATTTTTTTAGTCTAATCATCTCATCTCATATCTATATCTATCTATCTATCTATCTATCTATCTATCTATCTATCGAGTATCGATCATCTATCTATCTATATCTATCTATCTATCTATCTATCTATCTATCTATCTATCTATCTATCTAGCTATATGTATATATATATATATATATATATATTATATTATATATGTATAAAATATATATATATATATAAAACATATATATAGATATATATATATATATATATATATATATATATATGAATGTATGTATGTGCGTGTGTGTGAGTGTGTATGTAGATATCATAGTAGTCTGTGAGCAACTTTATACATGTTCTATGTTTGTTGTATGTTTTTTATGTTTGTTATGTATGTTTTAAAGTCTGGTGGTAGTGGTAAGGAATGTGTCAAAGCACAATAACAGGCTTCGAGATAACATAGCACACTTTTGATTACCTCCTTGCTAAAAGGCACACTTGCGTACACATAGGTGCTTTATCATATTCCCTCTCCTGCCAGTCTGAACACGAGAAACGGTGTTGTGGAAATGTTAAACACATCTTTGTCAGACCAAACCTGTGTTGTGGCGCGCGCCTCACTGTCAAAATCAGCGCGATTCTCTGGTGTGTGTGGCCTGTCAAGCCTAGGAAAATCTTTTACATCGCAAGGCTGTAATTATCTGAGCTAAATTCACAGCAGATTACTTCAAAACACACCTTATAACAACACACACATTTATAACAACACACACGCAACGGCTGTTTGTTATTTTGTTTTCAACTTGTCGTAGCGGTGTTCATTCATTCCACGTTTCATGTTGGTACTTTCACTTAACTTATCCTAGTACTGTACATATAAAAAAAAAACCGTAGTGCTATGTAAGTATATATAGTATATTGGACTAATGGCAAGCATATTTTAAACATTCATAGAGATGAGCGAAAGATGGAGAAGATAGTATAAGAGTCCCTCACGCGTGCATCTCGTGCCCCAATGACTCCAAGGTATTCATACTAAAAGGCCGTTTTCTGCCCTGTTGCCTCCACTACTGTTTGCATAGGGAGAGTCCGATGTGTGCATTGCTGAAGTCCAAAGTTCAGAGATATTTATTAGTGCATTATGGGTTTATTGTACACTGAGCCACTGAGAGTTCACCCTAGGGCTCTTAATGTTCACTCGCTTAGAAGCTGCACTTCAGTTTCACCTTATTTTTATCTTGTGGAATCTGTGGAATGTTGTCCTATTAAATTGATATTTGAGAATGGTTCAGGACCAACGTATCTATATACCTGGCTATATATATATGTATATATGTGGTTGTATTGTAACACACAAACATAGGACATCAAATCATTTACCATGCCTTGTAATCAGTATATCATGTCTATTGTATGTTTGCTGCAAAAACTCAAAGCCAGTTAGGTCGAATAAAACTGCCTCTGTTTTGAAACAGACCGACAGGACAGGAGTTCAACACTTTATTTATACATAGAACAGGGAGCAGAGACCATGTAAAAGACGGTAAAAAATAGTAGAGGAAGCGGAGAGTGGAAGCAGGAACAGGAGTGGTGTGAGTGATTAGTATTCAGATGATAATGAGCGTTGTGATTGGCTGTTGGTTGGACCCCCTCCAGTTACAATACATAATATTACTTGCTTGCAAAGTTACAACTACTGCAAGACACTAACATATTTGTTTTTGTTTTCTTTATTCACACACACAGCGTATGCTTGATATTGACGTTTTTGCCACCACAATGCTGTTGTGAATTTGTCTTGGAGAGAATATGTTAATGCTTTTCTGTTACATTTACCTAAAGCACACTGTTGTAAATGTCAAAGCCTTCAGTATGCATATCAGCCCATATAAAACTAACACTATTCCTTTTCTGAATATTATAAATCATATAAAAATCATAAATCATTTACATAAATGCATTTATCTTTCCTTGTGTACTTAAAATAAAATGAATTTTAGTAACACTTCATATTGCTCTTATATCTTTAATGATTTCTGAAGCAAGGGTGTGGATTGTAGTCAGTGTCTAACACAAGGTCTTGCTCATGACAATACTTCACATGGGGGTTTTGCTGTTATGCTCACTGACACTTCCATAATTCATCTGCCCTAAATGTTAATTTTTTTTGCTCAAATTTGGCATTATAAAGCTTCTTGCTGTTTGAGAAATCAGACTTTTTTGGTAACAGTCGTAAATGCCTGAGCTGCACTAGTATCACTGTGCGCTGTGTATCCAGTGTCTTATTATTGCTTTGTTAGACTTGTGGGACAGGAGCAGGTATTGAAGAGTCATTTTTTTGTGGAACAATGTGATACTTGGGTGGAACCAGTAACAGGTACTCTTTAGAGTGTACTGAATTGCGTCATCTCCTGAAACAGCTCACCTTCCCGACATTGCTAAAGCATTACTAAAGACATTACCTTTTTTTATGGAAAAAAATCAGAAGGAAGTATGGTACATGTGACATAGTTTTAGCAAACAAACCAAGATTTCAACAATTAATGACCAAACATTCTGACTTGGATGATTCACTAATCCTCTCTGGGTTTAGGTTCAGGAAGCGAGTTGCAGACATTTATTTTGATCTAAAAATGATCGCAGATTTCCTTATCCGGCTCATCACATGAACTTGCTCACTTGGGTCTATATCTCCCCTGCACAATGTTATGTGGAGGGTGTGGAGTTGCTGATCAGAAGATCCGGGTTAGAGTCCCAGTATGGCCAAGCTGCTGCCCTTGGGTCCTTGAGCAAGACCCTTAACCCTCTGTGTTCCAGGGGCGCCGTATCATGGCTGACTCCAGCTACAAACAACAAGCTGGGATATGCGAAGAATGCTGTAATGTATATATGACAAATAAAGACTATTCTATTATGTACAATTATATGTAAAATATCTCCAATGCACATCTCTTGTGGTACTGAGTATGGATATATCACATATTGTAAGTATGTGTATATATATATATATATATATATTATATATATATATATATATATATATATATATATATATATATATATATATATATATATATATATATATATATATATATATATATATATATATAGCATATTGCCACTCTGTATATACCTGTAGGTATATAACTGTCAATATGCAAATTGTCCCTGCATTTTCATGGAGCACGCTCTCAAGAATTTCACTCATCATTGTGGTAATTTAACAATAAGAGTGATTTGATATATATTTTCAGGTTTTGCAGGCAATCTTCTTGCAGGAAAAAGTCTTTAGGAACAAACTTATATTTGATTAAAATATACTTGCATGTGTTTAAAGAAGCACTCTTTAACAAAGAATCTACTTGTGTTGCCTGTTATATTTCTCTGTGTGACCGGTTTGTTTCTTCTCTCCGCAGTCTGCCATACTTTGGCACAGGAGTTGCCATCAAGCCCACATGGTTGTTCAGATGGAAGCTGTTACCCAGCTACAGGGAACCTCCTGATCGGCCGAGCTGTAAACCTGACCTCCACCTCTACCTGTGGCTTGGAAACTCCTGAGCAATTCTGCATTGTTAGCCACCTGCAGGTACACTATTTCTCTCTTCGAATCCAATAAGACATATTTACACACGTCGCGTGTACATTAATGTCCTCACAAAACAGTGTATTGTCGGCTTCCGTATCTTTCATTCTGTTTTTCCTGTATACTTTCTTTTCTGATTTCTTTCTGTTTTTCTTGAATACACATACTCCTGCTTTCTGTACAATGTGTTCTGATCTCATTCTTTGTAAACAATGTAGCCCCTTTTCACCCTCCCTCTTTCTTTTTTGTTCACTCCTTCGTGCATGGTCTTGCCCAGTGAGACTTGTCATCATCTTGTGTACCTGCTGGAAATGTTTATTTCCTTTCACTTTAACTGCTGGACCTATAACCCTCCCCCCCTCACCATTGTATTTTTACACTCTTAGAAAACATTGTATGCTTTTAGTGCATTACATATAACTAGAAATGTGCTTATTATTGTACATATAAAGAGACACTTAAAATATAATCATGGTCCTGTTATATGGGTGTATTATTAATACTGATGTGCTCAGTATTCTACTGTTGTTTCTGTCAACATCTCTCTCACCAGGATGTATTCTGTATGTATACTGTACTCCAGGTAATTGAATATTATTCACATTTGCAAAATGCATTTTTTCAGTTTAACCAAGGTTATATAATTTATATAGTTATTTATATTTTGTGGCTTGGTAAAGTGTGGTCAGAATTTGAAAAAAAAACCATATATATATATATATATATATATATATATATATATATATATATATATATAGTATATATATATATATATATATATATATATATATATTCATTAATTCATTCATCTTCTACCGCTATATCAGATCTTCCCTGGGGGTCACGGGGAGCCTGTGCCTATCTCAGGCGTCTATGGGCATTAAGGCAGGATACACCCTGGATAGAATGCCAACCCATCACAGAGCACACACACACATTCATACACTAGGGACAATTTTCCAAGGTGCCAATCAACCTACCGTGCATGTTTTTGGACCGAGGAGGGAGGAGGAAACCGGAGAACCCGGAGGGACCCGGAAGAGAAAAACCCCTGAGGAACTGAGGCACGGGGAGAACATGCAAACTCCACACACACACATGGCCGAGACGGGAATCAAACCCGGACCCTGGCGGTCTCTGTGTGTGAGGCGAACGTGCTAACCACTAAGCCACCGTGCCCAAACTATATATATATATATATATATATAGTATATATATATATATATATATATATATATATATATATGTATATATATGTATATATATGTGTATATATGTGTATATATATATATATATATATTCACATTTCTATGTGACAGGTACTTTTTAAAGAGGAACGAGATATTGATACCACAAGGAAAGGGACAGTTTGCCCCGTTTTTGTCTAAGATTGTATTTTATTCTATTTTACTTTATTTCATTCTTAATCTAAAGCATTCCATAAATGTGTGTTTATAAATTGTAGCATGTGCCTTTGTGCTTGTGTTTGTGTGTTCGTGCCTGAATGCATTTTCTAGAATTGAAAAAACAACAACCTCCCCAGACTAACAGGCATAGGGTAGCTCCAGGTGTTGCCTGTCAGCCGTCTGTCATCTCGCTTGTGTTTCAGTCTTCTGTAACTATTGACGCCATTCTCAAATACATACACTTCATGCATCTTATTCTAGTTTATTCATTAATTAGTGAATGGCATAAATCAAATGACATTTTTATATGTGTGCCATTTTATGGCTATGAAAACATGCCAGAAAAGCATTTTTTCACACTTGGCTAAATAAATCCTGTAACCTGTAAAATGTGTAGAGTTACAATTTGGAATGTGTTTTTCTGTTACTCTCCAGGATGCTGGGTGACTGATTGACGTCTTATATAAATCTTTCTGTGTGTGTGTGTGTGTGTGTGTGTGTGTGTGTGGGTGTCTGTGTGTGGGGCCTGCAGGCACATGCTTACTACAATAGAGACTTCCATCTGTTTGGTTTATTACTATGATGAAAGCAGGTTTAGGAACAGAAAGTGCTGTTCATTGTACAACCTTCACATTAGTGTTGTCAGCAGCGAAAGAGCCGAGCAGAATGTATGCGATGCGCGCTATAGTGTCTATGAAAAGCACTTTCAGGACAAAATCCAGGGTGACGATTACTTACATTGTTTCAGTAGCTCTAACTCATGATGCTTTTCATAGCCAGGGCGCTGCTGGAGATTTCGTTTCCCCGGACAACAACCCAGTTTAGACAAAGTGATCTGGCTGTATTCCATTTAAGCTCTCTGCTTGGCTAAGGACTCGGACTATGAGGGCCAAACTGGGCCCTGTTGCTTCCTATTAAGACATTTTTGTCAGACTGGTTTTCGTGTTCTGTGATGACTAACCTTTCAACAGGTACGATGTGTATGCAATATTACAATTCAAATGTAATATTAACTTTCATTCCCATGCACTGCAGCAGTCAGACAAGTGCTTCACATGTGATTCTCGAAGACCCTACCACGAACATCACAGAAACAGCCATCGAGTGGAGAACGTCGTCTACCTGAAAGACAGTAGTGAAGATCTTACATGGTGGCAATCTGTTAATGGTCAGTATGAAGTCTCACACCATTCATTCATTCATTCCTCTTATATACAAATCTTCTATTCATTTTTTATCCGATCTTCCCTCGGGTCTCGGGGAACATGTGCCTATCTCAGGCATCTTGGGGTATCAAGACAGGACACACCCTGTATGGGGTGCCAACCCATCGCAGGGCACACACACACACACTTACATTCACACTCTAGGGAGTGCCAATCAACCTAGCGTGCATGTTTTTGGACCGGGGGGAAACCGGAGAACCCAGAGAAAAAACCCTGAGGCACAGGGTGAACATGCAACTCCACACACGGTGGAGGCGGGAATCGAAGCCCCAGACGAACGTGCTAACCACTAAGCCACCGTGCCCCTCACACACCATTATTAATTGTAAATTAATTTCGTTGTTATTTATTACATTTATTTTAATGTAGTGCAACAAGATTTAGCCCTTTTTATGTGTTTGCATACACTACAGACAGGAAACCAAAATGTAGTACATTAAATCTTTCAAATCTTAAAATAAATTGTGATATGTTAATGTGCATTATATAAATAAAAAAATGGTGTGTGTGTGCTTTCAATAGGTTGCAGGGTAACATATAAAGTAATGTGAAATACAAAATGTTCTTTTTTAATTGTACTTAATCTGTCTAACATTTCAGACTTCGGTCCTTTAATTCTTTCCTGAATACAAGGCAAAACCTTTGATATAATTAGATATTGATATGAACCTGTTTTTGTTAATCAATATGTTTAACTGATGGGGAATTCCAATTTACGTATTATCTTTTGCTCGTTTTTAGGAGAGGAGAGTGTTAGTATCAGACTTAATCTGGAGACCGAGTTCCACTTCACACACCTCATCATGAAGTTTAAGGTATGTAGTCAAACATATAAATGCATTGCATTATTCCACATCACTGATAAAAACAAAACACATTGTGGCTGAACACACACACATACCACTCACACACACTCTTCACTCTCCTACAGAAGCATTCGGGCCCTCACATACAGACTGTGTAACAGTTTCGGTCCATCAGAAAGGAACTATTCTGATAAATACACACACAGACAATTAACAGAGAACAGACAGAAAACAACAACAACAACAACAAAAAACAAAGCACACGCTTTGTAGAACCTGTCTACCTCAGTGACAGTGTTTACATTTAAAATATATATATCTTGATTTGCATATGGACAATCCAATTTTGCACATGTGGTCTGTGCTAATGTTTCCTGTTATTGTCTTGTCTAACATAAAAGTTGGTTGGTAGGTAGGTTGGTAGGTTGGTAGGTAGGTAGATAGGTTGGTAGGTAGGTAGGTTGGTAGGTATGTAGGTAGGTAGGTAGGCATGTAGGTTGGTAGGTAGGTTGGTAGGTACGTAGGTTGTAGGTAGGTAGGTTCTAAGGTAGGTAGGTTGGTTGGTTGGTTGGTAGGTAGGTTGGTAAGTACTAGGTTGGTTGGTTGGTTGGTAGGTAGGTAGGTAGGTTGGTAGGTAGGTAGGTAGGTTGGTATGTAGCTATGTAGGTTGGTAGGTAGGTTGGTAGGTAGGTAGATAGGTAGGTAAGTAGGTAGGTTGGTAGGTAGGTAGGTAGGTAGGTTGGTAGGTAGGTAGGTTGGTAGGTAGGTAGGTAGGTAGGTTGGGAGGTAAGTTGGTAGGTAGGTAGGTTGGTAGGTAGGTAGGTTGGGAGGTAAGTTGGTAGGTAGGTAGGTAGGTTGGTAGGTAGGTTGGGAGGTAGGTAGGTAGGAAGGAAGGTAGGTAGATAGAACTTGTTTCCGTGGACACTAATATGAGACTAATAATAAGTATACAACTTTGAGACAGCGGATTAGACTGAAATCATAAGGACGGGCAATCAAGCCACAGTACCACAAGCTGCACTGTTGTGGTCTATATCATTGTGCACTGACGCTGACCTGTATTTATTCAGACCTTTAGGCCTGCTGGTATGTTGATTGAGCGTTCTGTGGATTTCGGACGTTCATGGAGACCATACCGCTATTTTGCTTACAACTGCACCAGGACATTTCCTGGAGTTCCTATGAGGCCTCTGCAGTTCATCGATGATGTGATCTGTGAGGATCGCTATTCTGACATTGAGCCATCCACAGAAGGAGAGGTGAGGGTGCAATGAAAGCAGTCCATTTTATATCCTGATTTTCCAAAATGAAAAAAAAAAAGAAACTCTCCATATGGTTTTATTTTAGGTCATTTTTAAAGTGCTTGATCCGGCAATTCCTGTCAGTAATCCTTATAGTCCCAATATTCAAGGTGGGTGTTGCTCTTCAGTTTAATACTAAATAAACACTTACTCATCAGTTTGGTGTTTAATGTACTTATTATAATAATGGCAGTTATTTTTCACGTGTAGACCTGCTACGAATTACTAACTTGAGGATTAACTTCACCAAACTCCATACTCTGGGTGATAACCTGCTGGATCGTCGTTTGGATGTGCTACAGAAATATTATTATTCGGTATATGAGTTGGTGGTGCGTGGCAGCTGCTTCTGCTATGGCCATGCCTCTGAGTGTGCTCCAGTCCCAGGAGTTCACACCCGGGACAGTGGCATGGTGAGCCGGCACTGATCATCTTAAATTAAAATATTTTTTGTTCCTTGCCTGCAAATGTAGTTGAATTCATGTTAACATTATAATCCTATTTGTGACAGAATATTTTTGAATAGAAATATTATTTGAAATTAGATATATATTTATGATATATATTAAGTCTGTTTTGTGATTGGTCAGATTCACGGGCGCTGTGTGTGTAAGCATAACACAGTGGGTCTGAACTGTGAGCACTGCAAAGATTTCTTTTATGATTTGCCTTGGAGACCGGCTGAGGCAAATAACCCACACACATGCCGAGGTATACACACACATGCACACATATCCACATGTACAGAATATTCATGCACAAGAATAGTTTAATAGTTTTTTTAATAGTTTATTTATTTATTTGTATGTTTGTTTATATTATTTTATTTACTACCTGAACCAGAGTGCAATTGTAATGACCACTCGAACAAGTGTCACTTTGATATGGGGGTATATCTGGCCACGGGGAATTTCAGTGGAGGAATGTGTGACGACTGCCTTCATAACACCATGGGCCGCAATTGTGAAACCTGCAAACCTTTCTACTACCAGGACCCAGCTAGGGATATCAGAGACCCCTACATCTGTGTCCGTAAGTGTGTGATACTGTGTGATTGTTTAGTTCTTTGATTAATACATTCACACCCTCCGTTGTTAATTTATTATGTGTGTCTATGTGCTCTTCTTTCTGATGTGCAGCATGTGATTGTGACCCAGTGGGGTCTCAGGATGAAGGGAAATGCGACAGTCATACTGATTTATATCTTGGAATGATTGGTGGTCAGTGTCGCTGTAAGCCAAACGTTCAGGGTCACCGATGTGACTACTGTAAAGATGGACACTATGGCCTTAGCCAAGATGACCCTCTTGGGTGCCAACGTGAGTATGTTTGTCTTTGTGTTTATTGTACTATCGAATTCATTTTAAATTATATATATATATATATATATATATATATATATATATATTCATTCATTCATTCATCTTCTACCGCTATATCTGATCTTCCCTCGGGTCATGGGGAGCCTGTGCCTATCTCAGGCGTCTATGGGCATTAAGGCAGGATACACCCTGGATGGAATGCCAACCCATCGCAGGGCACACACACATTCACATTCACACACACATTCATACACTAGGGACAATTTTCCTACCGTGCATGTTTTTGGACCGGGGGGAAACCGGAGAACCCGGAGAGAAAAACCCCTGAGGCACGGGGGGGGAGGAGATGAGGCACGGGGAGAACATGCAAACTCACACACACACATGGCCGAGACGGGAATCGAACCCGGATCCTGGCGGTGTGAGGCGAACGTGCTAACCACTAAGCAACCGTGCCCCCTATATATATATGTGTTTGATTACACTGTAATGTAATCTTTGGACCCTAGAGAAAAAAGGATTCTCAAAAACTGAGAATCATTATCTTTAGTCAATCTTCAACTCAGACCTGTGACTAAGTTGAAGGATTATTTCTCAACATGAAGCAAAGTAGATAAGACAGTTCCAGAGTTGCTGAAATGCACATTCAAAGCCCTGATGTGTACCCAAGTAAAAAAGAACTGAATATTGAAGGATTTGTTAACAATACAACAATTCCGCGGATATTGCGAGGGTTAAATTCCAAGACCCATCACGATATGGGAAAATATACCGATATACCGTACTGGTGTAAATATCAACCTTACGTCATCTTATACACATACTAGAGTACATGCATTGTACAGAACTTGACCAAACTCATACACATAATCTACAAATAATGTATAAAAACACATTTAAAGAACATTAATAACATTTAATAACAGTACATTTAAACATCTAAGCAATAAACAGTCACTGACATAAACCACGTGTAAACTAGGCACACTGAGAGAAAGTGACTGCACTATTTGGATTATTGAGCAACAACATGGCGCAGTGTTCCTATTGGATAAGAATAGAACTTGGTCATTGGCTGAGATTACTTGGGATGGTTCTTCATTATGTTTACTGTACTTATACTGTACTTTATTTATTACTTAATTTTAATAATACAATAATGTGTTTAAAGGTTTTTTAATTTGTTAGTGAAAACATAGGTTATAATGTAATTCCTAACGTTCTCAAACTTTCAGCCTCTTTCAGCCTTTTTGCAAATTCGCTACATTCCGATACATTCCTATATACATATAGTTATGTTCCGTATGAAAATTTCGGGGTCATTATTTTTCTTTTTTTGGTAACTACTGTATTAGAAGAAATGCAGGTGTGCAAATCCTTAAAGCTGTAATTTTGACCACTTTTTTTAAGTCCCTAAATAGACCCTGTACGATAAGTCTAGAAACACTTTTAGGCACCTTTCAGCAGAATGCATATTGTGTGTTTGTGACATTTGCTCTAACAAATATGTGAAACAGCATGTAACTGTGATCCACGTGGCACCAACATGATGGAACAGTTATGTGACCATATCAGTGGGGACTGTTCGTGCAAGAGACACGTGACAGGTCGCTACTGCAACCAGTGCATAGTAAGAGTCTCCTCATTCAACAGGTTTGTTGTTGTCACGCTCTCTTTTATGCATTTTCTTGCTGTCACCCTTTTTTTGTCGTTACCCTGTTTCTTTTTTTCATTGTTCGCGACTATATTCCCCGATTTTCTCTGTTCTCGGTTTTTTGTGGTCTTTTTGGACCTACCATAAATCCCTTTTCTCTTATGTTTTCTACTTCTGTGCACTGTTATTCTTTCGCTTTTCCATGTTTGCTCACTACTTCAGCTGCGGCTCCGGTTTATGTGTACGAGGTGCTCCGGTTTTTTTTTTAATTTTGACGTGCTTTCTTGTCTCCGGGTCCTTAGACTTTTCGCATGGACTCTCACTCACCTCTCCCTCACTCTACCCCGTACTTTTGCTTTCTTTTTTTCTTTCTCCTTGTTTGTTTTTTTCCTTTTTTGTCCTAGTCTTCTCGTCCTCTTTTCTCCTCCTTCTGTTCTTTCTTTCTTCCTTTGTGTTTTTTCCTCCGATATTCACCCCCTCTATTTTGGTTGACTTCAACTGGGTCTCGGGTCTTTTCATATTATGGTACTTTTCCTTCTGTGGTTCATCTACCTTCTTTTTTACTTTCTGTACGATTACGCCTCTTTTCCTCTCTATTCCTGGCCGTCTTTTTCTTTTCCCCGTGCTTGCTTTGTTCTCTGGTGTGGTTTTGTTTTTTCGTGCTTCCCTTGTACCCCTGCTTAGTGTTCTTCTTCCTCCTTCTCTCTCCCTCTCGCTTCTCTTCTTTCTTCACTCTTCTCTGTCTTTCCTCCTGTGTCGGGCCTCCATTCTCTTTATCGCTCCTCCTACTCTTTTGCGGTGTTCATCCTCTTTTGAGTTTTTCGCCCGTTTGCTCCTCTGCGTTGTTTTTTGCTCCCCTGGCTGGTCCTCCTTTCGTCTTCATCTGACTCCTCCTGTATTCGTTTGCCCCTTGTTAACCTTTCGCTTTTTTTCTTTTTTGTACAACTCTTACGCTTTTGGGCTCTCATTTATGCTTATCGTCTTGCTGTCTGCCTTTCTAGGTGTGTCGTGTTACGTCTATTCCTTCCGATCTGCGCTCTTCGTCCTTGCTTTGTCTGGTGTGCGTTGCCTTCTCCTACTTTTCTTCCTTTTCTTTTTTCTTTTTACTCTGGATTTCTTGCTTTGTTGTGTTTTCTTATCGCTGTAGTCTCTGTTTTTCGTTCCCTCCTTCTCGTTTCCTTTTTCTATGGGTCTACAATCTTTACTTTGGGGGTTGCTTTTTTCATTGTTATTTCTTTATTATCGCATTTTCTATAGTTTTGTCCACTTTTTCTGCTCTGGGTGATTGCTTGTCGATTTACTTTTTTCCTTCAGTGTGTTTTTTTCGCAAGGTTGGTTCCGTTGGTGTCGCCTTTTTCTGTTTCCTTCGTCACTGCTCTTTTTAGATTTTGTTTTTTTACCTTTGCGTCCTCACTCTTACGTTATTTTTGTTTTTTCGCCATTTTGGCTTCCTTGTTCTGTTTTTCTGGGCTCGTGGCGTACGGGTCTTGACTATTCCCCTTCCCTTTGTTCCTGTACACCGTCGTTGACGTTTTTTCATTCCACTTTGGTTGTTTTCTGACGTTAATAGTCAATTCTTTTGCTTGTTCTAACCAGGTCCTCCATTATTCGGTCACTGTTTTCTGTTCTCTTGTTTATCCTTCGTTTCTCCTCCCGTTCGTTTTTATCTATTCGTTTCCTGGGTGCCGTGATACTCCCACTTGATTGCGCGGGATTGTTTTTTTTGTCGCTTTTTTCTTTTGCCCCGCTTTGTAGCTGCTGCCGGCTCGTTTTCTTTTTTGCTTTTCTTATTCTTTTTTTTGCTTTTAGCCTTCGATCTCCTTCTTATCCTTGCCCTCGATTCTCTTTTTTCTTTTAACGAATCACTCGGGTCTCACTGTCTTCATCCTTTCTCGTTGCTCCTCCTTCCTCTCTGCTTTGCGGTTTTTTTGCGGTTCCTCTCCCTCTTTACACTTATCCTTCCTCTTTCGTTCTCTGTCTTTCTCGGCCGTTGCCCGGCTGGGGTTATTCTTTCGCGAGTCTTGCGGGTGTTGTGGTTTTCTGGTTGGCTTTCTTTTCGATACGTCTTCTTTTTACGCTACTCCTCTTTTCCCGGTTTTTCTGCTATTTTTCCCCTTTCTTTGGGTTGGCACGGCTCTTATTGGCTGTTTTTACTTTCAGCTTTGTCGTGCTGGTTACTGCTCACTTCTTGGGTGGGTTCCTCTTTTCTCCCTGTGGTCTTTCTCCCCCACCACTGCATCTATTTACCTTTTTCCCTTCCCTAGCTCCCCCCCTTCTATCTTTTCCACCGACGTCTATTCTCCCTGTCCTTGTTTTTCTTGCGTCTTTTCCTCTGTTTTTCTACCTTTCCTCTCGTCCCCCCTCTAGTTGTCTTTTTTCGTTTTCCCCTTTTCTGGCCTTTACTCTCCTATCTGGCCCAATTTTCTCCCTATTCTCTCCCTACTTTGTTTCTCTCTTCTGCTATCCTGCTATGTTTGTGGTCTTTTTGCTCTCCTTACCTTTCTTGGTCTTTTCTATTTTCCTCGTCATCTTTCATTGTTTTCTTTTTCATTCCGCCATACGTGTACCATCGTTGCTTGTCCACCCAATTTCTATCTTTTATTCCTTTATCTTCACGTGGCTATTTTCTAATTCATCTCTCGGTGCTCCTACTATGACTTCCTGTTCTATTTCCTATCTCGGCACTCTTTCGGCTTTCTTCTTTTTCTCGCTTCTTCAATCTCCTCTTTCTGCTTGTTCCCTTCACTGTTCTTGACTTCACCTTGTTTCTTTCCCCTTTTCCCTCCTGTTTTATCGTCCTTTTCCCTATCATCTTTCACCGACCTTCGTTTTATTTTTCCGGTTGTTTACCCGCTATTTTCTTTCCCGGTGTTCTTCGTCATTGGCTGTTAGCCCCTTCAGCACTACCTTGGCTCTTTTCTTTTTGCTGGTCTCTCTGCCGTTTTCAGGTCGCGTCCTTTTTGCTCTTCCCCTTTTTCACTATACTTGCCATGTCCTCTTTCGTCTGGTCGGTTTTTTTTTTTCTTTGTTCTCTCCATCTGGCTTCCTTTTTTCCTTTTGTTTTGCCTTTTTTCCCGATTGTCCCTTCGCTTTTTCTCTCATCCTTGTGCCCCTCCTTTGTCCTTTTTAGTTCCTTCTCATCTTACTTTTTATTTCCCTGTGGCTCAGGGCCTTCCCTTTTTTGTAATTGTTTTTTGTCTTTGCTGTTCTCGTTCTTTGGTTTTCTTATATCCTTTTTGCCTCATGATTGATCCCTTCCTTGTTTCTGTCTTTCCTTGTGTTTCTTGTGTTATTTCCCACCCGGTTTAATTCATCCTGTTTTGTACCTATTTCACCCTTCTCTGTTTTCTCTGCTCCTTCGTTCTTTAGTTATTGTTTTCTGGTTTTATTCACTTTTGCCGGTTTTTCGCACGTAGCCTTCCCCTCCGTTTGTTTTTTTTTTGGTTCGTTCTTTATGGGAGGTGTTTCCCTCGTTGTGTCTCTTTTTTCTCTTTCTTCTCGCTGGTTGGCGGGGGGTTGTTGTTACGATGCCCTTGGCTTTCTTTTTTCGTTGTCCTGGTTTTTCCTCTTTTCTTTGTCGTGTTTCCCCTCTGGGTTTCGCCTGTCGCTCTGCTCCTCTTGCTGCTTTTTTTGTTCGCTTCTGTGGTGTGATTTCACTGATTCCTTTTCGTCTTCCCTTCTGTCGCTCTTTAACCAAACTCCTTGTTTCTTTTGTTCCCGGCCTCAGGCGAGCGTCTCGATTTTTCCCGCCCCTTTACTTTTATCCCCGTTCACGCCAAGGCATTATTATACCTAGTCTCTCAGCGGGCTTTGTGGCTTTCACGATTGACCCTCCTTTCTTTATCTTCTGCTTCTTTAGTTCCCTGTATTCCAGGGCTGGGACACAGTGTCGCATTTTAGTATTCCTCTCTTCGTTTTTGCGTTTTTTTTTTATTTTTTCGCTCTATTTCCATCCTTTTGTCTCACCACTTCCATTGAAGCAGTACGCATCGCTACCTTCTCTCTCCTTATTTTCCCCATTCTCCTTTACTTGCCTTAGTGTCAATTGGCTTTTTTTATGTTAACTGTCTGATCGGCTTCTTCCGACGCCTATTTCCCGGCTTTCTTTCTCTTTTCCCTTTCCTTCCTTTTTTCCCGCTTTTCTTTCCTTTTAGTTTTGTTTCCTTTTCGCCTCTTTCCCGTGCCCTCTTCTTAACTTTCACACCTCTCACGCTTCGTCCTTGTATTGTTCTCTTTTTAGGTACCAGGGTTTTTTCTTTGGGTACCTTTTCCACCTTTTTTTTTCTTCACCCTGTGATACGGAACTTTCTCGTTTTTTACCTAGTCAGGTTAGTGTTCTTTTCCCTCACCTTATTTCTATTTATCTCTTTGTTTGTTTGGCTCCTTATTTTTTTTTATTTTTTTTCTTAGTTCTTTTGTTTTTTCTCTTGCGGAGTTTCTCTTTTTTCATTTTTCTTTAGCTCGCTCACTCTCGCCCCTTTCTCCAGTTTCCTACATTCTCTATTTGTTTCTTGTTCCCGTTTCTTTCCTTGGTTCCGCTTCCTTCGTCTCTGCGCTCGTCTTCCCATCTATTCTCTTTGTTATTTTTTTGGCGACTCTCCTGAATCTGCTCCCATTTCGTTCTGTTCTTCACTTTACCTTTCCTTTCTATTTTATAGCCCCTCATTTGCTTCCCTTCTTCTACTTCCTTTCCTCGCGATTTTTCTCGTTTTGCCTCCCCCTTCCTTTCCTCAACGCTCTCAGCGTCGTTCTCTTCTATGTTCCCTTTTTTTCCTGATTTTTTGTTCGTCTAACCCCCGATCTTTTTCCTCCTTCTTATTGGTAGTTCCCCCTCTCCTCCTTTATAGTCACCCTACTTTGTTTCACTAGTCTGTCCCGTTTTCTGCTCCTCTACGGATTACTGCCTCATTTGTTCCTATTTTGTGGCCTTTTCTTCATTTCCATGCTTTTATCATCATTTTTGCTTTTTCGTTCTCGCTCGCTCTGTCGTCACGCCTTTTTTGTTTATCCTGCCTCTGCATACCCTTTGTTTTTTTGTTTCGCCTTGCCTTCTCATAGTTTCGCCTCCTTTTCTTTTCGCTTCATTCGGGTTCGCCATCATCTCTGCTCGAGCTTTTGCTTTTTTTATTCGTTTTTGCTCCTTTTTCGGGCCTTTTAATCTGTGGTCGCTTTTGATCTACCTTGGACTCTCCTCCTTGCCCGTTCCTTGGTCTCTTTCTACGGTTGCTGTCCTACTTCTTCTACTTTCTTGCGCCTTGCCTTGGGCCATTCGTGTCTTCCTTCTTTTGCATTTCTTTTCTTGGATTCACTCTGTTACTTCCGTTTCCTTTTTTCCCCCACATTGCCTTTTTTCTTTCCACCATCTTCCCCGCCCGCTTCCCCGCTTCTCCCGTCCGGCTCTTCTGTCGGAGTCATCGTTGTTATATCTTGTGCGTGCTTCCGGATGCTTCCTCCGGCTTCTCCCCGTTGTCTTTCCTTCCGCTTTGGACGCTCCATCCCCGCCCTGCACTGTTACCGTTTTTTTTAGGCTTCCTTCTACCCTTCTTCCTCGCGCTTTCCTGTGATTCGCTTTTTTTTCCCCTTCCCTCTGAGTTCTTCCGTGAGCCCATCTTGTTGCACTTGCGGACCTTCTACCTTCTTCTCTATTTCTTTTAGCCTATTTATGACCAATTGGTGGTGTTCGTTCTATTTTGGACCCTCCTTTATCTTCCTATCAGCACCTGCTCCTCCTTCGGGTGTTCTACATCCTCTCTTTTGTTTCTTTATCTTTTTTTGTCATTCTATGCATTCTCCCTTATTTTCATGATACTTTTATCTTTCGTTCTGTTCCAGCTCGTCTGACGGTCCTCTTGCTCCTTCTTTATTTCGATAGGTGTGTCTCTTTTTTCTCCCTTGGACTATTTCCATTCACTCTCTCCTTCTTTAATCTTCTTTCTTTCTACCTCGCTTCCTTTTGCCCTCGCTTTCCGTTTTCTCGCCCTTTGTAGTTCTTCTCGTCGTCCTGCTTGTGACGATGCCTTTATTACTGTCCTTATTTTCTCTGTGTTTTGGTTTTTTTTTCACGTGGTGCCTTCCACCTCCCTTGCGCTCTTGGCGAGGCTCACGGGCGGCCTTTTTCTTTTCTTTTTCCTTTTCTTCTTGTATCTTCGTCTCTCCGCGGTCCTTAGTCTGCCTCGTTTCGGTGTTTCTGTGTACGTTTTCTACCTGTAATCCCGTCTGTTTTTCCGTTCCCGTCTCCTTTCCGGGGTTTTTCTGTCCTTTCTCCCTCCTTCCTTCGTCCATTCTTTCGTGTCGCTCGTCTCTCTACTTCTCCATTCTTCCCTCAGACTCTCCTCCTTCGTTCCCCTCCCCAACCGACTCTTGTGTGCCCTCTTTTGGTTTGTGTCTCTCATGTGCCTCGTGTTACTTCCTTTCATCCTTTCGGTTCTATTACTACTCCTCCTGGATGATTACAGCTCTTCTCGTGTTGCCAGCCTATTTTTTTTTGTTTATTTTCTGTTCTAACTCTTTTTTTGTTTCTCACTTGCTTTCTTCCGTTTCTGTCTCTTATTTTTTCGGTCTGTGTACATTGTCTTTTTCTGTTGCGTCCGGGTCTCTCTGTTCGACTTTGATCTTCTTTTTCCTGCTTTGTCCGTTCGTCCCCTAATTTTATATCTTTAGCTTTTTTCAGTTTCGTTTTCGTGTTTTTGGTTCATTAGGTCTTTTTTTTGGTGTCCCCCATTTTCGCCTCGGTCGTTCTTCATTGCTTTCCACTGCTAGTCCTCTCTTTTCATTCTGCCTTTCTGCTGGCCCTCGTTTGCAGCTTTTGTTTGCTTTCTGGCCGACATCCCTTCCTCGGCTTTTGCGATTCTCTATTTGTTCTGCCTTCCTTCCTTTGCTCGTTTTTTATTGCTCTTGTTGCTTTATCCTCTGTGAGGCCGGCTTTATTGGCCTTGTTATCCCGGTTTGTTTTGTCTCTCATTCTCAGTCGGCTGTTTCTTTTTATTTCGTCCCTCAACTCTCATCCCCTTCTTTTTCTTCCTGATTCGCGGTTTCCCTTTTTTCCTTTAACTCTGTATTCCTTCTCACTGTACTGCAATTGCGTTTTTGCCTAATATGACTCCAGCGGACCATCTAAATCCTCGTTCTTAGTCTCTTTCCATTCCCTTCCCCCCTTTTTTCTTTTTCTCCCGGTAAGTTGCTCCGTCTCCTTTGTGTTGGGGTGGTTTTTCTACGTGCGGTTCTTGGTTCTACAGACTGTTTCTTCGTGTTTTATTTTAAGCATGCATGGGTTTGTGTCCGTTGTGTGCACATCAATTATGGGATTAGTATTTGTAATATGTATGTGACAAACAAACCTTGAACCTGTTTATATACTAAATTGTATTCAGTTGTTTTGAAAATTTACCCTGATGTTTACAGCTGTAGAATGGACAATGGTCAGTGTGACTGTCGACCTCACCTCATTGGACGACAGTGTTCAGATGTAAAGCCTGGGTATTTCTGTGCTGCTCTGGATTATTACACATATGAAGCTGAAAGATCAGAGGGACATTCTCCAAATAGTGCAAATCTGCCTGTGAGTACTGCAAACCAACATTAGTGCAAATTGAGGTAAATAACTTTGTATTGATCTGGAAGTAGAAGGGCATGGTGGCTTAGTGGCTTAGTGGTTAGCACGCTCGCCTCACACCGCCAGGATCTGGGTTCGAGTCCCATCTCGGCCATGTGTGTGTGGAGTTTGCATGTTCTCCCCGTGCCTCAGGGGGTTTTTCTCCGGGTTCTCCGGTTTCCTCCCGGTCCAAAAACATGCACGGTAGGTTGATTGGCACCTTGGAAAATTGTCCCTAGTGTATGAATGTGTGTGTGAATGTGAGTGTGTGTGTGTGCCCTGCGATGGGTTGGCATTCCATCCATGGTGTATCCTGCCTTAATGCCCATAGACGCCTGAGATAGGCACAGGCTCCCCGTGACCCGAGGGAAAATCGGATATAGCGGTAGAAGATGAATGAATGAATGAATGATTTGGAAGTAATGAGATGAAAGTCAGTTTATGGCACAAACCTTTGTAATATTTAAACTTTGAATATATAAAAACTATTTCAGAAAGAAACGTTGTACCTTTTCATATCACATAAATGTTGCAGTATTGTATTGCACCAACTCTGGCAAACCATCTTTTCCAATATATTTATTACATTTTTCTTGAACAAACAAATAAAAAACAACAACGAGAGGAAAAACACAATAGCTCAGCATATGTAATTATAGGGAAAAGAAAACGGAGAATACAAATAAATACATAAATGAGCAAGTATATAAGCAAATGACCAAAATTGGTTTCTTACAAACCGCTGTAATACATAGGAGGAAAACAAAGGTCCAATAAAATTTAAATAAGTATACCATATCTTGAATAAGGTATTCCATAAGGTGTCCATAATCCTGAACATTCTTCCTAGCTACAAAGTCCAGTAAATTGAATATTGGGGAAACCATGATTTCTTGTCATGCAGGAACAGGCATTGGGCCTTCTAACCAATGACAGGACATAGCAGTGCTACAGATTAAGGACACATTGCGAAGTGATTCGGAGACTACACTGAATTTTGATCAGGAAAGAAATCGGAAAAAAATTAAGTAAAGCCGCTTTTCTGAACAAAAGGGACCCTTATACTCAGCTATGCTTTTCCTGAAAAATAGACAAAACAGCTCAGCTAAACTTGATATCAGAGTTACCATATCACTGGTGTGCCCTCAGGGCAGGCCCAGACACACAACTACACAAAACACCAAAAAAATGGAATGTAAACTTTGAGGCACACTGGGGATTGGTTGGTGTTCTGCTCTAGACCTGTGTCACTGAATCCACAATGTAATATATTTCAAAGTAAATGAGTGCTTTTAGAATGTACTACTAATAAATTCATAAATTCAGCACAGCACTAAACCTTCTTATGATATTGGAAACAAGATGTGAGCATCAGGGATGTTTTCCCACCTTGTTGAACTCAAGCCTGAGTAGCAGCAAGTAATAACAAACTGGATGTGCTATCAGAGAGGGCAAACACTCTTGATCTGACTCTAAACTCGCTGTCGGATTGCATAGCAATGTGCCTCCAATGGCTCCGAAAGCACTTTTAAACAGCCTTTTGGTTATAAATCAGTCGATTAGTTGACAACCCATAGCAATTGTATGCTTTCAGTGCAGTGATGGTCTAATAGTTATGCACTGTTTTCTGTTGTAGGAAAAAGACAGTGATGGTTTTTGCAATACACACATACACAAACAGTGGAATGTCACCATACTATATGGATGAAGTGACCCAGAATAACTTGTGAAAACAAAAAAGGTGCCAGCCTGTCAGGTGGAGTTAGTTATGCCTGCTTCACATAGAGCATTCTCATCATCTCTCTCTTGCTCTGTCTTTATAGTTGTTTCTCATCCAAATAAACTTTCCCAGCTAATTTGACATATTCCTAGATTGTAATAACTTCAGGAACGTACAGTTTGTATCCATCTTTCATTCTCTCCCTCACTCCACTCTCTCTAATGGTTTTTACTATATTTCTAAACATAAAGATACACTCAAGGCTCGATGTTGAGCTTTGGGTTACAGACTTTGTGGTGTATTCGATTTTTTCCCCCTGTATCCATCAAGATTTCCTCCAAGTTATCTTGTTATCTCTCAAAAACACATTACTATGTGGATTATATTACTACCGCTAGATGTGAATGTAGTTGTGCCTAACCCAGTGTACCCAGGAAACCCTGAACCAGCATCATACTATCCAAGATAAAGTGGTTACTTAAGATGTATGTATAAAACATTCATATTGATAGATGTCACTTCTATGTTCTGCTTTACTTTTCTCTTTAGGGGAAGGCTCGGCCGCCGGCTGCCAGTGACTGCACACAGCATCTCAGCAGTCAGTTGAGGAGACTCAAGCGTCATGGGCAAATCACCCAGCAACAGAGAGCGGCTCTAAAACGAATCCGGCAGCTTCGGCAGACTGTGAGTTTTGATGCTAAAGCATCTGCTCTAGACATTTCGGAGGCTGTTTCACTTGTTTGTTCATTTTTTGGAGTATTTTGTTCCTACAGCCTGATGTGACCATTGCAGACAGAGAAAGACATACGGATCAGATGGTCACCTGGACTGGGCCGGGCTTTGCTCGTGTTAAAGATGGTGCTGGACTTGTGTTTACCATTGAAAACATTCCCTATGCCATGGAGTATGACATCATGATCCGTTATGAACCAGAGGTGTGTAGAAATATGTTATATATGAATGCATAATGTGTTCGAAAGTCACTGTGGAATGATTCTGTTATGCTTCAAGAGTATATGAAGCATAAATAGGTACGTAAATGTTGTGAACTTGGTATAAATTATAGATGCAATTTAATCTGAACAATGTTCCATCAATTAATATAAAAAATAGGAATTATCCTTCATATTGTGTCCTTATATTTATTTTTTTTATTATTATTTATTATTATTATTATAATCATTCCTTTTTTGTTTTTGTTTTTTTTAATGATTTTTATTTGTATAACCTTTTTTACTGTTATACAATAATATATTTTTACTTATAAGGATCAGTTTTGTTTTTATTACCAGACAAAAAAAATATTTTATCCATTTTTACACAGTCTACAGAGGACTGGGAAGCCATAGTGAGTGTCACATCCATGTTACTGTCCACCAGCACTCGCTGTGGGAACCTGCTGCCCACCGAGCAGCTGTACACGGTCATCCTTCCACACAACAGGAGGTAACATCAATTTTACTTACATGTAATTAAATATTAAAAGTTTGTTTTCTGTTTACTGGTATATGTGTAAATAAAAGGATTTTTCTTGTCGTTGTTGTTATTCTTGGAGGAATTCCTGATATTTCAGCATGGCCGTGTGCCTGTGAATGGTGATATAATATAGCTAAACAGATCACTGATCCAGAACCAGGATTTTGGAAAAGCTTTCAGAGTAGATTAAACTCAGTGAGAAACTGAAAATCTCTCTTTTTTTTTAAAGTCCTGACTGAGTGAAAAATAGGACTAGGGGCCATAGTGGGGATTTTTCTGGGAGAGTCAGGTGCTTTTCATGTATTTGTGTTGTAAACTTATATTTACATTATAATATTTATATTCACACACACACACAAACACACACACACACACACACACACACACACACATAGACACACATATAGAGAGAGATATATAGACATATATAGATATATATAGATTATAGATATATATATATATATATATATATATATATATATATATATATATATATATATATATATATATATATATATATATATATATATATATATATATATATATATATATATATATATACTTATATATATTATGAACTTAAAGTATCTGAAAGCAGTGTATTATGATCCCTGAGTATGAATATTCAAAATTATAGAAAATAGTTATTGGCATTCTATAACTGACTAAATATTTTGTACGTATCTTGTAAACATTAATGATCAGAAGAATCTATAAATTGATAATCTATTAGAACAGTACTGTACTGTAATGCTCATGCACTCATGTATATACACTAAGCTGACTCATGTATATACACTGACACCTTTTTGCATCCTCGTTGACTCGGTTAGGACACATATTTTTGATGGATTTTGTATTGGTCAGGTATTTCTCAATAGCGCCGTATATTTACATTTACAGTATTTAGCAGACGCCCTTATTCAGAGCGATGTACAAATAGTACATGCACTCAGTACTCATGCACTCATGTATATACACTAAGCTGACTCATGTATATACACTGACACCTTCCCATGTAACTGACTTTGCATGTAAATACCTGGCCAGGGCTGCCATGAGGCAAAAGCACCATATAAACACTTTTGGAACTACTAAAACCCCATACTGTTTTTCAGTGAAGCTTGAAGGCACAAAAGGATCGTTCTGATATTGAGTAGTATGAAGGTTAAGGCAGGTAAAGCCTGGTATGAGACCCGATCAATGTACACTGTGCGTTGCAATTTCCTCAGGGCCGGATGTAAATGGATCACTAGAGCATGGCTTCGCCTCCTGCTGTGCCCTGCTGCTGTGACTCTAAGGCAAAACCAATTAGAATAAGCTGACAGGTGCACAGTGCCACAAAACTGTGCAGGACTATAGCTAGGGTTAATTGTTATTATAAAGTGATTATTTGTAGCTGGTAACAACTTAAATAATATGCATGCAGCAAGGGTCATCAAAAAAAGTTAAAATCATTTTAATAAAGGCATCATTATAATTTGATATTTAGCCAACATAGATGGTAGTTGAGCTATTAAATTTTTGTTACTTTGGTTATGTAATTATTGGCAAATAAGAAGTTGTCCGAAATAGACCCACAATGCATGAACACATGACACTTTTTGAATTTATAATTGTGCATATAATCTGCTTTGATTGTCTCTAGTAAGGGGGCATGGTGGCCTCCAGGGTCAGGGTTCAATTCCCGCCTCGGCCATGTATGTGTGGAGTTTGCATGTTCTCCTCGTGCCTCAGGGGGTTTTCCTCCGGGTTCTCCGGTTTCCCTCGGTCCAAAAACATGCACGGTAGGTTGATTGGCACACTGGAAAATTGTCCCTAGTGTATGAATGTGTCCGTGAATGTGATTGTGTGTACGCTGCAATGGGTTGGCACCCCATACAGGGTGTATGCTGCCTTGAGGCCCCAAGATGCCTGAGATAGGCACAGGCTCCCTGCAACCCAAGGGAAGATCAGGTAGAAGATGAATGGATGAATAAATGAATGTCAAATTTTCTAATTTCCCTTTAATTAATTTTGACATGAAAAGGCTACAGCTCAGTTTAGCTTGATAAGGATGGCAAATCTAAATTACATCATTAATGCTTAATGATGCCATTCTTGTATAGACTATGTGAAAGCGACACAAAAATATGACCTATGAACATCATGCATTTCCTAACACTGCTGTACTTTTCACAGGCATGTCCCAATGCCCCAGCCTTTCTGCTTCGAGCCCAACAACCGCTATGTGGTGGCCATCCGCTTTCAGCGCCATGCTGTCTCTTACAGACACCACAATGCTCACATCCTCGTTGACTCGGTTAGGACACATATTTTTGATGCATTTTGTATTGGTCAGGTATTTCTCAATAGCGCCGTATATTTACATTTACAGTAAATACAGTAAAGCAGACGCCCTTATTCAGAGCGATGTACAAATAGTGCTTTAAGGTCTCCAATCTAAGAATAAATTCATTCAGGTATGATTGATATAGCTGAATATAAACATATGATACAAAATAAGCAATATAACTTTATATTCATGCAGTTATATTGATCTACTCCTTTCCATAGAAAACTTCTTTTCAAATTCATTCTCTTAATTTTAAAAGATCTTTAGGATGAATATATATATATATATATATATTTATATATATATACATACAAGTCTTTCTTCTGCTTAAAAATGTATGAATGGAATGTATGTTTGTATACAAACTTATATTTTTTTATTTATAGCTGTGACGTGTAAAAGTAAAATAGGTTTGTCGCTCTGTAGTTATTTTATAGTAGCAGATCGCCGTCTTGTGGTGAGGTAAACCAAGTACTCTTTAAAGGATGCAAATAAGAGAAATAAAATAAGAGTGAGCTCCACTTATCAATAAATAATAATTAATTATTATTGTAGTAATTACTGAAGTAATTTCCAGCTATACTGAAGTTGTAAAGTAAGCTATTTACTTGTTTATTTATTTGCTGCTCATTATACTGTAACCATTATACTTTTTTTTTACTGTAATTGACATTGATCTTTGTTTTTGTTTTGTTTTTTATCTGTAATATCTAGCTGGTTTTAATCCCTCGTTATGAAGAGCTGGCAGGTTTCATGGGTAATGATCCACTTGCTGTGCAGAGGCGAGAAGAAATGGTGCGCTACATGTGTGTAGACTCGTTTATGGTTAAGCCAATGCCGATACTTGCTGAGATGTGCATCAAATTGATTTGCAGCATCTCTTCTATCATGCATAATGGAGCACTAGGTGAGTTTTTAAGCACCTTGACTAAAATAGAAAGTTGTTTTTCTTTTTTTCATTAACTGTGGTCAATTCCAAAAAGTTTGATTATTACATTATCATACATTCTGTAATATTAATCACATTGCAAACTGTGTTTTTTGTACTGATATTAACTCTCTATTTATATATTTTTTTTCATTTCATAGCTTGTCACTGTGATCCTCAGGGTTCATTGGGCACTGAATGTAAGAAGATCGGAGGTCAATGTCCATGTAGACCCAATGTAATCGGTCGTCACTGTAACCAGTGTGCACCACGAACGTATGGATTTGGACCTTACGGTTGTATTGGTACGTGGCCAGCCACCGATAAATCATCGGTGATTTATTTAGTATTTTCTTCTATTATGTTTTGTATTTCATGAATCACTCTGAAATTCCTTCAGCCTGTGACTGCCACCGTGATGGATCCGACAGTCAGCAGTGTGACAGAGTTACAGGTCAGTGCCCCTGCAAGCCTGGGGCGTTTGGGCGGCACTGTTCTGAATGCCAGCCTGGTCATTGGGGCTTCCCTAACTGCAGGCCGTGCCAGTGTAATGGACACTCGGAGACCTGTGACCCGCACACTGGCGCCTGCCTTGTTTGCAGAGATAACACAGCAGGTCATCTGTGTGACAGGTTAGTCCTAATGTGTATCAGTCCAAATGTGTATGTTGTTTTACATTAATAAATATAAATAATATAATATTCCCCTATTCTAGGTGCACAGACGGTTTTTATGGTAACCCAGTGTTGGGTTCAGGAGAGCAGTGTCGTCCGTGTCCATGCCCAGGAAACCCAGGCAGTGGACATTCAAATGCAGATTCCTGCCATATGCAACATTCCTCCAAACAAATCATTTGCTACTGCAAGCCGGGATACTCAGGTTAGTTTCTCATGCTAATATTTCAGTGGGAGAATGAATGATTTAATTCAAATGATTCAATTATTTGATCTTTTGCTTAATCGGCCAGTCGCAGAATCATCCTCAGGCTCGGCTATATCAAGGCATTCCCTCAATTACCAGCATGTAAATAATTCTCATTATTGATCTTTCATTAAAGAATTGACATTATTTACCATTCTTTCAACTTGTCTACCTCATGTAATAAAATGGCTGAGGAAGTCCAAAGGAATTTTTTATTATATTATTATTATTATATTATATTTATTATATTTATTGTATTTTCAACACATTTTGAATTCATATCCCCAAGTTTTGAGACACACTTCTACCCTATTATTAGTCCGTTACAGGTTGTATTCACCCATTCTGTGTTTTTCAGCTGAGATTTGTTTGTCGACATTTCATTTTCCTCCACAGTCTGACTGATACATGTCAAAGTAACATCTTTATTTCCTGTCCACAATGTAAATTTTAAGCGATGGTATTGTATTTCTATCAGGACATCGATGCGATCGCTGCGCTCCAGGCTATTACGGTAACCCAGAGGAAAAAAACGGCCAGTGCCGGCCATGCGAGTGTAACGGGAACATTGTTGCTGAGGACCCTGACTCATGTGACCCTCACACGGGCCAGTGCTTGAAGTGCCTGTACAACACAGACGGACCCTCATGCTCTGAGTGCAAGTCTGGCTACTTTGGCGATGCCCTTACCAGGACCTGTAGGCGTAAGTGTAAACCGATATTTCTCAGACGATTTACAGACGATTTACAGACGATTTACAGACGATTTTTTTCCACATCATATGATAATTAATGCAATAGACATGCAATATTAACACACCTAAAATGCTTTTTGTGCCTCTATTCATCAGGCTGTACTTGTGTGAGATTGGGAACAGATGAGGAGTATTGCAATGATGACGGGTGTCACTGTGACAAACAAACCGGTTCATGTCCCTGCCGGCCCAACATTGTTGGCCATAACTGTGACCAGTGTGCAACGAACCACTGGAACCTGGGCATGGATGATGGCTGTGAACCTTGTGAATGCCACACACAGAGCAGCCATAGCTCACAATGCAACGTGGTATGTCTGTACACACATCTGCTTTCTCTTTTCCAGCTTTACCGCTCTACATTTTTTCCATTTAAAGGATGTGATTCATCACTCATAACAGCTTCCTATCCCATGTTTGTAGATCAGCGGACAGTGTCAATGCCGGCCTGGTTTTGGAGGCAAGCAGTGCACCCAGTGCGAGCTATTCCACTGGGGTGACCCAGCAGTGCACTGCGACGGTAAAGGGCTCACAACACTTCAGCAAATTTGCCCATTTTCACAACAGCACAGGCCAACGTGTTAAATGGATCGAGGCTGCTTTTAATTCTTGCTCTCTTTTGGTTTGTGCAGAGTGTAATTGTAATAGCCACGGATCAGTGGCTGGTCAGTGTGACCGTATCACAGGGGCATGTCTGTGCAAAGAGTGGGCAGCAGGCCAACACTGTGAACAGTGTGCTCGTGGATTTACCGGACATTTCCCTAAGTGTGTGCCCTGCCATCCCTGCTTCCAGCTTTGGGATGACATTGTTTGCCACGTCAAACATGACATGGATAGAATCCGCTTTATCATTTCCAAGATCTTGGAGATGGGCGAGGTGCCCGGTGTTGGCCACGCCCGTATCCAGGAGCTGGAGCACAAGCTGGCTGACATCCACAAGCTGCTCCTGGATAAAGAAGCAGAGAGGATATATCATTTGATCAATCAGGCCCTTGACGACTTGAGGTAATGCTGATTTCACACTGACCACTAGAGGGCACTGCTGTACAACACAACCCTGAGAGTCATATACGTTATTAAACATAATGTAGACATTATATACATGTTAGGAAGGGCATGATTCTTAACTTCTTATTGGTTTAGGGCTGAGATAGCTGTAACTGACGGACGTTTGATGGGTGCAGAGCGAGAACTGAATGTGACAATAGAGCATGACAAGCGGCTGAAAAACAATTTGACATTACTTGAACAAGAGTTCAGGGAGCTGAACACTACCCTCAATCAATGGCGCAGAGAGCTGGAAAGCTACATTAGTGGTGGAATTACAGGTAAACTTGTATACACACTTATCACATATTGATTTGAAAGCCTTTACTTAAGTGTTAAAGTGTTTTTTTTTGCTGTATTCTGAGAATTTTGATATACTTTCTCCCTGACTGCGCAGATCTGCTCAACAAAGTGAGGAAATATTACCAAGAGTCTCTGGACGCAGAGAAAAGGTGCAATGCATCGGTTTTTGGGTCTCAGAGTCCTGTGGCGCAGTCTCAACATACACGCAATCTCACAGAGACCCTGCTGGAGCAGAGGCGGGACAAATTTATACGTAATGTCACAGCTCAAAAGAAGTCCCTCTCTGAACTTGAAAAGAAAATAGATAAAGACATGAGTAAGAAGGTCTCCCATCTGAGCCAAAAGGTAGGTAGTCTGTAAGGACAGCATGCTCTTGCATTAGCACAGATATTTGACTAGGACAGAAACTGGGTGTGTTAAACTTATGGCCACGTTTTACAGGTGTGCGGCAGCAGTGGCAATGCAAGTGCAGATGGTTCATGTCCAGACAGCCCATGTGGAGGTGTTGGTTGTAAGGACAGTAATGATATCCCGGTGTGTGGAGGGCCGCAATGTAACGGAACAGTCGGCGAGTCAATCAGGGCAGTGGAAAAAGCAAACGATGTCAGCAAGAATCTGACAGCTGTCAGCGAGGACCTTATGAACTTGGGCAAAAAGGTGCGTGTTAAAAAAACAATATGCTTGAATTTGGTTACATTTTTTTTAAATATAATTGCATTACAGATTTAACAAAATATGTCTGTATTTGCATAAATGTATACATTTGTTGTCGCTACATTTGTTTTATCTATGGCTAATATCAATATTTCCAATCCCTCAAGGTTTCGATTCAGTAAAAAAAACACCTGATATGTTAGAATGATATTAGTATAGCAGTTATGGAAGCACACAACAATTGTACATCAACTCTTTGTTGATATTTGGCAGTTTATGGATTATAAAAGAATGAATCTAGATTTATAAAACTGATTGCAGTTCAGTTATTGCATGGCGTATTGTACTCATTCTCTTCATAATTCTGATTCCAGCTGCAGGACATTGCCATGCTCACTGAGAATGTAAAAGCCCAGGCAATGAACACTTTGGACAAGGCCCAAAGGAAGAAAGAGCACTTTGAAAAATCTAATAAGCAATTGAAAGACTTTATCCAAAAAATCAGAGACTTCTTAACTGGTTAGTGCCTTTTCCAAGGTTGGAGATAAGTTTGTTGTTTGTGACCAAGAGTACAGATTTTGACGATTTTGCTGTTTTCAGAGGAAGGAGCAGATCCAGAGAGCATCGTGAATGTGACCGAAAAGGTTTTGGCCATCACCCTGCCTGTCAATTTAACTCAATTAAACAACATAGTTCTGCAGATAAAAGACAGCATTGCCAACCTCACTGATGTAGATTCTGTCTTCAACTACTCCACTGAGCAGCTGGCCAAAGCTAAGGATCTTCTTAATAGAGCTATCAATGAACAGTAAGACAAAAAAACACATGAATAAAATTACACACATTTTTGTGTTTATGTTTTTTGTTACAACTTAATATTTTAGTCAATTAGCCAAAAAGCTAGACAGACTGTTTTTGAGTACTTCAGAAACCTGCTGGGAATTTGACACAAGGCAGCCTGTAGAATTTTTAATAGTTGTGAAAAAGTGAGGAGGAAAAGTCAGAGAGTGGACAGAATAACAGAAAGGCTTTAGTAACTTAAATTAACAATCATTACAATCAGGATAACCATAAACGTTTAAAAAAAAAAACAGCATGTCAACCTTATTTCAGCCATAAACATGTAAATGAAGTTACAGTGTGCACCAGCAACTTGGACAAACTAAGAAAAAACAAACAAACACATGATCTGTCCGTCTTGTCCAGGCCTTGACCTGCATTTTTAGAATTGTGTCTATACCTTGTGTCTATAACTATATGTAAACAAATAGGGCCGTCTTTTTTATGTGTGTACAAATTGTGAGAATAAGGCCAAGTGTTTTTGTACAGACTGTGTAGATGGTGATTTGTGTTTTTCTATACAGGGAAAATGCAAAGATAGTTAGTGATGATATTAACAAGACCAGAGAGGCTATGAACACCACAGAGAAGGCCATAGAGAAGGCAAGGACAGCAATAGAGGAAGCCTTGGAAAATCTCAACAGCACACAGAATGTCATCACAACGGTATGGCATTTCCTTTAAGTTTGTGTACATTTATTGTGTTTGGAGATTTATTCATGTTTGACTGCACTTTTTCTGCAAGGTTGTGTGTGTGTGTGTGTGTGTGTTACATGATTTTTATTTTAATTCATTTCAATCTTGTATCTCATCGATTTTGGTCTCATCATTTCCCGTTGATCAGGTGGACGGCAAGCTCTCAAATTTAGAAGCCAATCTTATGGATGTAATGATGCGTTTGGCTAATTTATCTCAAGAAGTGGATTTGTTGAAAAATAAGACAAAACAAAACAGACAACAGGCAGAAGAAGCCAAAACAATCTCGGACAATGCCACGCAGGCTGCCTCTGACCTACAAAAGGTAGTTAACAAGTAGTCACAAGTTTAAATTTTATATTATAGCCTGAAGTTGCATGTGTTAATTCTGTGTGTGTGTGTGTGTGTGTGTGTTCTTGTACCAGGATGTATCACATGTAGAGAGTCGCTATAAGGAACTAAGAGATAGGATTGAATCATTGGGAGGGGCCGCACCAAACAATGTTACCCAGAAAGCACTGGATATGAAGAATGAGGCAGAGGATCTTCTCAGAAAGGCCATCAAGAACATGGAAGACCTTAAAAGTAAGTTTTTATAGAACCCTGATTAAGACAATTAAATGCACCAGTCATGCCCCCTGGTTGTATAAACCAGGATGGAAAATGTTTGTGTAAGAGGTAAGAGAAAGTCAACATTTGTTTGTGCTATTTCTGTTGGTTGGTAGTTACATGAAATTAGGTGGGGATGGAGATTAAGGACATTTCATTTCCCAATAACATATTTACATATTATGTATAAGTATATATTACATTAAGGGGCACGATGGCTTAGTGGTTAGCACATTCGCCTCACACCACCAGGGTCCGGGTTTGATTCCCGTCTCGGCCATGTGTGTGTGGAGTTTGCATGTTCTCCCCGTGCCTCAGGGGGTTTTCTCCGAGTTATCCAGTTTCCCCCCGGTCCAAAAACATGCACGGTAGGTTGATTGCCACCTTGGAAAATTGTCTCTAGTGTATGAATGTGTGTGTGAGTGTGTGTGTGTGCCCTGCGATGGGTTGGCATTCCATCCAGAGTGTATCCTACCTTAATGCCCATAGACGCCTGAGATAGGCACAGGCTCCCCGTGACCCGAGTTAAGATCAGCTATAGTGGTAGAAGATGAAGAAGATATATTACATTGATATTTTAGTGGTAACCTAAATTTTACCCAACATCAGACCAAATGTTTATTTCTGTAATATTATGGGAGCATAAGATGCTTTCGGTTGCAGGACTAGTGTAGTCTTTGCAGTCACTTTTCACACCTGTCCCTTTCTTGTTTGTGTGTTTGTAGAACTGGAGCGAAATTTGCAGAAGAATGAGCAAAGAATGCAACAGCAGCGGGATGAGCTGGCTGAGTTGGAAAGCAATGTTACAGACATTCGAGATTTCATCAGGGGAAAAGTCAAAGCCTATAACACCTGCTAGAACATGAGTATTTGGTTTAGCCTACCACATGAATTCAGGAGTTCTATCAATGTTTAGTTATATTTTTTGTGTTTATTAAGTGAGACAGAGTGACTACTTACTTATACTTAACTGTCCACTTAAAAGACCTAAAAAAAAACAGACTTATGAATCAGAAAACACTTTTCCTTGAGACCTGTCACTGAAAGCAAATAAATAAACAAATGGTTGTTTGAGCAAATTTGTGTTTAATTATGTGAATGGGGTATTTAAAATTTGTATAATTGTTTTTATACTACCTGCATGGAAATGAAAGCAGATCAGCCACATTGTAACGGTGGAGTGTAACAATATGTTTCATGTTTAAAGTACTCAAATATTTTGCTTTGTTTTTTTTTTTTAAGAAAATGTTGCCACTATTTTTGGGCCATTTCAAAACTAAAATGTCAGTGAACAGAAGATGCATTTGAGACAAAATTTGGAATTAAAAGCAAGTGAGTCTTTGGTTATTTTTGTTTGTTTTTTTTACACTCAAGAGACTGACAGCAAAATGTTCTTGTATGGTAATCCGCATCATATAAGGATCATTGCACCTTAGGATTTTTCCCTGTCATATGACTTTATCATGCATTCGCATCCCATACTGTGTGTGTGTGTGTGTGTGTGTGTGTGTGTGTGTGTGTGTGTGTGTGTGTGTGTGTGTGTGTGTGTGTGTGTGTGTGTGTGTGTGTGCGCGTTTGTCAAAGTTAATAATGCGTTAACGCAAATTCACTTTTACAGCATTCATTTTATTAAAGCAGTGCTAGTTATGATCTGTTCCTTCTCTCTGAACGAGTGATGGGAATGGACGAGACCTGGGCACTTTTCATGCTGCATAATAAAAAGGACAAATTAATAAAGATACTCCAGTCCGTGGCCTTACTAGATAATCTAACGTTTCCTCAGCAGCGTTTACCGCTTGTCATGTTAGGATCTAATATAAAAGAGGCAATAGATGTGTTTTATTAACAAAAAACACACAGCAACGTGCATAGGCCAGGCTCAATGCTTCCTAAATTTCCCAGAATTACGCCTTCTAGCTGCGCATTTACACATTTACAACATGTATGAGATGCTGCTCAAGCTCAAAACAGCAACATATTCTAAAAGGAGCCACGTACCATATTTAACACTAAAAACCACAAAAAGTACATAGAAATAATTAAGAAACAAATTAATTAACAAGAAATCCATATATTAACCCCCCCCCCCCCCCCCCCACCCCCCCCCCCCCCCCCCCCATCTCAATTTCGAAAATATATGCCACTTTTTGCGAGTGCCACCTAGTGGACAAATGAGAGTAATAAAAAAGTAATCAATTACTTTTATAAAATATATTTTTTATTATATTTATATATATATATATATATATATATATATATATATATATATATATATATATATATATATATATATATATATATATATATATATATATATATATATATATATATATATATATATATATATATATATATCTATATATATATATATATATATATATATAGATATATATATATATAGCAGGGCACGGTGGCTTAGTGGTTAGCACGTTCGCCTCACACCACCAGGGTCGGGTTCGATTCCCGTCTCGGCCATGTGTGTGTGGAGTTTGCATGTTCTCCCCGTGCCTCAGGGGTTTTTTCTCCGGGTTCTCCGGTTTCCTCCCGGTCCAAAAACATGCACTGTAGGTTGATTGGCACCTTGGAAAATTGTCCATAGTGTATGAATGTGTGTGTGATTGTGTGTGTGTCCTGCGATGGGTTGGCATTCCATCCAAGGTGTATCCTACCTTAATGCCCATAGACGCCTGAGATAGGCACAGGCTCCCCGTGACCCGAGGGAAGATCGGATATAGTGGTAGAAGATGAAGAAGATATATTACATTGATATTTTAGTGGTAACCTAAATTTTACCCAACATCAGACCAAATGTTTATTTGTGTAATATTATGGGAGCATAAGATGCTTTCGGTTGCAGGACTAGTGTAGTCTTTGCAGTCACTTTTCACACCTGTTCCTTTCTTGTTTGTGTGTTTGTAGAACTGGAGCGAAATTTGCAGAAGAATGAACAAAGAATGCAACAGCAGCGGGATGAGCTGGCTGAGTTGGAAAGCAATGTTACAGACATTCGAGATTTCATCAGGGGAAAAGTCAAAGCCTATAACACCTGCTAGAACATGAGTATTTGGTTTAGCCTACCACATGAATTCAGGAGTTCTATCAATGTTTAGTTATATTGTTTGTGTTTATTAAGTGAGACAGAGTGACTACTTACTTATACTTAACTGTCCACTTAAAAGACCTAAAAAAAAAACAGACTTATGAATCAGAAAACACTTTTCCATGAAAAGTTTTCCATGTGTGTGTGTGTGTGTGTGTACACATGAATCTGACAACACATTATTGAACAATATGTATTGGCAAGCGGTTTATATATTTGCACTGTTTAATGATCTGTTCTAAATTATAAATCTGTTTATTCTCTTAACCATTCTTAAATTGACGGCAATGCAATACAGACTGTTCGGTTTCTATAAATATATACTACTATTGCATGTTGTATTAAACTACTAATTACAATATATGTGTCAATCATAATCAATTAATGGATGATGGACGTTAATGGATGATGTGATTGTGTGTACCTGGTGCCCTGTTTGGGGGGGGGGGGGTGAAATATAATTATAGTCACAAAATATACAGTTCAACACCCTTTTTCTTTGAGAGTCAGTATTTCAGCGTCATCGCTCACCAATGACACGGTTTAAAAAAGAACACACGCTTCCCATGACAGCGCACGCGAACGCTTTTGAAAGCGCTCGCGCAGTGTTGTTGTTTTTTTTTTTCCAAATGCGCGCACCCGACAGCTTGGCAGTCCCAAAGACACCGAAGTGGACTTCACTCCACATGTATTAAGCGCCGGGGGTTTTCTTTTTTCTTTCTTTCTGGTTTTTCTTTCTTTCTTTCTTTCTTTCAAGACTTTTATATTCGCCAAACTCCCGCGTTTATAATTGTGGCTCAGAAACAGGAAGACTCCAAATCCACTACGTGTTTTAACAGACACAGTTTAAGGGCTACTACAGAAAAGTCAAAGCTGTGGTCAGTCGGGTTTGTAGGGGAGACTGGTATCACAGCGGTTTCACCCTGCGCCACTGAGACACGCTGTAAGTATCCTTCTCGCAACCGCCTGAATGAGAATTTTGCTTTTCACGTGATTTTGTCCTAAACAGTGTCAGTATTTATCAGTAACTGTTGCTTGTATGTGTCATTAGCCGGCTGTTCGGGAAGAAGTAAAGCATCTTTCCAAGATGCACGCTTTGCTCCTGCTCTTATTCTCTGGTATGGACAAACTTCCTTCCTCAATATATGTATTACGTTTTTACACTATGTTATACTATTTATCACATGCCTAACTCCAAAATGCTTGCATTTACTCTGAATGACACAATTATTTATACTATAATCTGTCACAATTTACCAAACTACATAGCTTCCAGGTGTACACCAGACAAAGATCCTCAAAAACTTTTTTTTCCTAAAACTCTCACAGGAAAGTTTGGTCACCGAAATCGATTTAGTGATTCTGTGATCTGCTTCCTATGAAACTGTGTTTAAAATCACTACAGGTCGACTAAAATGTGTGGATAAATACAAATCTGGTGGTCAAGTAATGACCCTTCATATGTCTGAATATTGTATTCTATGTAGGATATCTTTTTCTCGTTTTCCACGATAAAGAAAGTAAGGCAATGGATTTTTTATGTAGGCCAAACGTGCTCAAGGGAGTTACAGTGTTTCTGTTTAAGCTAAAAGGGAGTTTTAAGCATAGAAGTAACATTTTTGGGGGGCGTACTCAAGCTGACCTCTGTTGGGTTCCTTGGTACAGTCACTTTGTCTTATTGGTCCTGACCACTGAAGCTGAAGTTCATACAAAACACAAATACAAAAGGTTGCCTGGGCAAAAGTGTGTTAGTGTCTCTGTTTGTTCGTGAGAGGTCAAGCTAGTTAGAGTTAGTGAGGATAGGGATGGATTTAGGCGTAGCATAATATTAATGTTATTTAAAGTGTTCTCATAAGGTTGTGTGTATATGGGTTTGTGTGTGTATAAGAGAGAGAAAATGGCTTAAGCATTAAAGGACCCTCTTTAAACGCTGTTAAATTTTTAAAATCCCAGTCCAAACTATTTTGTTCTTTTAGATCACTAATATAAGCCTCTTCTCTCTACCTTAAACTATACAGAATAAATTCACATTTGCAAATTGAAATTTTATTTGTCACATACACATACGCACATAGTATGACATGCAGTGAAATGCTTCTTACAACCATACAACATGTAAACATAAAGGACAAAGAAAAAGAAATATTGCAGACATAAAGGAAAAAGAAATAGTGCAGACGTAAAGGAAAAGAAATAGTGCAGTATTAGTGCAGAGCAATAGTGTACTCTGTTTAGAGGTGCATTCTATAGCATTTGTGTCATCCAACAGATTCAGTCACGCATTTGTTTTGTCTAAAAGTGTCAGTTGATGGTCAGTGTAACTGGATTAAACTGGATTAATATTGTTACCTAGAACAGCAACCTTATTTCTGTCAGACTCTCATTCCTGTCAGAGCCTAAATGTCATCAGCTCAGACTGTCAGGCAGCCTGTCATGTTATTCATAACAACCGAAATACATTTATTGCAGTGCTAAACAAGAAGGAATGTGAACAGGACATGCACACCTGGCAATGGCCTTCAACATTGTTAATAATGGATAACACATAGTTTTTAACATAATTAGAAAACTTTGAAGTGAAATAACAGAAATATTGTGTTGGACAATGTGCAAATATAATATAATATAATATAATATAACTAATCAAGTAAGTGCAAAACAGGAGTGTTATATTAAAGACCGGTGAATTAGGATCTAATGGATAATTATGCATGACTTCATGATTGATGATATATTTGGTTATATAAATACATAAATATTAGAAGTAACTGCTTACAGACACCATTACAGTTTTAGCATTCAATGTAAGTTTAATGTTAGAAGTGTTAATGTAAAGGTTACATCATGATCTGGGAGTATCCATTTCCATATATAGAGCATAGAACAGACTACCTCTCCAGTTGCTCTTTTTTTTCTGTCTTGTGCCCTAAACCTGCTGCTAACATCAATCATGTTATGTGCTTTTGTTAGATTACCATTTTACAGTGCTAGAGCCCAGTATTCTACCCTTCTTCTTTTTTTGCTCCCTGTGATCAGCTAGAGAGTGTGTGTTCTGTGTGAGCTCTCTGTGTGAGCTGTATGATAAAACTGTGAATTGAGAGTATGATGAGATGAGGTCAGGAGGAGGAGGAGGAGGGAAGAGGGATGGGATGGTAGTGTTATTTTTGGCCATGCAGAGCTCTAATGAACATAGTGGGAGGTGAAGTGTGGCAGTCAGCAGATGCCGAGATATGTTTAGTTCCAGACATATTTACTGCCTGATGTCTAGCCGTGTCATTTGTGATAACTACTTGACTAGGTTTACTAGACTTTTGGTAATTTTCATCTGGTGCTGTTGCTGTGTTAAATGTGATTGTCTTTGGGTGATTTAGTTGTTAATTACTGCATTGACATGCGGTAGTGTGTTCATATTTTCCTTAAAGTGCATGTCCCAACGTGTTCAATTTATCTTGCACGACAGTTGGTTTCCACCATTGTTTATTAAAAGCCAGTTGATGTAATAATTACACAATATGCTTGTTTATTATCATGCTTTCCTTGTCCATTAAATGTAGTTATCACCTGCCATAAATCATGTTATCAACGTATATCTGGTGTGAGACTCTGGTTTCGTTTGGAGTTAATAAGACAAAAATTCCGCTGTTATCATAACTGAGAAAAAAAATTCCCCTGCCTGAAAAAGAATAGAAACAGGAATAGAGAAAGTAGAGATAAATGTTAAATAGAACAGCCTTTACTTGTGAAATATACATTACAGCACAGTGAAATTCTTTCTTGGCACATCCCAGCTTGTTAGTTTTTGGAAGCTGGTGTCAGACATGATACAGATCCCCTGGAGAAGAGAGGGTTAAGGGCCTTGCTCAAGGACCCAAGAGTAGCATCTTGGCGATACCGGGGCATGAACCCCTGACCTTCTATCAATAGCCCAGCACCTTAAACAACCCAGATACACCCTCTCTCATGTATAGGTAGATGTCTCTATAAAAAAGAAAGAAAGAAAAACCTTCACTATGTATCACTTGTCTTTTTCTGTTTTTACTCTTAGAAGTGTGCATCCATCATACATGTATCTACAGAAACAAATATAGAAATAATAATTAGTGCATTAATTTAGTCCTGTGATTAGTCTTTCAGACAGCATTACTGTTGTATATACTATGCCAAAAAAACATATTTTGTCCAATAGAGAATTTAACAGTGTTGTGTTGGAATTAGAATTATTCATCTTTCATCATTTGACTTATATTTCTTTAAATCTTATAAAAGGGTCAGTTCATAAAAATATCCGGAGATGTACATTTTGCATCTCTCTACATCAGTTTTTTTTTAATACTATTAATATCTGCAGAGTGGTGTGTTAAGGAAATGAACAGGTGAAACCCTGGAACAGTCCTGAGTGTGATCCACCGAGGTCCTGACTGGAATGCCCCTCCGGAACTGCACTCGGTGGAACAATGAGCCAAAGTCTTTGATAGCGGTGAGGGGCAGTGAAATGAAAAGACAGTTTTTAGGGCAGACATAATTGAATTCATGAGATTGAATAGTTTTGAATTAGGTTTCTTCCTTGGGGTCAGGATTTGGATTTATGTACTGAGAGAAGAAATGGGAATAGAGTGCGAGGTGTTGTTTGCTATAACACGGAGACGTGAAAATCTTTTGTTTCTGTATGTTAGTGTTTAAGACTGCATAATGACCTTCCAAACATTAACTTGTCTCAGAACGTCTCTGTCTTATGTTGGCTAGTGTCTGTGTGTACGACTTATGATTAACTTCAGCCTGGCTACCTTGCTCCCTTGTTTCCTGAACAGAGCCTTGGCTGCAATTCAAAGTGCTGTTAATAATGACTGGTTGTCAGTTTTAAGCTACAGTTGTGTATTACTGAGGAGTGCAGACAGCTTGCAGTTCACTTTAAACTTGATACCCATTTCAAGATGAATCATTGCCGTCCACCACATGTGATGTTAAGAAATGCATTTGAAAAACCCACAATGGACTTTTGTGCCTTTTTGATTTAACTGTATACCTGGCTTTTTATTTTGCAGGTTGCATTTACATGTCAGTAACTATTTTACTCTCCTTTCCCTCGTGCATCAAATACATAAAAAACAACAAAAATTCTCAGCTGGTAATCACATTCAGAGTCAAGCTCTTTCCTCTTTTCTCTCCCATATTCATGAGCTCACAGACATCAACAACTGGCTACTGTTTTGATTGACATGGGAGTGAGAGTATTCCATTACTCCTTCCCGGTTTTATCAGGATTTGAACTTGTGCTCTCCAGGAAACGGGCCAAGTGCTTTAGTCTTGTGCCACTCAGGAACAACGGTTATGTCTGTTTTAAAAGAATTTAAACAGTCAGGGACAGATTAATGGAAGGATATGTAGTGAAGCATCTCACTTCCCAGTACACAATTAAACTCTGCTACCTTTATACTGCCTTGCACCTCACATAGTGCCCTGTTTCATAACAGTGTAATAGCTGAAGTATCTCCTCCCTCTTTCCAAGAACAGAGAAGCATTAACTACTTACTAAAAACCCCTCTGACTTCTTAACAGGAGCCATGTGAAGGGGAACTCCCTGATAAGGCTTTTAGAGTATTGGATGAATATTGTGATTTTTTAATATTATTATTATTATTATTGTTGTTGTTGTTGTTGTTATTGTGTATTATTGCCGTAATGACATTTTTGGAAAAAAATTGGATAAAACATATAAAATAGAGCACCAGTTTTCACCAGGATATTTACTGTGACAGAATAAATGGCACAATAATTAAGACATTGAAAATACAGAAAACTATTAATGATTAGTGTTGTATCCAGAAAGTGCAGTTGTGTAATACACGGCTGTAGTGCATATCTCCACTGATCATACATTTAGCATTAATACACTGTTCAGTCACACTAAGTAAAGACAATATGTAGGAATAGAGGGAAAATGCTGGAAAATAAAGTCGGAACTGGAGTAAGGGCTGTAAATAGCAATGGGGTTAAAGTGAATAGGAGACAATGGGCTGGAATTAGCAGCTAGCTCATATTAAACAGGTTGTATAAGTAAAAGTGCAGTGGATGTCAAATAAAAAATTATAAATATTTGCTTTACACAAGATCAGTACAAAAAAATCAGTAGGTGACCCAGTTATTACCTTAGCAGTAGGGCTGTTGCTATCGGTTATTTTAGTAATCGAGTATTCTATTGATTATTCCATGAATTAATCAAGTAATCGGATAAGAAATGTGTTTCTTAATTAAACAGCAATACCAAAGAAGAGAAGAGAAGAGAGAAAAAATGTTCTGTCATTACGGCAAATCGTACAGTGTTTTCTTTATTTTTTAGTGTGAAGTGATTGAAAACATTCCTCCGTTTTTTCATTCTGTAAGCTGCTTTAACTGCCCACAGCACAACAGTAACAATTTTTTATAATTTAATTTAATTTATTCCTCACCTGAAATTCACACATACACATAGAGGAGGTGGTTTTATTCATACTGACTTGATGTCTGGCTTCTATCCATCTTACCTCCCCAGGGATTCATAATTCAAGATACACATTCCCAAAATTCTTTCTGCCACACTCACATGGTAGAATGGACGACTGACAAGGTTGAAGAAATGCATTAAGGGGGAAATGCTCATTAGAAAGAAGGCTTCAAGGACAGTATTTACTCTGGTCTATTATCAGCTAAGTGATAATTCCAGCTGTATCCCAGAACACTTATAATCATTACACACATCCGGCATTAGCATGGCAAGTTTGTGAGAGATGCTGGATTCGAGATGAGAACAGTTTGGGAAGTGCTATGCTGTTCCCACTCTTTTTTTCCCAGCAGGTGGAGAATGTATTGTGTAAGTGTCACATTTCCCCCACATGTCTGTAGACGGAGCACTGTGTCGCCATGAGATGGACTCATCTCTGGGATCACAGACAGGCATAAAGAGGGAAATGCTTTGCCCTCTCTGTTCACTGTGGAATAACTGTTCCCCCCTTGAAAATTGAGACGGATAGAGTTTGAGGAAAATGAAAGGACTCACTGGAGGCCAACTTTGGAACAAAGCAGACCTGCCCAGCAGCGATTTAGCCCCACCTGGTACATTGTGCCAAGCCGTGCCTAAGCTCCAGGAAGTGGAGATGGAAGAGCACAACACATGCCTTATAGAGAACAGAGGTGGATGGATAAAAAAAATGCATACAGAGCAAAGGATTTAGGATGACAGCAGACAGGAAGAGAAAATCCCCATCTCCGTCTAGTCTTCCAGCACATGTCAGGGAGATTAGCTAGGACGAGGCGTACGTGAATCTAGAAAGCACAACGGAAAATATCCAGTCCTAACTCATCACACTTGTGTTTCAATGTAATAGTGGCAAGAATTACTACAGTGCTGTCATTGTGAAGCAAGATAAGTATTTTTCCGGGTTGTGTACACACTCTGCACTGTGTTCATTCGCTATGGTCAATGTGTTTGGCTGCATGTGTTTCAAGAAAACAGTTGACAGAGGGCCTCTGGTTGTAAGCTGTGTACTTTGGTAATGGGGCAGTATTCTTCCAGTGCCAGCTGTCTTCTTACATTCCTTAGCCTCTTGTCCATGTAAGGCGAGAGTACTAGTGGAGCTAGGGGTTAGCCAGCCTCCTTGACCCGAACCTCCTGCCTTTAGGATATTTGATTGAGCAGCTAACTTCAGAAATTATATACAGTGTGAATTAACACGTGTGGTATTAAATGGTCTTCTTTACCATTTAGAGGCATAATTAAAGTGTGCAGGTGATATAATTGTAACTATAGCACGGATATAATTGTAGCTATATAGTAAAACTCTCAAAAATGGTCACGTGAATTAGTAACCCGAATAGAACACTGAGGAAGTAAATATAGATGCTATTTTCCACGAGTGATGAGAAAGGGGTTGCAGAGAATAAAGAATGTTGATAGATCCTGTGTATCACCAGCTACATATCAAGGCTTGCAACTTAAAACAAAACACTGAGACTATATTTGTTTGAAGAATAACAAAAAGCCACTTGTCTTATTTGTTTTATTCATTGTCATTATGAACACAAACTTCCAAGAAAGAAGTAACATAAAGGTTCAGTGAAATAATTTAATAATAGGTCTAATAGTTCAAGAAATATCTATATAATAATCTCTTTATATGGGGGAAATTATTTTCTGTTTGTATTATTGATATAAACTATATTACATCTGAAGTTTAAGATATTTAAAAAATATTACCTTAACAAATATACATTCTTTTTTATTTCCACTAATAATAGTTCAATAATAGATATTGAGTTTATAACCTTTACATATGTTTGCCTCATCTTTTGTGCAAATTTAATCAGAGACAATGGGCTTTTTTCTTTTTTTTTATTGTATTTCTTCATTCTCTGTCTTCCGTGCTTCAGTTTGCTGTCAGAAAAATCTGATTAAGTTCCCAAAGTGAAATTTGCCATTGTGCAGAAGTTTGATTTGTTGTAACTGGTATTTTCCGCTGGGAGTTTCAGTGAATACAGGAAAGGGCCAGAGTTCCCTGGAGCAAAGATCTATCTTTTCTTAGCAATCCAATATATAATATATATTTTCCCGGCACTGTCAGTCAGCGTATGTCCAAGGGATAAGTGTTTACAGTTTATTAGTTTGTATGTTGTATGTGAAAACATGCTTTGTCTACAGAGTATGTGTTCGTGTGTGTGTACAGTTTGTGTGTGAAGTGCTGAAGCTGGCAACAGTGTGAGAGGTGGTATGGTGCCAAACAAACACAGCTGTCTTGTTTGAAGAATGAGACATGTCTCCATTCATAGCGCCTGTGAATTCCCCTCTGCTGAATTTTTCCCAGGCTTTGTAAAATCCACTAATATAACTATGATTATTGTAATAATGTATATGCTCACTTTGGGGTAAATGCCATAATCTGCCTAATTACCATATTTTATTTAGTTGACAGATTCGCAAAATGTTCTTGATGAAATGTATATTTTAAGGTTTAGGGTGTTTGCGTATTTGAGCATAAGTGACCCATATATTGATTACAGTTATGTTAAATGTTTTCCTATGTTTTGCTGTCTAGCTTAATCTATCTTACGGGGTTTATATTTTGCTGTAGGCTAAATGATGTTTGTATGTGACCTGACCTTAATTGTTGCTCCATCTCTTTGGTTTAGGTTTGGTAACCACGCTTGCTCAAGAACCTGACCACCCCCATGGATGTACTCATGGAAGTTGTTACCCAGCAACTGGTGACCTCCTAATGGGTCGAGAGAAAAACCTGAAAGCGACATCTACCTGTGGCCTCACAAAGAGAGAACCCTACTGCATTGTTAGTCACCTACAGGTAAAGTCTGTAATACGTCCTGTTTGAACATTCTTGCTAGAGTAACCACATGGAGCTTGTGGTCCTTTTAATACATAAAGCTTCCAATATATGGCCTTATGTAGGAGGAGAAGAAATGCTTCCAGTGTGATTCCCGCAGGCCATACAATTCTGTCTACAACACCATCAGTCATCGTATTGAGAATGTCATCACCAGCTTTAAACCTGACCACAAGAAACGCTGGTGGCAGTCTGAGAATGGTGAGAGCTTTGGCAGCTTTATTTTTTATTTTTTATTTTTTTTCAGAACTGTCAGAATAGGCATACACAACTGGGCAGTACCTGAAGATTTAAAGATGCTTTCATGCAAATAATAGAGTAATGAAGCGATTTGGGAATAAATCTCTCAGCTGCTACTGGGATTGACTCAGTCATTAAGTGATGTAGATGCAGCTGTCTGGCAGGCTTCCACAGAGAACACTGCATATTATTAGAACAGTAACGTTCAAAGCAAACTATTAATACTAATAGAAGGGCCAATTATTAGAAATTAGGTGTTTAATATGGAATATAGATTAATGAAACAAATATTTAATTAGAATTAGGCAGAGAGGAGAGCGAATAAAAACAGGCCCCTATGCATGGCTTATTTGGGCTCTCATTTAAGCCTACTAGTGTATTATTAACCTTTCTTATATGCATGTTCATGTGTGATTTCTTTTCCTGTATCATTTCCCATGCTTTGGGTGGCACAAGATATAGTAGCTTTAGTTAATGTACAGAAACAGTCTCAATGTAACTGTATTTGTATTCTACACAAATTGAAAAAGAGTTTATATTAGACACATATATCAAGCCTATATTGTGGTGCTGTATTCATTTTTAAAAAGTGGAAAAAGTCTCTACGAATATGCATTTTGTCAGTTGGAGAATTAGATGGGGATTTGCATTGCACTGCATGTGGTCTCCTGTTGGCCGCAGTAGGTTTGCGATTAAAGATTTTGTACTTAAGATTTATAGATGTTAAGCAGTAAAATCTTCATTTGTGGCAGAGCAGATTACAAAATTGCATCAAAAGAGTATTTGTCTTGTTGGTTTAGGTCTGATCATAGGCACAAAAACATCTTCCACTATATAACTTACACACAATGCCCACATAGACAACTTCCCAATGTGCATAGGCTTTTTGTCTCGATGAGCCGTGTTATGGTCGCGGAAGCATTTAAGGAACATGGAAAATCAGGAGCTGACAGGAAATGGTGGCTATTTTTGTATGAAGTCACCATGGTGTCAGTGACACTGCAGTGTGTATGCAATTTAATGAACAGTTGACCATTTGTCCATTGCATGCACACTCATGCAAGTGTAAGCAAAACAGCTTCTGACAGAGCGAATGAGTAAAAATGATTTTTTTTTTGTCAGGTACTTGACAAAATTTTTATTGAGTTTTTTCTCAGCATTGAAACAGCCATGTTAAAATGTCTTTCCGCTACAACAATAGTTATTGAGTTATTTTTTAATATCTTTCGTGCTAGCCTTTACTCCCACAGGCTTCGTTACACCCCACCTCTCCTTTCCCTTTCCTTTTCCTTCCTCTCTAGATGCCAGTTGTGAGGCAGGTTTGGTGAAATTTAGCAGACCTATGGACTCCTGCAGAACAGGGATAAGAGATAAGGTTAAAGTGCTGTCGCTGTAATAGAATATGACGCACTGCCTTTCTTATTCACCACCTCTTACTGACTTTATAAATAGAAACTGAGGTATCAGCAATTTGATGTACAGTAAAGATATAAAAAAAAAACATGTGGTAACAGCAGGTTAGAATTACTACACTTTATATAGCACCTCTGTTTTGAAGCCCCTGATTTAAGATCAAACTTGTAGTAATACTCAGAGCTATTTCTAAGCTTATTCTTAAGCTTTTAAAGCATCTACCATCACTTATTGGAGGCTTGCATTTTATAATTTATGATAAAACCCCATCAATTACATGTCAGCAGTGCACTCTAAAGAATATTGAAACAATTAAGAGCAAGTAGTTTAAGTGGGTTATTTTACACACCCGCAAAACCTACCATGATTTTGAAAAAAAAAATTATTTTGTTTTTGTGAGGAAGGTTTTAAACATGTTGCAAAGTAATGAGCTTCTAAAGTTCAAATGCCCACTCATTAGAAAAAAAAAGTTTGTGCATTGATACATAAATAAATTTAATTGAATTTGTGATTTAATTAATATGTAATGTCAGTGGTAATATGAAATGAATGCAAGAGAAAATGTGGAATGTGTTGTCATGTCGTATCTGTATTGTTTTCTCCCCAGGCAAGTCTGAAGTTTATATTCAGTTGGACCTTGAAGCTGAGTTTCACTTCACTCACCTCATCATGACATTTAAGGTATGATTCAATTGACATTGACATTTCTCTTGTTCTGTTTCAGAATGAGGTCTGCCAGATGCATTTATTTATTTAATCTTTTTGCAGACATTTCGCCCTGCAGCCATGTTGATTGAGCGATCTGCAGATTTCGGACGTACCTGGCAGGTGTACCGTTACTTTGCTCATGACTGTGCATCAGTTTATCCTGGAATTTCTCAGGGACCTCTCCGCAATGTCGATGATCTCATCTGCGAATCACGTTATTCAGACATTGAGCCATCGACTGAGGGAGAGGTGAGAATATGAGAGGCTTTCCTCACCAACAGTTCAGTCAGACAGAAAATTTTGCTTTGAAAAAAAAATATTGGTGCATTTATATCTTATTCTGTGTCACTGCTCTTTTCGTCCTTAAAGGTGATATTTAGAGTTCTGGACCCTGCTATACGAATTGAAGATCCTTACAGTGCTCGTATTCAAAGTGAGTTCATAAACGCTTTAAAAAAGCTTTTGTTTATTTCTTTTAATTCAGTTAAACAGGCCTATTTTTTCACTTCATAGTTGTGGTTGTTTGGTCCGTTGATGTGCGGAGCTTCATTCACACATCCCACGCTATCCATTACAGTGACTCACTAAATGTAGTAGATGGGTATCATTATATAGGGGTGCCAACGAGAAAAACAGCTGTTTCCTCCCACTCAATTTGTCCCTTGTTATTTCACCTGGCCAGACTTAACAGGGTTCCTGAGAACACATGAGCAAATTGTTCCATGTTGTGGAAGAGGTGTGTTCTCTCCATCAGAAAAGCTAACTACACAATTCTTTTTAAATAACAGCAGTCGTATTAGAGTATGTTTATTTGGGTAAATTAAAAATAAGTTTACGCTGTTGAAAACAGTTAAGGTGCTTTCAAATGACAGAATGTTTGACAAGCATATTATTTTGCAATTCACTGTATGCATTTGGCATTATAATTGGTTAGGAAGGATGGCTTGATCATATCTCTGACAGCCACTTACACTATGTAACATGCAATATAAAGAGTCTTGTTTTCATCAAGTCATGGTCTATAGATCATGCAGTTTGCACTATAAACATAATGATAGGCTCAGCTAACCATGTACACTGATAGAAGCAGCTTGTATATGTTAACCCACAGTATTTTTAAAGCATTTTAAGCATGTTTCTTTTGGCCCTTCCTTAAACATTTTAACTGATTCTCCCTTGTGCTCATTTAATCAATCTACACTGATGGACCATATGGTAACATAATATCTAGTATTTTACAGTAAAGGAGTTTCCCATAGTAATGTCCTGGAACAGTGAGATGGGGTTGTGTCAATTAACATGTTGATGATTTACAGCTTGGCTGAACCAGCACTCCTTTTCCGTACCGCATATCTTAAACAATTTGTGGGGAGGGAATGGGAGTGTGAAAACTGATGCATCTCGCAAGCTGTCTTCTTGAATGGCAAGAACAGGCTGTGAACAATAGTGATTACCTCCATCTGCAGTCCCTTATGCAAAGAACACATGCCTTGCAGGTTTCATATACTCCCCTCACAAGTACAGCTCCTCTAGGTGAGGAGAAACCATGTGATGCCCCACAGAGTGCAAAGCTGCAGCACTAAACATTTGATAGATGTAACCAGTCACCATGCTATGGAATACACGAAACGTGTTTAAAGTGTGAGGATCGCATTTATTCATAAGAATTAGTACGAAGAAAATACATTTTTTATAAAATAATCATTATAAAGATGCAAGTGTAAGGAAATATGATGCATGGTTTCAGAGCTTTGTGGAGCACACAAATCTTTAATAAAGAAGATGTATGTGTTTATCCCTGATTAGCGAGCCTGGGGCGACTGTGGCAAAGAAAAACTCCCTTAGATGGAATTAGGAAAAACCCTTAAGAGGATCTCAAAAGGGGGAACCCATGGGTGATATCAAGTGTATGAATATAAATAATACAAACACTACAAAGTGAGAACGACCATGAGCACTGGAGTGTGTGATTGTGAGTAATGTCCTAGGCCAGATAAGTCCAATGTCAAAACATCACTTGAAGTGGGAACCAAAGGGAGCTGGTACATCTCTAGATGTCCCAGATGGTTCTGGATGTTTACAGGGACTATTTGTTTCGGCGTCTACTTTTTGATGGTCCATAATCTGCTTGGGGTGAGACACAATTGCCGCTGACGGAACGTCAGGAAGCCTTGGGATGAGAAGAGAAGCAATGGAGAAGAATTAGCGTGGTACTCAGCTCCAAACCAGCAGGGAAGTGTGTAAAAAAAAGCAAAAGACTTAGACGTTGGGACAGAGAGAGTGAGCAGCAGAGGATTTAAATGACTGGAAGATGTTCCCAAATGGGGTTGCGTGTTTTGATAAAAGTTTATCCAAAAGAATAAAACAGGATAAAGCCATTATATTAACTAAACATGTCTATTTTGTCTCAAACAGACCAGCTAAAAATCACCAACTTGCGTGTAAATTTTACAAAGCTACACACATTGGGAGATAATCTATTGGACTCACGGGTAGAGATCAAGGAGAAGTACTACTATGCCATGTATGAGCTTGTCATCAGAGGCAACTGCTTCTGCTATGGCCATGCTTCCGAGTGCGCACCTATTGAGGGGATAAGGGACGACATTGAAGGCATGGTAAGCTGTTAAGATAGCAAAAGTTTGTAATGCTATTACAATGCTTTATTTTATAGCCTTATATATTTCTTCCTGCCTTTGTGTGTTACTAGGTGCATGGCAGGTGTGTGTGCAAGCACAATACTAAAGGGTTGAACTGCGAGCAGTGTGATGATTTCCATAATGATTTGCCCTGGAAACCAGCTGAGGGTCGCAACACCAATGCCTGCAAGAGTAATTATAACTTATTACAGTTTGAAACTTTAGATCTATAATCTATTTATTCTAGTTTATTCATAGTTGAATGATTCTGTTATTTTGATTGAATGATTCATATTCTGTTGTTTTTTGTTTTGTTTTTTCACAGAATGCAACTGTAATGGCCATTCCAACAAGTGCCACTTTGATATGGCAGTTTATCTGGCCACAGGGAATGTCAGCGGAGGTGTGTGTGATGACTGTCTTCATAACACCATGGGCCGCAATTGTGAAACCTGCAAACCTTTCTTCTACCAGGACCCATCAAGAGATATCCGAGACCCCCGCATCTGTGTAGGTCAGTACCATGGACATATAGCAAAATGGGAATAGGACCCAAAGGTTGTCCTATTATTCACAGATGATCACTCTCTGTCTTTTTAGCTTGTAGCTGTGACCCAGATGGTTCTATAAATGGTGGTATGTGTGATGGGCATGAAGACCCCACTCTGCGCATGATTGCTGGTCAGTGCCGCTGTAAGGAGAATGTGGAAGGCCCTCGCTGTGACAGATGCAAGTCTGGCTTCTTTGGCCTCAGTGCTAATGACCAACAAGGCTGCCAACGTAAGTACACATACAGACGGCTGAATAAATTTCACATACTTTAATTTTAAAAACATAAATGTAAAAAAAAAAACAATCATGGACAGAAGACTTATCCCAGGAGATGTGAACCTGCATCCAAATGAACACTTTAGTGTATCAATCATCACAAGAAATTTCAATATGGATCGATGTGGCAAAGAAAAGGACTGCATTCTCCTGGAATGATTAATAGAAGCGTAATACAATAATTATGAAACCATTATAATTTAAAGCTGTACTTTTGTTCAGTAGTAAATTTCTATTGGTATTATTGTAAATGATTTGTGTTATTAATGTAGGATCAGACAATAATTACACACGAATGTCACTATATTGTACTGTGGCTATGTGTTCATGGTGATGACACATGATTAGACTTTAGATGGCGATAAATTTCCAACCGTATCTAAAAGGATTATTGTAGTCCAATAGCAATCAATCATCAGTTTGTGAAAATGTTTATTAACGTTGTGTTTTAAAGTTTAAAGTTTTCTTTATACTTGAAATGTGTCCAAATCCTTGTCCAGAGTACTCATACAGAAGAGCTAACTAGGGATGCCATTTAAAAAAACTAATAAAAAATCATAATCAGTTTTCCATATTTTGTTCATGCTTGTGGTGTTGGCAATTAATGTACCTCCCTGCTCAGTATTCGCAACATTTTGTTTTTACTTATCAGCATGTAGGTGTGACCCCAGGGGAACAGTTTCTCACAGTCCCCAGTGTGACCCTGTGAGAGGAGACTGCTTCTGCAAACGCATGGTCACTGGACGCACCTGCAACCAATGCCTGGTAAATACATCATAGTTCAGTCAGACAGCTGATAAATATTTGATATACCGAGAAAATCTTACTGAAAATTGTATTGCATCTTCCATTCTTTAACAGTACAGAGATACATTCTGAGTTAGGAGGAGTATCAGGTCCCTTTCAAATGCCTTCTAATTATTCTCATTATATGCCATTCTCATTAGAATCTATTTAATCTGTGTTGCCTAATTCACATAATTTCAGCACATAATTTGGTAAACTTATAAATGAAATAGATTCTGCCTTTTGTTTCGATCTGGCCTGGCCAACCCATGGCTCCCGAGCCTCATGCGGCTCTTTAGGAGCTTTCACATAACATGCGTCAATGGGAATGGGATGATGTTCATGTGTACCCATGTGTATGATGTGGCTCTTTGCAGTAGCACAGAAAAAAAGGCTCTAAAAGGCTCTTAGCCTCCTACTAGTTGGCCACCCCTGGTTTAGATATTTGTACAGGTCTCATTGTCTTTTATTGTCTGTGATCCCCCCCAGCCAGAGCACTGGGCTTTAAGCCATGATGGCAATGGCTGCAGAGCATGTGAATGTGATGTAGGTGGAGCTATAGATAATCAGTAAGTTATATGTTATATTATTTACATTTCTAATAAATCCCTCACCTATGTTTATGAGAATACCAGATTGCATCTCACCTTTTTTTCCCCAGGTGCTCAATGGAATCAGGACAGTGTCACTGTCGCAATCACTTAATGGGTCGCCAGTGCAACCAGGTAGAAACTGGCTACTTCTTCATGGCTCTCGACTACTATATCTACGAGGCTGAACTCGCCAAACTTGGTCAGGTATGAAGACACCTAAAACCTGACGGATTTACTCTCTTTGGAACTTAAATGCATATTACACTGCAATAAAGACTTAATAAACACAACTTATTACTGTAAGCTTTGTAAGTAACATTGAAGCTATTTGAATGTGTGCATTTATAGGGCGGCACTGTTGAGCAAAGGGAGTGGCAAACAGGACGACCAGTTTCTTGGACTGGAACTGGGTTTGCACGAGTTCTTGAAGGTAGCACTCTGGAGTTTTTCATCAACGCCATTCCTTATTCCATGGAGTATGATGTTCTCATCCGCTATGAGCCTCAGGTAAAGTCATGTTTATGCTGTACCATGAATATGTATACAAGCCCTTTAAATACACAGTACATGTCTGTGTATTCTTTATAGATGCCACAAGACTGGGAGGAGGTGGGAATACAAGTTATTAGGCCTGGTCCAATTCCCACCAGCAGCCCATGTGGAAACACCATCCCTGCAGATGATCTGCTGACTGTCTCCCTTCCCTCTGGATCCAGGTTTGCTTTCAACAGACATACATGTCAACAATCTTTTGTCCTTCTTCTGCCCCCTAGTACTCTATTTCTAATCCTAGTGATTTTGACTGTTAAGGTTCTGACTTGGCTTATAAAATCTTTTGCAGGTTCATAGTTCTGCCCCGGTCTGTATGTTTGGAAAAAGGCGTAAGCTATACACTCCGTCTGGAGTTCATCAGCTATGCAGACAAAAATAACATTCAGGGCTTCAGCAATGCAAACATCCTGATAGACTCTGTAAGTAAAATGTATTTTTGAAGTAATTGTTTTTAATAAAGATCTTAGAATATCAATTTATTCCAATTGTTCCTCTTCCAGATTGCACTGCTACCTCGGTACAATTCCCTGGACATGTTTGTAGCGGGTGACCCCGCCTCTAACCAACGAAAGCAACTTTATGAGCGTTACCGATGCCATGAAAGTGCTAATAGTGTGTCCCGGCCAGCCATGAGCGAAGTTTGTGCCAAACTTATCTTTAGCATGTCAGCCATCATTAACGACGGAGCGCTGCGTGAGTTACATCATTAAAAACCAAGTGACACAACCATATTTACACTTTTAAAATGTACTTATTGACTTTTATGTTTTTTGCTCCACTTAGATTGCCAGTGTGACCCCCAGGGTTCAGTCAGTTCTCAGTGTGAAGTGCGTGGAGGTCAGTGTGCCTGTAGGACTAATGTAATTGGCCGGCGCTGTGATCAATGCGCTCCAGGAAGTTTTGGTTTTGGACCGGCTGGATGTAGAGGTAAGATTTATACTCTGCAAAAACATACTTGGCTACAAATAATATGGTAATATATGCTATTTATTTTTACTCCAGGATGTGAATGTAGTGTGGAAGGCTCTCGCAGTCAATTCTGTGATCAGCACACAGGACAGTGCTCATGTCTGCCAGGAGCATTCAGCCAGCGCTGTGATAGCTGCCAGGCTGGACACTGGGGTTTTCCCAACTGCAGGCCATGTCACTGTAACGGACACACACAGGAATGCCACCAAAGAACCGGTGTCTGTCTCAACTGCAGGGACAACACTGCTGGGAACCAGTGTGAAAAGTAAGTAATGAATATGTCTCACACCTGTAAACATTTTTATTTTATTTATGGTTTTGTAACTTTGCACTAAAATTACCTAATAAAACTACTACTACTAACAACAACAACAATAATATGTAATGATAATAATAATATATTAATAATATATGAAAATATATATATATATTAATAAAAGTTCATAATCATGTATTGCTGCATTTTTTAGGTGTGGTAATGGCTTTTATGGAAAGCCACTGTTAGGCTCTGGAAGCAGGTGTCAGCCATGCCCTTGTCCAGATGGACCTGAGAGTGGACGTCACTTTGCTGCCTCCTGTTACCAAGACAACCATAGCAGACAAGTTATCTGCAACTGTAAACAGGGTTACACAGGTACGTTTTCCCTATCCTAAGAGCAACAAAAAAGAGTTAAGTGCACTCGTTTGTGATTGTTATTAAGACATATACACTACATAGGACGTATAGATGTGAGATGTTTTTAATGTTTTTAATACTAAACCTTAATGAAGCAGCATTTACATTGGTTATGGTCACTGGTGTTATTATTCAGGTAGAAGTATAGATACTAGGGTTTAAAAAGACGTATGTACAAGTTGAAGTATCAACTCAAGCTTTTTACTCAAGTAAAAGTGTAAAAGGACTGGCTTCAAGACTACTTAAAGTATAAAAGTAAAAGTAATGTAAGGACAAAAATGACATTAAGGACAAAAGCTTAGGCCATGACATTCGTAATTGCTCATTTATTCAGACGTATCTCTATCAAACTACCTACTGTACCTTAATTTGCGGAGGACGAAGAGAAAGCACCCGTTTGAGGAGTAGTGGAGAAATAATAACTTTTAAGAAATAATCTTTTTTTGAATAACGACCCCAGCTACTTAAATTTAAGTAGTAGAAAGTACAGATAATTTCGTGAAAATGTAAGGAGTAGAAGTAAAAAGTCGGCTGAAAAGTAAAGTATAGATACCCAAAATTTGTACTTAAGTAAGGTAACGAAATATTTGTTACTTGACACTCTGGTTAGGGTGTAATGATCATAACTGTTGTTTTGGCTTTGGGTGAAGTATTACTATTCGATTATACACAGAAAATGATGACTGTCCTCAAGCGGGAGTAGCTCTGGAGAAAACCCACCCTCACCAATGCTACCCAACCGCCACAATTTCTCTTTATACCCTTTCAATCTTTTTACCCTTTATATGGTGCTGTGCATCGTCAAAGAGCCCCAAAATCTGATCGTATAGCAGCAAAGTTGACTCATTAGACAAAATTAAGCAACTTAACCTGGACCAGTGTTTGAGGTACTGAAACTGTCACTTGCAGTTGCTGACATGCATGTGTTGCCTGGCAGCCAGGCATTTAGTAGACTTGTGATTATTTTCACAAGGCTACTTTAAACAGTGACTTAAACTGAAAAAACTGGACATTGTTTTACTCTTGTTTATGATACACAAAACTCAACCTTTATAACCATAACTTGACTTTGTTTCTGATTTTAGAACACTGAAGTGGCAATCATAAAATACCCTCTCTCTACTTTTTAATCCATTTGAAATTATACAAATAATTTATTTAGCTAGGATTTTTTTTTGACCAAGCAGATTTTCTGTCAAATTTTCAGCCTTTTATTTACCATCAGACAGAAATTCCAGAAATGTCTCTCCATCTTATGAAGTTTTTTCGCTGTGTCCGATATGAAAGTCATGCCTTCATCGTATCTGCCAAAAATTACTACAAAGGGGCTTTGGTGTTTAGGCTAAGAAACAGATTCTTGTTTCAGTAATCCCATGTATACTAATATCTGCTGGTGTAGACGTGTAGAATTTGGTTCAAGGACATTTCCTACATGGACTTCATTTTGTATATGAATTTCTTCACATTTCTCCCTTTTAGTTGATAAGCTCCATTTGACGTTTCAATGTAAAACATAATTGACCTAAAGCATTTAACTGCCCTCTTATAGGGCATAAACAGTATATGCTGTATAAACAACAAATAGCTTAAACCTGGTATACCTCTAAGGTTATTCGCTTGAGAAAAAAAAGCATGCTAGAAAATCATGCTTGTAATAGTGAGGATCTAAAATTTGCTCCTTACGAGGTGTTCTCCTTGTGTTTCGCTGTAGCACTAACCTGTTCCACATGTCAGTGTTCATTTCTTCTAAAGTAACTCTGTTACCACCAGGTGCACGCTGTGAGGAATGTGCCCCTGGTTACTATGGCAATCCCTCTCAATCTGGTGGCCGCTGCCAGCCATGTCGCTGTAGTAACAACATTGACCTATCAGATCCTGAGTCATGTGACCGGCAGACCGGGGAGTGTCTCAAATGTCTCTACAACACAGAGGGGCCTGAGTGTGGAGTGTGCAAGAGCGGCTACTATGGGGATGCTTCTCGTCGCAACTGTAGGAGTGAGTAAAGCAGCGAAGAATATATAGGATATTTATATGAAGGGTGTATTTATGGGTGAAGGGTGTATTTATTCATGAACTACAGTTTCTAACTACAGAAAATACTTTACAGCTAGTGTCTAACATAATATTTAATTAAAATATAACATATATCTCATCACATACACACCCTGCTTATGCTACATGTTGTTTTTTACCCAGAATGCACCTGCAACTTTCTGGGCACAGAGCACAGTCAGTGTCTATCCCGAGATGATTGCCTGTGCCAGCGTGCAACAGGACAGTGCCAGTGTCTGCCTAATGTCATCGGACTCACCTGTGATCACTGTGCTCCAAACTACTGGAATCTGGCCAGTGGCCATGGGTGCGAACCCTGCAACTGTGAACCCAACAATGCCTATGCATCCAGCTGCAATGAGGTACCCGTCAATCCCTACTCCATTTAACATTTCATAATTATAAAATTGATCACATTTTGCACTTTTCTGGTCTAATTATCTTGCATGTTCAGACCAGTGAAAAAGCACTTGTTTTTGGGACACATCAGCAGTGAACATGCACAACATTCTTCCACAGTTTACAGGCCAGTGTCAATGTCGTGATGGCTTTGGTGGAAAGACTTGCAGGGACTGCCAGGAGAACTTCTGGGGTGATCCTCGAATTCTATGCAGAGGTACGTTGCTCAAACAATTTCTCTTGCAATATTAGAACTGCTTTCTTTCAGTTTTGCATCTGAATTTCATTACTTGTACCATAATGCTGTAGGCTTACATAAAAAAGACAAGCTTCACAGCATTTTAATTCCCATTTGAAATGTTGCATAAAGTTACATGTAGAATCATTTCAAGAGCTTATTTTATATTATTTCCATCTGTAGCTTGTGACTGTGACTCTCGGGGCATCGAGACCTCCCAGTGTGACCGTTTGACAGGTCACTGCGCTTGTCGGCAGGGTGTATCCGGTGTCCGTTGTGATCAGTGTGCCCGTGGCTTCTCGGGCATCTTTCCAGCTTGCCAGCCTTGCCATGAATGTTTTGGGGACTGGGATCGCATTGTCCAAGATTTAGCCGCTAGGACGAAGGCCCTCGTAGCCCGAGCTCAGGAGATCCAGACCACAGGCCTGACTGGCGCCTATGAGAAGCATTTTAAGGAGCTGGAAGAGAAGTTGGCACAAGCACAGAGCATTGTCAATGCACGTAATGCCACTGCTGAAGCTGTGACCAATCTTATGGGCATGATAGAGTACCTCAGGTACAAGATGCACATTATTTAACTGACTGAAATTATGCGCGGTTCCACAAAAAACTAGAACTACAGATATTTTTTTAAATCAAGTCTTAGTGAACTCTTCATTCGTCCTTTAAATCATGACTTTTTCATTTTTTAGATCTCGCATTGGAGAGACAACAGACACTCTGACCCAGCTGGAGGGAGACCTAACTGCAGTGCAGGACCGCAACTATGAGGCTAGCAATCAGCTGAACTCATTGGAGAGAGAGGCCAGAGAACTTAACCTCAGCTCTGAGAGGCTCAACAACCAGCTTGACATCCTCAAAAATTCCAACTTTTTGGGTAAGATATTAGATTATTCAAGTGCACTGGTCCTTTGGCTTAAGATGAGGGAAATTAGACTATTTTATATATTAATACTAACATATAGCACCTCTCCTCATGAATCAGTACATTAGTCGAACCTGGTATAATATGTAAAATCTCTTAAAAGTTTCAAATGCAAATACTCACTACTTTTAACCTGCTTACAGGTGCCTACGATAGCATCCAGGCCTCTTACAACAAGTCACGTGACGCAGAACGACGCACCAACAAGTCCACTACTGACATTCCAAGTACTGTGAGCCAATCAGCAGACACCCGCAAGAAGACAGAGAGGCTAATGGCGCTGAACAAAGACGACTTCAACCGTAAGAATGCTGCAAATAAGCGAGCCCTCACTGACCTGAATGCAAAAGTACAGAATCTGGATATAAAGAAGATCAATGAGAAGGTGAGCGAATAACTTTGGTGCAGTGTCTCTGCGCATGGACACAAATAATTCAATGCTTGTGTTAATCCCTCAGGTATGTGGAGCTCCGGGTGATGTCCCATGTTCAGAGAGCCCTTGTGGTGGTGTTGATTGCCGTGATGATGAGCGCAAACACTGCGGAGGACTGAACTGTAACGGTGCTGCTGCTGTGGCTGACCATGCCCTGGGAAGATCCAAGCATGCAGAAAAAGAGCTCATTAAAGCCATGGGAGAAGTGGAGGACCTCTTCAAGCAGGTGCTTTGAGTAGATACAATGCTATTTTGTTAGGCATGGTGATGTAACAAGCGGCGTTAGCATGTTAAAGCTCCAACGTTTGATCCTGAGCACTGGTTGCTGTATAATTAGTGTTATACATGTTCTTCCTATATCTGTTTTGGGTACAGGTTCCATTTGGTGTTTTGGTTATACTTAATTGCCCTAATGAATGTAACTGACATTGCATGACATGTACATGACATCATGCAATGTAGTGGGATCTTATGCAAATTTTATCCATCGTTTGCAAGCAGAGTTCTAAGGATAGGCCCTCGATTCTCCTGTAAGGTGAAGCAGTTACTATAGACAAATCCAAGAAAGAATAAATATGTACATGTTCTGACCTAAAAATGACCAATATCACTGTATCAGACAATAAAGCAAAGTTGATTGGAACATTTCGGTTCATTTAGGTGGCAGATGCCAAAACAAAGGCTCAGGAGGCAAAGGATAAAGCCCAGGCCGCTCTGCTGAAAGCCAGCGATACCAAGAACAAAGTGGAAGGATCTAACAACGATTTACGTGACCTAATCAAGCAGATTCGTGCCTTCCTTATGCGTAAGTCTTTGTAGTTATGCTGGTTTTCAGTTTAATTAATTTAGGCAGTTTGATTTCTAAATAGAATGCGTGTTTGATTTACAGAAGAAGGAGCGGACCCAGACAGCATTGAGGCAGTGGCAAATCAGGTGCTTGCACTGTCAATTCCAGCCTCACCCCAGCAAATTAGACACCTAGCTGACGAGATAAAAGAGCGCGTCAGGAGTCTATCCAACGTCGATGCTATTCTTGACCAGACCCAGAATGATGTCCGCAAAGCTGAACAACTTCTTATGAAAGCCAGAAATGCCAAGTATGTGTGTATCTGTGTGTGTGTGTATCTTAAATCAGGCAAATGCAGCCCATGTTCAAGTTTCCACCGGCCCAGAGCCTTTGTCATAAAATCAATAATAGCATTGTTGACCACAGTATGAAATACACGCGTACAAAAAAAAGACATTCTATATTTCGCCAGAAGATGGCAGTAGACCTGTAGTAGACTCTCTCCAATACGGCACAGCAGCGCTTTTCCACAAGAGCCCATGAGTCAAATGAAAATGCCACAAAGGCGAGGTGGCAATTCTGATTGAAAACATACCTCTTCCAATAACACCTATCCTAACACTTCTTTCCTCTCACTGTCCAGGAATCCATATTTTAAAAAACAAACAAACAAAAAACAACTGTCTATTCTTATTGTGTACTGAAGTTTGTATCTACCCTACATGAACGAATTTATCCTTAGATGGAGACCTAAAGCACTACTTGTACGTCGCCCTGGATAAGGGCGTCTGCTAAATACTGTAAATGTAAATGTAACTGATTGCCAAGCACTGCAAACCTTTTTTTTTCACTGCATGGTGAAAATGGTGGAGGGAAATTTTGTTCTGAGAAGAAGTGTTTGTCCAAGTCATTTTGGTAAAAACTTGTTTAGATTTATTTGTGTTTCGTGTGAAGAAATGAAAAGTATGCCATTAGCAACAAAAATTTATTAAATAGTTCCTTTGCATTTAATGTTAATAGTTCAATTAATATCAGGCTGAATGGTTGCCCCCTCCCCCCCCCTCACACATATTTTTACCTCACCAAATCTGGCCCCCACCAAATTTGGACACCCCTGGCTTAAATGGTAAAACTGGTTTTCATTTCTTCTGTAGGAGTAAAGCAGACAGAGTGAAGAACACAGCAGACGGTGTGAAACAGGCACTCAGTGACGCTCGTAAAGCCCAGGTTGCTGCCGAAAAGGCTATACAGAGAGCCAGGGATGACATTGGCATGACTGAGAACCGACTGGCACAGGTAAAACCTCTTAAGACTTCTGTTTCGGTTTGCATTATTCATATGTTATGACTGACACAAAAACGTTCTTAAACCAAAGATTCAGTCGGAGACGTCAGCTAATGAGAAGGACCTGAATGATGCCATGAATAAACTGGGGCATCTGGGACAGCAGATAGAAACATTAAAGGCCAAACATGCCAATAATAGCATGGTTGCAGCTCAAGCTAAGGACACCGCCACCATGGCACAAAACAAGGCTAATGCAGCGAAACAGGTGAGTTTGTGTATGTGACATTTTGTGTGCCAGACATTCTCTCATACTTAACTTGTCCACTCTCATGTTTAGGATCTAGATGGCGAACTTTCTGATAAATACCGCAGTGTCCAAGATCTAGTTGGCAGGAAGGCGAGCGCAGTGCAGGATGCCAAGAACAAAGCAGAGCGACTAAGAGATGAAGCAAAGCAGCTGCTTAAGGATGCCCAAGACAAACTGCATAGACTGGCTGGTGAGTAAAAAAAACAAAACAAATTAGAGTGTAATTCTATATTAAACTATTTTGGTTGATATCTTTTCTTATAGATGGAAAAACAATTCTGATTTTAAATAACGTTGGATGTGATAATTCATTCATTCATCTTCTACCGCTATATCCGATCTTCCCTCGGGTCACGGGGAGTCTGTGCCTATCTCAGGCGTCTATGGGCATTAAGGCAGGATACACCCTGGATGGAATGCCAACCCATTGCAGGACACACACACATTCACACACTAGGGACAATTTTTCAAGGTGCCAATCAACCTACCGTGCATGTTTTTGGACCGGGAGGAAACCGCAGAACACGGAGAAAAAACCCCTGAGAGAACATGCAAATTCTAGACACACATAGCCGAGACGGGACTCGAACCCCGGACCCTGGCGGTGTGAAGCGAACGTGCTAACCACTAAGCCACCGTGCCCCACTAGATGTGATCATATTTATGTGAAAAACACAGAACATCAAATTACTACGCCAGAGATGTTGAACTCATTGTCAATGTGGGTCGCATCAGCATTATTGGTTGCCCTCGAAGGGCCAGTTGTAACTATAAGACAGTATATAGTCTTTGATGAGCGAAACCACCGCATAACACAAAAGGCATAAGTTTTTTTCTCATTGAAGCACAAGGAGATTTTCATGTTCCCATATTTCTTGGAAGTGCATTCCATCTGCCTGAATTTTTCCCTTGCTGGACCTTTTTGGGATAATGTGTAGATATTTCTCAATTCCTCTTTTTGGGAAACTCACCCTCAGTCAACTCTGATGTGGGATACAACCTAGTGGTGATGATGTTGTCTCTTCGTGAGTAACAGTCACGCATAGCATTATTTTAAGACAATCGTATACCTTTTAAGCTCTTGCGGGCCAGATAAAACGAGACACATTTGGCCTTGATTTTGACACATGTGGTCTAGGCTAACAAATATACACTAAATGCAACTTACAAACTAACATCAGTCTTTGGTATGTTTTGTAGAACTCGAGAAAGACTATGAGGAGAATCAGAAGACGTTACAGACCAAAGCCAGGCAGCTTGATGGCCTGGAGGACAAAATGAAGATGATTCTACATGCCATCAACAAGCAAATACAGATCTACAATACATGTCAGTAAACTTCATGCTAGTCACTGCAAGAGCAGAAGAGACATAACTGGCACCAGTCAAGACTTCATAATGGTCATGCACTGCTACACTACTACTGCTACTATAATTATTATTATTAATATTGTTGATGATGTTGTTATTCATAGTAGTAATAATAATGTGTTGAATTAGGGACTAGCAATGATGTTCTGATACTGGGCACTATACCATACAGGTCAAATCACTTGTTGTACATTTATTTACATTTACATCATTTGGCAAATGCCTTTATGTAGAGTGGCTTAGTGGCTTCTATAGTTATGGGCCCAGCAGTGACAGCTGTGTAACATTTCAATCAGAAGTCCAATGTCCTTTTATCTAAAAATGTGAGCTAACTCTGAAGGTGCTACTTCTGTAAAACTCCTCTCTTTTCATTAATACATACTACTCACTGTTTGGAAAAAGGTCAAATGAATATATTCTCATTTCAATAAATCAATTTACTCTCACATTCTAGCCCTGAGTCAGTTCTAAGTAAATAAATCCCATCACACCAGTGACACCAGTCTGTTTGTGGTCACTGGAAAATGTTCATTTGCCGTGCAACCAGTGATAGGACTTCCTTTTTCGTCTTTTACCGTTAGGGGTCGCCATAGAGGATCATCGTTTATTCATTCATTCATCTTCTACCTCTATATCCGATCTTCCCTCGGGTCACGGGGAGCCTGTGTCGATCTCAGGCGTCTATGGGCATTAAGGCAGGACACACCCTGGATGGAATGCCAACCCATCGCAGAGCACACACACTCACACACACACACACTCTATAGGGACAATTTTCCAAGGTGCCAATCAACCTACCGTGCATGTTTTCGGACCGGAGAAAAAAAACCCTGAGGCACGGCTAGAACATGCAAACTCCACACACACATGGCCGAGACCGGGAATCGAACCCCGACCCTGGGAGGTGTGAGGCGAACGTGCCACCGTGGCCCCGGATAATCGTTTAGTGGTCTGTATATATGGTTTGGCACGTTTGTATGCTGGATGTCCTTCCTAACGCCACTCTCCCCATTTATCCGGCTTGGGACAGGCACTAAGAAGTATTAGTTAAAAGCCAAAATGATTTGATTTCTGAGGTTTTATTCCCTAACATACAAATTCAATTGTACATCTCAACTCATTAAACAAGAGCAACACAGGACCTTCTTCCATATTCCAGAACAAAACAAAGATCAAACAAGTCAGTCAATGAATTAACAAATAAAATGACAGTATTATGTCACAAAAAGAAACACTTGTATTCAATTGACAAATAAAATGAAAGCAAATAATTTTAAATAAAGTAAAAACAAATATTAAGATATAGTGGGGTAAAAAGTATAAATATTGAATAATCAGTGTAGTTGAGAAGAGAGGAATATTTTGATACTCTACTAGAAAGAACCAGAAAAGAATCCAGAAAGAATCCAGAAAATGGCGTAAGCACAGTAATGTACTTTCAGTAATGTAGGATTGATTTCTGTGACCAAGACCACGAATGCGCATCCATGTTGCCTAGTAACGAACGTACTTGCAGAAGGATGATTGCAGAAGGATGAAACGAATGATTATATCTTTTTTTTTAATATATATTTATTTAACCTTTACATAACAAACAGTCAGTATAATCACTCCACCGCCAAATACATTCAACAATGAATCCAAGCAACATGGCATAAACTTAAAAGCAACAACAATACGACATGGAATCATAATAATAAAAATAACAATGATAAGAAATAATAATATTTTTATGTAATTACAATCGAGGGGGGTCAATATAATTCTTCCTTACCAATTGTTTTCCGGATTTAAATAAAATGTTTTTTTAAATGCATAAACACAATGTAATAAATTACACTTTTGTATATAAAACTTTTAACGCGATTGCAATCCGACACACTGAGCAGCAGATGGCGCTCTAAATCTAATAAAAACGGTCTGTAACCTGACTCGTCATGTACTTCTAGTGCCCCCTGCTGGTCTGTGACTTGAACGCTGAGCCGCCTTTGCCCGGAAGTCGAGGCGGGTAGTGCGGCAGGTTTACCCTGTGATCTCGAAGCCGTCTCCGGTTTGTTTTCTTTGCCAACCTTTGAGCTGTTAGCGGAGACCTGCTGATCGGGTCGAGGCAATACAAGGAGGGATTTGTTTCTGCGGTTTATATTTTCGCTTGCAGTCTATGAGCAGCATGGGCCCTGGGTAGAATCCGGAAAAATCGCCGCTTTTAGTTTCGAGGTAAATGCGGCGGCCCGCTCGCTGCTTTATTTGTCCCGAGACCGGGGTTTGGTTTGACACCCCACGTTCCCGATCTAACGCCATGCGCGACCACGAGACGCACCTTGCCAGTAGTTCGTGTATAATTTCAGTTTCGGTGCTGGAGTAGAGAGCTAGTTTATAGGCTGCTCCACCCGGCTCCACCACGAGCTAGCTAGTTAGCTAACTAACAAACCGGTATGTACGCCTTTGTAAGCCGAGGTTAGCCCGTGCGCTCGGTCTTCTCTCGTGTTTAAGCCAGCGGTAAAAAAAAAAAAAAAAAAAAAACGCGTTAGTCTTTCTCTCGAAGTGAAATTCAATTGTTTATTTGTTTAGTTACTGTCCTCGAAATGTCCTTTTAAATCCCGTGTCCTGGACCACAAGTCCGAAATAAAGCCGTCTCATCTACCGAGTGTCACCGCTTGGAAAACAGGCTAACCAGCTAACTTCCAAATCGTCTAATAGTTATTAATGTTCTTACAAAAGTGTTCGGATAGTTATTATTTACTATATGTGTTGTCAGTTTTGTACATTTTCCTGTTCCCTGCTCGGCTCCCAGCGCGGTAGTGACTGCGGACTAATCCGCCTCCTCGCTCCCGTTACCGGCATCGAGGGTTTCCAAGCGCGGTCCTCGTGTCACTCAGCGTTCTCCGCTGAAAACAGTTTTAAATGTGTTTATTGTGAGATCCACGGCAGCAAAAACAAATGTCGCTCATTATTTCATTTGTTATTGACCTATTTATTGGTTTGACGTGACGGGTGTGCGAGCGTGCGCGTGCGTGTGTACCTTCGAATGCTCGCGAGGCAATAGGTAGATAACCTTGGGTTAGCAGAGCTAGCGCGAGCTCGGCTGTGTGTTCTGTGGCCAAATAATAAATATAAAGATGTACTTCCGCGTATAAAGTTGTTAAATCGGGAAAATAAATAAATAAATAAAACTCAGCTGGTGTGTATGAGGTTTGGTGTCTATGGTGACACTGCGGCTAACATACAATACAGCACTAATTTTGTTGTGTGTGTGTGTGTGTGTGTGTGTTCTGTATTATTATACACACAGTAGTTTGTTTTTAATTTTGCATTTATTTTTAGCACAACCCGATTCTGTTCTGGGAGCAGCAACGCCGCCAAAATAGCCGGCCCGACCAGGAAGCGGTGCAGCTCGGACTCGGAACCCAGTGAAAGCGGCTCGGCCGGCTGCAGCGAGGTGAGGAACAGCCGCCCTGTCAGCGGCAAGTGGCTGAAAATGGCTAGCAGCAGCAGCTCAGCATCGGGAGAGACGAGCCGCAGGCGAGCGCAGAGAGGAGCTGAGGAGAGCGGCAGCACCAGCGGAAGCAAAAAGAAGCAGAAGGACCGAGCGAACCAGGAGAGCCGAGAGGCCAAGCGTGCAGCAGCCGCGGCTAATCAGGAGACCAGGAAAGGTGAGCCATCAGAGCCATGATGCAGCTCAAGTTCAAGGGCATGTCTGATCTCCAGGCCCTTTTTTTATTTTGGGACTTTGAACAGCATGACTCTATTTGGGATTAACAATATGGCAGCTTTTCTTTCTGATCCTATATTTATATGCGAATCCCTATAATCTGCTCAAGAAGAATAGGAAGGGCTCCTATACTCATCCTATTAAGAGCTATGGCCAATACAATGTTATACATTAAAAAGTACTTAGAGAAAGGTGTGTGTGTGTGCATATACACGTGTATATATTTATATGTGTGTATGTGTATATATTATATATATATATATATATATATATATATATATATATATATATATATATATATATATATATATATAGATATCTATATATATATATATATATATATATATATATATATATATATATGTGTGTGTGTGTGTGTGTGAGAAACTATTTAAAAAAAAATTAAATGGCATAAAACACACATTTTGCTGAATGTCTGGGACACGAAAGGGGAAAGGGCCATATGAAAATCATAAATTAATTAGATGTTAAGTGAGGATGCACAGCAAATTTTTTCTATATACATGATGTATAACATGAGAATTTCATGTTCTTGTGTACAAACAGATTGTCCTCACTTCTTAATTTCACACAAATTTGAACCATGAAGTGAGTCACAAACTCACAAACATACAAAAGAATGTGGATTTGCTGGGAAATCATTTCAAACGGGTTAAAACATGAGTAGTGCAAGTAAAAATTAATACACAAACTGGATGCAAATCAGTGGATTTTGTCTACAGATTGGAATCAGTTTATAGTTTGCAGACTGAATTAATTTGCCTATTTTTAAAAATGTTTTATAGACAAATGGAAAAATTAAATTATTGGTATTTTTTTCATTTGACATTTGTTACCTCCCCAAATGCTAATAAAGATATCTTGTATGAATTAAAGTAGAGCTCGGCGATGTGTCCAAAAATTTATTTATTTTTTTTAAATACAAAATTAGTATTTTAAATTTAGAACTACAGAAGCTCGCTGTGCCAATCCAAAGTGAAATTGTAAAATCGATTTTTGTTCAACATCTTAATTAATCGATAATAGCGATTAATCGCCCAGCTCTAACTTACAGGCCAGTCACTATTGTACTTCTAGGCTTTGAATAAATAGGTGACAGAAGCAGGTAGTGAGTCTACTTTGGTGAAATAATACCAGTATGTCTCTCCAAACATTTTGAATCTGTATATTCAAAATCATGCCTTCTTTCCCCCGCCCCCACAGTGATTTTTAAGTCTCGAGATTTCAGTTTCCTTTTTCTCTAGTTCGTTTGAGCTATGGCTTTGACACTGATCATATTTCGTTATGTACGAGTGTGAACTTGTGATTTGCTCCCTGCTGTGTTTGTGAATAAGACAGCAATGAGAAAGCAGAAGTAGTAACTACTAATCCTGCATTATTCAGTTTGAAAACTAAGCAAATTCATTGCAAAATGTATTGAAATGTTTGTTCCACCATTACAATCTCTGTGTGAATTGGTTAATTGATGCCAGTAGTATAGTATAATTGTCCCTATATATTATATACAGCAGGCTTGAAATCTATTTCACAATGTTATATAACTCCATCTACACCCATTCCCCTTTTCCACTCAATTGTAAAATCCATTGTGTGTCCCCAGAAAACAGTCAGTTGAAAAGTCTTTAAAAGAATTTTTAATCTGAGTGTGCTATAACTATGCTCCTCTTTAAGTGATAAGCATGTGAGCTGCATTGCAATCTACAATCTACAGAGAAATCACCTGCATTCCCATATGCCCGCTTTAAACAATGTTTAATTCTGTGGGTTTCAGTTTTCAGTGCTGATTAATTTTGCAAACATATTGCAACAAACATTTTCTTCAGTTTCTTTATTAGTGGTAATTGCAGAACAAATGCTACAAAACAAGCTTCACAATCTAGAAGGGAATGTTATTGTATTTCACAACAACAAAAATTAGGAAAAACTATGAGGAAGTTAAGTGTCCTACATACAGCTGGTGTTCCCAAAACAACTTGTTACTCAAATGAAATGTATGTAAGAGACAAAGGCTTGAAAGTGAACTCTCCTGCAAAAGAAGGAAAATACAAATGGACAAGATATGATTTTCTTTTCTTTCTTTTATTTATAAAAAGATGGGCAGTTGGATACAAGGTGGACTGTGCAGCTAGATTTGTAAGCATAACTAAGCTAATGTATTGTTTTTTTAATAACTATTACAGTAATACAGATAAAGTGTGTTTCATGTTGTCTTTCTACTTTAGATTAAAGTGTATTTGTATTTATCTTTCCAACCTTGTTAAGTTATCTTTGCGAAAACCATAATGCCTCTACTTTGATTTGTTTCTCATTTGGTAAAGAACCTATATTATTTGCTTTTTATTATGATTTGCTTTTTTCCCTTCCCCCCATATGCAAAAATGTAAAAACATTTGTTCCACATTAACTGTCTATATATTGCTTTTTATATAATGATGAATTGGATTCTTTCCACACACACCGTTAGACACTTGGAAACATGTGATTCATATATCAACGTGTCCATTTTCCTGTTTCGAGCTTCCCAAGGCACAAGACCTGTGCCCTTGTCAGTTTGTTGTTCTAAAGCCATACAGTACAGTGTTTGTTTGTGTGGTAGTGCTCTATTTCCTTCTGAATGCTGGAGAGTTGTTGTAATCCAATTCTGTGAGAGGCTGCCTCAGTGAAGCAGGTCTTTGTCAAGGTCATGAGAGCAGCTCTACCCTGCACCAGCTCTCAGTCCAGCGCACACAGGCACTTCTTCAGCATTGCTGCACTCACACTCCACCCTTTAGTACTACATTGCGGCTCAAGTGCTTTGTCCTGCAACAAATAATCTCTAAGCAGACTAGCCTTTACTGGTGTATATTTGTCTTTCAGGAAGGAACTCTGTGATATGGAAATATCTTTTTGGATGCAGCAATACTGCATTATTAGACCATACTGTTACCACACTGAAAAAAAGCATCAAGGTGAACTTTTGTCCCCTAAACTATATTCCACTACCTTGATTGGTTCTCTCCACTTTGCAAAATTCTCCATGCTCCACCTGCTACCAGGTTCATTGCTTTTATACAGAATGAGCTTTGAGCTTTGTACTGGTTCAGTTGCATAGGGTTCTCATAAAGTGATGGAATTGATTTCTGATATTTTGGATTATTTCGCATACCTCAAGCTTTAGATTGATCCGTATTCAACCATATGATTCAGTTAAAGCTCTTACTTTTGTCTGTTCACAGATTTCCCTAAACCTTTCTACTAACCAGTCAAAACTGACTGTATCTTAGCAACTGTAACCATGTAATCTCTGACATGAGGGGTAGGCTATGAATTAAACATTGTGGAAGACTGCATTAGCAGTGTAAGCCTGTCAGAAATCACACTATGCCTGAGAAGCATCAGTTGTTATTCTCAGATCATTTTGTATTGAGTACAATTTTGTACTCGTTGCAGCGCAAGAGCAGTGCTTTCCCCTCATGACCATGTCATCTAAATAGAGTACTAATTAGAGTACTTTAACCATGTACCCGGATCTACCTTCAAAATGTTTCAATATACCTTCAAAATATTTCAAAATGTACTCCTCAATGTCTCAGATTGTTATTTTTTGGTGTAGTAATCATTATGGACATTTTATAAGTTTACTAGTTTATGGGTTTTCAATGAGGATTATGCTGGGGGGGTTGTAAAGTGTAAAGAATGTGTTGCTTGTCCAGTATTTGTGCACGTTTTGAGTTGAAGTTAGACTAAAAACTGCCAAATGCTAGTTTTGTTTTCTTTTTAACCACTTCACACATTGACATCTACTCTTTTTTTTTTTTTTTTTAATTCTATTATTAATATACAAACTATTTTTTGCTTCTGACTTTAAACCGTTCATTTATTACACTGGCGTTTAAAGGTTAAAATGGCTGTGGTTTTTACAAACTTTTATACTGTTTGGGCCAATCAATCAAGAAATATAAATCTGTGCCAATTAACTGCTTAGCACAGCTAATCCACATGGATTTATGAATATTATTAAGTTACTGACATAGACCCAATTTACAGGTTTGTGGAAGAAAACTACAGTCAGTTGGATTGATTTATATAATTTAACTTTACCTGCCAACTTAAATGTGCTGACAAGGCTGCACTAACGTGTGTGTGTGTGTGTGTGTGTGTGTGTGTGCCCGTGTACAGATATATTTCTAGACTGGAAGCAGAATGCAGATGAGGTGATAGTCAGGCTGCGATGTGGAGAGGGAGCACTGAAGATGGAGAATGTTCAAACTGCCTTTTCAGATACGGCCTGCCAAGTCCGCTTCCCAGGTAAACTAAATACGCAGCCTTGTTTACCATTATGTCGTTGAACTTGCGCATTTTCCCGCTATTCTTTGCTGTATGCTTTAGTATATAGTGTCGCTGTATGAACTGTGTGTGTGTTCTGTGATCTCAGATGGGCGTGAGTGGAGCTGTCACCTGTATGCTGAGATAGAGAGCTCCTGCAGTAAAGTGCTGCATAAGGAGAAAGGCAGCATATTGCAACTCGTCATGCACAAGAAGATCCCCTTCAACAACTGGCCCACACTTATGGTATGACGAGCTATTCTTAGTCAGGAGCATGAAGGCCCTTAATCATCCTTTTTTTTTCACCGTTTTGCTTCATTTCCCTGCAGAACAATAAACTGAGTGACCCAGTAAACATATTGAAGGAGAATGGATGCAGTCAAAAGTTACCTGAGAAAGCCAGCTTGATCTCCGAAACACCGATAACTTCTAAGAGACCAGAAGAGCAGGCCTCATCGACCGATCAGAAATGCAGCAGACCTGACCGGGGTGTCAAAAGAGGGATAAAGAACAAGCAAGCAGAGAACCCCGACAGTGCAGGCGTTAGTGTATCTGAGGCCAAGCCAGGCAGTAAAGGAGACCAGACACCTGAACCCACTGCCAAGAAAATTGTCCGTCCTTCAAAAAGCACAAAGGAGCCCACTGTTGCATCCAGCCCTGCACGAGAGCATCAGCCCAAAACAGTTGTCAAGGACAAACCCGTAACAAGCCGTGGCTCCACCCCTGTCGCTCTAACCCAAGAAGGCAAATCAGATCTCCACATGAAAACACATCTTGGGTCACAAAAAGAGAAAGAGATTAAAACCAAGACAGACAGGTGTACTCAGGTGAGGTATAATCAGCATATGTGTGTGTTTGTGTGTTGATCACATGCCAAACAAAATCCTTATTTATTCATTTTACAACTTTATCTAATGTTGCGTCTTTTAGGACGAAGCAGGTAAAAATAAGAGTCGTGAAACTGTTTGTGAGCCAAGGCCTGAGCCGCACGAGCCCTCTGCTTTTGGAGTAATTCCTCCATCTCTTGGAGAAACCATAAAGCTTGAAGAAACCAGCAGAGAAGAAACTGCTCCAGAGGACACAGAGAAAAACAAAGAGCTAGGGAGGACTGATGGTGATGTGCAGGACCAAAGACAAACGGATGTCCCGGCCCACCGTGTGGAATCTGTAGATGCTGTTCCAACAATTGACCCCAAGCAACAAGAGTTTAACAATACAGAGGAGGAGAAGCGGGACCGATCTAAAGAGGAGCCATGTGAGAAGATCCTTGAGGAGAAAGATGGAGGTCAGTCCAGTTCTTCACTCGATTAGATCCCAACTGGTTGCCATGTCTTGAGTTTTTATATTTTGCCCTGTTTTAACTGAAGTACTTTGTGTAATTCCTAAATGTCTGTCTTGCAGGTGTGATTATCAGATGTGTGTCGGTCTCTAAAGCCCTCATGTGATATGGCTTGCTGTGTTCTCTGTTACAGAAGGACTATTGTTTTGAACTGAATTAACTTGAGACAAAATATTTTTATCTTTTTTGTAGGCCAAGAGCCAATGGTGAATGTGTCTTTTGTGAAGAATGATTCGTATGAGAAAGGGACAGACTTGATGGTTGTCAATGTCTACTTGAAGGAAATCTGTAGGGAGATTTCCAAGGTGCTCTTCAGGGAACAAGATTTTACCCTTATCTTCCAGACAAGGTGAGTGGATGTTCATAAATGATTAGGATTTTATCACTGGTCCTCCTTCAATGCAGTGTATGTGTAATAATGCAATGATGGAAAAAAAACAATTAAGTATATACAGTTTTTTTGTTAGTTTTTTTTTTTTTTTAAACATGAATAAAACTTAATAAGTTATTAATGCTTTCAGCGATGCAAATTTTTTACGCCAACATCCAGACTGTGGACCAAACACTGTCTTCAAGTGGCAAGTCAAACTCAGGTAAGTGCTTCTGCCTGGTCATTATTATTAATACTGCAAGCGCCATGTCTAATTCATCCAGGATAAATTTAATCTGGATTTTTTTTTTTTTTTTTACATTTGGTAATATTTCAGGAACCTGATTCAACCAGAACAGAGTGGTTTTTCTTTTACTCCATCACGAATAGACATCACCCTGAGGAAGAGACACAGTCAGCGATGGGGGGGTCTGGAAGCCCAAGTTCCACAAGGTCTGTTGCCTGAATTTCACATATCTGCAGTCAGTTTGTTTGTGGACCGTTCTCATCATAGTAGTGCCATTAACACAATGCGAAATGTAACTCTGGGCACAGCACATCAGGCCAAACAGCATTGATGAAATTTTTCTATAAACATTAATCTTACCATTGGGTTGAGACTAGTTTGCCAACCCAGAATTTCCAGAGAAGGGATTGTAGCTAATTCTTCACACCCTGAGAATTTAAGAACTGCCTCATTCTCATTTCAGTTGATGTATTTAAAATAATTATCTAACTAGCTTATCAGGCTTTTGGGGAATTGTATTACTCATTTTGATATTGGGCAAAACATCCCCGGTACTAGCCAATAGAATTGATTTTTCTTTGCCACTTATTTTAATTATGCACTAGGTATGTGTGTCTAAAGAGACAAGTGCAGAAACAGCCCTGACTGGTTGCACTAACTAATTCCTTCACCCTGTTGAGTTGTGTAACACACCACAGCGTAATAACTAGCAGGCAAAAGGTAAGGCATGTCCTGACCTCGCCAACTAGTATTTTTAATAGGAAAGTTCTAGAGCACTTTCTGGAAAACCACCGTTTGCTCTCATGGTAGAATTTTAGTCATGTCAAATTTTGACCAAAGCCTATTATAGTGTGAGGGGGAAAAGTCTACTGTAGTGTTTACCCAGAACAGAGGAGTTGGTTCATTTGAATAAGCTTTGCTTTTGTTGTGGTTGGAGCTGACAAGACACAAGTTTACATGTGCACATCTCGTATCTCAGTACAAACATGAAAAAATCTCCCAGGTCCAGACACTTCTTAATAACGACGCAGTTTTGCACATAATAAGATGTAGTGTCAATAAATCGACTTATTGCACGGTATGTTGCAACTTATATGTTTTCATAGATGTAAAAATTCTTATTTGTATATCTTTTTTTTTTATTATTTAAAAATGACTGTAAACAACATTTTAGTCGATCTGGCTGCCTCTGTGGTGGAGGCGGGGCTCAGGCAGCCTTTGTTTACTTATTAGGATCTTTTTTTCACATTCCGATTCCAGTATTATATTGTTAAGAATAAAACAACCTTTGAAATTAGTATACATGAATTATTATGCTATTATATTGTCATACTGTCAATACATAATCAGTGTTGTAAAATGTCAATAATATTGTTTCTCAACTAATTTCAATAGATTCAATATATCTCACGTCAAAACGTAATCATGACGTTCTTAATAATACTACTACTCTGATTTAACTTTTGTTTGGAACTAAAACAAAATCTTATGTGGTTGAAAAGCAAATCTGAGCAATTACATTGAATATCATTTTGAAAGTCAAAGGTTCGCTTTCTAATATTTGTTCTGGGATGTGCGAAAATGGGAGGGAGCCATCCATTTGCAGCTGCAGTGATTGAGCAGTGACTGACGATTACTCGAGGCTGTAAAAAAAAAAGTAGTTGACCCGAGGCAACATTTTAGCTACTGGAAAGGCACTAATAGTTTTGTCCCCTGTTGAACCTCAATAAACACTTTAGAAAATACCTGTTCAAAAGCTCACACAAAACTCTGTTTAACTTTCTAAGTCATGGAGGCTGTTTTGTATCACTGATTCGTAAAGAAATATATTGGATTTGCATATGCAAAAGTCCCCCTTTGTCTTTACCTAGCTCCAAAGGGATTCAGCAAACGGGATCAAAATCACTGCATATCTGGATAATTGGCTTGTGTGTGTGGGGCGTTCAATATAAATGTATCAGAAAGCTGCTTGACTCCTAAACAAGTTTCAGATTAAACCCATGAGCATTTAGAGAATTCCCATCAGAAGAGCTCATCAAAAGGTTTAGCAGCTGCATCTCTTTTTTTGGCAAAGTGGATCGGTCTCAGTAAGGATATGGCTAGTGGAACCGTATGACCTGAACAGTAGCTGTATCTCCTCTAAAACTCTTAAAAAAAAAAAAAAAAAAAAAAAAAAAAAAAAAAAGATATTTGCTTGAATAACACCTCAGTCACAGAGTGCCATTCTCACCAGATTGCATGAGGACTCATCATTTGAGTGGCTCAAATGTATTTGTCAAATAAAACAATTAAAATGGTGTGCCATTCATGCAAATGTAAAGTAATTGGTGGATACCTCTCATCAGGAAACCAAGCACGCGATAGCTTTGAAGCTGGCATTTTATTTTGACCTTTGATTTCTAACCACAAGCTCTATTCTCCTCTGTTTAAGGTGCAGTGGGGGGTGCAAAGGTTGCTGTGCCCTCCACGCCTACCTCCCTCGACAAGAGTCAGCCAGGGAGCAGCCAGCATGCTTTGCCTGCAAAGGAGGAACCTCGGGCAGTGGAGGAAAAGCCCAAGTCCTCCCGGGCTACAGACGATGCCACTTTAGATGCCGTGGTCCCACGCTCTGTGTCTGATCATGTTCCTATCAAACAAGAGCCAGCCATTACTACGGTATTACCATGGTTTTGTGTGTTTGTTTATTGTGTGTGTTTGCAAACATTCTGAAAGAGCTTACGGACTTCCCCTGTGTGCAAATTACCACACCTATAGCATCATATTACTTGTCAACATTTCTTTTGATCTGTTCCAACTTACAATCCAACTGTTTGAGTGTTCAATGACATCGTTGTCATTTGTTGACAAAAAACTTTTTAAATCTCCTTTAACATGGAGCTTTTTCATGTTTAAAAAGGCTCTTTTTATTCTTTTTATGTTCTTATAGTCATTGTGGAATGTGGTGTGATTAACAAATTATTCACTTTTTCTGCCATATTTCTTACTGTAACAGTCTCAGTGGTCATTGAAAATGGTAGCTCTTGTTACGGCCAGTGTTTATGTAGTGTAGTGGGGAAGCAGATTCAGTTTCTCTTGGATGCATTTGGATTAAATTGATGCAAAAAACCGTTGCTCCATTATCCCTAGCCGAAACCCACTTGCATGGTGCAGCCGATGACCCATGCGCCGCCATCAGTCAGTGAGCGATCTGAGGAAGAAGAGGAGAAGAAGGTGTGTCTCCCCGGCTTTACAGGACTGGTCAACCTGGGCAATACCTGCTTTATGAACAGTGTGATCCAGTCTCTCTCCAACACGCGGGAACTAAGAGATTATTTCCATGGTAAGAGTATTTCAGTGGTAATTGCTTAAAGCATTCAGTAATTAAAGTAATTAGTGGCCTTGTTTTTAGTAGTTTTGCTTCTTTTCTTTTTTTTTTTCTTGCTAATAAAGGCATTTCTCTTGATTTTAGATCGGGCATTTGAGACCGAGCTCAACTGTAATAACCCCCTGGGAACTGGTGGAAGGTTAGCCATTGGGTTTGCGGTGCTACTACGTGCTTTATGGAAAGGCACTCACCATGCCTTTCAGCCCTCCAAGTTAAAGGTATCACTATAATTACCTTCTTACAGCTGTAATTTATAGTCTATTAACAGTTCTCTACACACACACACACACACACACACACACACACACACACACAGTCCCTGACAAAAGTCTTGTCGCTTGTGTACAAATTGACCTGAAGTGCCGCTGAAATATATTTCTAATCAAGATTTTTTTACAAGAAATGGCTCATTTTAATCCCAACAGCTTTTGTAATAATGTTTCAGTGCAAAACGAAACTGTCAAAAAGTATTCTAATATTCACAGCTTGGTAAAGCCCATTGAGTCAATTTTTGCAAAGACATAAGTGTTGTCGCCTTGTCATATGAGCTTCACCTGTGACTAATAATGGATCAATTAGGTCTCAGGTGTGTATAAAAAGAACCCCAGTACACTAGACCTTCACCTCAACTGCAACTAGACCTCTGCAAACATGCCTAAGATTCACCCTGAGACTAAAGTGTTGATTATCAAGAGGCTGAAGACCAGATCCACTGCTGATGTGGCAGACACCTTCAATGTGTCTCAGCGTCAAGTACAGAGGATAAAAAAAAGATTTGAAGAGACTGGAGACGTTTTTGACAAGCCCAGGTCAGGCAGACCCCGCAAGACAACTGCTCGAGAGGACCGTTTGTTGGCTCGAAAATCCAAGGCCCGCCCATTTTCCACTGCAGCAGACCTCCACGAGACCTGGTCACCTGAAGTCCCCGTGTCAACCAGAACAGTTTGTCGGATTCTATCTCGAAATGGCCTCCATGGTCGAATCAGTGCCCAGAAGCCAGCACTAAACAAAAGACGATTGAAAAACCGTGTGGCATTTGCCAAGGCCCACAGCCTGCTAAAAGGATGGACGCTGGAAAAGTGGCAGAAGGTGGATTTTTCAGATGAATCTTCTGTTGAATTACACCACAGTCGCCGCAAATATTGCAGGAGACCTACTGGAGCCCGCATGGATCCGAGATTCACCCAGAAAACAGTGAAGTTTGGTGGCGGAAAAATCATGGTCTGGGGTTACATCCAGTATGGGGGTGTACGAGAGATCTGCAGGGTGGAAGGCAACATCAATAGTCTAAAATACCAAGAAATCTTAGCTACCTCTTATATTCCCAACCATAAAAGAGGTCCAAATTCTGCAGCAGGATGGTGCTCCATCGCATACTTCCATCTCCACATCAAAGTTCCTCAGGGCGAAGAAGATCAAGATGCTCCAGGATTGGCCAGCCCAGTCACCAGACTTGAACATCATTGAGCATATGTGGGGTAGGATGAAAGAGGAAGCATGGAAGACTAAACCAAAAAATATTGATGAACTCTTGGAGGCTTGCAAGACTGCTTTCTTTGCTATTCCTGATGACTTCATCAATAAGTTGTATGAATCCTTGCCAAACCGCATGGATGCAGTCCTTCAAGCTCATGGAAGTCATACAAGATATTAAATTTGGATCTCACAGCACCACTACTTAATTTGCTGACATATTTTTGTATTTGCAGTAAATTTGTTCAATTTCTGTTTAGGCGACAAAACTTTTGTCTTGCCAAAATTTGACCTTTCTGTTTTGATTAAATGATAAATCTTTTTTTCAGTGAAACTAATTTATTTCAGTGCATTAAACATCATTTGGGAGGGTTTTAGCTGTTCATACGAGCTATTTCTAACACCAATTGATTAATTAAAAGTCAATAATAGCAAGGTTAATAGCAGGTGTTTCTACAAAATAGATAAGCGACAAGACTTTTGTCAGGGACTGTGTGTGTGTATATATGTATATATGTATGTATGTATGTATGTATGTATGTATATATATATATATATATATATATATATATATATATATATATGTATGTATGTATGTATATAAATTTAAAAAACATTTTATTGAATTTTTTTTAAACAACTTATTTCAGCTAGTCTGTCTCCTTGTAGGCAATAGTGGCCAGTAAGGCCAGTCAATTTACAGGTTATGCTCAACATGATGCCCAAGAATTCATGGCCTTCCTCTTGGATGGGTTGCATGAGGATCTGAACCGTATCCAAAACAAACCGTACACAGAGACCGTGGACTCAGATGGCCGCCAGGATGAGGTGCTGCTCCTGCCTCCTATTTTCAGTACAGTGCAGATCTTGTTGCACTACTAACATGCCTCAATGAGTTTTAATTTCAACTGTAGAATGCATTTGTGTAGTGAACAATATTTAAGCGCTAAATAAAAAAATGTTGTATTAAGTAAGTATTTTGTTTGTACAATTATGTATGTACAATTATTATGACAGGTTGTAGCAGAAGAAGCATGGCAAAGGCACAAGATGAGAAATGATTCATTCATTGTTGATTTATTCCAAGGCCAGTACAAGTCAAAGCTTGTGTGCCCAATGTGTTCCAAGGTAATTAAATATCTCTATTCTCTCACTTTCACGGTTATATGCAATATATTGCTATCCATGTATATGAGCATAGACAATCAAATCATTTCAAGATTGAGTAAGAGTGCCCCTCTGTGGTTAGTGTCACGTTACCATAGGTAATGAAGTTTGGTTATAAGGCTTCCTGTAAAACCGAAGATCTTCGCAAGCTGATAGAAACCACACATTGTAGCGTTTCACTGTTTTTCTCATGCTTTGACTCTCCTTTTAGGTTTCTATTACCTTTGACCCCTTCCTATACCTGCCCGTCCCTCTACCTCAGAAACAAAAGGTGCTTACCGTCTACTTTTTTGCTAAAGAGCCCCACAATAAACCAGTCAAGGTAAAAGTGCTTTCTCTTACACACAAGTCTATAAGATTGTTTAATATTCTTGTGTTTATTATGCTAAATATATTTGTCTTAATATAGTTTTTGGTGAGTGTTAGTAAGGAGAACTCCAGCACAGTGGAAGTGTTGGAGTCCATTTCTCGGAGTGTGAGGGTCAAGCCAGAGAACCTAAGATTGGCAGAGGTATACGATTTTTCTTCTGTATCTTTATTATACTGCTCAAAAAAATGTAAGTTAACACTTAATCATCAGAGTATAATACCAAGTCGTTTCACCTTTGGGTATATTGAGCTCTCTAGGAAGCATATGTAATTGTGAATCAGTGACATTGGGAGGTGGTATGAGGGCATGACATCCTCTTATGATTGGCATTTGGCAGAGAACCCCAGAATTGATAGGTTAGTCCCAGGTTCCCTGTTCTCTTCATGGATGAGAGCAAGTTCAAACTGTATATGTGCGATCAACATGAACAAGCCGAGCCTCATGTAGCCACAGTGCATATGCAGTTTTGGCGTGGTGAAAACATTGATGCCACTGATTTTTACAAAAAGTCCTGAATCCAATAGAAAACCTCTGGGATGTTGTATATGTATTAGGCCATCCAAAAATATCAAGCAGCAATACTTTATGTCCAGCCCTGCTTTTCATTGACCATTATCAAATTAGGCTTTCCAACATGAATATTTAGTTTGAGATCCAATGTGTGGTTTGTGTTCTCTTCATTTTTTTTAGCAGTGTACAATAAATGGCAGATGATCTCAAATTGTTTTCATTTAGTTAAACAGTTTAGCCCTGTGAATTTGAAAGTGGCCGTTTCTCCCCAGGTGATGAAAAATCGTTTTCATCGGATTTTCCTGCCATCTCATTCCCTTGATACCTTTTCATCCACCGACATGCTCTTCTGCTTTGAGGTGCTATCTAAAGAGCTGACCAAGGAGAAAGTGGTGCTGCTTAGAGTCCATCAGGTCTCTGCTTAATTACAGATGTGTTAAGTAGAATTGTATTTTTTTTTGTTTTGTTATTTACACATTTTCCTTTGCATTTCCAGAGGCTTCAGGTTCCCAGTATTCCTATAGCAAAGTGTGCTGCCTGCCAGAAACCTCCTCTGTCAGACGATGAGAAATTGAGGCGCTGTACACGCTGCTATCGAGTGGGCTACTGCAACCAGTGAGTGATGGATTCTGTTTCTAGTTGTCTGTTGATTTTTTATTTTGGGCGTAGTTGTCGTCATTCGTAAAGTTAAAACACGTTCTGTGGTCTAGGGCTTGCCAAAAGAACCATTGGCCCAACCATAAATCTCTATGCCGACCTAACTCTGAGAATGTGGGCATGCCATTTTTGATAAGTGTGCCCGAGTCAAGGCTGACTTACACCCGTCTCACGCAGCTTCTTGAAGGATATTCCAGGTATGTTGCTTGGATGTCTGCAGATATCTTTTATTTTGATGTACCTGCTTTGCATCCAGTTTGGTCTGGCAATCCTCCTTAGACTCTCTTTCCTTTCCACGTGTAGGTATTCGGTGAATGTTTTCCGTCCTCCATTCCAGTCTGGTCGGGCATCTCCTGAGTCTCGTGGTGAGCATTCTCAACTAGCTGGTTCATTTGCTGAGGGTCCTGGACCAGAGGAGGAAGAGTGTCCAGAGTCAGGGGATGCCCCAGGGCGGGATAAAAGTGCTGTCGGAACTCCTGAAGTATTAACAGCACAGACTTCTGCTAACTCAGCAGAAGACCTGAACATGCTCTCCACTCGCACCACCGACTCTGAACTGCAGTCTGGCTCCCAGGATCCTTTAGGAGAGAAAGAAACGTCATGTGAAAAGGCTGTGAAACCCGAAGGTAATTTTGACATGGAATTCATTGTTTTTATTGTGTGTACCTTTTTTTTTTTATATTGATATCTGATTATATTTGATATTGGGCTAATATTTTCTTGTGTGTGCACCCTTCAGCTGCTGTCACAGGGTATCAGCAACCATCAGACTGTAGTTACAGAAGTGGGTCTCAATTCTATATATCACTTCAAGATGCCAACAACAAGGAACTAAAACTTGAGGACAAAGGTTTAACCTCTTCTGCTTACCAACTTCATTTTTTGCCCGGTCGTTTTTCACAACGTAACCTAAAATATATCTGTTGATTCACTGTTGCATAGACGACGGGGTACTGGAGGTGTCTGAAGACTGCACTTTGGAATTGGTATGGAAGAATAATGAGCGGCTTAAAGAGTATGTGCTGGTGCGCTCCAAAGAACTGGAGTTTGATGAGGACCCAGGCTCTGCAAGCGAGACCGCCAGGGCAGGACACTTTACTCTGGAGCAGTGCCTCAACCTCTTCACCAAGCCTGAGGTCCTAGCACCTGAAGAAGCATGGTAGGAAATGAAAAACAAATGTTTTGCTTTCATTGTCTTGAGTGGCGTGTGAATTATGGAAAGGGCGAATTTTGTATTGATCACAGTACTTTTAGGTTTTCTACACAAACGTTTCTTTTATTGTGAACTTGGTGGTGTTTAGGTACTGTCCAAAATGCCAGCAGCACCGGGAGGCCTCCAAGCAGCTCCTGCTTTGGCGTCTGCCAAATGTGCTCATCATACAGCTCAAACGATTTTCCTTTCGGAGCTTCATCTGGAGAGACAAAATCAATGACATGGTGGACTTCCCTGTGAGGTGTGCAAATGCGCCTAGCTATAGTATTTTGGTTTGCTAAGTGTATGTTCATTAGCATTTTAATCATTTTTCTTCAAACTGTGTTTTTTTTTTTTTGACAGAAATTTGGATTTGAGCAAATTCTGTATTGGCCAGAAGGAAGATGTTCAGCAGCCTCCTATTTATGACCTATATGCTGTTATAAACCACTATGGAGGAATGATTGGCGGGCACTACACAGCCTATGCTCGTCTCCCTAATGACAAAAACAGTCAGCGCAGTGATGTTGGTAGGTGCAGCGCTTTCTTCATTTTTCACAAAATTCCTTATAATGAGAACTTATAATGTGGTCTGAAAGTGTTTGCTCCTTCCTGATTTCCTTTTTTTTTTTTTTTCCATAATATATTTTTCTTTCTTGCTCAGGTTGGCGTTTATTTGACGATAGCACCGTGACTACTGTAGAAGAGAGTCAGGTGGTGACTCGCTACGCCTATGTGTTGTTCTACCGGCGTAGAAACTCTCCCGTTGAGCGGCCGCCTCGTTTGCTCGACGCACTGGGAGCTGAATCTCCTGCTACAGCTGGAGCTGCTGCCAGTCAGGTGAGCCAATTCCGCTCTTAACCAGGTAGAATTGCAGTCTATTTCTCTATATTGGGATGCCTAAGCATCAACTCACACAAATTTCTCTCGGTTTTGTGAAAGCCGCTCCCAACAGCTTTGTAGCTCTTCTCGAGGGCTGTAAACTGCTGATATCTTGTGTTTGTGATCTAGCAAACCGGTGTTGATTTATTCATCAATAGCGAATAAGCACTTTTGTACATCACTCTGGAGAGTGGAATCTGCTAAATGCAGTGAATGCAATCATATGTATTAAAACATTTATTTGCCTTTATAATTACTGCTTATTTTAGACACTAGTTCTGTACGGTGCAGTGTGAAGAATTTGTGCGACAAATTAAATACCCGAGGTTAGCTAGGGTGAATATTTGTCATTTTATTTTATGTGTTTAAGTCATGGGCCGTTTTAACACTAAGCCTTAAATTCATGGGTATTTCATTCTTGTTTTTATTGTATGTTTATTGTATGAGTGTTTTAAATTCTTCTTGAAAAATCCTATGCATATACACTATATGGACAAAAGTTTGTTGACACTTGACCAATAGATCCCCTGTACTTTCCATTCACATTTAGTCCCCATTTGCTCTTATAACCTTCACTCTTCTGGGAAGATCTTCACCTACATTTTTGGAGCTTGGTTGTGTAGATTTGTGCTCATACAGAGACAAAGGTATTCTTAAAGTCAGTTACTAATGTAGCATGAAGAAGCCTGAGGTGCGGTCTGCTTTGCAGTTCATCCCAAAGGTGTATTTTTAGAATAAGGTTAGCACTTTATAGTACCACTCAAGACCTTCCACTGCAAACCATATAAACCACATCTTCATGGAGCTTGAACAGGTTTGGGTCTCCTTGTTCAAGTGAATGGAATATTTAATTCCACCACATTCAAAGACATCCTATACAACTATGTGCCTCCATATTTATTGTAATATTTTGGGGAAGAACCATATATGGAAAAATGTCTCACTACGTTTGTTAATATAGTGTATGTGTTAATTATTCACGAGTTGGATTTATGCTACAATGTCAAAGATCAGTTTGTTTTACTGCCCATTTAATATTTCTGTTATGATCAAGGAAAAAGATTGGTTATGTACATTATACTATTAGAATTTCTCTTTTTTAAGGGTTCTATATAGTAATAGAACTGTTATAGTTCTGACATGGGCTTAATATTCAAAATCCTTATTTAAATTAACAAAACAATCATGCTTGGGTTATTGTATAGATAATGTTAAACAGTCATTCAAACTTTCATACCTAGTGTTGTGACTATGGTGTGGATATGAGCATATGCAAGTACAAGATATTATTGTGAAATGCCAACAAATGTTGAGTTTGTGTTCTGCTCGAAATGATACTTCTACCAAATGAGTATCTTTGTATTAGCTTTTAATATTACAAGGTTCTTCTGAGATTTTCTGACTGGTGTGTAAAGGGTCTTTTCAGATGTTTGAATACTACATGTGGTGCATGCAAAACATCTGATCAATTTAAATAATTGTCCATAGCATATCAATAAACAGAGTTAGTTTTGCTGTCTATAGTCTACTGAAGCAAGGGTGAGGCTGCAACATTAAGAATGAGTCAGCTGACCTTTCCTCAAACTATTTATGTTGGAATATTAATATTCAAGATTTTCACTTTCTGAAAAAAAAACTGTGTCTCAAAGAAATAAAAGGGAGTTTTTAAAGGTTAATTCATTACCATATTGGAATCTATTGGCAAGTCACATCTCTGGGGATCTCGATGTGTCTCAATTCTAGCTTAAAGCATGTCTGTACATAGGACTAATGACAGGCTTTAGCTAGACTACTGTACACAAAGTAATTACACCATCATTTAATCACAAAGAACATAATTTCTGAAGTTAACAGAAGTCTACAGTCTGTATTACTATAAATTCATTTATTAAACATTCAAATAAAGACAATTTTTAAGACACTGTACTAAACAGGTACAGGTACACAGCAACGAAATGCAATTTTAGCTGAACATTAGTATAGGATCATATCTAAAATGCTTCAGGTTGTATTTAGCTGACTTTTGCTTTCCTGACATGGCAGCCAATGTATTCCAAGTCAACTATTCTGTTATACTTAACAAAATACTGCCAATATTTTGTTGATGCTCAGTTTAGGTGGTTTCGATTGTTTCTATAATGGTGGGAATATGGTTGAGCCGAGGTATTACTGTAGCTATAATCTGGTGCTTTAGAGGGCTGGCCCTGTCACAGAAGCTGACACAGGTTTCCGCCAATCGCAGGCGTCTCTGATATGGCAGGAAATCGAGGAAGAAGCAGATGGGCAGCAAGGTGCTCCCTCCTGGAGCCTCTTCTGGCCTAGACTGCGACAGAGAAGACCCAGGACAAGGATGGAGGAAGAGGATGGCCGCCATGGAGGGCTCTCAAGGCGCAGACGGGAACATATTTCTGATCATTCTGATGATGACCGTACCAAATATTTCCTCCTGGTTACCATGGCTGCAGTTTTTGCATTGTTCCTCAACATTGTCTATCCCCTGATGTACAGGGGATAAATTAAAAAGGGTCACAGGTGTGTGTGTGTGTGTGTGTGTGTGTGTGTGTGTGTGTGTGTATATGTATGTGTGTGTATATATATATATATGTATATGTGTGTATATGTATATATGTGTGTGTATATATGTATATATATATATATATATGTACTGTGTGTGTGTGTGTGGTGTGTGTGATATATATATATATATATATATATATGATATATATATATATATGTATATATGTATATGTATATGTATGATATGTATATATATATATATATGTATATATATATATGTATGTGTGTGTGTGTGTGTGTATATATATATATATATATATATATAATATATATATATATATATATATATATATATATATATATATATATATATATATTGTATATTTATATATATATATATACACACACACACACACACACATGTAATGTGTATCTAAATACACGAGAGGGCTACTTTAGCCCGTTGTTTTTTTTTTTTTTGTTTTGTTTTTTTTGGCTATGAGGTTCAGGGCCTCTGTTACTTCCATATGAAAATGCAATGATCACTTTTTAATTTTTATTTCTTTGATTTTAAATGCGATCATGTATCAGATGAATTACTCATTTTTATTGTAGAGGTCAATAATTTTAACTATTTAAGCAATGTCTTTAATATACTTAATTAAAGGGCAAACTCAGGGAATCCCATAATACTGTTTTTAATACCTTTAGCAATATTTATTGTTTTCATTTATTTATTATCATTAGATCACTCGCGTAACCTTCAGATTTAGGTTTACAAAAAAAGCATAATGTTTATGGAAAACACGGAGTATTAATACTACTATACTATTAATACTACTAATTATATATATATAGATATATTAAAAAATATCAATAGTCCAGCATGAATACAGCACTTCGTTTTTTGGGGGTTATTTCGTTTTATTATTTCACCCCTTCAGTGTTGTTGAGCCACTTGGCTTAAAATTTCAGAATGTTCTGCAAATTCTACTGTCTTTCAGTTTGATCTGATGTTCTTCTTTGTCTCCACTCTGTGGACTAAAGGAATTTTTTTGGGGTTTTTTTTCTATTTTCATTATTTTTCTGTTTAAACAAAAACTTTCAAGTCCAAAAGTTAATATTAATATTAACTTAACACACTAATAAAACACTATTTAAAACACATACTTTAACTAAAATAAACAGGCTGCTCAGGCTCATGGGTCCTGATTGGCAAGACTTCTGTGTGCAGCCAAACTTGCTATATACAGCATCAATTTGTTCAGTACTGTATTACTACTTATTTACTATACATTTACAGTGTAATACTGTATACTATAACAATACTGTAATCTTAATAATAAAATAACTTCATTAATTGTTTTAATGAATGTTCACTGTTGTGTACTATGAGAGTGAATGGTTTGAGTGTGGGGACATGATTTATGCTTTGTGTGTGTGTGTATATATTTATAAGTATGTGTATGTATGTATGTGTGTATATATATATGTATATCATATATATATATATATATATATATATATATATATATATATATAGATATATATATATATATATATATATATAGTATATATATATATATATACATATATATCTACTATCTATATATATATATATATATATATATATATACTATATATATATATATATATACACACATACATGCATGCATACATACACGTATAAAATGTATATAGACAGAGATTAATTCACAAGACACCTGCATCACAAAAAAATAATGCACTAAAAGCTTTACACAATGTCTCCTATGCACTTGTGTTAATATCTTTATTTTTAGGGCTTCATATCTGGTTGCTCACTAAAAAAATTTGTTTAATACCCCTAATGACCTTTGTAGGGGCATCTCTTGTTGGTGTTACAAGTCCCAATGCACAACTCTTGTTTAATTATCTAAGGTGGTGATGTTTAGTTGGACTTTGTAAGGGAATGTAATAGTAGCTGGAGCGGTCGTGGACACAGGGATGTAAATCTGTAATATTGACTGAAGACATTTATAACTGCCATGTGTCTAATTTGCCTGAAGTTAACAATTTCATTATTTTGCACACTAATTTTGTTCTCTTATGTTTAAAAGTTTGTAACATTAAGTGACGCCTGAATTCCAAATCTCACGAATGTCTCTGAGAAAGGTCTAATATGCCACTTGAACAAATCTACATATCTGTTTTTAACATTTTGTAGCTTTGGGTTTGGACCACTTCTATGATGTATTTACTTTATTACAGCTAATATTTGTCCTTTTTTTTTTGCTTTTTAACAGTATCATTTTAATCATGTATTTAATTTATTGTTACAGCAATAATCATGGCAGATTACAGAACGAGTGACTTGTATTTCTGTAAATAAAATGACAGTCTTCCATTGCTCGTGTGTATCACTGCGCGGTTTCTTTTTAATCTTTATAGCTGTGTCAAATGGGTCCCTTCTCTTTTTACATTTCACTTTAGTTATGGAGTGTGCAACCTTGTGCACCAGATGAGGCATGAAATCCCCCCCCTTATAATAATGGTCTATTTTACAGGCTTCTAGCAAGGCACTCTTCGGGACAGACCTGGACCCTGAAGGACCCCCTCAATTGGGTGCAGAAGTGACGTCTGACCTCTTTGCGCGGTCTGCAGAATGCTCTGGGTCATCTTATACCAACATGGAAGAGGTGGACTAAACTCAACCCCTACAGCTCTGACAGTGGCCAGCATACAGCAGCCCTCATCTCAGGGAAACTTCTTCCTTGAGACTTAAGCGCTCATCAGCTGATTAAGCACATCAAAGTCAAACAGCTCGTCACCGATCTAAATTTCAAAAAAATTGGGGGAAAAATAAATTCATGTGGAACATTTGTTGACCTCCTGCAGTTTGGTGCACTCATTAATAATTGTAATCACAGTGGACAGTCTTGTATTCATACTCTTATTTACCACCCAAAATGGACGGACATGTGGAGTGCTTTTCTTTATATTTTTCTGGAGTGTCACTTGTTTGTGTAATATTTTCTTGAGTTCAGATAATTTTCTTTCCCTCGCTATCTCTATTTTACACGCGACACCCTGTGGAAATGTCGGAATTAAGTGCAAAGCCCTAACTTACCAATGTGCATGTTACAAAACTATAGTATCATGTTTGTTATTTACACTTTGCTTTTTTTTGTTCTTGTTTCCATACCATTTTTTGTTTGTATTTTTGCTGCAGAAACTGAGGGTTTGAACATAAGAATGCTGCTGTGAATAAAAGATTAAATGGATAATATAAATAAAAACCTTCAGTAAGATAACAAATCTATCTATATGATAGCTATGTCTCCCTGTAATGAAAATAAAATGAGGGTAAATCTGAGCATAACTAGGAGGGTAATCATGGTAGTCCATGGTGCATGTGTGTATGTATGTGTGTGTGTGTATGTATATATATATATATATATATATATATATATATATATATATATATATATATATATATATACATACACATACATACACACACACACATATATATATATATATATAGATAGAGAGAGAGAGAGATGTGTGTCCTCTTTTAAATCAGTCATTTAGACCTTCGCTGTTTGCAGTGTCTACCTACTCTAAGCCAGAGTATTCCATTAATGTTTATTTTATTAATTATGTTAATTATAAAATCGCTCGCCATCTGCACTGCGACCTCCTAAAAAAAAAAAAAAAAATAGGTTACGATTGAAAACTTGCTCTTCCTTTTGTAGGTTTTTAAATCAGTTGTAAAGGTAAATAAGATTTAAGGACGGGTCTGTTGTCAAGGTTTTGTACCGCAACCACCGCCCCCTCCCTCTCCTTATTCATTCTCCTAAATTATTTTTAGTTAAGGTGTGCAAGTTAAGTTTGGCATTACATCACATTCATGTTTTGAATAATGGAATGAAAGTGTTTTACATACACCACCTGCGCCTGTCTTGTTCTATGCTATATATAATATATAAAATGATTTCCATGTTGGCACCAACAAAAACATGTAAATACAAAGCAATCAAGAATCTTTCATTTTTATATATATATATATATATATATATATATATATATATATATATATACATATACACACACACACACACTAAATCAGACATGATTTGCTGGACTCCAGATTGTACATGTTCAGGACTCTCTCTTCATCACCTGTTTAATTGTGCAGCACTTTTGCACATCAGGTCTGTATTCATCTTCACTCTATTAAATTTTGCCTGTCATATTGTGCTATTTTGCTTTTCATTTGACTTTTTGGAATATTTTAGAAATTAGGATGTATTAACTCTAGTCAGATGTAACATGACCAGTGAAATAGCACTAGCTATCTCTTGCCACTGATTATTTGCCTTCAGAGGTACTATGATTTATTATGGCCATATTGTCCTATTATCATTTTGCCACAAGACTCTTGCTTAATAAACTGAGTTCATGTAAAATGACTAATTTTACTCTTAACAATCTATGAACAGAAGGATAATAAATAGTTAACTACAGATTCATGTGTGACCAACAACTGTCATGAACCCAAAAACATCTTTTAAATTACTTTTTTTTTTTTTTTTTATTAAGGCAACAGGTGTTGTGGCAAGTCAGGAGATTATTTCATCATGTATTACTCTTAAAATGTTCTGCTTGTTATTGAACTGTGTGTTCATACTAAGTAGATATCACCAAGGAGCAATCAAAACCATTCTAGTCACAGTGTCACTGCTATTATTATTTATTATCATGATAATATTGGGTTAGAGTTTATGCTTCCTGTACAGTACCGTATGTATATGTATGTAAATATAAATATAATAAATAGATAAATATAGCTACTGCTAGAGGCACGGTGGCGTAGTGGTTAGCACATTCGCCTCACACCGCCAGGATCCGGGTTCGATTCCCGGCTCGGTCATGTGTGTGTGGAGTTTGCATGTTCTCCCCGTGCCTCAAGGAGGTTTTTCTCCGGGTTCTCCGGTTTCCTCCAGGTCCAAAAACATGCACGGTAGGTTGATTGGCACCTTGGAAAATTGTCCCTAGTGTATGAATGTGTGTGTGTGTGTGTGCCCTGCGATGGGTTGGCATTCCATCCAGGGTGTATCCTGCCTTAATGCCCATAGACGCCTGAGATAGGCACAGGCTCCCCGTGACCCGAGTGAAGATCGGAAGCGGTAGAAAATGAATGAATGAATGAATAGCTACTGCTACAAAAGCTAATGTACTAGTTAATATTAAGATATTAGGGATTCACTAACAACTTTAATCTAATCTAAAAAGACAAAATCTAGCCTAATATGCCATAGCCCTGGTGTTCTTCATTATTATTATTATTATTATTATTATTATTATTGGTGATAGTGGTAGGAGGAGTAATGTTGCAATGTAGTAGTAATTATCATTATTATAACCACACTTATGTATATTAAACTATTTATAATTCACTAAATGAGAACCCAATAGACTTCATAGTGAACTGTATGCACCTGTTACATTCTTATCACTTGTTGCTGCTGAATGATAAAGTCTCAAGGTTGTATCCCACGTTTAGACATGGGAATAATAGTAATTGTTTTTTATTATTACTGAATTATTCACAGTGGATAATCGATTAAAAGGTTTGTATAGTAGGCACTGGGGTTCCATGAATTATAACTATGACTTAATGCATTTATGCTACCGTAAATCATTGATTTATTATAATCACTCACGGATTTTATCTATTGAAAGCTTTTTAGGAGGGTCCGAGGTTTTGCTAAAAATCCATTCATATCACGAGTCAAACTCTAATACTGTATATTATACTATAAAATATAATAATAATATATTTTTTACATTCTGTTAAATATTGTCATCAATGTTCGTTTCGCGATAGCTTTGTACCACGTGACGGAAGCGCGCGTTTGTGAATTTTTGGCGCTCATTTCAAACTGCGCATGCGCACCGCAGATCTCCCAATGTCACATGGTCTCAGCGTGTCAGTATCGTACAGGAACGCGGAAGCCGCAGGGTAAAATGCCGGTGTCTGAGAGGGCGCTGTGTGTGTCGTTGAAAGCCTCTGGCATGAATAATTCATATTCGCTTTAAAATAAACGAAACAAGTGGAGAAAGAGATGTGGTGATATCTGCTGATATTATACTGACTTGGGTAATTCATTATGTATGTTTATTCTCATTGCATTTCTTGATGTGGTAGCTATGCTAGGTTAAATGAGTTACTAGTTCGCTTGAACGGATTTGTCTATGTTACAGGATTATTCCACTCTTAGTGTCCAGTAAATCTTTATCTGACACTTTTTCCCCACAATGAATATCGGCTCTGTTTATCTCAGCTGTCATTAAGGAAGGAAAAGGACATTGTTACACCATGTCTGTCTCACAAAACCTTCAGACCAACGAAACGCCTCAGACCAGCAGCGGTGGCAAAACTGAAAGCCTGTCACATGAGACTCCAGACAGTGTAGAACATCCATCTTCATCAGATTCAGGCATCGCTGTCAGTTAGGAAAAAGAAAATAGTCCTTCACATTGATGTGAACAACACCATCCTTGCATCTGATGCTGTTACAAAACAAGGGACAGTTGCAGCTCTTGAGTATTTCCTGTCCACTGTGACCTGGGGACGAATGGCAAAAGGTAAGAATGACCCGAGTTATTCATATCATATCTGCTAGATATTATTAAACACAGCTGATATAATTTAATAGATATATTATAAAATGATAATATATAAGCACTTTGATGACCAATGTCACTTTTCGGTGGTATGGAAAAATATAATACAATAATTTGAAAAATAATTTTATCTAGTATTTGTAAAACTAAAAACAAAATAGTATTTTGCAGTTATCTTTTTTTTTTTATATTGTCACAGGGAAATGGGAATGGATGTGTGAGTCACCGTCTCTACTCCCACCATGCGATGGTGCTAAGAGTTACTACACTCAGTTTGGTCGAGTTGTAGGTTTTACCACGACTGGACCAGGCAGGCGTTTCCGGAAGTTTCTTGAGGAGCATCTTGAACTGCTTCGTTGGCCTGCTGACCTTCCTGCTCACAAGGAGCTCTCTGTAAAAGGAGAAGATGGGAAGCTGTACCATTGGATCCTACCCTCATTTTTCCAACTGTTGCAGGATCTGGTCTCACAAGGGATCGAGTTTTCCGTCTTCTTTCGTACATTTGGCACAGACCTTCCTCGTCTCTTGACGGTTGTTCAGCATGCCCTTGAACAGGGCACCCATCCGCTCTTCCCTATGCTTCCAGAACTGAAGGTAGATACGATCATATATAAAAACTAACATTAAAAAATGATTCATTCTTAAATTCCAACTCGGTGGATCTATTTTGCTACTTGTAGTTAAGTGTGAACACAACACCAGGTCAGATCAGATGCAACAATAAAGGTGTGATTCTGGTTCGTGGAGAGGAGCGAGTATCAACACATGACGGTGAACGAAGTCTGTACAACTACTTGGGCACGTCACAGGGTCTGGGGGGCTTCCAAGACCACTTCAACTGGTGAGAATTCAATTATATGTACCCCAAGAGTCATTCTGTTTAAATACACTCAATGTGGTTTGAGATTCTTAGAAAATATGTACAGTCCCCTAAGAACGTATTAGAACAGTAAGGCCAGTTTTGATCTGTTTAACCTGAGCCAATAGATTAGAATTTCAGTTTTCATTGTAATGCATCCACAATGTAGAGTTTTCTGGTAAATGTTGTGTGTACATAATCTTCTTAACAGGTGGGCACGCAACACGTATAGCATTAATGGAGGAAAGCCTCTGTGGGTTGACCCATTTGACTCCACAACCCAACACATCTTTATTGACGACAACATCCGCCAAGACAATGACGACACTATTGTGCATCCTAAGGTAAGAGGAAAATACCCTGATAATTTTTTTTTTCTTACTGAATGTCAACATTCTAATGCAGCTGAAGCAGCCACTTGTAATCCACCATGCTTCTGTAGGTATTTCTGGATCCCGGGGGCTCTATGACCCGCACAGCCTGCGCTTCAGAACTGTATGACCTATGTCTGATTCAAACTGATCTCCTCAGAGCCATTTCTGATCCCAGCTACTTCACCCAGCGCATTCAGATCTGCATGGAGAACTATGAGAGGAACCTTAGGCAGCAGCACAGATAGACTCCACAGCCTACGTTCAGGGCAATCAACACATGGTTCACTTTCATATACTGCATTTGACAATTCCAGAAGGAGCATACATTTTTCGTTACTGAATAGTGTGCCCGATCCTTTATTGGCCAAAGATGTGCTTATATCGGCTCACAAGTGAATTCAAGACTTTTCGGACAGGTGCACTGTGTGTCGTAGTTTCTCAGGTTCAGTTCACATTTTTAGAGAATGCATTCTTAAGTGTAATCCACCATTTTCCATAAATGGCGGCTCCCAACACAATCCGAGTTTTAGCAGTGATATGGGACAATATTCTAACTCTTACTTAAAAGCTGCATTAGGCATGCAGAAAAACATTTTAGTGAAGCAGTAAAATATGCTTTAAACTGTAACACAGTGATGTGATTATGCAGTAGACTGCATTCGTTCTGGCCGCTATCTTCTCATTTCTGAAGTTATATAACTAGGTAGACTACTGCTGCAAGAGTCAAGAGTAGAGATATTAGCTATTTGTTGCTTCAAGCACCAAATAAATAATGACCAATATAGTATCTAAAAGTTTATGTAACAATAAAACTACTAATATTGACTTCTTTAGTTCTATGCAATTAACACAGTATTTCTCACTAACTATAAGCTCTGTGATGTTTTTATAAAGGACTGTTTCTAGACCCCTGACGCTACTCAGGGACTGCATCTTGATAGGATTATATTATTTTTATCATCTTTTTTGTTTGTTGATGTTTTGTATTAGATATTAAGTTCTAAGTGTGGTTATAAAGTTGTATTTTGTTATTTTGAGCATCTACATTGTTCAGGAATTAATATTTCCTTCCATTTGAAAAAACTATGGGTAAATAATATCTGTAAACTCTGACACTGTGTAAAAACTATTTATTTATGCATTTATTTATTTTTAATTTGTATTGACTTTGGTACAAATTGTATTTTGTTTCATTTTAGGTTGTGTTGCATTTTAGGTTGTGATGCATTTTTGCTCTGTTGTTTAGTTATTAACATAAAATGAATAATTAGACACTGGATTTACAACAGGGAATAAAAGATTCATATTTTAATGACATTTGTTATTGTATTGAATAGATTTAAGATATTGGAAGGATCTCTATGACGAGCAATATAAACACAAAAGGATGCTATGTTACCACAGTATTAATTTTATTTTTGTGCTAGTTCTTACAAATCCAGAAAATCAAATGTAAACAGTTTTCCTACATATTGTACAGTTATTTTGATTGCATCTTCAAAGCTGTACACCAGGTATTGTATACTATTATTTTACTCTTCCAATTCCAATATGTCCCATGTAGAAATAATGTTAATAGAGATCTGTAAACTACATCATGCCAAAGAATGGTGTTAAATATAATAGGTACTTAACTTGAAATAAAATATAGAGGGTTTCATAATGTAGGCTGGATCTTAAGCTGTACACCAAACGTGTACAGCTTTTACAAGTATTTCATCTCACTCGATCAGTTTCACTAAGCACTTTATCATGCTCATATAGACGCTCTTTGGATCTGGAACTTATCCATTGAATACTGTACAGGGGGCTGGAAGTATAAATTAAAAACTAGACTAAATTTTAAATTACAACGCTCATTTGATCGGTCTGCTTATTGATGTTAAATAACTAAATAACATGACAGTTCATGTTACATCATGGCACATGGTGTCATCGTGAGTCAGAACGTGTATTACCATTACTCAACATGTTTGTTTATAACATGATCCCATTGTCCCGTTTTACTAAACACATTTTGGTAAAAGTGGCTTGGGGGGGTGAATTATAAAAATACATTTAGTGATTGTTTACTTTTGATATGATCTTAGAATTCTGTTGCTGCTGTATTTAATTATAGTAAAGCGACATATTCCTTCTCTGTTCAATTAATCACGATATCACGCTATTAGTGTAGCATTGGTGGCGCAGTAGTATGCCGGAAGTGGCGACGGAATGACTTCGTTACTACAGTAACCACTGTACACAATGTGACTTGCACAAGAGGAGCGCCAACCTGAAGAATACATTTACAGGTAAACGCCAACACAATGAAAACAATTTAGAAAAAATTAACACTTTTCTTTTTCTCTAAACAAGACTACCGAAGTCAAGTTATTTGGTAAAAGCGAGACAGTTCTTAATATAACAGCCCTTCTCCTGTGTTTTAGTAACTAAAGAAAAAAACTAAAGAAAAATATGTCTGCTAGTGATGAAGATGAAAATGTACTCGAAGATTCTGATGAAAAGCAGGAGGAAGATTTCTCAGAAGACAGCGAGTCAAAAAAGGAGGAGGTAAAACCCCAGGTTCGTATATTGATGATCATCTTCATGTTTCTTATTAATGTCCATAAGAGATGACTGGCACCATGTGGTTCATATACTCTTACATTATTGAAAAGGGTTGGGGGGGGGGTTGCAGGGGGATATTTGTGTTTTATTACATCTTTATCTATTTGTTTTTGCAAAAATCACAATTGATAAAACGTCACTATTATGATCATATCTAGACATTGAGAATGTATTTGCACTTAGCTTGATTCTGTTATTCACCCATTTTACTGTAAATATGGATGTATGGATATAGAGGCCAACAACAAGCCAGTTTTAAGACCGTAAACAGGGTAGTATTTCACTAATGTAGTCACCCTTTGCTTCTATGGCAAACACACTTTTAGAATTTTTTTTGCCAGGAAATTCTACACTTGTCCCATGTGGATAAAGAACCTGGTTTGAGTAGAGGTATAGTCGAGGTATAGTCGTGTTGAATGATCTCCAGAAACGTATGTTTGTGGGTAGATAAAGAATGTTTTGGCACAATTTCCAAATTTGCCTGTAGTTTTGGAGACATGCTGAAATATTACAGTGCTTTAACTCTATTCTTTTATCTCGCTATGCACAGGGAATGCATTTTTTTTTTTTCATATTTACTGGGCATTAAGTGGCGGCATTTCAAGGTCTAGTGAGGTCAACACACAATCTTCATTGTGTTGATAGATGACAGAATTTGAATTTAAGTTGACCTTTGGATGATGAGAGTTACTGTCGTTAGAGTCCTAAAACACACACACGCACACATGGGTCGGAATATTGTTTACATTAGCATTGTTTAATTCAAATAACATTATTTACCAAGTTTTACTTTAATTAATTAATTAATTAAATTTAATTAATTTTACAGTCTGCTTTATTTTCAATAACTAGACAGTGCATACACAATATTATTAATGACACCAGTGGTAAATATGTGTCCTGGTAAAAAAAATTGTTAAAATAAAACTGGTACTGAATGTATGCACTGTTATAAAAAATATTATATATATTATATTATATATATTATATATATTATATTATATTATATATATTATATATATATATATATATATATTTGTCTATATATATTTTGATGGTTATTCAAATTGACTAATAAAAATTTTTTTACCTATTTTTTTTTTTTTTTTTTTAGATTGAGCCCTGTTCATTAACACAGGATATGATAGCACAGAACCTTTCCTTTTTGTGCCGGACAGGTGATGGTCTTTCTCATGCGTTTATAAGACTTGACCTGCATAACAGGTATTTTTTTTTCTTCCCGAGTAACCAAATTGAAAAGACATTGCACTTGAATAGCATAAAGATTTTCCTTCTGTTTTGGAGGCAAACAAATATACTTAACTATCTATTGTCCTCGTCATTGTTAATCAGGAATCTGGGGGATATTGTCATTTTGAGTTCGTTTGTCCATCTCCGTTTCCTGGACATCTCCTCCAACCTCTTGACAGACCTCTCTCCACTGGCTACTCTGACTGAGCTGCTTTGGATAAAGGCTGATTCCAATCAGATTCAGAGTCTTCATGGTCAGTCATTTGCCAAGCTTTTTTATCTGCAATGGCTCAGCCTCATGTCCAATCGTTTGAGCGGCATGGAAGGCCTTGGGGCACCTGCACTGGAAAGCCTTAATCTTGCAGGTTAGTGGAACACCTCTGGTTAGTACAAAAGTCTAATAGTAAGGATTAAAGATTTCTTACATAATAATACTCCTCAGGCTCTGCTAATCTGAGTTTCATATCACTGCTTTAAACACCCTCCCCCACCAGGTAATAGCATTCAATCACTGTCTGGCCTTGATTGTAAAAAGCTGACCAATCTAATGTCTCTGGAGTTGAGAGGAAACCATTTAGAATCTACAGATGGTATTTACCTCCCTAACCTGCGGCGTCTCTACCTGGTGAGATGATCACGTTAGATGTTTGGTTAATATTATAGAAAACTTACAGTTATTGAACATTTGCTGTGCTATTCCAGGCCAAGAATAAAATAAACCGGTTAGAAGGGCTGGACAAACTGGAACACCTAACAATCCTTCACCTTAGAGACAACCAGCTGGAGACTCTTGATGGAATCAGTTCCTGTATGAAATCTCTGCAGTATCTTAATGTCAGGTACTTGTAAGGGTTTGCTGTAATTAAAAGTTATTTTTATTTTGTATATTTTGTTTTATTATTTTTATATTTGTAATTAAAAAATTTTTTCAGTAACTATTTAGTTAGGTTTAAAAAAATTGAGGGCAGAATTTTCACATGACGGTTTAGAGCCAGAACAGCTAAAACCTAAATCCTAAATGAAAAACCTATTAATTTAATGCTGGTGAAGCTTGTTTACACTCTAGCTAACTCTATATCTCTCTCTCTTTCTTTATTCTTTCACAATTTCATTCAAAGAGGAAACAAATTATCGTCTCTACATTCATTACAAAGCCTTATGGGTGTTGCACAGACCCTGCGGACCCTTGTGCTGTCAGACAATCCTCTGTCAGGTTTGGAGGATTACCGGCTCATCGTTGTCTCACGGCTGTCTTTTCTTGAAAGACTAGACAAGGGCACTATCTCTATCGTGGAGCAGGCAGAAGCTCAAGAAAGAATCAAGGTATAAACCTTCTCTACCAGAGTATTAATGGATTATGTTTATTAGTAATGCTTGAAAAGCATCACTATTGTAATCTCTTCATACAAATGTATCACATTGTATGTGAATTTGAGTTAATGATTAAGAGACATTAAAACACAAATATTTCATCATTGTGTCTTTTTTTTCATTCTAGGAATTCCCAGATTTCTCAGAGGACCATTAAACCTGATTAAAGAGAGCAAAGCTGGATTCATTTGTCCTGTTGCATTGAAAAGTTGTGGATAGTTCAGTATATAAGTGCCAAATTAAATTATTCATTTTAGATGTATGTGTCAGTTTGTGTTTTTGTGTATAAACAAGTCTACATTACATTTTTTTTTTACTTTATTAGGGGTTCGAGCAATTAGTGAGATATCTTCAGAAAACTTGGTGCATCTCTGTGTGTCCTGAATCCTTCAGATCCAAATAAAATCCAAATCCAAATAACTGCGTAGCTATGCCAATCAACGATTCTAAACGAAGAAAGAAACTTTTCAGTTATTCTTTATATAGCGTCACCTAGTGGCAAAGCTAGGCAATAGCTACGCAATAGCTACTGGGAGGGCGATATCCATGCAGCAGTCTGGATGGTAAAGTGCACTGTGATCTCACAGAGTGCACTGAGACGTCACAGTGCTACTCAATATCTATGCAATAGCCACTGGTGATGGGGGGGGTGATATCCAAGCAGCCTTTATAATGACAAAGTGCACTGTTATGTCACAGAGTGCACCAAAACATCACAGACCGAATGCAAGTTTTTCAAGTCCAAAAACTCTTTATCCTTATGTCCTTCAGTGTCTCAGATGCTTGAACCCTGCAGATCGCTGCTTGCATCTATATTTTTATTTTATTTTTTTAATAATGCTTGATTAGAAAAGATAATGAATAAATTCTCTTTAGTCTAATTCTTACTTAATTTCTTGACTACTATGCATTAAAGTCAGTGAATGTCATCAAATAATTATCTAAAAAAATAACTCAAGCTGTGTATATTGTTAAAAATGTTTAATAATCTATTAAAGTCGATTCATAACTTCAGCTCTTGCATACTTGGAAAATGTCTTTTTTACAGAACGCAGGAAAATATATAACCAAAGCAAACGATCAGTGTGTATGAACCATCTCATTTGAAGCACGAGTGAGATCGATGTACTTTGTTTTTAACATCTAAAAGGATGATCTGTAAAAAGTAATATGACAGAGAAATGGATGATCAGGGTGTGAGGTGATAGTTAAAAGGTCATAGACAGGCCAATGCCTGGATCATGAATAAGTCACACAACACTTATAAATAAGTATTCAGGAAAAGGCTGTGTTACACAGGTTATAAAGATTGTGCCTTGACTATATTTTTGTGTGCTTCCATGGAACTGCTAGAGATTGTTTTGTTGAATAAAAATTTTTCCTTTAAAAAGTATAACAAGCTTTGATTGTGAATTTTCTTTATAACCTAGGGTCAATGAATGCATTATTTGTGCTTATAATGTGTGCAATACTACACAAAATATAACACATTAGATATGATGATTTAGTGTTACGTGTAATATTTCACATGCACCATGTTCTTCCTGATTTTTTTGTACAGTGTATCTTACACTATGTAGTAAATGTAGTGGAAAACTGACAAGGTGATTTATGATTATGTTGATGCTAACAATGCAATAGCTACGCAATAGTGGCTGGGGGGTGGGGACGATATAAAGTCTTTCAAGTCCCACAACCCAAGGGGCCACATTGACACAAACAGCTATAACTCCTGAACACATTGAGATATCTTCTGTATGTATTGAATCCCTTGGTCAAATCCAAAAAAAAGCGTAGCTATGCCAATGAACAGCTCTAAACGAAGAAAAAAAAAAGTTATTCTTTGTATAGCGCCACCTAGTGAAGATAGGCAATAGCCACTGGGGGCGATATCCATGCCCCTAGTGATGGCAAAGTGCACTGTGATGTCACACAGATGTCACACAGAGCACTGAGACGTCACGTCGAGCAGAGACGTCATAGAGCGCACTGAGACGTCACAGAGCGTATGCAAGTTTTACAAGTCCAAACACACTGTATTTGTCCTTATGTCCTTTAGATCTCGGTTTTCAGCCAATCAGAGATTTCAGCCAATCAGAAGGCTTCGTGGGCGGAGCCAGTGCCAAAGCTCACTTATAAGCTTCTGCCCCAGCACGCGGCCGTCCTGGTCCTCGTTGCACTTTTCCAACAGCGTTCAGAAACGTCACCAGCCGTTATTTCTCTCTCTCTCTCTCTGCTTTTATTTAGCAAAAGAGCTTCAAACATGGAGAGTTACCACAAACCCGACGAAAAAACTCTACAAGGCTTGAAGAATATCGCTAACAAGCTACGAATCCACTCCATCAAGGCGACATGCGCTTCAAATTCAGGGTAAGTTGGTGCATCTAGCTAGCTATCGTGCTAATCAAATATTGCTAGGTCATTCAGTGGAGGAATGGTTTAGCTTCGACGGGATTAGAGTTAGAACTAGTATTGTCGTTGGTGGAGCCAGAGCACTTGGGCTCGTTTGCAATGTGTGCGCTCATATGTTCATTCATTCATTCATTTAGCGCATTTTCAGCGGGCTACAGTCGCTAGCTGCGTGAACACTGTTTAGCAGCCGCACCTTTACCTGTGTAAGAAGTTCTCGCGTATTATTTTGGCAGCCATAGCTCAGGCCAGCCATGTGTCCTGGGGAAAATAGGCTTAGCAACCTCTGCGAGTAGTTAATACTTGCTAACCTGGCGTGATGTCAAATCTCATGTCTCAAAAGGAATATCCGCTATATCTAGCGTCTGTTTCTCTATAGTGTAGCGCGTGTGCACTCGGCTGCATCACGTGCAGACCCTGTTGGTGTTCATTTGTCTGTGATTTGGTGCTGAAGTACCAGATCATTCGTTTTTGCGTTTTCAGCAGTTCTAACAGAGCCTGGTCAATACTGAACCTAAAACTTGCTCCGATTAGCGCAACTTGCTTAGACATGCAGAATGCAAATATTGTGACACATCTGATGCTTGGTTGATGCTAACCATTAGATCACCCCAGATAACGTAGGGATTTCGTGCTCGTGATTTTAAAGGCGAATGAGGTCAAAGTCTAATATAATGAACAATGCTCATCCGTGGAAATCTCTAATTGAGAAATGTGGTACGTGCCGGATTATTATGTGGTTCCCGTAGCTATATACATGAGTGCTCGTAAACCTAGCGTTTATTTTTCTTTCGTTTCCTCATTCCTTTGTCGGTGCAATATACTTTCCCCCCTTTTACTGTACACCACCCCCATGTGCCTGAAAGAAGCATTGTATCTGATTTTAATGGAATTTACTCATTTGTAGGCATTTGCATGTACTTCCCAAGAGACATGTAATTTCCCATTATCATTTTTGTCCTTTTTGTATTTCAGCTTAATAAAGATCTGTAGGACCCCGATGGTAATGAGTTGCTATGCAGTTGTCCATTTGGACTGTATTGTGAAAAAGCATGCACATTGTGTCTGGCAATAACTACTGATTGAGCTTGAAGATTAAGAAATGTCATATTTTTCCCTTGCCCTATTTAGCAATATGCAAACACCAAATTTTTAGACTAAAGACCGAGTTGATGATATTTAACCATTCTTGTCTTTGAGAGCGTTATTTGCTAACATGCACTTTGTGTGACCTTAATGTTAACTCTTAGTATCTGTGTTTGACCTGATAGGAGAGGGGGGATTCTGTGTCTGATTTCTACATTGGGCTGTCCGATTGTGGCCCCATCAGTACCTCATGAGTGCACAAAGTGCAATCAGATTGTTGCATGATCTTTGGCATTTCCACCGCTGAAGTTTCCAAATCCTAAATTGTGGGGTTGTACACCTAACATTAGGTTCATCATAATATGTCCAACTAACTTTTTTTAAGCTATCCGATTCGGACATGAAATGGCACATGTAATGTTGATCTATGTACATGTACCAAATGCAACAGAAAACAGGATAGTGTTCAATTACTAAACTCTGTAATGGCATATAATGTTGACGTCCTTTTGACTAATTGTATATCTTGATAACCTGCATGTATGTTTTTCATTTATTTATCAGTAGTCAATTGCTTTTCAAATGACATCAGATCAGCGCTGATTGAGTTTTCTTTCATGTACAGACACCCAACGTCATGCTGCAGTGCTGCCGAGATTATGTCTGTGCTGTTCTTCCACACTATGCGCTACAAAGCGGATGACCCCCGTAATGCGTGTAATGACCGCTTCGTCATGTCCAAGGTAACCTTTGGAGCTTAAGGTTTTCTATACTAGTCGTATATCTTTCATTGAATCATCTGATTGGTTTATTTGTTTTTGTGCAGTTTATATAGAATTTTGAGTTTGTTTTACCTCCCTTTCAGGGTCATGCTGCTCCCATTCTCTATGCTGCATGGGTAGAGGCTGGTTATGTGAAGGAGTCTGAACTGCTTAACTTGCGCAAGATTGACTGTGACCTTGAGGGCCATCCTACACCAGTGAGTGACTTTACTTATTACAGAACATATACTGAATCAATGTATAGAACATTTGGTGACCTGATGAGTGTTGCACATCATAGCTTCACTTTACTGTTTAAAATAACCCCCGCCCCCCCCAGAAATTGGCCTTTGTGGATGTGGCTACAGGCTCCCTGGGTCAGGGTTTGGGAGCTGCATGTGGAATGGCATACACAGCCAAGTATTTTGACAAATCCAGGTAAAGCCGTAGAACATTAACTCCTTCATAGTAATCCAATAATGCATGACTTTACACATACTAAAAGTAATGTTATTGTTTAGCTATCGTGTGTACTGCCTGTTGGGAGATGGTGAGTGCTCGGAGGGGTCTGTGTGGGAGGCAATGGCTTTTGCTTCCCATTATGGCCTGGACAACCTTGTAGCGATTCTTGATGTGAATCGTCTGGGGCAGAGTGAGGCTGCACCTCTGAAGCATGACATGGCTGCCTACCAGGAGCGCTGCAAGGCCTTTGGGCAAGTATTACAAAATGCTTTCATGGCATCTGTTTTTCTACTTCATTTCACCAGGTCAATCTTCCTGACCCTACACTCGTATTAAGGTCCTCTTCTAGCTTGTCTTGTGGATTTGTAGTGAATGTGATTAGTGGCAGCAATATCTCTCTACTCCAGTCAAGCAGGCTTTGTCATTTCAGCACTGTACTGGGAAATGAACCAACGTTTCCCTGAGACCAAGGTGTTATAACAGACGGAAAAAAATAACAAGACACAGGGCTGCACATAACTCTAAACTAAAACGGGGGGGTTGGGAATTATGACACAAAGTCAGAGTTAACTTGCTAACTTACTATCTAACTTTCTTACTATCTACGAGAAAAGGGCACAAATGCAGAAATTGTGCTAAAACATCTGTAAAAAAAAAACATGCGTGTTTGTTTATGAACTTCCAACAATGAAACGGCACAATACAGTCTATATAAAATAGTTAAATATTAAATAACAAATTTGACTGCACATTCAAGACCTGCGAATAATACTTTTCTCCCACACCACATGAATGTATTCTCCCCGCGTTCAACAGCAAATCTTGTCCCGCTCCGCACTAATTTTGTTGGGTCCTGTCGGAGTGCAGGTGTCTACAGGTGTTGACGGTGTGTGACGTCCTGTGCACTACCGCCGGTGGCAACCGACCAATGCGGTGATGCGGTTGTTGCATTCACCGTCACAGCCCTAGCAGTGAAGATGAGACAAACGATTCACAGTAGTGCTCATCATGTACACGTTGTGCAAAAATGGATTTGTTCCTGTGCAGTGAAATTAATATAATGTAATGTTGGGCCTAACTAGATTTAAAATTAATTAATGCCCTAGTCTGTGAATTGTTTACATGTTGTACTCAAGCCTTCAGACTATCTTTTGTCTGTGTAACAAAGCATAGAAACTATGTTGCACTTAATCTTCACTAACAGCCTTTGTGGTTTGATTTTATTTGTGAAGGAATGTCTTTACACATTTATTTATCCAGCATACATGACTGCATCAGATAAAAAAAAACACAGATTTCAGTTCTTCCCATTTTGCACTTGGAAAACAGAAATGGTTCCTAAACTGTGTGAAGTTGAGGGCTGAAATGTGTATTTTTCATTTGTCTAAGGAATTGGTTGAATGTACACTTCTGCATTTTATTTTATTATTGTTCCTGAATTCTGTTTGATCATTGCTCATATGTGAAAACATTTACAGCCACTTCTAGCAAGCTAGAAAAATGCTTCAAACTGACCAAGATATTTTTATAACGAGTTTACATCAACTTTGTGTGTGTGTGTGTGTGGGGGGGGTGGTAAACATGTTTTCTCCCATCTCCCAAGCAAGTGCTATATTGTAAAAGTTATTTTCTGTGGGTTGTCATTGTAGCATTTAAGTTGAAATCTAAACCAAAGATCTTGATTTTCCCACTTTTACAAAATGCATTTGCAAGGAGGTCACAATTTGTGATTGTGTCCCGTCAGCTGGAACACGTGTGTGGTTGATGGCCATGATGTGGAAGAGCTGTGTAAGGAACTGTGGCAGGCAGAACATTTCAAAGGGAAGCCTACTGTGATTATTGCCAAAACCTTCAAGGGCAAAGGGCTCAAAGGTACGGCTATCGTGTAATTCAAGTAAACTTGTTCTAAACTCAACTTGGCAAGTAGCATTAGCAGCTATACTATTTGCTCTCATCTTCAGGCATTGAGGACATGGATAATTGGCATGGCAAGCCCATCCCCAAGGACCGTGTGGATGAGGTGATTAATCATTTTGAGAACCAGATCCAGGCGTCTAGTAAACCCCTCCAGGCTGCACTGCCTAATGAAGATGCAGCTCCCGTAGACAAAAGTCCCATCTATTTACTGTCTCCTCCAGAATACAAGTCTGGAGACAAGGTGAGAACCATAATTACTTGATTAATAAAAAGACAGTGTCTCTTTGCACTTTCATTTAAATTATCTTTTTCATGTCTATGTGCAGGTTTCCACCCGGAAAGCCTACGGTGTTGCCCTAAAGAAGATGGGAGATGCCAGTCAGCGTGTCGTGGCTCTGGATGGAGATACTAAGAATTCGACTTTCTCCGAGACCTTTAAGAAAGCCCACCCTGACCGCTACATAGAGTGTTTCATTGCTGAACAGAATATGGTATGTATTTTTAAAACTATGCAGTGCGTCCAAACATCGGTTACAGTTCTAACAGTGGTGTTTGCTCATTCTAATGAGATTGAAGTCTGAAATTTCTTAATATTTACACATTCTTATCAAGAGTGTGTGTCCCAACACCTTTTAACCTTTTAACCCAACCCCATTCACCTTTTAAATAACTTAATCCGGTTAAACAGTGACTCAAATTTGTTTTTTTTTTGTAGGTGAGCGTGGCAATTGGATGTGCCACTCGTGATCGCACAATTTCATTTGCCAGCACATTCGCTGCTTTCTTATCACGTGCCTATGACCAAATCCGTATGGCTGCAATTTCCCAATCTAATGTCAACCTGGTTGGTTCCCACTGTGGGGTCTCTATTGGTAAACTTGCATGCATTACTTTTTTTATTATTTATTTATTTTTATTATTATATTTACTTAAATATATATATATATATATATATAATGCTTTGTGTTCTGCACAAAATGATCATATTTCAGAAGTTTTAAAAAAAAGTCTCTTGCTTAGGTGAGGATGGCCCTTCGCAGATGGCTTTGGAGGACCTTGCCATGTTCCGTGCTATTCCAACATGCACTGTGTTTTACCCCAGTGATGGTGTGTCAACTGAGAGAGCAGTAGAGTTGGCAGCAAATACAAAGGTAGTCATCACTACTGAAATTGTGGAATCTAAAATCTACATTTACACACCTTTTATCACCAAATATGAACAGAATGTTTGTGCTGATTCTGTAGAGAATACATTTGCTCTAGGTTAAAATATGAGGCAAAAACCAGAAATGTCAGTTTAATTTAATAGGTGTGTCTGTGTTCTATTGTCTTACGCCTATCTAAATTGTTCTCAGGGTATCTGTTTCATAAGGACTAGCCGACCAGACACTGCAATCGTATACGAGGCAGATGAGAAATTTGAAATTGGGAAAGCTAAGGTAAGTCTTTGAAGCAGTGTTGAATACTCTGTGTAGAGTGTTTTGTGTATGTTTATGCAGCATCTTTGTTTTTTTGTTTTTCATTTATTTGTTGTTTCATGTATTTATTTTTTGCCGGTAGATGGTGATTTTGTTCAAATTGTGTCTAACCACTTGAAACACATTACTGAGACAGATGAGAATTCAGATAATTTATCTATAAATAAATAAAAATAGTGATAATTCAATTCAAATTATTTTTCAGCTTTTTTTGGTGTTTATGTATATATTGGAAGTATTCTCTAATAATGAATCTATTAAGACAAGTTTCCTAAACATGCTTGGTGTTTTGAGTTAATTATAATGTAATTTTAAAAAATTATTGTATTATTCTTATTATAAACGTGTTTAATATGCTTCTGTATCACTTTACTTTTTGCCCTGTAGGTGGTGCGCCAGTCTAACAGTGATCAAGTGACTGTGATTGGAGCTGGAGTCACGCTACACGAGGCCCTTGCCGCTCATGATATTTTGTCTAAAGAAGGTTAGTGCCCCCTATTGACCAAATTGTATACAAAGACGACGATATTAAATATTAGAATGTAGGCACCAAATTCTACCAGCCTTAGAACACTTCTGTTTGCACTTCTAATGGCTCAAATCCCTTTGGCCTTAATTAGAAGGATCTTCATTGTCCTAACTTAAGAGCTATGTATTTCTGCGGCAAGAATTTCTTTGATCTGGGTTTGTCTTGGATTTATTTTCCAAATTTATCAAGTTATGGTATGTTTATGAATATGAAGCTCACTAGGTGTGGGTTCTTGGTTCTAATAATGGCTTATACATTTTTGCAGGTGTTCACATCCGTATTATTGACCCATTCACTATCAAACCCTTGGATGCTAGTACAATTGTGGCCAGTGCTCGAGCCACTCAAGGCAGAGTGATCACAGTGGAGGATCATTATAAAGAGGGTAAGTAGTTATCTGATCTTGGTATGATGATTTTTTTTTTTTTAAATATACCTCTCCTACTCCCTTTTCATCTTGTTGTGCTATAGTGAGGTATTGGTGATTCAGGATTGTGTTCTAATATCCTGCTTTGTGTACAGGTGGTCTGGGTGAGGCTGTTTTGGCAGCAGTGGGAGAGGAACCAGGCATTGTGGTCCATCGACTGGCGGTGAGCCGAGTGCCCCAGAGTGGCAAACCACAGGAGCTGCTGGACATGTTTGGCATCAGTGCGAAATCTATTGTGGCTGCAGTCAGACGCACTTTTGCCAACTGAATCTCTCAAGTCCACCCTCTCTTTCCTTCGTCTTGATCTACTGCTACTACATTTGGTTTCAATTGGCGTCATCTTGGCCTGTAACGAGTTACTTCCCCAAATAATGCACTGTAATTAACATTTTTTTTCTGTCTTGATGCTTTACATGTGGCAGCTTTTGCAAAAGTTTTAAATGAGATCTCTGATGTCCAGGTCATGTTGCACATTTCTTTTTACAGACGAGTGACCATGATTATTCATGTATTAACAAAAAAATTCATCCATTAAAACATGATTGGGTTTTTTTTTTTTTTTGACAAAGTGATGCAACATAACCACACTCTTGCCATTCCTGATCCTACATTCCTCCTACTGTTTGTCCTCTGGGTTTTTGGGTTTGACACATGGTTGTATTTCAGTATGAGCATCGCCTTCAGTATAAAGTATTTACTGCTTGTTAAGGATAACGTATGGTTGCATTGCTGGTCACCTGTAGTGTCTCAGATCATGTCCAAACTACTGTGCGTTTGCTTTATTCACCAAACTTATGACCCAGTGTGATGTACCAGTTTGCTCTTCATGTACTCACTCACCCAAATGCTTTGATAAACAGTAATAAAATCAACTCTTCACCCACTATTTTGTCTTATCTGCTCAATAGTGTGTGTGTGTGTGTGACCTTTGACTTTATTCCAGACAACATACTATAAAGAACAATTTTTTCACAAAGTTGATGTTTTGATGAGGGCAGGTTGAAGGATACATTTTTTTTTTGTTTTGCATTCGGAATATTAATAATACATGACTGGTAATAATGCAAATTATTTACATTTCTTGCAAGCATTGTTTTTCAGGATTTGCTGCATGCTCGTCAGGTTCCAGGCGATAGTGTTCCTGTGAAAGGGACAGGGAATGATGAGGTGGGAGACGTGCCTGTTGAATCTGATATTGGTCTTCGGCTAAGAACGTTTTCTTTATTCCACTCCCTTCATAAAGTCCAGAAATTCTGTAGGTTTGAGAGAATTTGCACAATGAGTAACTTTAAACATGTTCTATAGTGGTCTCAAGAACGGTTTATAGTTGAAACTCGGGGTTGCAACCTACCATCGTAATCAATTTTGCCATCATTGTTTTTGTCTCCATCCTTCATGAGTTCCTCGATGTCGTCTTCAGTAATGGCCTCACCTGTTGATTCTAGCATGTTCTTTAACTCGTCTAGATCGATGTAACCATCTCCGTTTCTTTGAGAAAGAACCATAATCAGTTGCTACGGTAAGTTATAAATAAGTTACAACAGTGATTCATTTCCTTACTTGTCGAACATGCGGAAGACTTCGGCCAGTTCCTCCTCGGATTTTCCTTTGCTCTCCTCTTTCATGCAGCGCACCATCATGACCAAGAACTCGTCAAAATCCACCGTCCCGCTCCCTGTGAATACAAAATACACAGCCAACAAGTTTATAAGCTTGTGTCTCTAGCATCGAATGGAGTCAAGATATGTCAATTTGCCAACGTACCATCTTCATCGACTTCATCCACCATCTCCTGCAGCTCTTCTTGTGTGGGGTTCTGGCCCAGCATCCTCATCACCTTCCCCAACTCCTTGGTGCTAATGCAGCCATCCTCTGCGTCCTGCACGAAGATGTCAAAGGCAGCTCGGAACTCTGCCAGAGACACGTTAACACACAGGCGCATGACTTACAGCCTGAGATAGCACAGGGTTGTTAAGGCAACCGAGCAAGACAGAGAACAAGGGGCCTAAAGCGTGAACAATAGAGAATAACCAATAGAGAAGTCTTACCATTTTTTTGTTCCTCTGTTAAATTCTCTACCTGTTGGAGAAAACAAAGAAACAGGTGATGGCTCAGTAGCTACACAGTAATCCGATACAGTGTGTCATGACAAAGATATCATTCTTCAGGGCATGTTCTATTCTTTACACACACAAGTCATGGTTTTATTTTTGCCATCCAAGCTAACACCTAGACACCGGACACCACACACAACTCACTGTTAATCTCAGTAATGCAACCCCTCTGGCCTCCACTCATTCACCGGCTAAGGTATATTTTTAGCTTCTGTATTCTATTTTATTTTTGCTATATTTTTATGCGGTACAAATTTATTTGCTGAAGTGAGAATCAGGCCAGAGGCTTTTTATGCACACTGGCCTGTCTGTTCTATGTAATGAAAGTTGCCTTATTCACTTTTGAAAAACATATCTCATGTTATTCAATTCTATTAATATTATTATTTTTAATAGATATTATTTAATAGATAATAGATCAAATTCTTTATGATTTCAGTATACCCAGAAGTCTCTTCTGTGATTCCCCACCCTGTTCCAAGAGTATCCCCCTCTCCCATCCTACACATGTTAATGATGTTTTCTCAGGATCCAACACAGCTGATTCAACTACAACTAATTAGTAGCCCTTCCTGAGTTCCTGAGGGTGTGTTAAAGGAGTCAAAGCATCACAATTTGTACAAGGGGTTCTCCAGGACCAGACTGTCTTACTCAGGATCTTAGTTTCATATTCTAGCTATATTGTATTAATATTTTATTCCTCTTATATATCATTACCGTATTAAATCCTAAAATTTTTTGGGGGAGGGGGGGGGGTTAGAAGTTTCACTCCAGCAGCTGCAATTTACACAAAATTAATTCACAGAAATTAATTCTGTGTCCCATAGAATTGTAATTTGATGTCAAAATGGACTACTGTGTTTAGCATTACAACCTTGATTGTGAAAATCACTAAATAACATTCATAAAATAAAAACATTAAATACAAAAGATTGTTGACCAGATTTACTCCTGACTCCAAACACTGGTTTAACCTTGAGGGGCTTAAACGAACAGTGTTAGATTTCACATAGGGCACCCTTCACTTAGGGCACTTACAGCTTTACAGAACTGTACATCGTGATTATTTTTGTCTCTTGGATATTTTAATTCTTTTGAATTAAGTATTTGGAAAAAAAAGAACCTAGATTCTTTTGACCTATAATAATCGCTTACCGCTGCTTTGTATACATCATCCATGGCTGTCCTGAGTTGTGATGTTCTTTTTCAGCCTGGGTAGTTCTCTATGATGGTCCCTCTCAGGTAATCCAGCACTCCTCACAACACTGTGGACAGAGGACAAAGAGTCCCAGGGCCACCTTCTCTTGCCTTTATGCCTTGAATGGGTGTCTCAGAAAAGACAAAAGTCAGACGTCACTCCCCCTTTCCTATCTGAGAGAGAGAGAGAGAGACATGGATAGAAAAAGAAATGGGGCAAGAGAGAATGGGCTTAGGGATGGAATAGGTTATAAATAGAGAAGGAATGTCAGAGACAACAGGCAGGAGAACGTTAGTTATGACAATAAGTCCTTGGTGCTGTTCCCTGTGGCTATCCAGCCTGCAGGCCTATATCGTATCTAAACTTAACCTCTGGTCAGCTGCATTTGCCAATCACTGAGAGAAGAGCACTAGGCCTTCAATAGAAGACAACTGAACAAAGGGAAATGGCCATAAAAAGCCAGGCCTTTGTCAAACTGCTATGCAACAGTTATCTGAACACCTGTTATTCTTGTTGTTGTTGTTAAAACAGTCTATATATTCTTTGTACAAGATTACATATGGATGCACAAAACATATTGGTACTCTATAATGGGCTTGTGTTATCACTTACAGTTTCATATACTAGTGTGTGGTTTTGCAATATAGTTATGTTAAGGGCGGACCCTAACGTCATTCCTCAAGCAGCTGCTCTGAGGCTCTTTGGCTTTAGTAAATTGTTTAGCAACCTCTGAACATTGGATGCTTAAACAAATGCGTAGTTAGCTCATTGTTAATATACTAATAATCATTTTCTATACATTTTACATAGCCTAGCATTGTATTATCTCAGTCATAAACATTCACTTGCATTTCCCTGTTGCTGAATGTTGACCTGGTAACCCGTGCTCCTCAGTTTGTGAACATATCCACGTGTTTTGGCAGTAATCGCTACCCATGTTCTTACCACACCCTGCCTGTACCAACCACAGCCACCTCACGTCCAGCTGCCAGATTAAATTGTCTGTTTTCAGCTCATTACCTGTTGAAAATTAACAAACAAAAAAAAATCCCAGATTCACTAAGTGCACATACCCATAGCTTTGAATGTTTATATCTTCCAACCCAGGCCTTTTTTTAGGGTAATACTGGAAACATTATGTTTGGCACATGCAGACGTTTTTTTCTCTTATATTGTATTTTGCTGTTGTAATTTTAGTAATTATATTTTTTTATTTGTTACAAATTGTTTTTAATAATTTGCAGTACTATTTTGTGCATCATATTGAAACACATTAAAGGTAGTCAAAATATTATTTAGGTGATTCAATTAGAATAAAAAGAAGCGTTAATAAAAACCCAAAAGTTAAGGCTTTTAACATATCTGGCAACACTGACCTTTTGGTGAGAACAAGTCAAACTGAGGGCCCTGGAGGAGGGGAGCAGGTGGAGAGGGCTATTTCAATATAGACACACACACACACACACACACACACATACACGTTAGTGAGTAAAATGGAGTCTGTGTGGCTTTGTCAGATTAAAATTACAAGGTTTGTGCTCGTTCCTAGGCTGTGTTTGTTTGGAGACTGACTCAGGATAAAAATCCATTTCAGACTGACACGAACATGCTGCCTACTGGAAACTTGCACTTTCTCACCGCAACTAATTTAAGAAAAAAAAAATGTTCTCCCACGGAATTTTAATATTTACACAAGAACTTAAATTAAGCACAGTTAAAAAACCATAATTTTCAGCAAACCTAAGGGGCGAGGCCTGTTATTGTAAATAATTAAGTTGGCCACACAGTCCGCTTGGTGGTTGTGTGCAGTTGTTTGTTGGCTGTCCAGTTGTTTGAACAGATTCCCTTCTCCCACTGCAAATCTCTAACTTACATGGTTTCTGACGTTAGCACTAACCGTTATGGCAGGTTATTAAACGGTGGAAAAAAACCCCAACATGAAGCCGTTGGGATCATCATGTGCTTGCTATATAAACAATATATATTCGAAGTTCATGTTGTAGCCCCTGTCTGTCTTAGCAAACATTAATGGAGTCACTGGGCTATCTCTCACTCAACAGTGATTCTTTGTGGTCAACATTCCCCTAAGCAGTAACCCCCTGCATGTGTCTGTGTGCTAGAGGGACCTTACAGTCAACCTGTCATAACTTTTTCAATCTTTAAGCGTACATATTTTACTCAACATTTAATCAATCGTATTCTTTCTACAGCAAACTCTCTGCTGTCGAAAAAAATATCAACTGAGCCTCTCCTGATTTTATAGGATATAGTATAGAATCAGTTAATAACCATTAACTAACTATTGGACACGGTGGGTAAACTTTTGTTGTCAAATTTATTTACTCAATCCTCTAAATACAGCTTTTTTTTTTATTCCTGAACTTTCGTCCGACAGAACCCAATCACTTGTTCAATCTGCACAATTAAAACCCACATGAAACCTATGTGCATTATTTTAAGTACAAAATAATTAATTAATAAATTACTGTAATTTACTGAATGCTGAGGTAATGTTGCATGAAGTTGTGGCCCACAATGTTAATTATTTTTAATACACAATACCTTTATATATATGTATTCATAATATGCATTCACATTATATTTTGTAGAACATCTATGAGTCAAGTGTTGAATGCTAAGTTATGACTGAGAAAAAGGATATAAGAATAAATACATACACAGTACAAATCTGTAATTTAAGTTTAATTTAGGTCAGGGCCAAGCTGAAAATGAACCAACATGTTCAAACCAATCGGATTTGAGAGAGACTCACAGCATTAACTGTCATTACCAATGGACATTCTTTCAACTGTGCTTTACACAGTTACACGAATGATCAACCTTGAGCTTTGTCTATCTTAATATAATTTTTATTAGTTGATGTTTTATAAATTGAATAAAATAAATTAAAAGTACCCTAAAGTAAAAAAAAAAAACTATTTTAATTGTGAGTGGTAGTCAGAGAAAATGCCATAACTGTGTCTTTTTACGTTCTGGGTCATTCAGGGCGTCTGTTTTTTAAGCCCATGTCCTTTTCCTTTTCAAACATACATGCTATTGGCCATGGGCCATAAAGAGCAGGAGACAGACGAGAAAGAGTCAGTCAGTCCACACCCTGTTTTCACACTTGTTTTCTTATTTTCCCAATTTGTCTATCATAAGTGTTACAAAGTGTGAAGCTATGCCACTCTGGCAGGCTAATACCACTATCTGCCTTTCACCCTGTCCTACTGTGTCCACCCCCCCCCCCCCCCCCCCCCCCCCCCCCCCCTCCTCCAACTGTCTTTCTCTCTCTATCACTCTCCCTCACTGGATTGCCCCCTCCTTCTCTCATTCTAAAAATGTTTCAATGTACAAACACAGCTTAACCACCGAATGCGTAATAGAGATGATGATCTTTCTGAAAAAGGGATGGGTTCCATGCAAGGATGATCCTTGTACATGATTAACCCCCTCCTAAGGGCTCTCGGTTTCTTCAGGCTGACTTTATAAGAAGGTTGCCATCAGGTTCACTTTGAGTGAGACCAGAGTAAATCAGCACCATGCAGCCAGCGTGGATATTCTGTATCTGTTTAGGTGTATGTGTAGGATCTTTGGCTGTGGAAGCAGATCCTTCAAATACACTGGAAAAGACTACTGAGAATGGGACAAACACTGAAATGACATACAATGCAGAAGTGGAGACAGCTGCGGAATATTCAAGTAAGTAATGCTATATTAATTCCCTGATAGTGCAGGTGCCTGAGGTTACATTTGATTTATATATATATATACATATATATTTTTTGTTTCATTGTTTTTTCACCCAATGATTTTTTTTTTATGTTTGATGCCTTTCTCATAAGGGATTAATGTACACTTAAAAATAACAATGTTTCTTTTTTTTGCATTAGGTGTTTTTTTTTTTTTGCATAAGCTTCTTTGAGACAATGTCCTGTGTTAAAAGGGTTATACAAACAAATTATTTAATAGAATTGACTTGAAACTGACCTTTTATACATAGGAATTATTATAATCAATGACATTGATTTGCTTTAAATCAATAGTTAAAATAAAATATTCAAAGTTAAGATATTGTACAATTAACTTTATTGTTTAAAATTACTCAATATTCTGAAATATAATACAGCAACGGTATAATTCCAGTTTTAGACACAAAAACACATTTTTGCTGTGGTTTACATTGTTTATTTATAAGGTACGGCCACAGCTTTCAGTTAATATTAAAAGAAAACATCTCACAGAGAAATTCAGGAAGTTTACGAAATTGTTTTCACAGGTTTCACAAAAACATCATGTGTTCCGGGGTCTGGACGTTGAAATTCCTTGTTGATGAGAGAAATAAAGGTTCATCTGAGACCAGACTGTTCTGAGCAGCCCGGGCACCTATATACCAATTGAATAGAATAGAAGAGCCTTCATTTATCACATATACATTACAGAACAGTAAAATTCTTTCTTTGCACATCACGTCTAGTTTGGAAGCTACGATCAGACAATATACAGGGCCCGTGGAGCACATAGGGTTAAGTTCCTTGGACTCAGTGTGATGTTCGGATGTGCTAGTTAAACTCCATTCTAGATTTGGTTGCTTTTCTGCTCAACATGGATATAAAGAGTGATCATGTGAATACTGCAGCATATACCATTCATTCCGGCCATTTCCCTTTGACCTGTCTTATCAAAAAGGCATTTCCTCCCACAGTACTGTCACTCATTCACTGCTTTTGTTTTTCACACCATTTTGTCTAAATTCTAGAGACTGTTGTGTGTGAAGATTCCATATCAGAAGATTCTGAAATGCTCAAACTAGCCCACCACCAACCATGACATGAATGTGAAATGTTTTTAATAATTTGCACTTTTGCCACATTATTGGCTGATTACAAAACTCCATCCTTTTTGTCTGGTCAAAAACTATTCCTAATAAAATAAGGACGTGTTCTATTCAAAGCTGAATGAATCAGAAAAAAAACACGAATTACACTGCAGATAATTGTAATTAAAATAATGATAAAACTTTCACAGACCATTATCAAACTGTTAGCATAAACAAATATTCTTCTAAGTCTCACAAACCTGAATATGGTGTCCTACAATTTTCTCTTTTTCATAACATACACTCTCAAGGAAAAAAAGGATAAAATAACAGGTTTATGTTTTAAGGATTTCAGGTTAATTAACATGTGTATAATTGTAGTATTCACTTTTGCTAAATGCCACATGCATGACTTAGTTACAGTCAGTACCACAATCATGGGCACCTTTTGTAAATATCAAGAAAAGAAAAAAGAAAGAAAGACCTGTAGCGCTTCAGTACTGAGAAGCAATTGCATATTTCTTACTCTTCCTCTCTCTCTCTCTCTTTCTCTATTTCTATACACACACACACACACACACACACACACACACACACACACACACGCGCACACGCACACATAATATATGTATAAATATATTATAAATAATTATAAATATATATATATATATATATATATATATATATAACAAATTAGGAAAAAGCACTTTTTATATTTATTTTAAGAATGAATTTACTTCAGATAAGTATTTTTCAACCTTTTCATCATGAGAACTCATTAAACAGATACAAAATGAAATCACTATCAGTAAAAAATACCTCATAAGTATCATTTTAAAATTGTTTTGTAGGAAATTATTAATTTACAGTTTCATTAGCATTTAGCTGTTTCTAATAGTGCACATAAAATGTATATGTAGATGTTTATATATATGTTTATATGTTTTCTCCTAGGGGAGAAGGTTGGTGTCAATAAACCAAAGAAAAGCGCAGCTGAAGACACACAGGTGAGCCTTGGTCCATGAAAACCTTTAAAGACCCAACAAACATTTTCTTTTATTTTTTAAACTATGATTAAATGGGAATAAATAGCAAAACCAACAAGTTCTGAATACCTTCCTGTATGCCTATATGCAATTACATGTACATTAAACGCCTCGGTTTGTGGTCAGCTCAGTAGGTGTGCCCCTGTTATAATGATTGTGCAGACTATTTTTATCTTTGACTGTAGTTTTTCATCTCACAAATTGGCACTGCTATTTTTCTGTCTCTTTCGTTTATCCACTGCATTTAGTCTTTTTTATGTTTGTGCCAAACACAGTCATTTCTATATATTTATGTCTAATGATGGGCTCCACATTTCTCTCAGCAGCCAGATCTGGGGCGAACCCTGGCAGCGTGGGTGGAGCTAAACTCCGTCTTGAAAATGAGAGATGGCGTTTCAGGTAAACTGAATACGGTACTGGATGAACTCCGTAATGAAAAGAGGCGCCTTCTTGGACAGGGTAATGAGCCGGCGGTAAAGAAAAAGAAAGAAGATGATACCGATGAGGAGGAAGAAGAGGAAGAGGATGATGATGATGAAGAGGAAGAGGAAGAAGAGGAAGAAGGAGAAGAAGGAGGAGAAGGAGGAGAAGAAGAAGAAGGTGAAGAAGAAGAAAATGAAGGCGAGGAGAATGAGGCAGCGGGGAACAGTACTGCAGAATTGCTACCAGAGGGTTGCCAGTTGAATGGAACTGAAATTTCTTGCGCTGATGCTGGCATTGCTGAATTTCCCATCATTAATGACTTAAACATCACTGGACTTCACTTAGCGGGTAAGTGTAACGGAGGAATGCAGAAAGAACTGTGCAATAAAATCTTCAAACACAACCAAAAAAATCATATATTTTAAATTGAATGTCATTTTTTGTTTCTGTCATAGGAAACAACTTCACCACATTAAAGCCTGAGATTTTGTCTGGTCTGTCTAATCTGGAAGTGATTGACTTAAGCAGGAACTTTCTGGATGACCTCTCTCTCAGCCCTGACCTCTTCATGGTGCTTTATGCATTCTAAACATAACATTTTATCTCATGCAAGTAGCAAAATCCTGTGTCTACAATGAATGTATAATCAGTAGTAAGGATAGAATGTGTCTTTTTTGTTGCAGCAAGTCACCTTCTGCAAAAAACCTCATTCAGTCAATATGTCATCACAAATATGGCAGCACAAAAGATGCTCTAAAATGCCTTTCAATTGCAGAGCCAAACAAATGCATTTCCTTATAACTTCAGTTAATAGAGTATTTTTTCAAGTTAGTAATTAGAAGTTAAATGTTACAGAAAACAGATATGCAACATTTAGTACAAACCTTTAGCCTTAAAAAATGCCAGCATTCTACAGAGTAATGCTTAAGTATAGTATCTGTGTAATTACCTCAAATAGCAAGAGGGAGGACATGTGGTCATATTTTAGAATATTCACTCCTGACATGCCACCAGTAACAAGGGTCTGGAGATTGGTAGCTTTAGGCAGACAGGGTGCTATTTGGCTGAACTGATGGCAGGGTTTAAAAAGGAAGACTGAAGCTTAAAATATCTTACCCCTACATGCGTTCCTGAACAAACCATGAGTACTCATTTGCTGGCTTTCCTGAAAATACAGACATAATACTTTACATACTCTACAAATGTCTGTACTCTTTATTCTTAACAGAATCTGACAAACCTAAAAAGGCTGACTCTGGATGGCAACGGTCTAGAAGCAATCCCACTAGTGCCAGGATCTCTGGAGGAGCTGAGAATCAACGACAACCAGATAAACCAAGTGCTTGCTCACAACTTTGAAGGTTTGGCTGGATGATTTTATCTCCAAATTTTGTTGCTTGTTTTATTGAGATTTTATTTCTTTTTTTGATTTTCATTTTGTTTGACATATTGAAATGGTATCAATAAACCCTGATTAAATCATGTTTTCTAATAATCATCCCTCAAATACTTACAATATTAAAAGAATGCTGATAGGAGTTTAGGATGCATTTAGGAGTTTGGTATCAGGATGTCATTAATGTTTTTCTGTAGGTTTATCCAACCTGCTCCACTTAGAGCTGGCAGGAAACATACTGTGGGAAGGCAGCATTGAACCCCAGGCCTTGCAGCATCTCACCGCACTCAAGCACATGAGACTAGACAACAACCGATTTACCTCTATTCCATTTGGACTACCCCCATCTATAGTGGTCAGCTCTTGGGTTTTTTGTTTTATGTATTATGCATATTTTATAATCTAAAAAAATTGTTTAAGTGTGTGCATGTGTGTTTTACAGGATTTGAGCATGTCTCATAATCAGCTAGTAGAGGTGCAGGAAAATGTTCTGAATAGCTCGGTACACTTGGCAGCACTGGATTTGAGCCACAACCTCCTGAGTGACAGCAGTTTCTACCCTGGAGCATGGATTAACCTGCCGTGAGTGATGCACATATACTGTTTATTTCTTTATTTTTTGAAGTAGTATAAAGGAGCATTCATACAAATTTATTTCACATATACAGTCAGGTTAAATAATCTGTTTTAATATATACATAAGGCTGCGAGTATTCCTTCCTCACAAGTTCAGGGCCTGCAATTCCATTCTGAGCTCAGGTTGCTGTCTGTGTGAAGTTTCTGTGTGATGTTTTCCTGCGCTTATGTCTGGGTTTCCTGTGTGTAATTAGTTTTTTTTCTACTCCTTCCAAAAATAAACCAGTGGGTAAATTTACTACTCTAAATTGTCCCTAGGGATGAATTTGTGTTCCATTTCATAGGTTGATTTACCTTTATTGCAAGCATGACAAGGATAATGCTGTTAGGCTAATGAATATCCAACAATAGATGGAAAGATTCATTTACACAAATAAGACCTTTAACATTGTTGATTCTTTGACGAAAAACAAGCACTCGTGGAAGTACAGTGGTTTCTCCCAGTTCTATCCTGAATTCAATGTAGATGTGTGTGTTTGTGTGTTTCCTGTAATATACTGTGGTCCAATTAAATTGTATTACTGCCTAGTGCGCAGTGTTCCCATAATATGCTTCGGGCTAACCATGATCTTTACAAGAACAAAACATATAAATATTAAAGATTTACAAATGGATGAAATGTAGCAACGTTTATAATGCAGTTTTCTTATATTACACTAGATGGCGCACATACACCTCATACACTATAAAGACAACAGAAGGCGACTATGACTATTTTGCCATATAGTTGCATATGAAATATGAAAACACGCAATCGTGTAGAAACACACGGTGTGTGGCGGTGCAACACAGCAGAATGGCGGTGCTGCCATTCACCAAGCTCGGCCCATAAAGACGTGGGTTACAAGATACTGTGAAATTACTCAAGTGGCGTATGCAGAACTCTATCCTGCTGAACACCATTAGAATAGGCTTTTTTTTTTTGCTAAACCTCTTATGGGTGTGCACCTCATAGTCTTATTTAAAAATATTGTGGAAAGACCACACACTTTTGTTCATATATAATAAAACCATAGCATAGAGATAGTGTGCAATAATCAGCAGTTTATTTTTATTTGATTAGAAATTGTACTAGGGAACATATTTTGTCCTGGCCCAGGTATTTTTCAGAATCATTAATACCGAGTCTAGACTATTTATGTATTTTCTGTATACCACACTAGATGGCGTACGTCAACTAGATATCGTCATGACAACAAAATAATGCAGAATGTCATAGAGTATGACTTTTTATTGTTGCCCAGTTCCTAATTGAAATAGTGCACATCCCATTTATTGGCCCTTACACCCAAAAGTCTCCAGGGTTTGCTCAGATCTAATGGCCCCACCTTACAGAGCAGATCTCAACAAGATTAGTCACCCTGTTCAAAGAACTCCAGTGACTACATTTCTCTGAACCAGGCATCACTGCTCTTCTTTATTCATATGACAAATAAATGAAGTGTTTCTGATCATACCGAAAGCACAGAAATGTGACCAATAGCCGGTGGAGGTGATGTAGTCATTGATAAGATATATTTCATTATTAAGAATGAAGTTTTAGTAAGCATGTCAACCTTAAACTTAACCTTAATGCCAGTTGTATTCTGTGACTTAAAAAATATCACATCACAAAGTGATTACCGAAATTATTATATTTTTATTGAGTCATTAAAGTACGCATTCATATTGGAGGTGTAAGGAGGTTCTAATCTGGAAAACCCCCCAAAAAGACCAATACCATGCCTGAAACTGCATCAGAAATACAGTACAGGCAACATGAGCAGTATACTGTCCTTTTTCTTCCTCAGAAGATGTACACTAGAGAGAAAGATGAAGAAGAGGGTAACAATGTGAAGAAGTGTGGGTAGCTATAATCACTGTAATTTTTGTTTTCATTGTTGCAGATTTTTTGCTCAGCAGTGTGTGTCTTGCACGGGCACTCGCTGCATGTTAATTATCCTACTTTACTATCACATTCATTTAATGCCAAAACATTAACCTATGCCATTTTCATCTTTTTGATGCTTTTGTATGTGTCACATCGACCCGACTTCTACAACACTGTGCTATTATCTCTGTGTAAATTTGAGCATCTTGCCCAATTCAGACTCACTGCTTTCATCTCCTCTCTGTTCATGAGTGCCTGTCAGTCCAAACAGACGCCTGAATTCTGCTCTGTGAAGCCAGTCTAATTACCAGCACCAACCTTTACATGTTTTCTCATTAGGAGTCCTGCCAGCTTTCAGTGCTTTAGAGCACTCAAAACTGTTCTTGTTATAATCCAGTGAGGAAAAACACAAGAAATTGTCTGAAGGCACACTTAAACCTGCTGTCACACACATAAATTCTGGCATCTAACTCATATTATTTTATGGTTTGACTTAATAAATTTTCTTAATGTGCTACTGAACATTTTTATATAAGAGAATAAGCTGCACAGAACATTCTGTTACCAGTGAACCCTTTCTGGCTAGTGGTTTTAAAGGAATTCTGCACCTTTTTGTAACCTTATTTCTAATCACTGCATTTGTATTTGCAACTTTAACATAAAAGAATTCTTAATTAGAGAAAAACGGTGGCACCCACCTATAATTATAGCCTAAGAGCAAATTTGCTATGCAAACACAAACTTCATAGTCTAATGATATATGTCTAGGGATTAGACAGACATGAGACAGATCTCAAGCTGTTCTCTTTAATTAAGTTTCCGACACTCGTGCAATTGAGCAGGTTTTCTGGTAAGAATGCACAGCTATGATGGTAACTTCAGGTTCTCCCCCTTGTGAAAGTAATCCCTAGAAGGAATAATTACCAGATGTGACACTTTTTAAAGCTTTGACAAAAGTGAACTAGAAAATATGTATTTTTACATAACCGTCTATTGATTGTCCTAACAGCTGTACTGTAAAAAAAAAGTGCCAAAGATTTTGTCCAAAGTAATAGCACGAATACAACCGATACAGTGAATAGAGATTGAAAACGATTGGAATATTCCTTTAACGTGCTTGTTGCCCTACTGCTTGGTTTAAAACTGCAGAATCTGGAGCAGCTTGAGGGTGAAAGACCCACTGGTCTCTGCAGGGGTGACGTTTTTGTTTGTACGTGTTCAGAGCGCTCAAATGTGTGCTTATTAGTGTTGCAAGGAACAAGAAGGGGAACTCCAGGAGAGATCCATTTGTTTCTAGTTAAGTTTGAGCTGGGAACAGAGTGTAGGGGGGGTTGATGGAAACTAATGGCTGTAGCACTATGATATATGAACTGAAAGACGATTACTTTGTCTGACAAGTGAGAGTTACAGTGGTTGTATTTCTTTATTTCTTTCTTTATTTTATTTGCTTATTAGAAATAAACCAAAGAAAATGCAATGATAATGCTTAAAACACAGGTTAATCTTTGTAAAGACAATATAATACAATTATATAGAAGTATACCAGGGCAATACAAATTTTAATTTATAAATATCATGTTTAATCATGATTTGTAAATGATTTATTCATGTATTTAAAGGCATGTATTGGATGCAACAGCAGCAGTATCCTTTACCCTTTTCCCATCAGCTCCCATATCTGTGTCATACACTCAGAAAATAAGGAAGAAAACGGGGCCAGAATAAAGCCTTCTGCATGAGTGCACAGCATTTGTCCTGGCCAGCGTTCAGTGTTGCGTAAGCTTGGTTGTATAACTGGTGAGCATCTGCATATCTAGTGGCAATCGCCAAGACTTCTGCTTCTCAGTAGAAGTGCCTGGCTGAAAACACATTTGTAGTGCCAGAATATTCAAGTCAAGACACCCCCTTTAATCCTGACAAACAAGCTCACTTTTGCAATGTGTCACTCGTTTGAGCATTCTAATAACGCTTTATTTTCATTTTTACAAGCTCTTTAATTATTCTCTGGCAAATGTATTTTAAGTCTAAACATGTGTACATTGTCTTGTTAAGAAGGTGATCAATTATGTATTTACTAACTTCTAATCAGTACAAACAGAGGTTAAATAGGGGCAATTGAAAATTACACTCTGTGTAATATAACATTTGCTCTGTGTTTTTTTTTTTTTTTCTGGCAGACACTGGTCTTATGAAATTGCCCTAAAACTGAAAAATATTCAGAAGGAATACGTTCAAGAAGGAGAAAAAAACTTTGTCATAAATCACCTGGCAAATTAAAGGAAAACTGGTTGTTTGCTAAGCTATGAGAACTTTTTCCTGGCAAGGTTTGGCTCCATTTGTGCCATTAGAGCCCAGATAACTGAAGAATAATCATTCTGATTGGTCAACTGAATATGAATATTCTATTCAGATGAAAATAATCTAATCCCATACGACGAAGTCCCTATTGGCCTTTGTACTCACCAAGTTCTCGAGAATAGATAAACACCATCATCACTATCAAAACATGGTCAAAATATGGAATTTAGTTTAGAAAAATGGGTTTTATCCCTCCAAGAGAATCTTTTATTATTATGCGTGTCAATATCTTTCTACACTGTGCTTTCTTTTCCCAACTAAACATGACCCTTTCCCAGTGCAATCGGTTTTTGCCCAATGCTTGGATTTCTGAGAAAACACTTTATTTTTAAATGCCCATGATATGCATTTATGTACAGAATGTACTTCTACATCTTCTTTACACTAGCCATGGTCATCATAGATTCATAGATATCTCTGGACCACTATGCACAAAGCATGGACATGCCTTACTTGCACATACACATTTATTCATATCGAAGGTGTGTTTTTGGAGAGCCCAGAGGAAGCCACCTTATGTCAAGAACATAAAAACAGTAAGGTAGATGAAGATGAATAAACAATAGGTGATTTAGTAAAGCTTCAACATTACATATTATTATAGTAATTACTGTCAAAATAGTTTGATTCATCTTGATTCAACACATATCCTATAGTAAATCTGTTTTGCTCTTTTTACGTGTAGAAACCTGAATGCTCTGGACCTGTCTTATAACCAGCTGTATATGGTACCTACTCACCTGCCCAGAGTTTTGCGACAGCTCTCCCTGCAGAACAACTTCATCCAGTCCATCCCTCCTGACACGCTGAGCCACATGCGACCAGGCCTCCAGTCACTGCGCCTGTCTCACAACCAGCTACCAGAGCATGGACTGCTAGGAAAGGCCTTCCGTGGAGCTTACAAATCTCTGGAGGAGCTACTCCTGGATAACAACAGATTAGAGAGGGTTCCACCAAATATTCGTTACTTCAAGAACCTGCAGCAACTGCGGCTTGATCACAATCTTATTAGGTGAGTGTGCAACAATGCAACTCATGGCAACTCATCCACTGTCAACATCAACCTATACTGCTGATGCAAGACCCAAATCTCATGATCTCGTAGTTAAGATGCTCTAACAAATTCAACTTATCTTTGCACTATTGCTTTTGAGTAGTTATTGTATAATACTAGTTACAAAAGAAAATATCCCTTAAGCCCAAAATTAAGATTACAAAATATTGAGGTCCCGTTCCCTCTCTTGCAACATTCAATCATCAGGCATGTTTTTCAGAACCTCATTTCAGCAGCTGGTTTGCATTTTAAAACCATAAGTTTGTCTCCATGTTTAGGTTATTCTACTTTGTCATGTCAACCATACCCTACTTAAATCACTGAAAATTCCTAAAAATGTGTTTCTTCTGGCTGCTTGCCAGTAATTGTTTGGATCCAAATATATAGTCATAACTGAGTGTTTTTACAGCCCAGTACTTTATAGCCATAGAACCATACAGAACCATACAACTTGATACATATATATATATATATATATATATATATATATATATACCCTATATATATATATATATATATATATATATATATATATATATATATATATATATATATATACTAGAATAATGTATATATATTAAGTATATATATATATATATATATATATATATATATATATATATATATATATATATATATATATATATATATATATATATATATATATATATATATATATATATATATATATATATATATATATATATATCTAGATTAATGAAATATGTTGTCATAGATATATGTATATGTAACTATATGTACATAACTTTTTCTGGTTCTAGTGCTGTGCCAGTGAAGTCTGTGTGTAAAATCAGTCTCACTAACTCATCCCCTCTATTGGTTCTTCACCTGGAGAACAACTACATCGATGTGAACAGGATCCCACGAAAGGCTCTGTCCTGCATCCCAGACCGCCAGGCTGTCATCCTGGAACCGCAGGCTCATAATGAGATTGTGTAAAAGCTCTGCACCTTTCAAATCATGTCTTCTTGCAAACACTAATTTGAAGCATTTATTTAACTATTTAATTCAAAGGTGTGATTCAGGGAATTTATCTGTATTTCTTAAAGACTGTGTATTTTCAGTATCTGCTTGTTCTCACCTTTATGCCACTTTACTATCTTCACTTTTAATAATAGAGCGACTTTACTTTTTAGATCAGAGGTTGGTGCAGTGCAAAAATATTGTTCATGTTAACACTTATAAAGCAGCTCTTTGGCTAAATGTTTTTATGTCTGTGAAGTACATATTTTAACTATTAACTTTGTGATCATGTCTTTTGTAAACCTGGGAAACAAAACAAAATACATGTAGGACTGTTATAATTAAAAATCTATATAACCTCAAGTGATGTATTAAGTATTTTCACGCAACAAATAATCTGAAATGCAACTCTATAATGAGTGTCATATATGATACTATAGTCTCCCTAAGCAGAGCAACACTCTATGAGCATAAATACCATGAAGATACAAGGTGTGTGAATGTGTGTGTTGAGGGTGATTATTTGGCTTTCCTCAGGAGGACCAACATTTTATAACCAAATGGCTGGTCCACTGGCAGAAAACAATACCTATGTTCTTATATCCACTCCACTCCCTGAGCAGCAGGGGAGAAATAGAGGAAGAAATTCTGTAACAGAAATGAAGTCCAGACATCGAGTTCTGGAAAGCTGGGGACCTTTCTGAGCTCCTCTTTAGCATATAGAGCCCTGATGCCTGGCCAGCTACATTCATTATACGATCACTGTTTTCAGCGTTCCCTGCCTTGCCAATAGCTTAAATCTTTCAATCTGTTAAAAATCCAAATCAATTCTTTTAAGCCTTGATCTTCATGCTTGTGCCAGTTTGACTTCAGTTCCTCCAACATACAATGTTTTTCTTGTTTGCTTGTCCCTCCTCCTTTTTCCTTCTCACTTTCCACAATCTGACAGCAACCAAAGCCAGCGAGGTTTGAACAAGGACACTTATCTCTGCGAAGCTTTCTCATTCCTCTCCTTATGGGTCTATCACATACTTAATCAATCGTCCAGGGTTTCCTCTCCCATACTGACCATTGCAGGCTGCACATACATAAACAAAACACCAATGTATTACAATAAACATTTGATGTAATTCATTTTTTATAACCAAAGCAAACAAGGCCTACTTTTTAAACCTCCACCGAACATGCAGTTTTTTCTTATTCATTCTCTCTCTAGACTGTGTACTTTTCCATTAATCATAATTTCAGTATTTACCTGTCTGACCCAGTGGTTGCTATTCACCAAACCCCATTAAGATGTTCAAACCTATTTTGAAGTATAAACAACCCATCTCAAAACATTATATATTTAAAGGTAAGTGACTCAACACTTGACATGGGCCAGAAAGCTCAAAAAAGCTTCTAACTTTTTTTTGCCAATTCAGACAGTTCAACAAAAGTCCCCAAACAGAGATGACATTGTGCCTCACACAAATGTTGACTCAATCTGCATTCAATCAGCCTTTGTTCCAAAGAGATGATGTCTAACTAATATTGTCAGGCCTCTATCTATAGCCCAAATGATGCAGTACATTGTGGTGTGTTTGAATTATTCTGCACAATGGACCACATTTATCAATCTCCTTTAATAAAGTTAAGGGTTTGGGTGACCTAAAGGTTTTAGAAACAGCTCATTTGTATCTAATGAAGCCCAAAACTTCAAAAATTGTTTAGTGCACAAAATACTAAAAGCACACAAGAACTACAAATGTTAAGGTGGAGTAAGTGTTTCGACTCACTTCTAGGTCAGAGAAATATTCTGTCTAGCAGAACATGAGAAAATTAAATGAGATGATAGAATAGAATAGAATAGAATAAAATAGAATAGCCTTTATTTGTCACATATACATTACAGCACAGTGAAATTGTTTCTTCACATATCCCAGCTTGTTCGGAAGCTGGGGCCCGAGCACAGGGTCAGCTATGATACACCACCCGTGGAGAACAGAGGGTTAAGAACCTTGCTCAAGGATCTGCGGTGGCTGCTTGGCAATCCTGGGACTTGAACCCCAGAGCTTCCGATCAGTAGCCCACCAAATCACTGAGCTGACCCCCCCCCCCCACACACACACACACAAATATGAAAATGGATAGTATTATTCGGTTTCCAGGTGATCATGTACACCAAGAACATCAAACACTGAAAAACTATTTTTCTGTGTTTTTGCCAATGCACTGGTTTTAATAGAGTTTACAGGATCAGTGTTAAAATGCAGGTTTTAGATGCATAATTAAAAGTGTACACCACAGGTGTGAGGACCGAATCACACTGTTAACCCTGTTGCAATATGTAGAGGTCAACAGCTTGGCTTTCTTTTTTTCTTTTTTTTTTTTGCCAAACATGTAATCACATGTTACCTTTCTAAACTCCCCCACTAGCTGTGTGTGGTTCTCTCGATTCCACATAATTGTACAGTTTTAGTGCGAGAGTGGCTGCCTCAGAAAGCACCCAGGCATTTTAGGCATGCTTTTGCTCTTCACAATCTAGCTTATTTTTGGAGCATATACCAGCTGGATAGCATCTGGTCTCACTTCTTTTTAGAAAATTTCACATTAAATGTCATCACCAGTGTGTTCCGCTGTACTTCTTGTGCTCTATTTTTTTTACATATCGCTGATTGTCTTTTAAAGGGTAGTAACTTTTATAGTACTCTAACACACAGGCCTCAGTGCTGTCAGCTCTTGAATTGCTCTGCCATCATTCTTCCACTGTGACGAGGCTGAATTGATCAAAATCAGAACAGAAGAATCTTTGGCCGGAGTTTAAACATGCTGAGATTCTAAAAATCTATTCCAGTCTGTTCGATCCACTTCAAACTGTTTTGTTGCATGTGATGTAATTATGGCAAGACATATGCTATTATCCAACAGCTGCTAAAAGATAAGGTTTCTTCAAATAAAAGCTGATTTGTTTAAGTGCTAATACATAAGACACATCTAATATTTCATTCACTGTTAAAAAGGTAATACAAAATTGACTTCTTCTCCAATTGTTTATGGTTTATTATAATCAGGTGCAGAAGTTGTCATTATTACATAAAATGTGAATTCCATGCTGATAGTGGATTTTTTATAATGCATCATATTAATAATGTAAATATATTTAATGTAATATAACCAGTATAATATGAGCAGAATACTGTAAAGGATAAAATCACCCAATTAAAGAAAGTATTGAACTATTGCAACTATTGACTATTGCACACACTCTTTCATTCTTAAAATAGGCAAACCAACTACTCATGTTGTGGGGAGAAAACCAGTAAACACAGAGTAAACCCAAACAGAAACAGGGGAAACTCTGATATTGTGTAAGGCATCAATTTAAAGACATAACCCAGTGCAACACAGTGCTGCTTGATATACAGTTGAAGTCTGAAATAAAACAACTTGTCTAGCATTGGAAATTTTAAAGAATTTTAAATGACATTAGAGATTCATCTGAACTCTTCATTTATTTCCCTGAAATGAACAAATGTTTATTATGTCTCGTATGTCAGCTCTTGATCGGCAGCAGTCGCCTCCTGAGTTTATTATATGAGGGGATGAGAAACTGCAGGTGCAGACGACCCCTGTTGTCAAGTCACACATGGAACAGAGCAACAAAACACAGACACAGCATTTCACACTGCTTAAGAAAAATGAACACATGATGTCTGTGTACATTACAGAATGTGTGGCAAATGACTTTAGATCAGCAGCAGAAGACCATATTAGTTTGTATGAGCCAAAAAAGAATCCCAAATGTTACAGCAAAATCTTTCCTTATACGTGCTATTTATGAGTGATTTTGCACAAACAAAGGTTTGACCCAAGTTTGTAGCCAAATATGTTTTCCCCTATCAATTTAATTATTTTCTTTCTTTATGTTTATGAATATATACTAATGTGTTGATATATAGAAGTCAGTGATATACTGTATGTGTATATATGCAGTGGAAGTATTGGAAGTATATTTAAAAATAGCTATTACATCATTATCAGTGAGTACAAAGATTGGTATTTACTTTTTAAAATACAGGTGGAAAATGTGTAAATACAGTAAATACAGTGCACAGCGCTTAGATCTCAATTTGCCATTACTAAGTGAAGGGTAGCTCAAAGAAGGACTTCATCAAAACTAAACTGATAAACAGAAGAGCTGCCAATGGGTAATAAGAAGCAGGAGGTAGAAATAAATCAGCATTATGCTCAGCACAATGCCTGCTTCGCTACGTCAGCTTATGAATGAATTACATGCGCAATAAAGCCTGGAGATCATTTTAATATTGGTCACGTGTAATCCATGCTATACTCCATTAATGTATGGCTTCAAGCCACATATCCACATGTGCATGTGTGTGTGTGTTTTCCTGTTCATTTTTGTCTTAGCTAAGAATCCTATTTAACAGAAGGACCACCACTAGTAATAAAACATTTAGAAACTTTATACTGTATTCATTGTTCATGTTACATATTGTTGCTGTTTGACATGAAAACCTGAATGAACACTGTAGTTTGCAAGGTAATGCATCTGTCTAGGATCAATCTCACTGTATAATAATCTGAATCATTCTTGTAGTTCAAGCCCACATGACTAATGTTGTACAGCAGGAGTGAACACATAATTCATTGTGGTAATTCTTCCCTATTCTTTCCATGTTTAATGGTTACCTCACCACAGAGCAGAAATGGGCAGTAAGCAATAGAAACTAAATGTTTGTAAGTCCGATTTCTACGACGGCGTATTAGGGCCATAAAAATGGATTTAAAAAGAGTTGGAGAAGGGGTGCAGGGAATTTCCGAGTTGAAAACTGAATTTTTAAGTTCGTAAGATCGTCAGCCCCACGACACCTGTAGACATGACTTAAGTGTATATGCGGTTTCATGATAGAAATAAATACACTCGGAATTCAAAAAACAGAAAATTCAGAAAACTCGGAAATCAGCTTTTTTTTCTTTTAACCCATATTGGCCCTAATAATACGCCGATTTTTATTCCAATAAATGTTGATGTGTTGATGTAGTGTAGTGAAATGTCTTTACACTAGGGGGCGCTCTAAAAACCCACACTAAATCAAGTTCTTTGAATGAATTTATCAAAGCACTGGGATTATACTATGTATCTATCTATCTATCTATCTATCTATCTATCTATCTATCTATCTATCTATCTATCTGTCTGTCTGTCTGTCTGTCTGTCTGTATATCTATTTGAGAAGCTTCAAATATACCCGTTTTTATAGGAGAACAATACGAACAAAACAGCAGCCCCAAACGCACAGGAAAAAATAAAGCAGGAAAGTGAAAATGTGACAGGTAATTTAAATGAATAACATAGAAATAGCCAAGAACCTGTGATAAGTCGTACCAAAAGTTTCACAGACGTCATTAAGATACACAGCCTGGTATAGAAACATTACATTCACATATCGTAATCATTCTGACACAACATCTAATGAGTACAGGCTCAGTAGTTTACTAACAGACACGCGCTTTCGAATAAAGGGGTTTTATAGCGTGTTAATAGTCTGTATTACAGGTTGCGTGGACTTTGTGAGCATCCTGTGTGGGAGAGGGTGGTAGAAGTTCTGGGCTGAGCTTTTCCCAGCTCCTCCGTTATGTGTTGAGTTGGTGAAAGATTTCCAGTCCTCCAGACTGTCGGACAATACAGATCTGATAACACGAAAAAACAGACCCAGCTCCGGTTACTTTTGATGTCTGTATATAGTGTTTCATAAAAACCGTAATGTTTGATTAGTACTTGTTTTTATGCAACCGAATTCCCTCTAGACAAGTTAAAACCGAAAGGGACTGTTGACTCAGAGAGTAGTTGGTGATATTGCTGTTTAACTAAGGTAAGTCATTTTCTCTTTTTTTGTTCCTCGGTTTTTTTAAATTAATGTTATATGTTTTTTTTCTTGATTATTTGCGGTATAAATGTGAATGCTGTTGATACCGACTGAAATCCGTTTAGTTAAACGTTTAGCTCCTGAATTATACAACTAAATCTGAAGCAGGACTGAATAAGTATTGATTGTTCTCTTTAGCGTTTGGGGCAGACGGTCTGTTCTGCCAGGTGCACTGATATGGATGTGTGTTAGTGTCTTTAGATGTCGCTTCAGGGTTTAAGACGACACTCAGGTGCATTTAACGGAATCATGTACCAAAAAATCACAAATAAGTTTAAAACTTGCACAGATTAAAAAAAATCTTTTAAGCTTATTATCAGTGGCATTCTGCCAACTCTTGCTTAAAAATTAGGAAAAAGTACTCTCATTAAGGATTCTTATATTTAAAACATGAAACACTTATAAGTACAGTTATACCTAAGGAATCTATATGAAAGTCATATTATAGGTAATTCGAGTTGTGACTGTTAGTGCATGTAAAAAAAAGAAGCTAAGAAGCAAAATTCCTCAACAAACATATTATGATAAGTAGGAAATATGAATAAACTATGCATTCATATTTTTGTCTCCATTGAAGTTCAAGGAAAGGAATAGTATTAACTTGAAAACGTGACCATAAACAAAGGGAAGCCAGCATGCCAGGACACCCTTGTAAAAATGTTGGGCCCCCTTGAGAAAAGCTTACGTAAGACCTCGTCAGCTCCACTATAAGAGAGGCATGCGCTTACTTTGCATGCTCCATCGACTGCATTCTATTCTGAAAAATCCTTACTGGCTCAGCCCATAGTGTGAACAGAGCAGATAGCAATTAAGACAGGAAGGGAAGGAAGCATGGCGCCATCTATTGTACACTTGAGCCTTTGGAACGAGGCAGTAGAAGTGAAGCTTTATGCCTGAGTACTGTAAACCTGCAATTTAACATAATTATCAAATTATAATTTGTAAAAAAAGAATTTAATCCCAGCATGAATTGACACAAAATCATGTAGCCTTCAATACTGAGTGAGGGGAAAATCAAATGAATGCATCAAATATTGCATACATGATCAAGCCATTTATTAATTCCTACATGTGTTTTAGTGCAACTCTGGGTGATGGTGCATTTGTATTGAGATTGCTTGGCACACTAATTAGACCCAGATAAACGTCCTCAAACTAATCTTCTGGCGGCAATGTTTATACCCAAACTCCCTAGAAGCACTCAATATTAGGGGTTCAACAAAAATTGAGGTGAATATTTGTTCACATATATTTAGGTCTTATAGATAATTTTGCAAAAATCTCTTGCTTGTATTATGATCTAATTTGTCTAGACTGATTATATATAATATATCTAATTTACAGATTGTTATAGGTGCAAAATGTGGACTTTTCAGACAAGTACTTCTGAGCCATGTTTTAGCTGATTACAGTTCCACTGGGAAATTAGAAACTGTTTTCTCTACATTTTATATCTCCCTTCACCTTCAACCCCCACCCTTTGTCCTTTATAGTTATACAATTTATAACTACTTAAAAAAAGGGATGCATACATGCAGTATCAACAACATCTTTTTGTCAAAGATTTGTGGCTGTCTCGATTGGTTTTAATGTCAAAAGGTCTAGATTGCTTTGTTTTCTGCTTATTCGACTAACTTGTGCCATTTCAAGTGAGACACCGCATCCAAAGTGTGGTGTCACACACTTTGCCAAGCAGGAGCTTTTTTAGGGACCAAGTCACCAAATTACAGCTGACAGTGTAGTTAATTCCAGCCAAGCATTCATATTTAGGAACCGCCCAATGGTTAGAAAAAGAGAAGAAAAGTGAATGAACTTCACAATGGCAAGAGGATTGGAAGTGGAATGTCAATATTATTTGTTTTAATGAGAGTTTAGGGAAAAAAAGCAAAAAAGGCCTGTATTGGAGAGTTTCCTCTTTTAAAAACTAATGTCACTCAAATGGGTCAAAGACACACAAAGTCACTGGACATTGTTGCTCTGCTGGAACACCAGCATTCCATAATGGGAAGAGCACCGGAAGTGGAATGTCAATAATATTTGTTTTAATGAGAGTAAAAAAAAGAGCCATATATTGAATAATTGTCTGTTTTAACAACTGTCACTCAAATGCGTCAAAGGCACAGGAAGTCACTGGACATTGTTGCTCTGCTGGTAACTGAGGTTATATAAAGTTTGTCAGTTCATTGTTATTTATATGGACTAATAGGTTTTAATCCTTCTACACTTGGCATAGCACTGACAGTAACTATCCAATTATCATAAATGAATGTTGTTTTTGTCATTATTGGACATTCAACATTTCTTCCAATAATCAAATACCTTAACTATTTTTATCTGGCCAAATTAATGTTTTCGTGTGTGTGGATGTCTGACAGAAGTGTAGGTATGTTAAATAATATATAATGTAAGCCCTAGTTGAAGGGTGATTTATTTTAACCTCTAACAAGGTTGTTATTAACAAACACTGTTTTTTTTTCATTTATCACCCCTGCTTTGCGATCAATCTGCACTTGAGTTGAGTTTTACTTTGTGACTTGAATTTGAGTTTTGACTTGTGACTTGAGATGTCTTTGTTTTATGCAAAACCCTGACGTTTTATTATAATTGGGATGATGCTAGCAGTTATTACTTGGATCAACTTGTGAACGTCTTCCGTACTGACACGCTGTTGTTGTTTTACTATAGTAATCAGACACGCTTAGCTACGTAGAGAGGGTTTATTTGCTGGCTGCTCCATATGTCATTGTGGAAATGAAATATAATCCTAATGCCCTAATGTCTGGAGGTTTGTCTATAATAAATGGTTTGACATTCATGTTTGAAGTCCTCAGACTAGGTGGAGGGTATAAAAGATGTGTTAAATCTGTAAACTTTTATGATGAATGACGCCCAAGCTTGAAAGTTAAAACCATTCTTGTTCCAGAGTGGGAACAATGTGTACATGGTGTCTACACTGTGAGGTTTTTAAAACCTGCGCATTTGCATCGCTTTCAAATCATTTGCATGTTCATTGTCTTTTAAACCAGCTCTCTCTCACTATAGTTCCCATCACACTTCACTCTATTATACTTTTAGTCTGTTTTCATTTTCATTCTCTTACACACACCACTTAACCACTAAGATACAGTGCCTGGATGGGGTAACAGAAATAGTTGCCTGGAGCCCCTAGAGAAGGGGAATGTGGTTAAGTAATTACCAGGACAAACCATTTTTTGGTGTAACACTTGTCCTTTTGTTGGACAGGCCTTTTAGATCTAAAAATGTTCGTGTGCATTTGCACAATACATACATTTCTGAGAGACTTTACAGTCAGAACAAATAAAAATGTAGCTAGTCTTTGTGTATTTGGCATCAACTGACATCGCCTACTGATCAGATTCTTGACAGTCCACTGGACAGAATGTCTGTCCAAATTATAAAATACAATGGAAGTTTGCATTGTGCATTGTAGCTGATTACAATGTCTCTTGAAAAACGGTGTGTATCTCCTTTTTTAGAAGAATATATAGAATTATTTGCAATGCAGTGCTATAATGGTTCTAACGTATTTTGTGGACTGCAGGGCAAGAAAGATGCAGAGACCAGTGGGTTCGTTTTTCTTGGTCCCAGCATTCCTCCGGCCAAGCCGAACTGGGTGTATGGTATAATTTAGCTGCTATTTTTACAAATAGGAACACACTGTATAGAGATTCTTATTTAAGTCAACAGCATGAGAGAACTGCCTACTGTAGTTTTCAGTTTCTGAACAATGAGTTGAGTTTTGATTGATTTTAATACTGATTGTAATCACCAAACCATTAAGGCACTGAAGCAATGTGAAATGTTCTCGTTTCTTTGGTGGGATTTTAAGGGGACAAATCAAAGGTCCTGCCCTTGCACAGCCCAGCTGTATTTATTTTCTCAGCAAAAAGAACATTTTAACATAATACTTGCATATTGAGGTTAAGATTTTCATAGAATGGTGATAATATTAAATGTATGGTAGGATTTTAATGGATTTTCTACAAAAATAATTTTTAAAACATTTTAACACTTTAATAGTTTTTGTATGTTTTTTTTACCCCTTTTCCATTTATATTGTCTCTTTTTTGGCGCTGAACCAGATTGGCTTCACCTTTGTTTATTATATAAATCGCTTCTGCATGGCATGACTTTGGCCTATCTGAGACCTTTCTTTTGATGACTCTTATTGGTCTTATTGATTTTATAATCAATGCACAATCCCATTATTTCCTGGAGGAAAGTGAACCACATGGCTTAAGATCCATCTTGCTTTAAAAATTGTTTGTTTTTCCCGTCATTGCACTCATCAGAAAACCCGACAGCCCATTCAGATAAAAATATCTCACTATAGGGTTCCAGTGAACTCCTTGAAAGCACAAGATTCCCTCTGTCTCAAGTTAAACCAATAATATCCCCATATAAGGTTATTCTTTGTGGTAAAAAGGTGGCAGATTCTGATGCATCAATTCCAGGGCTCCGGATCATTTACCCTTGTCCAATTTTCAATTAGTTTAATAGGTAAGGTTAAATGGAGGGGTAAAAATTTGTACAATGGGGAGAAATTTGTGGAAGACCACCTTCATCACTAGCGCTAGTCAGTATGAATATTTGAGGGTGACATTTGGGTTAATTAATTCCATTCACTCATAGTGATATTTCGTATAATTGATAATCCAACTATATGCAAGATGTTGCTGTTATTCTGTAGGAATAAATTTGCTATCTATACTGGGCACTATAACCACTGTTCGCTTGCGTGGATCACCACATTGTACGGCAGTGAAAGCCTTAATAAAACCTGGTTTAAAATTCAGTTGAATTACTGTAGTATCAGCAGTGGTCCAGCAGTTTTCTTAAAGTCCTTTGCCACAGAGTGAATTGTTAGCTCATTCTTAATTCCTGTCACATTGAGACACAATCACCCTCAGCTGGAACATGTTCAGGCATGACATCATAAACTTGCTGTCCACTCTCCCAGACACGAACATACGGACTGAATGACAGAAATAACCCCACCTTCTCTTTCCTGTCTAATGAATAGCTTGTGTGTTTGTAAAGGCCTGTTAGACTTTTCCACTGCCACCACAAACTGTATAATCAATCCTGAGCCAGACACCCATATGAACACAAGTCGTCTCATATTTTCTTCATTCTACTATAAATTGGGAGTTTTTTTTTTTTTACAAGAATTAATATTCAAATTGCTTTTCTGACTATGAAATTGGATTTGGCAAAGATTAAATCAACACATTGATTTATGTTGGAGTTCCCACATGGTATAGGCCTGTGACACCTTACCCTTCTAACAGTGAATTATTATTATTATTATTATTATTATTATTATTACTATTATTATATAATGCTATGCATGCATATTTTGCCTTCCACACCAAAGTTAACTTCTTTGTGGGTGAACAGTTATTTGGGACATTTTTATGGTTTCAAAATGAATCTTAAACTCTAATCCCAAGACCGAAAAAAAGCTTTAGCACTACATCTGTGTAGCAAATTTATTTGTTTGTTTGCTCATTTTTCTCATACCCACTTATTGCACACATGTTCGGATTCCCCACTATTGCGTGTGTTGTAGAAAGGGGAAGGCACTAACTAATTCTATCTCTAACTGTAGAGTGTTTCTTCTGTTCACCTTCTTGTGCTGTTTATAAAGTGTCACAGCTAAACAAACTAAAGGGTTAGTCTTAGCTGAATTTTGAACTCATACAACACTAGGGTAAAAGTTTTTCTGTTGATTCACTTGAAGAGCATATTGATTCTTAGACATATGTCGTGAAAAGTGGGGGAAAAGAAATAGTTAAGATTAACTATATGTCTGTTTTGAATAATGTGATTATCTGAAAGATATCATTTGGTTATTGATGGTTATTGGTTAATGAGTCTATTTGGCCACATTGAAATATGGAAATAAGATTTTCCAGAATATCCATAAATAAGTTACCGGATTATGTGCATGTAAATATAAATAAAGCAATATAGATTTCCAGTGCAGGTGCAGGGATTGTTACCCTGATTGTTACCCAGGGATTGTCAAGTGGTCTAAACCCTCATGACTATTTGTTCCAAGGTTTCTGCTGAAACTGATGCTTAGCAGACATGCTGACTTTGCTGATATATGAGAAAAAAGCATTATTGTTGAAAAGAAGCTGGCCTGAGTTTATATAATACAGTAATATTGGGCAATATTATGATATTGCATTGTTCTCTTTTGCAGTGCAATTACATTTTCTGGATATCTGTTTACATATATCAATGAATTTTTCTTGTGTTTGGAAAGCTGCCAGCCAAGCATCCTTCCATTAACCCTTCCAACAATCTGCCATTCAAACCATAGTTTTATCAAACCTTTAAGAGTAGAATAATTGTTCAAATTATAAATGTTAATGTGACTTAACGGTTTTGGTTATATATCAGTTTCCCTTTATTCATTTCTATTTATGTTTGTTCCCACTTGCAGGTCTCAATATCTTAGTGATGTTGTCCTATTTCTCTCTTCTGCTGCTGTTGAGAGTGTCCAGTGTGACCTCGCTCTCACTTGCACTGCCCTTTGAGCAGAGGGGCTTTTGGGACTTTGGAATTGATGGGGATGAGGGTGGTATGACAGTAATGATGAGAGATGAAGAGGACGGCTCGGCTACAGAACCCCCAGATGTTGTGACTGATATTCCTATGTGTCCATTTGGGTGCCAGTGTCATCTAAAAGTGGTACAGTGCTCTGACCTTGGTGAGTAGAGTGTGTGAGTGTGTGATTGATTCTGAAGGAGAAAAAAAAGAAAAAACAACAACAAATGAGCTACACTCCTATAAATAAATATACAAAAAAAAAAGTATAAGTGAAAAATAAAAAGATATCACAAACACTTCTCTCAGGCAGCAGTTAAAATGTGACGTTCTTAGTATTTAGTCCAAGAGGGAGACATTTTAAAAAATACAGGCATTCTTTAGGGATTTACCCAAATAGCCTGGAGTAATGGTGGCCTTTGATGGCAAATGAGATCTTTCTGTATAATTTCCTTGCAAGCGTCAAGATGAAATTCCATGTTGATCTTGGGATAGACACCGGATATTTGACCAAAGTTAAAAGGAAATAGAGTGATGTCCTGCAGACACAAACATTGAAATGCTAGGCTTGAAAAGATTTTGGTTTTACCTGTACATTTCAGAAAAAAAATAATGGTTTGTTTATAACCTAGGCGTTTAGATGCTGAGACTGTAATCATTATTAACAGACGCACGTCAAACATAAGTATCTGCTGGAGGTTTCCCACTCTTACATAAGTAACTGTGTTTAAAATGATCACTATTACATTGTCTTTTTTAAAGTCTCTCCAAAAGCACTATTAATAACACATGCAGTGAGAATAGAAAATAGTGGGGAGTGAATGGGAAATGTCTTTTGCTTTATAATAAAGACATTGTTATACAAAACTGTTCCATCTAACACCCTCAAGGGATTTGCTGCTTGGTTAAACAGTAATGGCAACAAATTAAATAATCTACAAAACCGGGTTTAAATTTTCAGCTAAAGTAAAACACATCGAAAAACCATTAACCACCATTCACCATTCAAGTTAGATTAACATGTTATTTTTACCCATTTACCTTTTGAGCTATTGGATATGAACTGAAGCATCTCAAAGTTGCTGCAACTCAAAGCTCCATGTTCCCGGTACCGTACTGTCCTGGTAATACTATCTGTGTAAAATTTCTATGCACATTCACCCCGAGTCTGTGTGAGCTTCCTCTGGATTCTCTGTAACTAATACATACCAGTGGCTGAAGGACACACCTTCAGTGGTGTCCTACCTGAATCAATCCAACCTTTATTACTATCATAATGATGCCATGCATATAGAATCACTATTATAGAGAAACACAGTCTGACAGAGCACAGCATCACACTCCGATGCCTCATGCTGTGGGAATAGATGATATTTCTAAAGCAAGAAACTTAATGAACAAATTTCAACAAGTCTCCTTGGTGTGGGGTGCGAGTCTCACTAGTGCACTCTCTGACCATCCAATCAAAATGCTGCTGAAATCGGCACCGACCAGGAATTATGATACTGAATATGAATGACATTAATTATCTCTTCATCATGACACCTGTTGTTGGGTGGGATGTATTAGCCTGCAAGCAAACATTTCATTCAAAGTTGCTGTGCTAAAAGTAGGTAAAATGAGCAAGTGAAATTTGATTTTGACAAGGGTCAAATAGTGACGGCCGGTCTAGCGCATTTTCAAAACTGCAGCTCTTGTGTGGCAGAGTAAAGCACAGTATTGATCAAAAGAGGTCAAAGGAAGGAACAGAGGTGAACTAGTGACAAGATTATGGGTGGCCAAGGCTAATTGTTGCATTTGGGATGTGAAGGATGGCCTGTGTTTTCTGATCTTCCAGACAAACTACTGTAGCTCAGCTTGCTAAAGAAATATATAATGCCTATTTTAAATTTAAAGCAGTTAGGTTATGGAAGAAGCCAGTAATGTGTCTGAATTATTTCAAATATAAGCCAGCATTTGGAGCGCAGATTTGTGGGACATTGTGGTTGGTTTGTAGTAGGGTTGTAATTTAGTTTTTGCTTGTGGTTGGAACCCAGCTGGACTGTGATGACTTGTTGAATATCCATGAAACACTATGCCAGTACCTTGGCTAACTGTTGAATTTCTGGAGTAGCAGGTGGGACACCAGCTAAGAAACATATAAAGGTGCTTGCAAATAATATCCAGATAATATATAGAAGACAAGGGGCACGGTGGCTTAGTGGTTAGCACGTTCGCCTCACACCGCCAGGGTCCGGGTTCGATTCCCGTCTCGGCCATGTGTGTGTGGAGTTTGCATGTTCTCCCCGTGCCTCAGGGGTTTTTTCTCCGGGTTCTCCGGTTTCCTCCCGGTCCAAAAACATGCACGGTAGGTTGATTGGCACCTTGGAAAATTGTCCCTAGTGTGTGAATGAGTGTGTGAATGTGAGTCTGTGTGCCCTGCGATGGGTTGGAATTCCATCCAGGGTGTATCCTGCCTTAATGCCCATAGACGCCTGAGATAGGCACAGGCTCCCCGTGACCCGAGGGAAGATCGGATAAAGCGGTAGAAGATGAATGAATGAATGAATGAATGAATATATAGAAGACAAAGCTTTAGAAATTCACTATGCCTAACCAGGCTTAAAATATACAGTATATATAGAACAACCCCAAAATGGCTGATTTTTGCAATTCTATGATTCAAACACACAAACAGCCAATTACTAAGCCAGCACTCCCTCCAGCTACTGCATAATTATGACTTACTTTTGAGAAAAAGTGTTCTCTAATAAGGTGAATGGTATTTAATTTTCCTCTGGGGTATTTCTGACCCACTTCAAGCCATAAGCATAAGGTAACATTTACAGCACTGGAAATGACTGCTATTAAACAGAGGCTGAGACACTTGTAAAATTCATTCCACTCTACTGGGGGTCATGAATATCCTGGTGCGTTTTTATGGTATTGAAAGTTTTAAGTGCAGCACAGTTTAATACCAGTATAAGTGACTAGTTTTTTTTCTGTTGCCTTTAAAACAGACAGTTATGGTTTGTCCTGAACAACAATAAGCTATTATTCACAGTAAATATCTTAGCAGAGTGTGGCAGTGGCTGTCATGCAGGGTGTTACATTTCATTTTTATTTTATTTTATTTTTTTGCTTTTTTGCTGATACAGAAGAGGCACTGGCAAATGAGCTTCTATTCCAAATCCAAATCAGCTGGAGAGCATATGGTCAGCTATGATGTGCAAACGCTTGCATATTTTAGTGTGGAACAAAACGAAACGAATGTTGACACAAGGGATAGCTGACAGTTTTGACCATGTTGGGAAATTTGACTGGTACAAAAAATAAATTAACAAATCAAATAGCCTAAAGGTTTCCTTTTTGCAACTGATGTTAAGGTTAAGGTTAGGTTTAGCTCTAGGCACAGCATTCATTTTCATTGATAATTAAGTCTAGAGGAATGTCCTCATTAGAATGTTGTGCTTGTGTATCTGCACGGGTTCAAATGTGCATCAAGTTTCATGCATGTGTTTACCGTGTTTATGTGTCTCTGTAGTGCTGTAAAATATAATAAAACACAATTTATGTTTAGGTTTGTCTTCAGTCCCTCCAAACATCCCCACTGACACCAAGTTGCTTGACTTGCAGAACAACCACATTACAGAGCTGAAGGAGAATGACTTCAAAGGTCTCAGTAACCTCTATGTAAGTGACACTGACAAGCTGCACGCTGAAAAACAGACCATGATGAGGAATAGTTCTTAAAACTAATTAGGGGTTAAAGGCCTGATGGACAGATACATAGATGGCAAGAAATATGTGGGAGGAAAGATGACAAAACAATCCAGCAGGATGTTGAGACAGACCATGTTGTCTTTCAGCAGAATGCCCCTGCTGTTCTAAGAGGGTGGGTTTCTGCCAAACTGAATATTTTAGTTCCGTCCAAACACACAGCCGAGCTCTTTTTCTTCCTTCTTAGTTATTTAGAGACCCAAACTCAATATTTAACATGGCAAATCTATGAAATAAGAATATACTATAAAATGGCATTAATTTAACACACTACATAAATAGGGCTATTCAAGGGTACATTTGTTATTTAAGTGTTTGCGCTTTCTAAGGAGGATTTACCTCGAAACCTTCTGACAGGGAATCCCTTTTGCTTTCTCCCAAAGAAAGGCTACTATTTGAAATTTTAACGATAATATCCCTGTCAATTTATCAGCTACACTAATTATAAAAGCATATAACTTTGGGCACTTTTTTCTGTCCTTGCAGGCTTTGTCATTGGTCAACAATCATATCTCTAGAGTGCATCCGAAGGCTTTTGCACCTTTAAAGCATCTACAGAAGCTTTACTTTTCCAGGAACCTGCTGACAGCGGTGCCCAAAAACTTGCCACCCTCTCTGGTGGAGCTGCGCATCCATGAAAACCGCATTAGGAAGGTGCCTGCAGGAGCCTTCGCTAACCTTGGCACCATGAACTGTATAGGTCTGGAGCTCCACTCACTATTATGCGGAACAGTGGCTGCACTTTGTGTCAACTATTCCCATTTTAGATGGAGACTGTTAGTTTTTGGTGGATGCTCTGACTAATTTTTGACCATCCCTCGAAATTTTCCTTTCAGAGATGGGTGGGAACCCGATTCCGAATGGTGGCTTTGAGCCCGGAGCATTCAATGGTCTCAAACTCAACTACCTGCGCATCTCAGAAGCCATGCTAACCGGTGTGCCTAAAGGTGATTAGCTGAGTCACATATTTATTTTATTTGATATTCACAGGTTCATATTTGTCTACCTAAATGGATGAATATGCATGCTTAAGGGTGAAGTTAATGCATGCACGCTCTGATTTTCATTCATTTGCTCACAATACGAAACACGTGCCTGTTCCTGCTGTATTGTAATTAATCACTCCTCGCTCAGATCTCCCGGACAGCCTTCACGAGCTCCATTTGGACCATAACCAAATCCAAGCAATTGAGTTGGAAGACCTGAGGCGCTACAAACAACTATATAGGTCAGTCACACACTCCTCTTTGGCAGCGTTATCATGGAATGAGGCAACAGTGTGTTTCCTTTGCAACAGTGCCATCTATTGTGCAATCCAGATACATACGCAGAGAAATGACAGCAGAATAAAAAAAAAATACAACCAAGATTTGACTAAAAACCTGTACTGTTTTGCCACAATTAACAATGCAGGAGTTCATTTAGAGCAGTGGACTTAAAAGATTAATTGTATTTAATGAAGCTCAAACCTTTTTTTAAGTTCACTGGATTTACATGTCTGTGTGTTGTTTACTTTAACCAGGTAGCATTCTGTACTGTTTCTCGCAATAATATATTTTTTGTGCTTTTTTTTATTGTTACCAGACTTGGCCTGGGCTTTAATAGCATTCGCAACATTCAGAGTGGCAGTATGTCCTATTTGCCAAATCTGAGAGAACTGCATTTAGAAAACAACCACCTGACTCAAATCCCCAAGGGTCTGGCTGACATGAAGTACCTGCAGGTGAGTGGAGATGGTACAGGGAGTTTGTAACAGCACAGTGAAGTTTGGTATGGTCTCATCTGCACTAGGTCAAATCTGCCACTGGAGATGTTAGGAACAGGGTTGGTTAGGAACAAGGTTAAAAACAGCACAGTGCTGCAGTGAAGGAGGCAGGACAAGAAAGCTGCCTCAAGAAAAGCTTGACCAAAATTAATCTTAATACTGAAGTAAATTCAATCTTACAGGTGGTGTACCTCCATTCCAACAACATAACCAAGGTAGGCGTGGATGACTTCTGCCCTCGGACTTATCACACAAAGAAGAGCTTCTACCATGGAATTAGTCTTTATGAAAATCCTGTCCAGTATTGGGAAGTTCAGCCGGCAACTTTCCGCTGTGTTAGTGACCGCTATTCCATTCATTTTGGAAACTACAAGAAATAGATAGACTCAGGCAAAAACAAATAAGAGAAGCGATGAATATTGAATAATATCACAATTTAAATCAAGAGAGGAAAGAATTTGAGAAGACTAGGGAAGGGGATACGATGCACAATGTGTTTAGATTAGAGTTGTGTTGATGCAGAAGTTGCATGAAAGTATTTTAATATAGAATGTCTTTTCTATGATTTTACAACTGTATAGCCTAAGAGTACAGCCTGGCTACATACCAAGATATATTCACTCAACCAATCAATGAATTGACAAACAAAAAGTGCCTTTCTGTTTTTATAACTGTTATTGTTCACCAGATATGTCTAGTAGTAATTCATCACTTTATTATTATTATTATTATTATTATTATAAGAGAGAAATTATACAGAGATTTTAATGATAAGGTGCTCTTTGTGTGTGGACCAACCTATATGATTTTCTTTAAATTCACCGTATTGCTTCTTGTGCTTTTAGCATCTCTTCCTGAGTAGGTGTAATAACTGGGTACTGTATATGATGAGAAACTACTTGTCTTATATGCAGTTTGTCAGACCCCCCCCATGTCCCATGTGTTCATTCAGTGTCTTTACTGAGCCTACAGTTGACCTATTCTGATGTACTGTTTTGCACATTGCCTCTTTATATTACAGATGGTAGTTCTGGATGGGTTGAACCTGTCCCATGCTTGTACCCTGCTTATGTTATGCATTTTGAGAGTAAAATAAAATTCTTTATGACTAAATGGTCTACAATTTGTGCATATCTATCTATCTATCTATCTATCTATCTATCTATCTATCTATCTATCTATCTATCTATCTATCTATCTATCTATCTATACATATATCTCTGTTCTATAGGTTATAATATCTATAAGTACTATTGTAATTGATATAACCATTATACAATTAACAATTATTAGATATTAAATAAGTCAGAGAATAATAATAATTCACTCAGAAGAAAAAAACAAGCAAAAAAACACCTAAGTATATGTGACCTATATAAAATTATGCCACCTGAGTATGACCCTGGGGGCCAAATCTCATAAACTCTCAGATTGAATATGTCATCTTTGCTGACATGTATAAAATATATCGCCTTCACACAGTTACCAAAGCCTGAAATGCACTTGAAACATCCTAAAATATGGGATTCATTTCAAATCGGGTCATTTTGCCTGGCCTTTTCTTTTCCCATGTGGCTCACAGACGTTTTTTTCACCCAAGCGTTTGATATATATATATCTATATATATATATATATATCGATATATATTTGTTATTCTTTTTATATATATATATATATATATATATATATATATATATATATATATTCTGATTATTATGAAGTTTCTCCTTTGCCTTACTGTGAGCTAAATAGTTTAAAACAGATTTATTTATAATTTACAAAATAACCTTATATTGCATGTATAAAATTCTAAATTTTTACATCATTTTGCCAGTAAAACACTCTAAATAAGAATGAACAAAATGATTAAAGATGCATAACTATTGTACATTGACTACATTACTGGAGCTCTATAACCATGCAGAATATCCTTATCATAAGGAACTCCTTATCATGCTACTTTATATACACAAACACACACAACATATATACACCGGACATTCATACTAATGGGTCAGGCACTGAAATGTAGCAGGACAGACATATACACTATGTACTGCATGGTAATATGATTATGGGTCTTGACAGATTTAGGTCTTGCAGTGCTGCAACAACCACGTGCACTAGGGATCCCAGTGGAGTGGATGATTTTTGGGGAAACCCTCAATCAGTCCTGCATCTGCTTCCAAAATAAAAAAGTGGCACACTGGCAGTACGCAGGTGTTTGTGTCTGGAGGCTTAATTGAGTGTAATCATTTTCTCGGAGTAGGTCACATTGCTCGTTTCGTGAAAATGAAGTAGTAAAGTTGTGTTTCCCTACTTCACCACAGGGGTCGCTAAATCGCTCCAGCACACACCTGCTGCAAGCGCGCAACGGAGCCTACGCGTGATAGTGCACGCGTTTCCACATCAAAGCTGTTTCTTAAGAAGGCAGACTTGCGCGTGGGAAATATACTCACGTGCACACGTCAGATTGGAAAACAGTGACGTAATACAATGCAAATAACAATGCACGCGCGCAAATCACAAAACTCCTACACTCTTCCAATTCTGGAATGAGGCAACGGTGCGAAAGTGATTCGCCTGCTTTGAGCTGTATCCGTGCAAGTGGATCTGGCAAGGGGAAAAAAACATTTATAGGGAACATTACTGTAAGGCGACTTGTGTGCCAAGATTCCTCTTTTCCGCTACTGCACTCTCTCGTACAGCACATGCAGCACCGCGGACTGAGCTGTTGCTTCCCGGTGAGTGAGTGAGTGAATGAATGAAGGCGCGTCACTGCGCTGGTGCCTCAACATGGCCGTTAGCGCGCAGGTCTGTGTCAGCATGCAGGGCATGGACGCCTGATCAGCGACGCTTTCCATTGCTAGGATGTTCCAAATGGAGGCTGTGCGCATACGGCTTTAATCTCGACATGATCACCGACAACCGATAAAATCACAGCCTCCAGTGATTCGGTCTCACATGAAGGCCGGTGCAGGAGCCTCGGACTGGATTTGAGAGGTGAGATCAGGAGCAGGCGGATCATTAACATTTTATAAAACCCCTAAGTATTTTTTTTTTTTTTACATTAAAGATTTAAAACTATTACGTATTACTTTTTCTGCTTTTCTATCTTTATTATTAATAGTAGTAGCTTTTATTGTATTATTTAATTATGTATTATTGATTGTTAGTATTATTGATTTCTGTAAGTCTTAATAACAGTCGTAAATGTTTATAACGATCGTATAGGTTTTACAGTGTTTAGTTGTGCACTAGTGGAAGAGGATGCTGAGCACTCTGCTTAGTGTTGATGAGTACACAAGTACTGGGTCATATGTTACAGTCTTGCTTTATACACTTATGCATATAAATGAACACACGCACATACATACACAACCCACTAGAAAGACACCCAAAAGTTTGTTTAATTCTGTCAATAAGTATATAATGCTAATGTAAAAAACTCTATATTAAAGGGCCTTAATATGAAAAAGACAAGGAAATCATATTTAATCTAGTCTGTTAAGGGTTTGTCATATTCATATTCATGCTCAGTCAGACCAATACACATTTGAAACATATGTATTTATCACAAAGATTCCAGTATTAAGTGAATTTGACTGAATAAATAACTAATGCAATTTCATAAGCTTTCAATGAGAATATTTTTACACTGTATATAGGTTCCAATGAACATTTTAGACTTAGATTTAGAAATACTTTATTGATATTGATTGGGAAATTATTGTGCAGCAGCAACTTAAAAGTAAACAAACTTACCACAACAGACTGATAAAATATATCCCACATCCTGCTGCACACATTGAATGATCTGAGCTTCTTCAGGAAAAAAAGTCTTCTCATCCCCTTATACACAGTGTCAGTGTTGGTCCTCCAGTCCAATTTGTTATTCAAGTGAACGTGCAAGTAGCTGTCCACTATTCCAACTTTATCATCCATGATGGTAATGGATTTCATCACAGTTTGGCATTTCTGAAAGTCTACAACCATCTCCTTGCTTTTCATGATGTTCAAGAGCAGATGGTTCCAGAATTCTGTCCAGAAGTCCTCTGTACTTGATACTGTCCATCCTTAATAGAACCCACAACTGCAGAGTCTTCTGCAGGTGGCAGGATTCAGAGTTGTATTGGAAATTTGAGGTGTACATGGTGAATAGAAATGGAGAAAGGTCAGTGCTCTTGTTCTGTGACCACCACATCAGATAGGGATTTCCCCAACCTAACAAACTGGGGCCTGTCTAGCAGAGGACACAGTGGACATTCTGACACCCATCCTGAGCAGTTTCTCACTTGGTAGAAACGGTTGTTTTGATTAAAGGCACTGTAAAATTAAAAAAAAAACATGATTCTCACAGTACCACTATAACCATTTAGGAAAGAGGGAGCCCGTTGCAACAGGTAGATGGCAGCAGCATCCACGTCCACGTGAGTCTGGTAGGCAAGTTGTAGTGGGTCCAGGGAAGTTTTAACAAGTGGTCATAGGTGTGCCGAAACTTTCATGACATGTGACATCGGTGTGATTAGTCTGAAGTCATTGAGGCCAGAAGGGATGGCCCTCTTGGGTACACAGGCTGTTTTCCATAGCACTGGTATTCTTTCTTGTATCAGACTCAGGTTGAAAATGTGTTGTAGGATACCAGACACCTGAGCAGCACAAGATGCTGCTTCTCACCTGTTTAGATGTCACAGTCACTGAAGTAAGTGTGATGCCTTGAGAGGAGAGTTGTTCTGGTGTTCTAGGTAGTTGCTGCTGAAGGGGTTGTGGGTGTTGATGTTGATTAGATGGTATGAGGAATGGTCCTAAGTGAAACGTCATTCCTGGCCACACATCTCTGATGTTATTCTGCTGAGTCTTTGCATCCCCTCAGTTTCACCTTCAGTTCGTGCTGAATACATTTCAGTTCACAAGAGCGCTAATTCTTCTGGCCACAATGACTTTAGACCAATCACACTGACGTCACTTGTTCACAAAACACATTCCAATCTGTAGGTTCAAACCAATAATGCAAGATGCATCCTGTTACCTTTTTTTCTCACATTCGTTGTGGAGATAGACTGCTGTTAAATCTGCTTTATCCCATACCACTTTTCATTGTCGTGACCTAACTGAGCTTTTTGTTCAGTGCATGTCTCATTAAGTATGCTCCTAATCACTATCTTTTTTTTATGCTCAGTGCCGTGATGCATTGCTGTGGCCGGGCTCTGGACTCTCCCTGTACTCTGGCTCTGCTGGTGGGCTTCCAGTTTGCATTTGTTCTCTATTTCTCCTTGGGAGGCTTTCGTGGGCTTGTCTCTGTGCTGGTGCACTCCTCAGAACCCGAGTTTGACTACTCTCGACCTCACGATGTCTACACCTAACCTGAGCCAACTCAGTTCTTCCTTGCTGGACCCTCATTCCAGCGGCGCCCCACATCAGGTCAGAGGCTGCTTGCTGCCATCACCACTACTTGGTGAGTCGCCTGTTTTGAGAGGCATCAGAATGGTTCAGGTGTTCATGTAATAGTTTTAATATACAATTTATTTTGGTTTCATTGTGTCCAGTGGGTCCCGTGTCTGTTCACCTATCTTCCTCAATATCCCTGGATGAGATAAAAGAGAAGAACCCACTGGTGACTCCAGGAGGACATTACCGTCCTCCAGACTGTGAACCGAGGCACCACACAGCTATCGTGGTCCCTTACCGGAACCGACAGAGCCACCTACGGACACTTCTGTATCATCTCCACCCATTCCTACAGAGGCAGCAGATTCACTATGGTATCTACATTGTACACCAGGTATCTCACATTTAATGTGAATCTATTATGTCTTTGAAGAATGTCATCATTTGATAACTGTTTGTTAAGTTAGATCTCTCTACCTGGTCTTTAAAGCTTTCTTTTCTAACATGTTTCTGTTTTATCAGTCAGGAAACTCAACATTTAACCGAGCAAAACTTCTGAATGTGGGAGTTCGGGAAGCTCTGAAGGAGGAGGACTGGGGTTGCATCTTCCTTCATGATGTCGACTTGCTTCCAGAAAATGACCACAATATTTACACTTGTCACCCACAGTACCCCACTCACCTCTCTGTGGCCATGGACAAGTACAGATACAGGTATCAACATTAAGACAGCTTGCCTCAGTATATCCGCGCTTTCAGAGTGCTATAAAAAGTGTTTCTCTCTTGAAGGCTTCCATACCCTCAGTACTTTGGAGGAGTATCTGCTGTCACTCCAGACCAGTACCTCAAGATGAATGGCTTCCCAAATCAATATTGGGGCTGGGGAGGAGAGGATGATGATATTGCTGCTCGGTGAGGACCAAGACATGTGAACATGCAATCAACAGCCATATGAGAAATGCATCATGTGGAACAAGTGTGAATGTGCTGCATGTTGTGTCTGTCTTTTACCTCTCTTTCTGCATTCTGCTCTCACTGACCCTCTCATCACCATATCCTTTACCACTGCATCTCTTCACAACTCCATGATCACTCCTGCATATCTGAAGGGTCAGTAAGTACACGCATGAATGACCAGCACTAATGTTCCAGGCTTCAATTTTTTTTCTTCCTACCACTGGGTGTATAATTGAGCGTGTCGAATGGAAAGTGTTCAAAAATTGAAGCTTTGAATATTTAGATTTGGGTTTAGTTTTGAGAAGTGGGATTTTCTTGAATAATGTGGTGCCAATTTCAGTTCTTTTTCCATGATTATACACTTTATCAGGAACACCTTAATCATACTGGGCAGGACCTGATAATATTGATCTCAAAATGACATTGATTCCTGCTTTCAGAGATTTCACCCTTGTGTTAATAATACCCGTTTGTGATACTAGTACATGTTGTTTTTAAACCAGGTTGAGACTGTAACCATGAAATGCAGTCGCATTTGGACAAGTGTCTGCCAAAAAAAAAACCTTTATACCCTTAATCAAAATACAGTGTTGAAATAAGACAAGATTAATAGCTCTGTGCATTCATGTTTTTGATGCCAAATTCAGTCCCAAACAGCTGCATTCTGTGGCAAGACTTATCGGACCATATGTTATTAATCTTTTTTTGTCTAAGCCTACTTTTAATATCTGATTCCTGTTCAGAAAGAATTTTTCAAAAATCTTTGATCTGCATAGAAAAGCTTATAGTGAAGGGTATTTGGATTACTGCAATATTCCTGTCATCCTTAAATTATCTGGCCATTGTCATTTACATGCTTACAGAACTATCCCAATATTTCTTTTTAGAATTCTAGACACTGTTGTAAATAGTCCATGAGATCTCTGAAATAATCGAAAAGATCAGATTTTTTACCCATTCTAGTGTTTCAGGTAAACATTAACAGAAGTTTATGGCCTGTATTTGAATGAATTGCATGAAAGTGCATGAAAAATCAGGTATATACAAAAGGTGTTCCTAATAAAGTAGTAGTGTGTCTGTAATATCAAGCTGCTCCATGGTCCTCATAGTTCCTGGCTTGCTAGTATTTAGGAGGCTGTTTCTGGTCATGATATTAAAAAAATCCGTTTTATAAATGCTGATGTCTTCTAATGAACCAGATTACTTTGAAGGGATACAGAGGAAAGTAATCTTCAGTTTTGGTTTTACAGTAAAAAAAAAAGTCAAACACCCAAATACTCACCAAAAAACCCTACCATCTTAAGGCACATCTGCTTTGTGACTTAGATTTGGGTAGGTTTTGATAATTTGATCGTGTCATTCTTGTGAGCGGGTTCACGCTGCACTATTTTTGGACTTTATATGAAATGTGCAGCTTGTCATGTTTGCACAGATGCGTTCCTGTTTTAGACCTCTCTGATCTGAAAGTGTCCTCCTTTGCCCTCCAAATGACATTTTATTTTATTTCTTATTATAAGGTACTTATTAAGTACCTTAGAGAATATCGATTATTACCAATTGTCTCTCTTAGTCATGAAGATAAGCTAAATAGCTGTCAAATCAATCATTTTACAATTTAACAGCTATTTGCTGCTACATTTTCTCCACACATTACATGGTATCTTCTCCAGTCCACTTTCTTCTGCATTGCTGCTTTCATACTTGTAATTTATGATGTTTCCTCAGCGTTCGTCTATCTGGGATGAAGATTGTGCGCCCTCCTGTTGCTGTGGGTCATTATAAGATGATTAAGCATAAGGGAGACAAGGGTAATGAGAAGAATCCAAGAAGGTAATCATGCATTTAAGATAGAGTTGTGTATGATCTGGAAACAAAAGGACTTGTGTTTATTTGACTTTTACACATGTGCAAGCAGGTTCTTGCATATCGTGGGATTTGTTAGCATGGGTGTGAATTCATGTTCAGGTTATTTACAACAGGCATTCCTTTATATAAACCTTTTATTTTGGTTAGTATTGTGTTGACGTCTACAATTTGGGAAACAGAATCAATAAGATTTTAGCACAAACATGCAACAGAAGTACAACACAAACTACAGGAATAGTTAAGATAAGGGTTGGGGTTCCCTCAGTCCTGCACACGCCTCTTCATGGATATGTTTTCCTCCAATCATGTAAATTGATTAGATTCAAATATCACAGTGCAATATGTTTCTGCTCTACATGTCTTTTTCACCCCTCTCCTTTCATTTCCTCGTAGGTTCGACTTGTTAAAGCATACCAGGTTAAATTGGAGATCAGATGGACTCAACTCTCTCACGTACGAGCTCCTGACCAAAGAGTTAGAGCCGCTCTACACCAACCTGAGTGTCAACATTGGGGACGATCCTCACCCCCCACCGAAAAAGGCTGTTCTGCCTAAAAATGACTCGTATTCTGCATCAAGACCAAAAGAGAATGAAAAGGAAACACTGGGAAGACAGTCGACTCAAGCTACCAAATTGGAGGACGGTCACTTGAAAGCATCAAATAAAAGTTCAGACCCGGGTCCGAACGCTGGCGCACACCAGGAAATTGTCTGATGACTTGGGAAAAGTCCATAAAGCATCAGCGCTAGAAGTGGATTTGTGCTGCGCTATGCTTTGTATACTTTTTAATATCATTGAATTTTGCACTGAGGTGAGCTTGTGGGTAAGTTGAATTATTGCACTGAATGTCTTCATTGGCATGGTGTCATTTGCACAGACCTTTGTAGAAGAATTACCTGACGATCTCGTTGCCACGGAACTCATCTGGTCGTGAACCAAGTTAAGCATTCATGAGAATTACGTGCTCATGTGTGATTGTGCTGTAGAGACATTTGCACCAGTCTAGTCCTGTGTGCGTATCCAGCCAGCTTTCGGTTAACTGCTAATCTTCACACATACGTGTGGGTTCTGTCTCGATGTGCCTTTTCTTGCTCTAGAACCAGTTTGTCAGCATTTTTTTTTTTACACATGTTCTTAATCTCAAAACGACAAGCATATTAGTGCACACTTGTGAAGGAGTAATAGGCTAATAAATGCTCTGAATTGCTGCTGCTCGTATTTTTCATCAACATGCAACTTTCTTGTGCTTGAGCAGATTTGTTAACACTGTGCACTATTTTTGGTCTTGCTATGAAATGTGCAGTTTCTCATTTTTGCACAGATTTGGCCCAGTTTTAGACCTCGCTTATCTAAAATTACCTTTCTTTGCCATCCAAATGAGGTTTTTTTTTTTAATTTTAGGTAACAATTTTATTTCAAGTACTCTAGAGAATATCCGTTATTACCAAGTGTCTCTCTTAGTGAGGCAGTCATAAAGATAAATAGCTGTCAAATCAATACACATTTAACAAATGTATATCTTTTAAAGTTAATGGTTTCCTGTTTATCATTATAACATGAAGTGAGTTAGTTTTATTTAAGATATTTTATAGATCTGTTACAGTATCTTGAGTTATCACAGTTTGGTGCATCGGTTTATTGCAGTTCTCATGGAACGTATTGAAGCATCATAATCATTGCTACGACCTTTGTGCAAAAGCTATACTTATTCTGTAGAAATGCCCAAGCAGACATTTGCCACGTACAAAAATATGGTGTAAATCTAGTTACAAAAAATAGCATTACAAACTTATAAGGATAGGATTTCAAATATTGAATCTGTCTAATTCCTTTCTTTCTAATTCTTTCATTTCTGTAAAATGATGTTTTAATTGTGTAGTCTACTCAAAGAGGGCATATAGAACTTTCTCTATTTGTCTTGTATCTGGCAATATCAAAAAGTGGTTATGTGAATGTACTTCATGTTCTCTGTCTGTCTCAATTTGGAGCTTTTTCTATTTGGCAGGATTTAAATATAAAGTAATGTAACAAGGCCCTGCATAAAAATAATAAACCCATACTTGTTTTTTTTTTTTAATCACACCTTTTATTAGAATACAGCTGATTAGCTACTTGCAAATTTATGGCATAGGTAATTAAAGTCAAATGTGAAAACGCTTATATATATATATATATATATATATATATATATATATATATATATATATATATATATATATATATAGTATATATATATATAAAATCACCACAATCTATTAAACAATATCTATTTAAACAATATTATCTATATTATCTTAAATACGTACACACAGCTTGGTGTGTAAGCATGTGTCCCAAAAATTGATTTCTTTATATTGTATTTGCGAGATATATAATATATTTTATTTAATACAGTAGTTTTGTATGAGATGTTTAGAACTAGGTTTAAAATGCAGATTAGAAGATCATACTCAATTAATTTCACAGATGCTTAAAGTTGTAGTAATTATTATATTTGTGATTTAAAGAGATTGATTTGCTTTTTTTTTCCCCCTTAAACCAGTGAGTTCATATCTTCTGGAAGAATGTTACATTCTATAGGCATCTTCACAAACCTTAATAATGGGGTATCAAATATACAGAAGCACCACTTAAAGTTCGGATCTTGGATTCTCTGCTGTTTTAGAGTAGAATAAAGCTGTTTGGATACAGAGCACATTATAGTAGTGTGAATCAACAGTTTGCTTGGACTCTAATTAGGAGATTGCTGGATTGAAGCTTTGATAGAACCCTGATTTACCGATGACTAGTGAAATTAGTTGATGCTCTGTTCCTGGGGGATTACAGATGTGCAATTGCTTCATGTAATTTCCATTCAACATATGAATTATATAGATAAATAAATGATGCTGAAATGACTGACTCTGGCAATTATTATAATAGTCTTTAGCTATTATAGGTTTGGAATTTAGATAATGCACATTCACATATGCACATTTGATTATGCATCTTATGCTCATGCCTCACTTTAAGGAGAGGCTGGTCTAAACTGATCTTCACTGGTCTGGGATCTGGTGCTTTCCAGGTCCGGTCCATCCGTGGCAAGAGTTTTTTCCGAAATTTCTTCATGCTGACCATCAGCACTAGTGCCCTAAAAAGAAATAAAACGATTATTCCATTTAATAATCAAATTCCCACTGGCAACAGGAGTATAACTAAGACGATGAAGGATATTTACTTCACACCCCGGTGTCCTGCTGCGTTCACTAGTTTCATTTAGTTTGCCTGTACATGGTGAATTCAGGCACTGCACTTTTCCCCAAGCGCTGAGACGCTGCTGGCCCTCCTGTGAGCGTGCTGTAGGGTTAATGTGAACTGGTGGAATATATCTTGGTAAGTCCCATGTTCCCTGGAATGAGGTCCCAGGACATTGACGCTGAAAAAACAAGTCATTCCAAGGAACGAGTGTATTAAAGCTGAAAGGATAAACACTTAGTTGCAATGACAAAAAGGTAAAATGTGATATTTATTTATACTGGACAGCATCATAGATCATCTATATGACTATTAATGACATATAGCGGTTACTATATAGTATGCACAGACATTCACTGGGACTAGGGCGAAGGGGAATGATGAAATCGGAAATGTAGAAATACCCTAAATGGGCAAAGGGAGATGATACAAATCTCCAGGCGGACCTGAATACATGATTAAACCCTGGAGCTATGATACAACAGCACTATCTGCTGTGCGGCACCAAGCTGTCAGTGTGATATTACTATAGTACTGAATAGTGTGTGTGTGGGATCATCAGTTCTATTACTACTGGAGGGCCAGAATTCAGCACAGACTTAATTAAACATTGAATTAAGTCACATTTTTAAGCAGAGAAATCAGAAAACTGTCCTCCAGCTGTAGAACCGATATCTTCGTGGTGTGTTTGCCTGTTTACATTTATGTTTATTTCAAACCTTTACACCAGGAAGAAGGTGTCCTCTATCTGTGGCTATAAATACAGTGTGGCCCTCTGCTGGTGACGGTGTCTAGAATAAATCCACAACATATTTCAGACACAGCAGGTAAATATGAAATTATATGTACAGAATGTGTGCAGCAAATAAATAGAAAGGCTCTGAGCAGCGTATGTGCAAGAGCTAGTTAGCAAGCACGCACACATACATTATATATATATATATATATATATATATATATATATATATATATATATATATATATATATATATATAATATATATATTATATATATATATATAGACAGACAGGTAGATAGGTAGAAAAGAAATTTTAAAAAGTCGATTTTTATTTAAAGTGATGCAACGTATCCAGCGAACTTACTTTTTTGTATTGTTTTGGTACAGTCCAGTTCTGGAGGTTTTTCGCAGTGAAAGCGCCGTCATACTGTTATACAAAGGAAGAAATATAAATAATAATATGATATAAAGTTGGACGTAAAAAAAACGTCTAATTTTTTACTAATAAGCAAATTCGCTTCGTAATAAGAACTATAATATTTAATCTTCACCATATTATAATTGAATATTTTTACTACCTGATTTGCGGAGTAATTAGTCGACATATTTAGTCCGCCGACTGACTGCCGTCTCTTAGCAACCAGACTAACACACAGCAACCAATCAAATCGTTCGATACATGAGGGTTTTTGATCTTCAAAGAGAGACTAATTAATGATGCATTAACAGTTTAATAACATTATCAATAACGGTTAAAAATAAACATCTAGTTGTATTAGTCGTATTAGTGAAAAGAGTAATACTAGTGAAAACCTGTTACCTCACTAACTTAGCTTGAAAAAAGTCGGAATTCCTTACAGCAGATGGCGCTATACTCAAACCAACTCGCACGTGCAAGAGTTTTTAATTTAACCGAGTAAGAGAGGTTGGTGACGTCACGCTACCCCGACTCGCGCTATGCCGCGGGTTGCCAAAGCATGATCTTTTACAGCGATAGTGGCCTTGGAGAAATTGTACAGGATACACGTGTATCTACTGTGTTTTTAAAGTGGGACGAAAATCTGTGGAAAAAGTTAAGTCTCATCATCAAAGTAATTTACAAGTATATATGTATATGTTGGGGAGTAACTAGTTTAATTTAAGTCATTTAAGTACAAAATAAAAGTAACAGTATTCCGTTACAATTACAGCCAAAAAAAAACATGTTATTAAATTACAGTTACTTTATAAAATGTTGAAGATTACTAATTCCAACGGCTACCGCCTAACACCACTCCCACTTTTTCCGAGCGCCACCTAGTGGACAAATGAAAGTAATCAAATGTAATCAGTTACTTTACTTTTCTAAAGTAATTGAAAAGTTACACTACTTATTACATTTTGAATAGGGTCATTTATAATCTGTAACCTATTACATTTCCATATAAATATACATAATATATTGCGCAGGGCACGGTGGCGTAGTAGTTAGCACATTCGCCTCACACCGCCAGGATCCGGGTTCGATTCCCGTATCGTCCATGTGTGTGTGGAGATTGGCACGTTTCCCTCTCCGGGTTCTCCGGTTTCCTCCCAGTCCAAAAACATGCACGGTTGTGTTGATTGGCACCTTGGAAAATTGTCCCTAGTGTATGAATGTGTGTGTGTGTGTGTGTGTGTGCCCTGTCGATGGGTTGGCATTCCATCCAGGGTGTATCCTGCCTTAATGCCCATAGACGCCCTGAGATAGGCACAGACTCCCCGTGACCCGAGGGAAGATCGGATATAGTGGTAGAAAATTGAATGAATATATTGCGCCGAATAACTGATTCATTTATTGTCATACTTATTCTAAAATAATTCGAAGCATACAATTTTAAGGAACTATGGAAATGTTTGCTTTTTAATACGTCGGCGATGCAATGTGCATTATATGCATGGTTCATGGGGGATACATTGTGTACGTTATTCTTAAAAGACCTGGCAACCCAGTTAGTTTTTTTTATATACCTAGTGGAGGATTTCGAATCACGTACTTGTCAGTATTCTTATTGTTATAAAACTAATCATGATTACATGGTTGTTTATTTGATACATTTCTCTTTGCCTTTAATGTTAATCGCGTTTCTCGTCTTCTTTCCCGTGCTAAGAATTTTAGGATTTACTATTACTCAGTCTAGCAGATCTGCGTACAGATGAATGTTGTACCTGAAACGGTGTCTTTTCTCCTGAATAGATTCTCACTGCATCCAGTCATGCACGCATCACGCTCTGCACACGTGGCCGGGAGCAGGGAGCGTAACGTTACAGCTACAGGAGACTCCAGTACTGAAACCAAAACGCACTTCCGAGTCTGTCGTTACATCATGGAGACGGGTATCTGAATCCAGCTTTTCGAAATTCACACCAAAGATTTAACCACGCAAGGCACAGTGATTTCTGGTTCTTGTATACCACGACGATCCACCCCCCCTCCCCCTCTACATTATTTAGTTTCTTCTTAGTAATTTGGTCTCCAAAGTGCTTTTTATCCTTCCATGATCCACGCTCCTGTTTTCACCCCATCCCTCACAAGTCTGTTTATCTTAATCTTCTACCGCTTTATCCGATCTTCCCTCGGGTCACGGGGAGTCTGTGCCTATCTCGGGCGTCTATGGGCATTAAGGCAGGATACACCCTGGATGGAATGCCAACCCATCGCAGGGCACACACACACATTCATACACTAGGGACAATTTTCCAAGGTGCCAATCAACCTACCGTGCATGTTTTTGGACCTGGAGGAAACCGGAGAACCCGGAGAAAAAACTCTCCCCTAAGGCACGGGGAGAGCATGCAAACCCCACACACACATGGTGAGACAGGAATCAAACCCGGACCCTGGCGGTGTGAGGCGAACGTGCTAACCGCTAAGCCACCGAGCGCCGTCATTTATTTTTAAATAAATAAAAATGTATTAGATAAAGCATGGAAGACTTTTCCATGCTAAATGTTAAAGCAATGTTCAATTCTTTTCCTTTGATAAATAACACGATTTCTTAATTTTTATTTTTCAGTATATCTGGAGGTTATAATTTCTATGTAAATAACATACAGGTTCAAATCTTGTGTTTTTAATGTAAAAAAAATCATCCAAATATTTGGGGAAAAAAAGAGATTAAATTGTATGCTCTATATTATTTTAAACCCATGTTGTTCGTTGCAGGAGTGAAGTTGGGAATGCGGTCTGTTCCTGTCGCGACAGCGTGTTCACTCTACCACAAGTTCTTCCAGACTGCTAGTTTACAGGTCTACGAGCCCTACTTGGTAGCCATGTCCTGCATATACCTTGCGGGTAAAGTTGAAGAACAGCACCTTAGGACAAGAGACATCATCAACGTCTGTCACAGGTACATTCAAAGTCCTGGGGAAGAGGTAAAATCCCACCCTAGAGATAGCTGGGGGATCGGCACATCAGGGATCTCCGTGCACAAAACACGTCATTCACAGTTTCATAGCCAGTCTATCTGTCTGCTTGTTTAGTGGAGGAAACACATGCAAACGTAGCATAACTTGATTTTTCCAAAGGATTTTTAAACGTCTTCACTGAAAACGTATTAGCAGTGGGAGGAAAACGAGGGAATGCATGTGGACTCCTATTGAAATAAATCTTATTTATTATAGGTTACTTGAACACTAAATGAAAAATGTTCATTTTCTTTTGAAGGAATAATTTTCTGTTTGACCCAGAGATATTCGTTCATTTAGGCCTTCACTTGGGGTAGACTTGACTTTTTATATCTTCATATGGTCTACATGAACAAATATCCATGGGTCTGATTTTTTTGTGAAGCCACCCGACTTTTTCTGGCTGGGAATATTTGTCTAAATCCCCATGACCATAACCTGTGTACAAATTAGTTTTGTGTAGCTCTGTCTTATTGCTTTACTTTTGTCTTAATTTGTCTTATCTTTAGGGGGAACCTTTGCCTGGGGGATTAGTGTTGTATTTTCATGGTGTACTGTATTGTACGTAGCTGGAATGACGAGGAAAAACAGCGACTTGAACCACAGTGCAATCATGGCATCATGTATCTCTTTACATTTATGACTCCTGTAGATATTTTCACCCAGGAAGTGATCCCCTGGAGCTGAATGAGAAGTTCTGGGAGCTGCGAGATAGTGTAGTACAGTGTGAACTCCTCATTCTCAGGCAGCTCAACTTCCATGTGTCGTTCGAGCATCCTCATAAGGTAATGCATTTCACTGAAAATGATGCTTTTTTTTTTTTTTACTTAGTTTTTGAAACAATTTTGAGAATTTTTTTTTTAGTTTCTCCAAACAATTTTACAGTGACTTTGTTTTATGTTAATTAAGTACAAGTATCTGCTTCCAGTATCTTCTGCACTACCTACTCTCTGTGAGGAGTTTGATGAACCGTCATGCTTGGTCTCGGACACCTATTGCTGAAACAGCCTGGGCCCTGCTTAAAGACAGTTACCATGGGCCTGTTTGTGTGCGGTATCAGCCTCAGCACCTCGCACTTACAGCGCTCTACCTTGCTCTGCACACTTATGGAGTCCAGGTTCCTGCAGGAGAGAAGGAGTGGTGGCAGGTGAGAACATTAACAGTTCTATAGGTTTGGAATGTCAAGAGGCTGTCAAGTCTAATCTTTACCACACACTGCATTTGGATTGGCATGGATCATTGTCTAAAATGAACAAGTCCAACCCCCCGAACTGTTTCCATTGGTTGTTGATTCACTTGCGACACTTCATTATTTCATAGATTCATTCATTCATTTATTCATTCATTACCTCCATTATTCTAGTCCGTGTTACAGTGACTCTTGATGCTATCCTCAGGATCAGTGGGATTAACCCCAAACCTAACTACATCACAGGTTTCCACATTACTTCTATTTTCAAGGTTCGGAACAGTTATAATGTTGCAAAACGGCTCTATAATACTTTAATAAATGTCAATACTGTGTTTGCTTACCCATTTCACTTTGGCGTTGGCCAATTGAGTGTCAGCAAAAAAAAGGTTCACATTTGGATGCAACACACAATGCAAAATGCCCAGGATATAAAAAGTATGCCAAAGTAGCTCACAGCTCATAAACCAAAGTACAGTATGATTTTCCAAATGATTTTTATTTTTACAGCATCTGCTGTAAAAATCCCTTAAGAAATTAATTCCCCAAATGTATCTTAAATGGTTTCTGTTTCCCTCTTAATATAGACTTCCAGGGTTCCAGGGTTAGTTTGCAGCAGAAATATATTCATATGTTTAGTTACTATTACATAGATGGATTACATGGATTATCTTTTTCCATAGACCTGTGTTACATAGACATTAGTTCATAATATCATTTTGTAATCATCCACATTGTTCCGGAAAACGTTAATTTTCGTACACCTCCGTATACTGTTTATTACCTTGTGCACATATCTTTATCTTTAGAACTATTCAACTGGGTACGTACTGGGTGTGTGTTTGTAATTACCGGTCATACTGCAATAATTTCAAAATTGCTTTTTCTGTGCCTGTCTCAGTGCATGCATTTCCAGCCTCTAATGAGATATCTGCTTCCCAATGCTTTCTGAGAACTGGAACGTTATATGACAGTGAAATTACGCTTAAGTATTTTACACAACAGTGTGGGCGAATCTGCTCAAATCTGATTGGACAGAAAGCGTCTATTTGGGTATTATTTTTACATAATGGAAGTTGTAATGTACTTGTATTGGTATGCTAGTGTATTTATTGTAGCAGCACAGCCAATAAGACCAACAAGGATTTTATAGGGATTCATAAACATAAACTGTTAAATATAATTGATAAGTTTTTGTATGTTTGCAGATATTTATTAAACTCTGGAAAGATTAAAATTTATGGAGAGTCACGTGTGTCAGCACTCTGTCACATGTTACACTTTCAGTGAAATGTGTGTGTGTGTGTGTGAGAGAGATAGTAAATGATAGAGCAATCAAAGACAGAAAGAGCGAGAGAGTAATGGAGCGAGACTGTTTTTAATCATATCTATTGGTGTAACGTAGCTGACAACAGGAACGAATTTCTCCAATTTTGCAAAACATTAAATCTTTTTATAAACTGTTAAAACCCACAATGCTATTCATTAATAAAAGCAACATTCTTTAACATTCATTAATAAAAGCAATCATTCATTGTATTTTCCTGCCGATTTTACAAAAGTCTCCTTTCTAAATGCATGCCTGGATCTGTGCTGCCCCAGATACTACAAGGAGCAAGACACAAAGTATTTTATCACATCGTAGCAGGATAAAATTAGAAATATATTTTTATCTTAGTGTGTATACAGTATAAAGTACTAACTGTGTCAGATTAAAATTATCATCAATGGCAGAAGCTCTTGGGGAGGGAAGGGGGATTACATTTCTTATGTATGTAACTCCTCCTTTATCAAATTAAAGATGTAAAGTTAAGGTCTAAGTCTAGGCTATCTATAGCATAAAATGTGTAAGGAAAGAATATGTAGAAAGGTAATAAGTGTAGGAATGTAATATATTGATTTTAAACTAATTTTTAATAATTTCTAAACAAGCTAAAATGTCATCACACATCTTGTACATCTCAGCAACCATTTTCTATCCTTTCAGTGTGACATGTTTTATGAAAGCAGGAGTACTTCAGAGTTTTAAAAAAACATGTTTGCTACACAGCCAAAACTTTATTTGTAGAGTAGCCATTGACTGGCAGTTTTGCCGTCAATGATGAAAGAGGTGTTAGGACTGGCTGTCTCTGACGGGAAGGCTATAGTAACTTAATTAAGCATACTTTACACCTTTGATAAGCAGAAAAAAACAGCTCAGTATCTAAAGCATATGGCCCATATGTTCCTATATTTAGATGGTCCACTTTTAGATTTTTTGTTTATTTTTCACTATTGTGTGTGTAACTCCAGAGACTATGGTTTATCAAATTCCCAAGAGAGCAGAAGTTTATGAAATACTCAAATCAAATCATCAAGCATCCATGCTATGAAGTCACTTTATTCTGTTTGTGTGTGTGTGTGTGTGTGTGTCTGTGTTTGTGTGTGTTTTAACAGTGTAGTTCTTATATATCCATTGTATTTTTTTGTCTAATTATAGGTTCTATATGAGGACATTACCAAAGCCCAGATTGAGGCTATAATGACTGAACTCCTGCAGCTCTATGACATGGAAGCCAAATGCACCTGAGAGGGAAGAGAGTGTGAAACAGACCATATAAAGCAGATTTCACTGTAGTCTGGGGCCCTTTTCTCCCAAGAGACCAGAGGCAGTCTGGATCATGGACCAAATAGATTTTTTTTGTGATCTGAAATTATACAGCTGGATTTTTTTTTCCTATCACAGCTAAGGAAATTGTCAAAGTTCCAATGCCCACAGATGTGAGGTAGGGTAATGAGGACTGCGTGTGTGAGTCACCAGGTGACAGTCAGAAACACAGGCTTTAGCCACAGCAGATCTGTTTCCAAGCTCATGCCCTACTTTCTTTTCTTGTATTGTTCCAGTTTCTCTGGGAAGCGGAGAAGCGAGTGCAAGGAAGGGGGAAATGTTTGTGTATAGGGGGGCAAAGATATCTCACCATGCAAAAATATCCTGGGAAGTAGCTTTTACTGGAGGTAAAGCAGTCAAATATTAATTGCCAATCTTAACACTTTTTTTTTCCTGAAGAACAGTTTCCCTGAAGTTATAATACAGTATGTGATATGGCAATGTGTAAGGCAGTTTGGTTATACTGTTATGGTTTCTTCTTGAAACAAAATGAGATAAATTAACTTTAATCTTCGTTTTCATGACTCATAATTTGCACCACACTCACACACATTTCTGTCAAGGGTTTTAATAACTTATTGGGTTACTACAGAATGCACATGATTGCTTGCCCCACATCAGGGGGAAAATAAATCGGGCAATAAGTAAAACTGGGTAGAAAATTAACATTTGAACACTACATTTTTATCACATATTAACATTCTTAAAGATGTTAAAGCCTGATGAAGAAAATGACAGCCTTTTTTTCTGCACTACTTACATGTCAGGTGCTAATAAATGTTAATAACATTTTATTACATTCCAAAATTCCTTTAAAATGAATCCAAATCTGTGTTTTATTTTATTAAACCACTTTGGGTAGTACATAGACACAAACATTTTCCATCTTTCTGCAGGCAGACCCTAATGCTAGACATTATGAATTATGAAGAGGGTACATGTGCAGCCGGAATCTCTTCCATAAATAAAACATTAGCATGGCTCTTGCTATGGCATATAGTGCTTGGAATAGGGAGGATGGGATTGATTGAGACTATACCCCTAGCACTTGTCCTGTTCTTCCTGCCTTCCTTAATTCTTCCATTTTCTGCCACATAACCACTATCCTCTGATTTTGTCCATATTGTATGTAGGCAAATACAAACATTCTTGTATCTGTATCTGATACATGCTTCTTTTTGTCTCCTGGTGTCTTACAGAATCTTTTTCTCCCTACTGTATCTTGCTCTGACTCTCTGCCTTTCAGTCTGTCTTATAATCCTTCCAACAATCTATTTCATTTAACCTCTACACAGCTGTCTTATTGCTCCTCTTACATTATGAATTATTCATATATGGCACTTTATTATTAAATAACAACACTTTAAATATATCAAAAATGACTACAAACATGTGGCTTTACTATTAAAACTCTTTACGATTAATTAGAAGTGTGCACTTTTCCAGAGAATGTTCACTGGAAAAAAATGTGTGCTAAGTTGAGGAAAGGGATGCATTGTGCATACAACAGTAAGGTCAGAGCATTGTTTTTCAGGCACATTGTGTCATTCACTCAACAAACAGCCTGTTCGTCATCATGACAGGTGTAACATGCACAGTGTTGGGAAATAGGGAATTGATATGTAATGTGTGCAAGTGAGGCACAGATTGTCTGCTCAGGCTTCAGTGGAGGCCTTCTAAAGCCTGCGCTGCCTGCTGAGCTAATGTGCAGCTGCTCCCTGAGGAAGTGGCATCTCCATTCCAAGCCTTTAACTCTGAATTATAAATACCCAACTCAGCAAAAATTTTGCTCCGCCACACAAGCCACACCTCACAATTGTGTCTGAAGATGGGTTGTGGTGGAAAATTGCATCTGCGCATCAAGCAAACATATCCATATAACTGAGATACAGGCTGTGGACGAAAATATTAACTTTAAACCACCTCAGATTGTGGTGTTTGTGTTTAAACTCTAATCCAATTAAGGTCATTTACACATTTTATATACAGTTTCTACTGGACACTCTTAAATATATAAAAGTGTCTTCTTGTCCCAAAAGCCCCCTTGCATTAGACCTATGAAATTTTAACCCTGTGGGTGTATGAATTTACATATTTTTTTAATTGCTAAGGGCTGGCTATTCTCATGGCGGAAAGCCCAAGTGCAAATGAAGATATCCATGTTTTTAGTGTGAGCCCGCTGTAGTACAGATAAATTACCTTTTTTAGAAAAAACAACAACAACAACAGATTACCAGATTTGCGCTTAGGAAGGCAAAGTAGTTAATTCCACACAGTTTCCGTGGGTATTCAGTCATAAACCTTTAATAAACTTTATAATAAATTATATCAATTATAGGGGGCACGGTGGCTTAGTGGTTAGCACGTTCGCCTCACACCGCCAGGATCCGGGTTAGATTCCCGTCTCGGGAATGTGTGTGTGGAGTTTGCATGTTCTCCCCGTGCCTCAGGGGGTTTTTCCCCGGGTTCTCCGGTTTCCTCCCGGTCCAAAAACATGCATGGTAGGTTGATTGGCACCTTGGAAAATTGTCCCTAGTGTATGAATGTGTGCGTGAATGTGTGTGTGTGTGTGCCCTGCGATGGGTTGGCATTCCATCCAGGGTGTATCTTGCCTTAATGCCCATAGACGCCTGAGATAGGCACAGGCTCCCCGTGACCCGAGGAAGATCGGCTAAAGCAGTAGAAGATGAATATCGAATATCGATATATCAATTATATTATTATATAGGGGGCACGGTGGCTTAGTGGTTAGCACGTTCGCCTCACACCGCCAGGGCCCGGGTTCGATTCCCGTCTCTGGCCATGTGTGTGTGGAGTTTGCATGTTCTCCCCGTGCCTCAGGGGGTTTTTCTCCGGGTTCTCCGGTTTCCTCCCGGTCCAAAAACATGCACGGTAGGTTGATTGGCACCTTGGAAAATTGTCCCTAGTGTATGAATGTGTGTGTGTGTGTGAGTGTGTGTGTGCCCTGCGATGGGTTGGCATTCCATCCAGGGTGTATCCTGCTTTAATGCCCATAGACGCCTGAGATAGGCACAGGCTCCCCGTGACCCGAGGGAAGATTGGATAAAGCGGTAGAAGATGAATGAATTAATGATTATTATATAAATGTATATATTATTATAAATTTATAATAAATTGAATAATAAATATTTTAATAAACAATTCATTTAATATCTGTTGTGCTGATGACCGTAAGGGGTTTCTGTCAACCCTTGCATTGTTAAAGGCAATGTCTCCAGACATAGCATTTCCATATCTGGAAAGGTAATTTTTGCATAAATATTAGGAGTATCAAAGTTAATGAAGCATTAACTCAAATTCGCTTTAAAGGACACAAATTTTAATAACGCAATGTGTGTTTCTTTGCGAGTGATCATCTCTTTCGCTCTGCATGTTGGCGAATAAATGATACAAGGACAACACTAGATAAGAAACTTCACTCCGTGGCCTTCCAAGATCATTTCAGCACTGACCCTTCCTAAGCCATGTTTACCGATTGTAATGTAAGGATGGAATATTAAAAGGTGATAAATATGTTTTATGATAAATGCTTTTTATTAACAAAAAACATGCAGCAACGTGCATCCACTCACTCTTCCTATATTTCCCCGAATTGCACCAACTAGCTGTGCATTCACAACAGGTATGAGCTCCTTACTATATTACTGTATGTAACCTAAACTGAATAATTCTTAGGACCCACATACCATATTTAACAAACGAAACAACCACAAAATAAATTAACATAGAAACGAACATGGAAATTAATATTAAAATAATAATTTCCAGTTTGAATTAATATTAAATAATGAATATTTTTTAAAGTGAAATTTATAAATGTATAATATGTTACAATTAGAGTGTTATAAATATGAAAAGTATTTATTTATAGTACATTGAGAACAGAGAAATGTGTGTTTAATCACAAGTTAAATCATGCAATTAATCATGAATAAATATTTTAATTGATTGACAGCCCTACTAAATATATAGTGTGCTCCATAAAAAATTGCATCCTTCGTTAACAAGAACTGAGTAGGCTGTGAAAAAAAAAAGTTTAACCTTCAGAACTTTTATTTTTTAAAAATAACAGAATTTAGTTTTATCAAAAAAGATATTTTTCTAAATATCTATGTAGAACAATTATTGGCACCTCCATGAGTAAAACATATGTGAGCTACATCCCCACGGACATTTTACATTTTAGTAGACCTAGGTTACTAGTAACGAGACATTGTTAAACAAGGACTTCCTGTTCCACAGGTATATATATATATATATATATATATATATATACTTAAAGGAGATCAAGTTTATCTTTAGTTATTCATCATAATAGATAAGACCAAGAAATATAGCTCTGACATAAAGCACTTTTTTAGTGTGCTTCACATAATGGGACGTGGATATAAAAAAAGACAAAAGCTTTAAAAATGCCCTTTAGGTCGTTAAGAAATTCCTTTCAATTATGAACAGTTATGAATAAACTTGAACAAGGACGAGCCTGTTAGTGAAATGTATAGTGGATGGTTTATATAGGCAAAATATTTCCAGTAGAATTTTAAAACTGTGAAAGGTGGGTTTGGTACAACCTGAGATATATCCATATCTCTTGCCCATGGATAAATATAGTGGTAGAATTCAGTGTTTTTTGTAGGATACATATCAACATCCTCTTGTACAGTACTGTTTTGAAAGAGGAAGCAGGGATGTCCTTAAGCACAAACTTATCCAGATTATCCATCTCCAGAAGTGAACTATATGGCTTCTTTATAGAGCTCAGTAATACTTATAGCTCTGTCAATAGATCTATATTTGGGGCTTAGGGATCGTGCATCTGAGATTTTTTTCTATTTTTTTTCTGCAGAAACCACATGCAGTGTATAAACGGGCATATGCTCATATTCACCCTGCTCATGATCCATCATATCAGCCAGAAGATCCCCCAAGGAGGAGTGGATGAACTAAGATAAACCAAAATCTGTCTAGTTTTTAACTGAGTGTAGTGACTCAGCTGGTAAGTCACCATCAGAATGAGATCAGAATACTAGAATATATAAACAGGGCAATGCTGAGGAATTCGAGCTTTTAAGCACTCCAATATCAGTCTTTATCATCAGAGCCATGTCTAATGCCAAGTTGTAAATTTGTCTAGAGGCTGTCTCAGACTGCTTTTTTTGGGCCTATTGAAAGCCTTATTGTTTGTCACTGGGCCTAGGGGTTTGCAAACAACATGCTACTTGGACTAATGATTCTAGACAATATTACTGTGCCAGGATTAAAATGTTCCAGCCGTGCCCAATCAACACTGGGACTGCGGTGTATCAAGTTTAGGAATCATCAGAGTCAAACACAGTGTTTATAAGATAGCTACAGTGGAGACAGGTTTCAGGGAGAAAGCATTCAATCCCCACAAGGGAACACAAACTGAAAAAAAAAATGCGAAGTAGAACAGTAGATCATCCAAGGTATAATGATTAATGCTAGTAGATGCACTGGTTCTCAGTAGTGTTCTAAATTACTACTCATAATATAAGAACAAGCTCATAAATTTAGAATTGGGAAATATGAATGGGCCATGAACAGCTGTGTTGGACAGGACACCTGTAACTCCAATAATAGAAACATGTAGATAATTAAAAATAGAAGGCTGTGTTATGTTGTTATTATTCTTTGTTTTATTCGACGCTTGTGCAAAAAAGCAATCATAATAACGGCGATACATTTCTTCATATGATTCAGCAGTAATTCACTTTACTAATAAATGGGGAAAGCAGAAATAGAACTACAAGCATGCTATTAGCTACAAGCTATTTGGTTACATTTTGTATGGTACATTTAACATTCATATATATATATATATATATATATATATATATATATATATATATATATATATATATATATATATATTGACACATGTAGGCTTTGGAATGTTATGCTATCCCACTTGCAAGAAAAATTCAGGTTCCTTCAAATTGTGAAACTGTGAGCAGATCACCTGTGTGTGGCTCATTTTAGGTCATTCCATAGGTTTTCAATGGGACTGGAGTCTAGAATCTGGGGCATTAATGATCCTTTGCTGGAGCCATGTCTTTGTTGATGTGTTCTTTATGTCATTGTCATGTTAAAATTCCTGAAATCTCAGCTTTTTAACAGAGGGCAGGTGGTTTTGTGACAAAATGTTCAACAGTGGACTCCAGACAATCAGAACACCCCCCCCCCCCTTCCCTGTTATTCTGATATTCTGCCAGAAAGTCCTGTTGTTCAGTGTTGCTCTTGGACTCTTGGAAGCGTTCCTAATACAAAAAGCGTTCTCCTTGTTCTCTTATCAAGTTAGGAGGGTCGTCCTGATCTTTGTCTCTGTGCTGCCACATTTCTTCATGTATTAATGATGCTTTTGACAGCATTCCATTATACATTCAACCCCTTCGACATTCTCCTGTATCCTTTCCCTCACTGACCCATCCATCTATCCATCCCGATGTCTTTGAAACGAGGGAGAAAAGGCGTGCTCTATTCGCTGATGTCATCTTACAGTCTGAACGCGGAGTGGGTGTGGTTTGAGGAATGGTGTGTGGGCTGGGCTAGAGGGAGAGAGAGAGAGAGAGAGAGAGAGAGAGAGAGAGAGAGAGAGAGAGAAAGTAAGAGAAGTAGAGCGCCCCCATCTCTTTTCCCGCCCTCTCCATCCGCGCGCACAGCAGCAGCCGCGTGGATGCTGCGTCTGGGGTCCTCAGCGCGCAGCTCAGTGAGGGGGGGCTCTCATCCCATCGCATCCAAATCCCAAATATCGCCTCTTTTCATTTACACTTTCAAGAAGAACAACGGCGTATGTTTCTATCACCAGTAAACAAGCAGCCTGTGTCTGTTCGGTACATGGTGTTCGGCGCAAGCATCCTAACGCGATGTCTTCATCATCCTTCGTGTTTTCCTCTGCGGAACCTCAGCCTAACCAGGCAGCGACTGCACTATTTTAGGATCCAAAATTGCAATCAAGAGTAAAATCCCCGAAAGAAACAATTTGGCTTAAAAGGAGCGCACGGCAACAATCAGAAAGGTGATTTCATTCGCCGTCGATTCGTATATTTTCTTCGGGTTTTTTGTTGTTGTTGTTGTTTTCAGGGCAGAATTCGGGAATCTCCTTTTGCCCACCAAACCGCGCCGATGTCCTTGGAGCATGGCCTGGTGAGTCGAAGCGTACGGCATTTACACCAAGGTGTCGAATGGTCGCTCTAGATCATGACACATTTTATCCATTAAAAGTCGATTCGTATGCCTTTTTTCCTCAACGTTTTCCTTTTATTTAAAGACGATGATCACCTTTTCAAGGAATCAGCCATAGCTGCCAAGCTCATAAAACTGCTGCATTAGCGCGCAAAACGCCGCTCTGTGTCAAAATCTGGTGCATCATTAATGATAGATATTATGATTCTGCAAAAACAGATGTCAAAAGAAAAAAATACACATTGGTTGTTTGTCCTTCTAAGCATATAGAAAGGTTCTTCTCGGACTTGCTTTTACCGTTAATTATGCTCCTTAATGGATTTCAATTGTATTTCTTAGTCTACATGGTTGTGTAATGCCATGTTTACAGGGAAGCGCTCCCTTAGAGCCTGGCTCTAGGCACAGTGATGTCCTGTCACCTGCGTGTGCACGTCTTTGCTTTTGTGTGGCTTTTATGCGGATTAGGGGAATGAGATGGAGGCAGGGGGGAGGAGAAGCGAGCGGAACCGGTACTCACACACCGGTAACCTTGCGGAGGGGGCACTGCGCCTGTGCCGGACGCTCCTGGCGCGCGTGCACATATGTACACACACACACACACGCACGCACGCACACACTCGGGTCCGTCACTTAATTCTCTCCCATCATGCGGCCGATCATGATCAATGCAGTCCACTGTTTTCTTTTTCGCTTCGAAAAAGAAGAGAAGCGACTAATGTGTTGCGTGTCGGAGCGTAAAAAAAAGCGTAAAAAGCGACGACGCGATCGCGCTCTGAAGGTGACCAGTAGAGGTCATTTTATTTTCGAAAAGCACTGCGTCGCACTGACGAGATGAAACCGTGTGCGCGCGCGCGTGTACTCGGTGTCGGTGACGACAGACCCGCCGCATTCACTTCAGCCGTCCTGGAGCGCGAGGACTTTTTTTGTCTCCCTCTCTCAATCACTGCAAGATGTGTGTGCGCGCGTGTTTGCGTGTGTGTGTGTGTTGGGGGGAAGGGGCGGTGGGGTATCACGCCAGGAGGGGCGGGGTGGTGTTTGAGCCGTTTGGACGACTGCATATTGAGTCCATATGCGAAGTCCGCTACTTGGCTCTGATTGGTCATTTATGTCTGATCGTCAGGTGTGAATCCTGTTGCTATTGGTTTACATTGAGTCTGATGTATTGAGGAGGCTTTTAGGTAGCGGAGATTTCGAGCAATTATAAATGCTTCAGAAACAGTCATTCGCATACATTGACTGAATTCAAATAAAACAGCCAGTCTTGTTCATATAAAGCAGTTTGCAGCCATGTGTGCACATTCATTAAACTTATGCTGGAACTCAATTAATGCATCAGAAGGAGAAAAAAAAAGATTTCTTTAGATTGTCCATATCGAGAGCCTTCAGGGACTGCTCCATAGTCCACATTTGTTGTAGCTCAGTGGTCTAAGGCTCTGGATTACTGATCGGAAGGTTAAGAGTTTAAGGCCCATATTGCTAAACAGCCAATCGTGGACCCCTGAGCAAGGCCCAAGCCTCTGTGCTCTAGGGGGACTGTATCATGGCCAATTCTGTGCTTGGCTTTCTAACATTTCTGGGATACGAGACGAAAGAATTTCACTGTGTTGTAAATGTGCACGTGAAGTTTTTGTTCTTTCTTTTTTTTCTTTTTGGTTTGTCAATTAATCCGCCAAAGAACCTACAAGGAACCTTTTGGCAAGTTAATACAAACATGATTCAACCATATACATGAGCAGAGTTGTATCCAGATCACAAACTTGTAAGCCTGTTTTGCTTATTTGAGACCATCCCTTTATTTATGAATCATGAGGCATGAAGCAATTTTTGTACGTCGCTCTGGATTAAGACGTCTTCTAAATGCAAATGTATATCTTATATGGATTTAAATGCCATGCATGTTTGTGCTATATACTGTATAAAAAAGTATGGCTGCCCCAGTTCACTGTCTAGGTTGCCCTACTTTGAATGCTTTTGATGATTTTTGAGGTTGATTAAAGTAAGCAACGGGTTCTTATTTTCCATTGCATTACTATGACAAGAAATGACCAACTAAGAATCTTACTAATGAACCATACATATGCTGAACAAGTATGACTGGAGCATTTATGATTCATAAATTGTTGTTGAGAAAGTGTACATCATTTTTAGTGGCAGTATATTTTTAATGATTTCATTGTAGTAGTCCAAACATTAAAATATCCACTGGATTTGTGTAGTAAAATCTGAGGCAATTGCATTTCATATAATTAGGTTAATGGGGAATTACTACTGTAATCAAATTAATTATTATCAAGTAAGATCCTTTGGCAAATAATTATTTCCAAAGATTTAAAGGTGTGCATATAATGTGTAAAATCTTTGGGTGATATTTTTGGATAAAACTGAACGACGGTCAATGAATCCTTGAATGTTGCGGCACTGATGGGTGTGTCAATCGCTATCAATTAAATTAAATCAGATCAAAATTTAATTTATGGCTTTACTCGTAAAAGTCAAAGGAAGCCGTTCTCCTATGTGGTCCTAGCCCAAGCGTATTATTTGGCTTCTTAAAGATATTAAGAATTGCTAAGTGCAAGATCAGTGGGATTTTTTTTATAAATAAGAATCTTAATAGTGTGGGGTGCGTATATATATATTTAGCCTCACTGAATCAATATTTGTTGGACCACCTTTCACTGCAATTCCAGCTGCAATTATTTTGGGGTATATCTCTACCAGATTTGCACATCTAGAGACTGTAATTTTTGCCCAATCCTCTTTGCAAAACAGCTGCACTTGAAGCATTGGATGGAGAACGTCTGTGAACAGCAAAAGTCCTGCCAAAGATGCTCAATGCAATTTAGGTCTGGACTTTGTCTGGCCATTCTAACACATGAATAGGCTTTGATCACATTCCATTGTAGCTCTGGCTGTATCTTTAGGGTCGTTGTCCTGATGGGAGGTGAAACTCTGCCCCAGTCCTTTGCAGCATCTAATAGTTTTTTCCAGGATTTCCCTGTATTTATCTCCATCCATATTCCCATCAACTCTGACCAGCGCCCCTGCTGAACAAGAGCACCCCCACAGCATGATACTGTCACCACCATGTTTTACAGTGGCGATGGTGTGTGCAGGCTAATTTGCAGTGTTAGCTTTCACATAACATTTTGCATGTAGGCCAAAAGGTTAGGTTTTGATTTTATCTGATCACAGCACCTCCTTCATTCTCAGAAAGAAAGGTACAACAATGTAGCTTGTAAGGTGTAAGTGGTCATCAATGGGGTGGTGCCATGAAGCGCACAATTTTGTTGTACCTTTATAACTTTGAAAGTTGTACCTTTATAACTTGTTGTGGGACCATAATTGTACCTTAAGGACCGATATTGTACCATTAGATTTTTTGTTACCCTAGGAACAAAATTGTACCTCTGCGGTACCTTTTTTCTGACAGTGTTCCATGTTTGCTGCGTCCACTACATGACTTACGGCAAACTGCATCTTATCCTTTTCTGTCAACAATGCCTTTCTTCTTGCCACTCTTCCATAATAGCCAGATTGTTGGAGTGCATTACTAATAGATGTCCTGTGGACAGACTCTCCCACCTGAGCTGTGGATCTCTTCAGCCCCTCCAGAGTTACCACGGGCCTTCTAGCTCCTTCTAGGTCTCTCCTTACCTGGCCTGTCAATTTAGGGGTACAGCCATGTCTTGGCAGGTTAACAAAGACACTCGTTGAAAGCTTGGGATATGTTTTTATAACCTAACCCACCTTAAACTTCTCCACCACTTTATTCCTGACTTGTCTGGTGTGTTCTTTATTCTTCATGCAGTTTGCTGAGTAATGTTCTCTAACAAACCTCTGTGGCCTTCAAAGAACAGCTGTAATTATACAGGGATTTAAGTACACACAGGTAGACTCGAATTACTAATTAGGGGACTTCTGAAGGAAGGTGATTGCATTGGATTTAATTTACGGGTATGAGAGTAAAGAGGGCTGAATACATATGCACGCCACACTTTTCCAATATTTATTTGTGTATATATGTGTATATATATATATATATATATATATATATATATATATATTATATATATATATATATATATATATATATATATATATATAATCATTGTTCTTGCATTTCAGAATTACGCGATTCTTTGTGTTGGTCTATCACATAAAATCCCAATAAAATACATGTTTGTGGTTATAATGTGACAAAATGTGGAAATATTTAAGAGGTATGAATAGTGTTGCAGAGCACTCTTCATACTCATACCATTTTAAGCTATAATGTGAAACAAGTAAATAATTAAAAAAAAATCCCTAAAAGTTCTGAATTATCATAACAGTGCATATTCAAACAGAGAGCATGATTACAATTGAAAGCTCTTTGCTGCCTGCAGCTTTTCTTTTTGCCTCTGCTTTGAACAACCTTTATTTGTCCCTGTGTAGGACAGCGCCTTCTTTACAGCTCCCTTTTTAAGCAGCAGATCATCAAACCTCCATGCTGGATGCTGTTCCCATAAACCAAAGCGAAGAAGTAACTCATGGGAACTCAATTGTATTACTTGGATTGAAAATATTATAAACATGACAAAGGATCTGGTGTTGTCTTTTTGTGCCCTGCCTTATAAATGCCCTTTCTGCAAAAATAACTTCAGTGATATTTGACTACACACATCAAAGGTGCAAAAGAATGGTTTGGCTTTTTTTTTTTATTCCACTCTGCACAATTTCTTTTTATTCCTTTTTTGAAACAGAACTTCGGGAGGATTCTTTATGGTAAAGAAATGCTGACTGATGATGAGATGTAGTCATGAATCCAGTTCCATAATATCCCTAATGTATTCTAGGATTTCATTTGTGGGAAGAGAACAAAAGCCACCTGAAAGCTTGTTTTGTCCACAGGCCTAATTTAAGCTTTTAGTTTATTAGTCTATTTTAGTATATTAGGTTATTTTAGTTTATACATGTGTATTTTGATTTGACATTATGGTTTTGGCAGTAATAAAGCCTTAATTAGGAATCGGTGAAATCTTGAAGGTTTTAGAGATAACCTAGACTTATTCATTGCTTCTCTGATTAATGCACTATTTATCTGGTCACCTGAGTTACCTGAATTTGGGCAATTTTGACCTCTACTCTAGGCAGAGTATTATTTAAATCCATTTTTAAATGATTTTTATGGGGGTTGATAACTTCATAAGCTTCATGATTTGATTTGTTCTGCGGTTATGGGAACATTTATGGCAAGTCTTTTACAAATAAATGGAGTATACAATAATTATAATAATAACAAGTGTTCTACGCGTGACATTAGGAGGATTATATCATTTAAAAAAATGTGTAGTAATTAGGTAAATGTTAGCTTGTAGTGTATAAAGTGCTCCAGTACAGTACAACTAATTTTGACAATAATTTATATATGTATATTTTTGGAGCTATCCTTGGGATTATTTATTGATTGATTTTCACCATTTAATCAAATCTAAGTGAACATCATTAAACCACTTGCACTTTTAATTAGACTTATTGAGTTTGGATGAATTCAGTTTGGCTGTGTACAATTTTGTGTGCAAATGTGGCTGGAAACAATTCCTGAACTTTGGGGTTTATCTACAATATCTACAATCAGTAAATGAATGCTTCTTGGGTAAATTATTGGCCATTGCCTGTGCAAATGTGCATTTGACACACTTCTAGAACAGACTTCTAGGACAGACATTTACGTTGCTGTACAAAGTGCTTATATTCTATTTCTATTCAGAATAGAATACAAAAAAATAAAACAGTGACATGCGAAAGTCTTATTAAATCTAAGCATTGTTTTCTTCAGCAGTTGGTATGTGCTTTAGTGCACTATGAATGTTCAGTCTCTGTAATTAGAATGAAGTGAGCAGCACACTGACTCATTCCCCAGCACTTCGCTCCTTTTTTTTTAACACCATTGCTTATGATATTGGATTTGGGCTTTCAGAGAACCAGTCAGCAGTGTCACTTCCTGCAGTTTTTGTGTCAGAAGTCTTCCACTATCATTTGCTGTTGGATAAGAAAACCAAGCTCATCCAAAACCATGACCGTTCTGTTGCGTGACACACATGCAAAATATTTTCCCTTACTATGCTAAACTGTCTGTCAGATCGTTCTGGTTGTATGTTATTTTATTTAATGCATCGGCTTGTTTTGTCCTTGTTAAGTGCTTGTAACTTTATATACAAAGCTGGACAGTTTTATGTAACCATATCTAATTTTCAGGCTGTTTCGTTCCTTTTTACTTTGAGTATATAGTGTTTTGAATCAGCGGAATGCTTTAAAGTGGGTAGACCTAGGGCAGTCTGCTATTAGCTCATTTTCAACACTATATCACCTAATGGGACTCCAGCACACTTCTGGAAAGGTTTTGGAAAACAGATCAATATGAAAACTCAGCATAATCTTTAGCCATCTGCCTCCTGCACACAAAACACAGCTGCAGTGCTGTTTAACTGTGGCATACTGATGGGAAATAGAGCTGTACTCATAGACTGGATAGAATAGTGCTCGCCAATTGGCTTTTGAGAGGCCATGAGGCACACACAAACTCACACACCAATATATCATGACTTGACGTGTGACTTCTCATACATATTCATGGGATTTCCAAACCCCTGGTGATCTATGGTCAGCACTGCACCACTCTTAACCTTCCCGCTTGTCCATGGTTGCGACATTGCAGAGGCGCATGAAGGGAAGAGAGAGAGAGAGATAGAGAGAGAGAGAGAAGGTGAATGAGAAACGATGGATGCAAAGGACAAGAGAAAAGAGATGAGAAGATGAGGGGAGGTGAGAGGGGTTTTGGGCTGCTAATGGTGACAGGGTTAGTGAGTCAGCATGATGCAGTGATGACTATGCCACTCCTGCACATTCCCAGCTCTGTCTCAGCCTACACGGAGAGAGCTCACACATGCACTCGCTCTCCTTTGAACGAAGTGGTACTGATGAGATATGTCATATATGAGTGGGCAATAGAATATCAGCAGCACCAAGTGAGAGAGCAAATGCTGTGATGACATGTACATGTGCTTACATGTGAGAGAGAGAGAGAGAGAGAGAGGGGAGTGATAGAGCAATGTAAAGGAAATTACTGTGCGACTGTGTGTGTGTGTGTGTGTGTGTGTGTGTGTGTGTAGGTATATTTCGAGAACGGAGGCTCTTTGGAGGAATCATAGGCATCTGTAGGTTTCCACGGCAACTACGGGACAATGCAGTTGTCTCACTCCCTTGAGATAGACTTTATGAATTATTCGCATCACTGACTGAATGAATGCATATAGTGCATGATATATGTCCAAATATTTTGGTCTTGTTTTGAACTCTCCTACTGGGGAGCATATTTCTTGCTGGATGAACTCACAGAAGGGGGCCAGAGATAGCAATAGAGGATAGACAAATAACGAAAAACAGATTTCGAATAGGTCAAATACAGTAACAAGCTGACTGACCCTTTAATTAAAAAAATTATGTTCACTGTCTACTTTTATGTGGTAATGTCAATATATATCACTTTTATTTAAAGGATTCTTTGTAGCAGACTCTTATCTCATTTAAATCAATTAATCATGAGATCCAATCATGTTGGCTCCACAAGCAGACTTAGTGTTATGTGTTATAGATTTTGTGTGGATGTTCTGTTTCAAGATTTTGGAAATTGTAATATTTTTGGCCTTCTCTTTTTGATTCTTTACAGACAAACATCCCTACTTCACGGCGTGGCATCTTCTGAAATTTGACTTCACACATCACGCCTGTGTCTTCTCAACGCTTACCCCTAATACTTCCTTGTTTCCATTCCTCATGGATTGGAAACGCCGGTATCTCTCGTTCTGTTGACCCTCTGGTCGAGGGGGTAGAGTGGAGCGGGCAGGTTTTAGTTGTTCTTACATTCAGAAACCTCACTGTCCTTGTCCCTGATCCCGGTTTCCTCATTCAATGGAGAGTTAGACAACCAGGTGCTACTTTTGGAGGGAGAGGAGAGGGGCCAAAATATTTGGCCACACCAAAACACATTAGAACAACATCACAAATTAAATCCCCCATTAGCTACTGAGACTACTGAGTCTCAGGGAGTCCTATAGATCTGTACAGGAAGATACTCGTGGCTTCATAATCGGAAGAGTTGGCAATGTCAACCACAGCTACCATAGGCGACATGGCAAACAGTGCAGTGGAGTTCTATCCAAAGAGGGGAGGAGGAATGGAGGCCAACCACTCGGACAACTTTGGGGTAACCATGGAGGAATTGAGATCTCTAATGGAGCTGAGAGGCGCAGAAGCCCTGCAGAAGATCCAGGAAACCTATGGAGACACTGAAGGCCTCTGCCATAGACTCAAGTCTTCCCCCACAGATGGTAAAAACATTTCAATATTCTCCCTCTCACTCCCATTTTTAAACTTTTTCTTGTCTTCTTAAACACAGTCTAAAATTCTCTCTGTATTTCCCACCTCTCATCTTCACCTGGAACCCCTTTCTAGTGTAGGTTATGTAGCTTTGAGTCATTAAAGTAGAGAGGTTTGAGGTTTTGTATATTTTTTAAAAGGCAAATCCATCTAGTATGTTCTCTCTGTTGAGACAATTTGCTTATCTACCCATCCTTTGTCTATATGTCTATCCATTTGTCCAACCATTCGTCCATCCATCCTTCCATCCATCCATCCACCCAACCATCTTACAATCCAGCTATCCCCATTCCCTTACTACTCCCCTTTACTGCCCCTAAACCCATCTTGCCACTCATCCAGCATTTCACACTGTTTTCCTTAGCCGGCTTCCCACTCTGGGTGCTGCGTTTGTGTCAGGTTGCTAGGCTACGGCGCTGTCGGTGGCGAGGTGGGTGTAGAAAGAGGAGGTTACTGGGTAAACAGTTTGCCGGTGTTGAAGAGACTTGTTCATTCACACATGTTTTGGAAAGGCCTCGCTCTGTAAGTGTAATAGGCGCTGTAATTTTGACAAGGGGTCCACTTGAATCTGTGGGCATGTGGAGATACGAGAGTCGAATATGAGAATCGAAATATTTCGTTTCTTGTTTGAAGCCTCTCGGTCCGTCCCGTGCGTTTTTTTGTGACCGTGCATCTTTGATACTTTGCGCATTGTTTTAGAGCCATGTGATAATATTGCCAAATTTTTTAGTTTTATAATGTTTTCCCAGTTAAGTACAAGCTGAGTACAAACAAAAATATTTTTTCCAGCCAAATAGACCAGGCATTAATTAAAAACAATGGATATGATTGCAGAAATGTTTAGGTTTGAGTTCTCCAGTAGCTTTGTGAATGAAACACGTATTAACCAAAAAGTAAAGCTAGCATTCCTCCTGGATGGCAGAGATATATCATAGATGCTGGTGTACAAAACTTTGTTTAGATTCTGGTCGGGGACAATATTTTGCATACTAGTCATTCAAAAGTATGTGAGATGGACTATAAGGTATTTCTCTAACATTTTACGGTAATACATTAAATATAATGCATTAACGAGATTTTGACAGAGTGAGAATCATTGCTTCATTAAATGACACTGATTTCCACTGTTCTCATTAGCTTGGAAATGTATAATTTATTGCCAGAGGCTGCACATTGCACTATATGCATATGGAAAGATGAGAGATAAAGAAAGGAGAGTAGGAGGGAGGTGGAAATGTGTTTGCGAGTAGCACCGTCATTATGATGATGAGTCTCTGAAAGCTGAGGTACATTAGTGCCTCCCTCTTCCTGGGCAACACATTTCAGCACTGCAGAATGAGGCCATTGCGTTTCTAAAGTCCAGACACCTCGGTTGGCTCCTGTAACACTATACTCAATACTGCCAGCCTAACAGCAGCACTGGATGAAACCTATCCCAGCTGGCCAGGTTGGGTTGGGTTGGAGCAAGGGAGAACGAGAAGGAGGGAGGGAAGTAGACAGCAGGAAAGCTAGTACAGCTTGCCGCATTGTCAAGGACATACCAAGGGGAGATGGAGGGGGTGAGAGAGAGAAAGCGATAGGGAGAGTGAGAGAGAGAGAGAGAGAGAGAGAGAGCAAAAGAAAAGTGTGTGAAAATCTTTATCAAAAGAATTGTGTGTAGTCATGATAACTCAGCAGTTTTAAACCCCTCTATCAAGTGATACAGACTTATTCATATCTCATATCATCTCATCCCATCTTTAATGCCTGCACTCATACACACACACACACACACACACACACACACACACACACACACACACACACACACACATGCACAATGGGTGTAGGCTATTATCATGCATTCGGTAGTGGGTGTGGGAGGGCTTAGTATACAGTGTGGGTATAATGTTTGAGAGCAGTTAGCCACACACCAGTTTTCCCTGTGTGTGGAAGCCAACAGATAACACACAATGAACTCGGTCATTTGCTGACAGGTCATCACTTTCGAACAGACCATAGCCTTAATATTATATCTGTCTGGCTTGGCCTGTCTGTAGATGTCATTATGTAAATGTCACATATATGATAACCATTGCAGTTCAGGAGCTTTGCAGTCTTTTCTAGAGAGAGTCTGCAGTGGAGCTGCCATCAGAGCAGTCCAATCAGAAATCTATTCTTGTGCTTCTCTGATGCAATGACATCATCTGTAGCCAGGCGAATAGATGTCCAAAGACAGGAAGTTGAAGAGCAGAGTGAGATTTGCTTGATGCTTTCATTGCCATGGAAACTACATCTACGCATGAAAAAAAAAGAAAGAATGAAAGAAAAGGAAGGAAGAAAGAAAGACAGTGGTCACTTTAAGGGCAGACTTACTGAACATGTGTAATTTTATATTCTCTGTTGGTAGGTATTCAGTTTGTCCCTCTATTCGGTTCAGTGACTTAATGGTCTTCCACTGGCGAAGCGTGGGAAATAAACAATGAATAATTTAAATCTAAACTGTAAGGGTTTTAATGACTGCATATGAGAAACAATAAACAGCAAAAGGCTTCAGGCACTCATTAAAAATTTCCTTGAATTGGTCACGCATTTATCAGTTTTCAATTACATGCGATAACTACTTATAACATTCAACGCTAATATGGCATGAATTGTATAGAATATTGCTTATTGCCTTTTTTTCTATTGCATGAAAATAAAGCTTTCACAGTTTCTAAGTGAACATAGAGTTCAGGCAATCCTTCTTTAGGGAACACAATCTGTTTGACATGAATGCTTTGATATTAGAAGGTTACCAGTTGCCTTTACCATTTCATGGAGTACCTAGTTTTTTTCCCCCATCTTTTTTTTTCTTCAAAATCTGGTTTAAATGTCTTGTTTTAATTCTTTATAAGCAGCCTCTGATGTGTGCATTGCTCATATCAGGTTTGTCTGATAATGCGGTGGACTTGGAGAAAAGAGCGCAGACATTTGGACAAAACTTCATTCCCCCAAAGAAGCCCAAGACCTTTTTACAGCTGGTGTGGGAGGCACTGCAGGACGTTACCCTCATCATCTTGGAGATAGCAGCCATCATTTCTCTTGGCCTGTCCTTCTACCAGCCCCCGGGAGAGGAGAGCGAGGGTGAGACAGAGGCGAAAATGAAAAATTCGACTTTTCTCTGAAACCCTTAGTCAGAGGGGTAATGTTAGTATAAAAAATATGTTTGCGGGGGGCGGGCTTAATTTCTATTGAGATGAGATGGATAAAGAGATGAATGGAGAAAAGGAAGTGAGAATTGATTGCACTCGTTGACAAAACTGCAAGTTCTTATAGTTCTTTTAACCTCTTGTCATGCAGCCTGCGGGAACGTGTCGGGTGGTGCCGAAGACGAGGGTGAAGCCGAGGCGGGCTGGATCGAGGGCGCCGCCATCTTACTCTCGGTCATCTGCGTAGTGTTGGTGACAGCCTTCAATGACTGGAGCAAGGAAAAGCAGTTTCGAGGGCTGCAGAGCCGGATTGAGCAGGAGCAGCGCTTTGCTGTGGTGCGCAACGGGAATGTCATCCAGATCCCTGTGGCTGACATGGTGGTGGGCGATGTGGCCCAGGTCAAATATGGTCAGTCCCTACTCTCCGTTGACTCTCTACTCATAGAAAGAGTAAGCTTAATAGGTTTCCAGGAAGTTGATAATAGTGTGTGTCTCTTATTAGGTGATAATATTCGCCCTGTTATGTGCTTTTAGGTGATCTACTGCCTACTGATGGCATTCTGATTCAGGGCAATGATTTGAAGATTGATGAGAGCTCCCTAACCGGCGAGTCAGATCATGTACGCAAGTCAGTGGACAAGGACCCCATGCTTCTCTCTGGTTAGTATGCGTGTATTCATTTTTATTTACCTTGTTGACAGAGTGTGTCAGTGTGACTGAGAGGCTGCAGAGGAATCCAGATGTTTCTAATCAGATCAGCGTGTCTCTGGTTCCTGCTGCCGATCCCTGGTGTGCGGCCGCACTCTCCTGCCTGTTGCTATTCTTAGGGGCTGCCACTACAACTCCATTCACTTTATTAGGCTTTCCTGATGAGGCCATTATTCAATAACAACATAATGATATTTTATTAAAGAAGATGTATGAAGTCATTGTTTAGATAATTGTTCGCCGTGTAGGGAAGACTGGTGCAAGATCAGATATAATCCAAATCTCTTCTTTATTACTTGATTTTTTTCTTCACTCAGGCACCCATGTGATGGAAGGATCAGGGAGGATGTTGGTGACAGCAGTTGGAGTAAACTCTCAGTCTGGAATCATTTTCACTCTGCTAGGAGCTGGAGAGGGAGAAGAAGAGAAGAAGGAAAAGAAAGGTAGGGGTGGAGCGAAAGATGCTCATATGTTCACAGCAAAGGCAAGGGGTAAAAAAAGCTTGTCTAGAGTATAGAACATCTTTCTCTAACTCTCACAGATGTAGGAAGGTGAAAGGTGTTCAAAAAGATGTATAAATTAGTTATCATTTATGGTATTATTTATGATTTATTAGCATAAAAACAAAAATGTATTTGAAACAAGAGCTGCTTCTACAAATTGAATCTGCCACTGCATAACGAGCATAAACTGCCACTACATAAACCACGGCAAGATGGTTTCTTTTTCCTGTAAATGCATTTTTCTCTTCTTATACCCTTTTTATTACTTCATACAAGTTGCAAGCACTAGAAAAAGCACTTGATAGGCGGCATTAATAATCTGAATTGATTATCTCATTACAATGGCACCTGTAAATGGTTGGATATATTAGGCAGCAAGTGAATAATCAGTTCTCATATCCAGAAGTGTTAAAAGCCAGAAAATTGTACCAGAGTAATAAACTGAGTGATTTTAACAAGGGAAACAATTGTACTGACTACAGTGCTGGATCAAAGCATCTTCTACACATTAGGTCTTGTGAAGTGTTTTCAGTTTGCAGTCCACTTTTCTCTACTGTACCAAAGTGGTCCAAGTAAAGATAGCAAGTCACTGTTCACTGTTTAGAGGAGGTTCAGAGAACGTTAGACCATCTGGTAAGACAGAATAAGGTTATGCTGCTTAAAAGCATGTATTGACAATCAACTACGTCTTCCACAATGCATGCTACTATGTTACCCACGAAATGACGGCATCCTACCACTAGATTCCAGTGTATCCCACATCAGCTTGTACTAACAAGTAGAATTGAGAAATTTCTACAAATGATCTAGAAAGCGAAAAATTTATGTTGATGGATGGCACTTCCAAGAAAGATAGGAAAGCAAATATATGTTTGCTTCAAGGAGAAAAAAACGCTATGTCTTTTGTGTTATGAGGTGGTGTCGCTCATCAAAGACTATATACTGTCTTATAGTTCCAACTAACCCTTCGATGGCAACCTTAATGTGACAATGATCCCTGATCTAGAACTTCAGAAGTAACAGTTAATGTTGGTTAGAAAATTAAGGTGTCAAAAGTCACAATGGATCACATCTTGCTGAGTATGAGGTTGTGCAGAAAAAAATCCATCAGCCTTCCTATCCTGTCCCCTGTCAGTTTGTAAAAGTTGTTTATAAATGGTTTGGGGAGCAAGTCAAAGAGCTCAAAGTATTGATTTGGAGAAATTCCCCATATCTTACTCGATGACGAGCATTGATGGGATGTGCTGGAGAAACTGATTCTTGCAGCTTACAAGTATAAAGGAACTCCGTTAATGTCTTGGTGCCAGATCCCACAACACACCTTTAAATATCTTGTGGTGTTATTCGCTGCCCATCTTGGCACAAGCGTGACATTATTTTAGGCAGCTGGTTTGAATGTTTTTTGTTTTTTTTTTGCTGTTCACTACAAACATTGAAGAGACCGGATCTTTTGGAGGACAAGCTGCATTCCTGGAACCTAAATATGATTACAATGTCATACTAAACTTTTCGCTCAGGATTAATGCTACTGCAGACCGTCCGATCCAGTATATCAGTAATTTGAATTCCAGATGATGTGCAATTCACATATATTAGCAACATGTAGCTACCGCAGTCTTCTCAAGATATAAAAATGTAACAGTATTTACAGACGTGGACAAAATTGTTGGTACCCTTTGGTCAATGAAAGAAAGTCACAATGGTCACAGAAATAACTTTAATCTGACAAAAGTAATAATAAATAAAAATTCTATAAATGTTAACCAATGAAAGTCAGACATTGTTTTTCAACCATGCTTCAACAGAATTATGTAAAAAAATAAACTCATGAAACAGGCATGGACAAAAATGATGGTACCCCTAGAAAACACAGAAAATAATGTGACCAAAGGGACATGTTAATTGAAGGTGTGTCCACTAATTAGCATCACAGGTGTCTACAACCTTGTAATCAGCCATTGGGCCTATATATATGGCTCCAGGTAATCACTGTGTTGTTTGGTGATATGGTGTGTACCACACTCGACATGGACCAGAGGAAGCAAAGGAAAGAGCTGTCTCAAGAGATCAGAAAGAAAATTATAGACAAGCATGTTAAAGGTAAAGGCTATAAGACCATCTCCAAGCAACTAGATGTTCCTGTGAGTACAGTTGCACATATTATTCAGAAGTTTAAGATCCATGGGACTGTAGCCAACCTCCCTGGACGTGGCCGCAGGAGGAAAAATGATGACAAATCTAAGAGACGGATAATCCGAATGGTAACAAAAGAGCCTAGAAAGACTTCTAAAGAGATTCAAGGTGAACTTCATGCTCAAGGAACATCAGTGTCAGATCGCACCATCCGTCGTTGTTTGAGCCAAAGTGGACTACATGGGAGACGACCAAGGAGGACACCATTGTTGAAAACGAATCATAAAAAAGCAAGACTGGAATATGCCAAACTACATGTTGACAAGCCACAAAGCTTCTGGGAGAATGTCCTGTGGACAGATGAGACAAAAATCGAAGTTTTTGCCAAGGCACATCAGCTGTATGTTCACAGACGAAAAAATGAAGCATATCAAGAAAAGAACACTGTCCCTACTGTGAAACATGGAGGAGGCTCTGTTATGTTCTGGGGCTGCTTTGCTGCGTCTGGCACAGGGTGTCTTGAATCTGTGCAGGGTACAATGAAATCTCAAGACTATCAAGGAATTCTAGAGAGAAATGTACTAGCCAGTGTCAGAAAGCTTGGTCTCAGTCGCAGGTCATGGGTCTTGCAACAGGACAATGACCCAAAACACACAGCTAAAAACACCCAAGAATGGCTAAGAGGAAAAAATTGGACTATTCTAAAGTGGCCGTCTATGAGCCCTGACCTCAATCCTATTGAGCATCTTTGGAAGGAGCTGAAACATGCAGTCTGGAAAAGGCACCCTTCAAACCGGACACAACTGGAGCAGTTTGCTCATGAGGAGTGGGCCAAAATACCTGCTGAGAGGTGCAGATGTCTCATTGACAGTTACAGGAAGCGTTTGATTGCAGTGATTGCCTCAAAAGGTTGCGCAACAAAATATTAAGTTAGGGGTACCATCATTTTTGTCCATGCCTGTTTCATGAGTTTATTTTTTTACATAATTCTGTTGAAGCATGGTTGAAAAACAATGTCTGACTTTCATTGGTTAACATTTATAGAATTTTTATTTATTATTACTTTTGTCAGATTAAAGTTATTTCTGTGACCATTGTGACTTTTTCTTTCATTGACCAAAGGGTACCAACAATTTTGTCCACGTCTGTACATTTACAGTACAAGTATTTTCTTGTATTTAAGTCTTATGTTTTTATGAAGTGCCAATATGTACTCTCTCATCTCATCTAAAGTGAGAAAGCAAGAATCTGTAGTATCTCTTATACAGTTCAGTTATTTTGTATAGAAATCTTTACATCTGACTGACAATAATTATTTCTTAATTTGCATAGAGCTTCAAACTCCTCTATAAAATATATAAAATATATAACTGTACCCCCCCCCCCATATTCAAAGATTACTTATTCCTCACTCCCTGCCGTACCATCACATGTCTGATATTATTATAAATGTTTTTTTTTTGTGTTTCTAACCTTCAACCAATCCCAAAGCATCCTACAATCCTTCTTCCACAACCACATGCCCCAACACCTACCCAAATCAGAAGAAAGTAGTTACTCTTTTACTACTGAAGCCAAACAGAGCAATATTCCGTATGTATTGTTAAAGACTGAACATTTCTGAGCAATATACCAGCATCAAGTGCATGTACAGTACAAGTTAAAATGTACACATGTGCTTAAGTGAAACAAAGGTCCACTACACGATAACCGAAGAAACACTACAACGAGTCACTGAAATGGAATAAGCAAGTCATTTATAATCTTATTGGTAATTCGGTTTTATTTGATTGTGTATTTATGCCTATATGCCTATGGTGCATGTATATGTATGCGCTTGTTCATCTTTTTCCATAGTTCTGTGCTCTCTTGTTTTGTTTTGTTTTTCACTCAAGAACATTGTGTGCTCTGTCTCTCATTCTGTCTGTCTGTCTGTCACTATTTATTCCCCTGTTACTCTCTCTCTCTCTCTCTCCCCTTCTATTTATCTATCTATCTATCTTTCTATTCCTGCTTTTATCTTTCTGTCTTCTATCATCTGTCTGTTTTCTTCCAACCTTTCTCTCTTACCCCCCCCTCTCTCTCTCTATCACTCTCTCTCACAGGCAAGCAGCCAGAGGCCACAGTGGAGACCAATCAAAATAAAGGTACCAGAGAGACAGTAGAGTAGATGAATGAGAGGCACTGAGGGGTTAATTGTTTTATTGTAGTGGAAAGTTTTTGCCCAGAAGGTCACCTAATTTGTTGTGGCATGGGAATTCTAACCGTTTAGATGTGGTAACGTGTTATGTAATTGCAATGATGCGTATATGAGAGCCAGGACTTCACCTGTGTGTTTGTTCGATGTTTTAGTGTCGCCTGGTTTCCTTGTGTTCTGTGTGAAGGGAAATTCTGAAGACACTCTCCGGATACAATATGCCATTTGTTTTGGGGCTCAAAACCGACAAATACATTTGTCCCTCGGGTGTAGATGCTCTGTGTTTCCAGTTTGCCATCAGTGACCGTGTTTGCATTCATCACGTGTTTTTTTTTCCCTTGCCATATGTCGATACGTAGCGCAAGCTTTTAGTAGAGGTCCACACTGCGATGTGTTTTGTTATGTATATAGTAATCTGAATGGTTCGTGTTGGTGGCACATATTGCTCACAGTAGTTCTTAGCTTTGCCAGGACAGATTTGTTGTCCGTATGCAATAGCCCTCAAATTCTGTCCCTCCCTTCAGCCAAGAAGCAGGATGGCGCCGTCGCCATGGAAATGCAGCCACTGAAAAGCGCGGAAGGTGGAGAGGTAGAGGAAAGGGAGAAGAAGAAAGCCAACGTGCCGAAGAAAGAGAAATCCGTTCTACAGGGCAAACTAACCAAACTGGCCGTGCAGATTGGTAAAGCTGGTGAGTAACTACTTATAAGGAAATAATTGACTAGCAGATCTTGTTTAGCGACTCCAGCTCTGATTGATTAAAACCTAAGGTGGAATTAATATGCTTGAGTTTTTTTTCCTTGAAGTTCTCTTTTATAGAAGCTCTCAACTCTATGAATCATCAGATCCTCTAAATAAGTGAAAAACAGTTATGTGCAACTAAAGCTAACACGAGGAATCTTCTCTACATGCCTGTCAGTTCTAGCAATAGTGGATCAGTTTGCCACTGTTATTTTCATACATAAGGCAGATCTTCAAACAGCCTTGTTTTTCTTACAGGTTTGGTAATGTCAGCTATCACAGTGATTATTTTGGTGCTCTACTTCGTGATTGAGACTTTCGTGGTTGGAGGGCGGACCTGGCTCCCTGAATGCACCCCGATCTATGTACAGTACTTTGTCAAGTTCTTCATCATTGGCGTTACCGTGTTGGTGGTGGCTGTACCTGAGGGTCTTCCACTTGCCGTCACCATCTCCCTTGCTTACTCAGTGAAGGTAACATAAAAACATGTTCTGTGTAATTGTGCATGTAAATATGAAATACGGCTTATTTCGGAGTCTGCCCATTGCATTAAGTGATGCAAATATGATTCTTTACTATCAGTTTGTCCTTTTGTTGTTGTTTTTTTTTTATTGTTCAAAACCTTGCAAACTTACATTTTTACCTGCTATTGTTTCTAATGTCTTAACAGAAAATGATGAAGGACAATAACCTAGTACGCCATTTAGATGCCTGTGAGACAATGGGAAACGCCACTGCCATCTGCTCAGACAAAACTGGCACTCTGACTACCAACCGCATGACTGTGGTGCAAGCCTACGTGAATGACCAGCACTTCCGCGAGATCCCTGAACCTAATCAGATCAGCTCCAACACCCTGGATATGATTGTCAACGCCATTTCTATTAACAGTGCTTACACCTCCAAGATCATGGTAAGACAACGTGTCTCCATATGGAACTGGGATCATTATAAAGCCTCCAGTGATTCTCTAAACTTGGTTGCAAACATTGAGTCACATACAATCTGACATTTGCTGCTGTAGCTCATATTGTTGGCACTTCTGTCATCAACCACATGACTAATGTGACTTTTGAGTAGTCCTGGCCGGCCCAGCTGGTGCTTACAATTAGTAAAAAATATGAATGATGTGAAGTGTATTTCTACAAACCAGATGGTTAATAATGATTAACATATTAAACATTTAATTTTGAAATAAAAAAAAGTTCAGCTTTAATTACAAAAAACAATGACATGCAAGTCTTATTTCCATATTATGCCTATTGTGTATATTGAATGCTGAAGTTGCAATTATGGTTAAAAAAATTTTACATTAGTGTGCATGCCCATTAAAAAGTGCATAGGTGTACATTTTTAGCAGAATACATAACCAGGAGGGAGCTTCAATCAATGTAGAACAGGACAGTGTCTATATTGCAAAAAGCAAAGAATACAGTAAAATAAAACTATTTGCGTTATGTGCACCTGCATCTGCGCATAATCATTTCCACACCTCACCTGCTTTCCTTTAGCCTCCGGATGTGGAAGGTGGGCTGCCTAAACAGGTGGGGAATAAGACAGAGTGTGGCTTGCTGGGCTTTGTGATGGACCTGAAGAGAGACTATGCACCCATCCGTGAACAGATCCCAGAGGAGAAGCTCTACAAGGTCTACACGTTTAATTCTGTCCGTAAATCCATGAGCACTGTGGTTCAGCTTCCGGATGGCAATTTCCGTCTCTATAGCAAAGGAGCCTCAGAAATCCTCCTGAAAAAGTGAGTACTTATGGATTTTAACTGTTTTAATCGCATTGCTTTTTTATATCAATTGTTCTGGTTATTTTTACACACACACAACTTATTTGCCCACATTATCTGTATTTATATTGTGTGGAAGTTGTAATAACTTTTCTTTGCTGTTAATATGATTATTATCTCTTTTTTTTCATTCTCCAGGTGTTCATCCATTATAGGAACAGGGGGTGAAGTGAGAAGCTTCAGGCCAAGGGACCGAGATGAGATGGTGAAGAAAGTGATTGAGCCAATGGCATGTGAGGGCCTGCGCACTATCTGCATTGCCTATCGTGACCTCGCAGGTGACCCTGAACCTGAGTGGGACAATGAGGCTGATATTGTTACTGACCTCACATGCATTGCTGTAGTTGGAATTGAGGACCCTGTGAGGCCTGAGGTATGCAAATAGATCTGGGTTTTGGAATAAGCAGTTTTAATCCCGGTTTAGGCTGGAATAGCTTTTTATGGCGAGGTGGGGTAATTTCATTATCCCAGAGTACCGCTGGGATATTAGTCCTGTCCAAATCCATCCTGTCGTTTTGTCGTTTGCATGTATAAATATGTAAGGTATGTTTTTTGTTCTTGAAAAAAAAATTAAACAAGTACAATTGTGGATTAGGTTGGTAAATATACACCCTTTCTGATGTTTCCAAATGAAAACAAATTAAAACCAGGCACTCATTGAATAAAAAATGTATAAACAATAAAACAGATCTCATTTAACTTGTCAGCAAAAGACTGGCCACCGATCCTAAAACAAGCATCTATAAGACAAGCCTAAACAATGTGTTTGTAGTAAAAGTAAAAGTCTAATATTTAATGTGATCATGTGATATTTATGAAGTAAAGACATTCGTATATATGTGTGCTTTATATTGAGATTGTTTATCCCATGTGAATCAGTCATAAATACATTTTGGCAACGATAATAATCATGTGGACATATGTTGGAAATAGCAATCCATCTGAATAATTATTTATTTGTAGCATGATTTTAACGATGTCACAAATCTGACTTGTATGGAATTACCATGTAAGTTTGTAAGAATAGCGACGTCTGTGATCTTTTCTTTAAGGTCCCCGAGGCCATCCGGAAATGTCAGAGAGCAGGTATCACTGTGCGCATGGTCACTGGTGACAATATCAACACGGCACGTGCCATTGCTGCTAAATGTGGCATCATCCAGCCTGGCGATGACTTCTTGTGTCTGGAGGGCAAGGATTTCAATCGACGAATCAGGAATGAGAAAGGAGAGGTAAATTGTTATTATATATTGTTTTAAACATCTCAGAATTAAGTTCAGGGGGAACTCCTGATGTCCAGGGAATTATTAATGTTTTTCCATAAACAAATCAGACAATATAGAGCATGAGTTTTTGCTTTTGATTGTTTTTCTAAGTTTTCTCTAGTCTGTATAAAGGCCTTTGTTATTTTATTTTACAAAGGTTCAAAATGCATTAAATATGGTTTGTTATACTGTGAATTAGGTTGCATTTTTTTAGAGGTATCATGGTTATTAAATGTAAACAGACATTACTTTTGTAGCAACAGTGATATAATTCTAATGATTTGTAAAAATAAATAAAAGGATGATTGGATATACAGTTAATATATGGTGGATTTATCAAACTGGCTTTCATAAGCTTACCATAAGCCTGTCAGAAAAATGATATTACAAAAATACCAAAGTGATACTTATTGCTCTAATGTTTCAGATCGAGCAGGAGAGAATTGACAAGATCTGGCCTAAGCTGAGAGTCCTGGCTCGCTCTTCACCCACTGACAAACACACGCTGGTTAAAGGTTAGAATCTTTATTTCCTCTCAGTAAAAAAACAGCTTCATTATGCCAAGCCGAAATGCCATGCAATATGAAATAATGGCCAAATATGTGCTTGATGATTTAGGAATAGAATTAGTTTTAGGTTAAGTGATCAAACTTTGCTGATAATGTACAGGCATCATTGACAGCACTGTGCTGGAACAGAGGCAGGTTGTGGCTGTGACAGGCGATGGGACCAACGATGGACCGGCTCTCAAGAAAGCTGATGTCGGCTTTGCCATGGTGAGTGCAAACTATTTTACAATATAGTTTTTCTCTTTAACCTTCCACTCTGCTTTGTCTAGCCACCCATTATGCACTTCCATGCATATCTCTCACTGCTATTTTTAAAGAGAGTCCTCTGTGTTTTGTAACTAATTATATGAGAGAAAATCCATGTCTACTACTGTATTCTGTTAATGATCCCCCTGCAGGCTCAAATGGACCAAAAGTACTTCTCTATTCATTTTTTTTTCTTTCCATATTTTCTGTTTCTTTTTTTTTTTTAAACCCTGTATATACAAGATCTGACAAAAAAAAAGATTATAGTAAGACTAATTAGTATATTGTATGCATTTTTTTATTGGTGGTCACGCCAGTAAATTTTGGACTTGTAATTCAATGAAAAGAAATGCATCAGTACAGTCACTGGTATCAAACCGTTCTCATTACCTCATACTTGTCTGATATCAGATTCCATCACCTAATAATACAGACAACTAATAAAGCCACTGTTCGGCAGTGCTAAATAAATCACAGCAATGCACCCAAACACCAAAAAAGGACATGTTATCTGTTATAGAGAGTGCAGTGAGTCTGGTCATTATAAATGTACAAATTGTAAGCCCTTTGCACTCAGAGTACTAGAAAACGTGCAGGGGGAAGATATTAATAAAAAAAAATGTATGTATTTTTCTTTCCTTCTCTCTGTCTGTGTGTGTCTCTCTCTCTATCTGTCTCTTTTTATTTCTCATTCTCAGGGTATAGCTGGAACTGATGTAGCTAAAGAGGCCTCAGATATCATCCTGACTGATGATAATTTCAGTAGCATTGTGAAGGCAGTCATGTGGGGGCGGAATGTCTATGACAGCATCTCAAAATTCCTGCAGTTTCAGCTTACTGTCAATGTAGTGGCCGTCATAGTGGCCTTTACTGGAGCCTGCATTACACAGGTAATGCACAAACCTATTCACGCTTTACATTCTGTGCACACACATGCACAAGGCAATGTGGCACTGGGATCTGCACAAAAACATGCAATCTTACAAACCTGGCATCTATTCAGACTAAAGTTAAATGCCAACGATTGGTATGGTAATCGGACGTAGTGTGGAGAGCCTGTGCTAAATCAGTATTTAGTTCTATCGCAGGTCAATGGAACCTACTGCATTGCACCTTGCTGGTGGGCAAAGGATTGTGGGAAAGGAATGTCAAACTTAGTCTGTGTGCTGATCCCCCTGCTGGATGTTGCCAGTATTGTGCATTCAACTTTTTTCCCCAACACTTCCTACAGCAATCATTGAAACTCTTGTGTTTTTAAACCTTATGGTCACCATTCGATTCTGCTGTTATGCAGGACTCCCCACTGAAAGCGGTGCAAATGCTATGGGTGAACTTGATCATGGACACTTTTGCATCACTTGCCCTGGCCACTGAGCCACCCACTGAAGCCTTGCTGTTGAGGAAACCCTATGGCCGTAACAATCCACTCATTTCTCTCACCATGATGAAGAACATTTTGGGCCATGGCGTCTATCAGCTTGTTATCATCTTCACTCTGTTGTTCGTTGGTAAGATATATGTAGAGAGACGCTGTATAGTTTTATGCAATTTAATTTGCAGTCACATTAGGGCTCTGGTTTCACATTTTAGTCTCAACTTTGACCCCATCTCCTGTGCCCGTCTCATGTTGCACAGGAGAAAAGATCTTTAACATTGACAGCGGACGCAATGCTCCACTGCACTCACCTCCGTCCGAGCACTACACCATCATCTTCAACACCTTCGTCCTCATGCAGCTCTTCAACGAGATCAATGCTCGCAAAATCCACGGAGAGAGGAACGTGTTTGATGGCATCTTTGGAAACCCTATCTTCTGCAGTATTGTGCTGGGAACTTTCGCCGTGCAGGTCTCACACTTAGTACCCTTAAAAATGAAAAGTGTAGTTTTTAGGGCTCTGATTGTACTTTTATTGTGATATGTGTAGGAATAAGTTAATAGAAAATGTTCATTATTAGTGACATGTGACCTGCGATTTGTGTGTTCTCTGTCCAGATTGTTATAGTGCAGTTTGGAGGAAAGCCCTTCAGCTGTGCCCCTCTAAATGTTGAGCAGTGGCTGTGGTGCCTCTTTGTTGGAGTTGGAGAGCTTCTGTGGGGTCAGGTGAGGCAAGAAAGGATAGGAAAAAGTTCATGAATGTTATCAAGTCTGAACTGCTTTATTATGCATTGTGCCCTCAAATGCAGGGTCTATAAACAGACAGAGCCAAGAGGCAGCAACACAACAAGTCGGATCCAGAAGTCAATGTTTCAGTTTATATATATATATATGTAAAAGAACCTGTTACTGAAATAATTCTATAGAAGGCCATAATTTAAGAGTGCAAAATGTCATTGATTTTAAGACAGCTAAATATGAAAATTATCTTTTTATATTTAAAAAGATTCTCCTTTCACATTGAAACACAGAAATGGTATACTGTGCAGGTATACCAAGTATTTTACCCACCTTTATGTCATTTACCAATACTCATTAATTTGTTTCTGTTTCGATGCTAATATTGCTAATAATGCTGTCATCCTCCAATATATGTATGTATGTATGTATGTCCTGGAAGAGATTATACTTTTTCAAATAATTTAATTACAGTTTTTATTTATGATATCCTCTTACATCCTGTGCAGACTTAAAAGAAAAAAAATAATAATACTATTGACTTTAAAATCTATATTTATTGTCTAAAGATAAAAATCCCTGAGATGCAATGATGAAGAAACCTTGAGTTGAACCAGACCTCAAAAGGCAACCCATCCTCATATGGGTGGCACCAAATGCCCATTCAGTATAATTCCATCATTGTTTGGGTTGTCCTGTTTTATAATTACACTCAGCTCCTTTGTTAGCTGTAATCTGGGTTTCATATCTGATGTCTGTGAAATCACTTGATTGTAAGAATGTACACACATAGACAACAACACAGTAAAATTTCAAAGGCTCAAGGACATCAGTTAGCCAGCTACTATAATTAATTGTTTACATTTTTGTTTTTAAATGGTTTAATCAACCAAAAAACTAACTATTTCATGTTTGACTCAAATGTATATAATTTTACATAAAAGTGTTGTATATAAATTCCATGTGTTCGATAATGTATTAGGTATCTACTAAAGAAGGAGTGATACATATACATACATATTAAACATACAGTCGTCTTCAGTCGGTATCTCTCTCTGTGCACTAGGTCATTGCCACAGTGCCCACCAGTCACCTGAAGTGTCTGAAAGAGGCAGGTACAGGGCCAGGGACAGATGAGATGACTGAGGATGAGCTGGCTGAGGATGAGGAGGAGATTGACCATGCTGAAAGAGAGCTTCGCAGAGGCCAGATCCTCTGGTTCAGAGGCCTGAACCGCATCCAGACTCAGGTGCTGTGTGTGTGCGTGCGTGTGTGTTTTTAGCGCTACTTCACGGATCACTCTCACTAGTAGTAGAGTTAGTAGCTTTAAAAATAGGATATCATCTGTGTCAAAGTTTGTTGTTTTATTTTATTTTGCTACGTCTACCTCTCTACTTTCTCTCTAGAAGCTTTTTAAGAATCAGCAAAACATCTGCTCATCCTTTCCTCTATCTTTGTTCTGTCCTATTTAGGATATAAAATTACATATAGATGCTATATCATTATTCAGATCTGTGTTTCTCTATAATGTAACTGGTGTTTTTAGAGGCCTTTAATGCTTGCCTTTGTGTACAGGGTTCATCCAGTCGGGGTCTGTGGATCGCTCATTGTACTGCTTTTTAATTTTAACACTAAGGGCTTTTTATCTCCACATAAATTAAGTGTTTTACATTTGAATACCGAACATGGATTAGGCATTTGTGAGGAACAGTAAATAACAATAACATTTTAGTAAGTTTTTTATACTTGTAAACATGAGGCATGATGATATGTACAGTGTATCCGTAAAGCATTCACATCGCTTCATGTTTTCTACATTTTGTTGTTACAGCCTTATTCCAAAATGAATTAAAGTCGTTATTGTTTTCAAAACAGTACCACATTATGACAACGTGAAAGAAGTATGTTCGAATTCTTTGAAAATCTATTAAAAACAAAAAAATTGAAAAAAAAAATCACATGTATGCAAGTATTCACAGCTGTTGTTCAGCACCTTTTATATCAATTACAGTTGCATGTCTTTTTGAGTATGATGCAACAAGGCACACCTATTTTGGGGCAGTTTCTCCCATTTTTCTTTGCAGAACCTCTGCAGTCCAGAGAGGACATTGCTGTATTCATCTTTTCCTCGTTCCTGCTTTCTCCCAGTTAGTGCTGCTGAATCACTTCCCCAGAGTATGATTCTTCTACCACCATGCTTTACGGTAGGGGTGGTATTGAGCAGGTTATGAGTGGTGCTTACTTTCCTTCAGACCTGACACTTGCTATTCAAGGTCTGAGAGTCCTTTAGGTGCGTTTTGGCAAACTCCAGGCAGGTTGTCATGTGTATTTTTACTGAGGAGTAGCTTCCATCTGGCCAATCTACCATGTAGGCCTGAATGGTGGAGTGCTGCAGAGATGGTTGCTCTTCTGGAAGGTTCTACTCCTTTTACAAAGAAATGCAGGAGCTCTTTCAGAGTGGACTCTTGGCCTTCTTCCTGACTAAGGCCCTGGGCGGCCCACTCTAGCAAGTGGATCCAAACGATGGATAGGTGATACCAGTGCTGCAGTACCCTTTCTGTACCCTTTACTAGATCTGTGCCTCGATACAATCTAGAGGTCGAGAGACAGTTTTTTGGGCCTTAGGGCTTGGTTTATGCTCTGTTAACTGCGGAATCTTAGATAGACAGATGTGTGCATTTCCAACTCATGTCCAATCAACTTAATTTATGGTACCCCTGGAGTGCAAAGGTTTATGGGCCTTGCTCAAGGACCCAAGATTGGAGTCACCAGTAATGCCAAGATTAACCCTCTGTGCTCCATATCACAGCTGACCCTGCGCTCAGACCCTCGCATCCAAAAACCAGCTGGGATATGAGAAGAAAAGAATTTCACTGTGCTTTAATGTTTATGTGATAAATAAAGGCTATTCTATTCTTCTATTCTCTATCAACTTAACTTACCACAGTTACATCAAAAAACATCTCAAGGATGATCACTGGAATTAGGGTGCACCTGACCTCAATTTTGAGTGCCATGGGAAAGGCTGTGAATATTTATGCATGCTATTGGGTTTTTTTGCTTGTTTGTTTGTTTGTTTTTAATAGAGATTTCAAAAGATTTCAAGCAAACATCTTTCACAATGTCAGTAAGAGGTACTGTTTGTAGAATTCTGAGGAAAATACTGGATTTAATCCATTTTGAAATAAGACTGTAACATAAAGTGTGGAAAAAGTGAAGTACTGCGAATAATTTCCTGGGCTCTGTATGGTTCTCTTTCTACCATATTTTTTTCTCTATTAATTTACCTCCCTGATTTTGATTTACATTTACTGATCATATACACTCCCTTTTTTAAAAAGCAAAAGTTACACATTTGGGGAGTTTTTATTGAAAAATACAGCAAGGTTTCCTATTTTATGCTAGACAGGCCCTGTGTAACCAGTGCTGATTGATTCTTAATTAATGTTTGATTGTCGTTTGAATATTCAGGTTCTCTCTGACAGCTGTTTATGTACATGCAGGAGTGTGTGTGTGTGTGTGTGTGTGTGTGTGTGTGTGTGTGTGTGTATGCGTTTGTGTCTACTGAATGTGCTTTCACTGTTGGAGGAGTGTTTTTTTTACGTTATCACTCTCTCATTAACCAGAACCGGTAGGAAAGCGACACTTAAGACACTAAAGAGATGTGTGATGATGTACGTTCGCTAGGACTTTGCTATAGCAAGGTTGTTAAATTGGGGTCTATGAAGGCAGTCTGTGATTTACCAGACCTGGATAAAGGTTGAATGAAGGATAGAAAGTGAGCTGGTGTGACTGTTGATAGAGAAATACAAAAAGGATGCACACACTGCAGTGCTGAGAGTGCTTTTTAAGTATTCAAAGACTGTAGCTAAGAAAGGAAGTGCCTCCTCAAAAAGGATGAACAGTGAGGTCCAATGGTATGAGTACATTAATTCCTTTAAGTCCCTTATTGTTCAATAATTCATCTCAAAGCATATTATTCTGTACTTACTATGAATTATTGAGTAACTACAGTCAAACTATCAGTTCTAAGCCTGAGCAGTGTAAGTGTTTACCTCCTAGTAATGTATCTTATTAAGTTTAGGGGGATTCAAGCTAGTGTTAATTTATATTGATTTCATTAACATTTAAATCAGATGCTAAATTTGTTTGATTTGGGTGATACATTTATGCATCCAAAAAAAGTGTATACACACCCAAGGAAAAGGTAACTCATGATGTCCCAATAAATTAAGTATTAAAACACACACACACAACACACACACACACACACACACACACACACACACACACACACACACACACACACACACACACACACACCACACACCACACACATATATAGCTTTTATTACTTCATGATACATTAAGGTGCTATATAAGTCACCTACAAACACATTTGATGACTTGCACACATAGACTGCACACATAGACATAGAATTCTGATCAGTCTTTGGTGCTTAAACTCAAATGTCCTAAATATATAGCACCCTTGGTTCTACTTGAATATTTTGTACTTGGGAATAAAAGTTTATTCTGTCGCATCAATGTCTTTTAAACCAACAATTCTAATATAAAGCACATAATCTTGCAGCAATTAGAACCTATTCCTTCATTATGTTTGAATTGCAGTTACAAGCATAGTTCCCCCATCCAATGTAGTAGCGATATAAATGTGTGTATTAGTGAGTGTGGTATCACATGTGGAGTGTGATTTCCATCATTGTTGTAAATTAATAAAAAAAAAAAAAAAAATATATATATATATATATATATATATATATATTCTATTTGTGATGGACCCCTGGTAATTCGTTCACTCTTCCAGGAAGACCATGACTATACTAGGACCAGAGAGGATGTGCAAAATATATTGTGCGTCTACAAATCACTCACAGTTGTGCAGTCCTAGCATTACTGAGACAGGGAGTATCAGTAACACATATAGTCACACTTAAAAACAGACTCAGTTTTTGGGATTACTAACACTTTCCCTGACTGACATTTATCGCTGTATTCATGCTGTATATGATGGATGAACATGGCAGGATGTTCCATAGGGCTGGCATTAACAGAAGTGCTAACAAAGCCCCTTACAAGATTTGAATCGATCCACGACACAGAGTTGGCAAAACACGACACACATTATAACAGCAACACTCATATCATCAGTCAGCTGAATTTGATCAAGCCTTTAATTCGAGGGTTTCTTTAGCAAAGAGTGTACACTCCAGCCGTCATCACTGCACTTCTGAAAGAGATAATAAGATTAATTGAGCCCTGAATCCCCTGCAGGGGTGCAAGAGGTCATATCATAAAATTCTGCCTTTGTTTATTTTAAAGGTGGCTTGACAATTGTGCTAGTCCAAAAGTCATTTGTTTGGTCAGTTTGTTCTGTAAGGCTATAGGCTATGTTTTAAAGTATGTGTTTTAAGCATTTACTGGCCCTGCTCTTTAATAAACAGGCATTCAGTGATCACGTTCAATTTTCGAGCAAGACTAGATGCTCACACACAGCCTCAGCAGGTTTGTAGATAATACAGTAGGTATTTAATGCATGTAATTTGTTAACTGGTCCAAATATCCAAATCTACTATTGTTTTATTATTTTGTTTGTTAAATATGCTCAATATCATGAGTGATCTTGATCCTGCTTGCAGTATTTACATGTATATATTTATATGTTTTATATTTGCCAAAATACAAACAAACTTTTATATTATGGAACCTTATCATAACCTGACCAAGCAGTTACTAAAAATGAATAAATAAAAATTGCAATTCATGTTAATATAAAAGAGGCCTTTGTTAAGTGAGCTTCATCTGTGAACGATTGCTTTTCCCATTGGACTAATTACGTATTTGTTATATCACGTATGGATTCCACTGCTGAATTAACCAGCTACCGAAACCAACATACACTGTTCCAATTTACAAATATATTTCGTTTGTGTAATGCAGCATTGATTGACGCAGCAATGCTGCATATGTCCGGATGGACTTGTGTTCTGATGCTTCTACTACAGAATATTTGTGCCTGTTATTTTTAAAGCTGCTTTGTTGTAAATGTCCACATGGCTAAGAACAGTAACCATTTTGTGTGCCAACTTTCACTTGGTACAGTGTTACCACAAAATATATTCTCCTCCGGGATTTCTCATCTTGCTCTGTCCTTATTCTCTCTGAAGTATTTGTGTGTGTGTGTGTGTGTGTTATGGTTCTCTCTCTCTCCTGCAGATGGAGGTAGTGAGTACATTCAAGAGGAGTGGTTCGTTTCAGGGTGCAGTGAGACGGCGCTCCTCTGTGCTCAGCCAGCTCCATGACGTAACCAATATTTCTACCCCCACTCATGTAGTTCTCTCCACTGCCAATGCAAGCGCCGCCCCTGGGAGTGAGTCCCCGCTTTCCCTGTGACAGACATACACACTTTATACATAGAAACATCCACACAATATCTACAGAGACAGACGCACACACCTCACACCTTTAACTGTTGACAGAGTTTCACTGGCACACACACACACACACACACACACACACACACACAATAAATGTACAGAAACACTCTACAGCACTGCTTGCCCACATACCCACATTGCACTTGTGCAGTGTATATCATGCTCTGCATATCTACTGTTTTTTTTTTCTTGTTGGTTTGTTTTTGTTTTTTTATTATTGAGAAGTGGATATTGTGGTTTCTGTGAGTGGTTCTTTGCAAGCTGGACTGTGTAACTGTGGAGTGCTGTTTGCGTGTCTCTCCCATCCCTCCGTCTTGCTGTGTTGGTCCTCTTCTCACTTGCTGTATGGTTTTCCTTGTTTGTTGGGCTTGGTTTTGTTTTCCGTATCCTCTGGATGGGCCGAGTAAGCCATTTTCTCTCTCTTTCTTTCTCTCTCTCTTTCTCTCTCTCTCTCTCTCTCTCTCTCTCTCTCTCTCTTACACACACACTCGCTGTCTGTCTGCCTTTTTGCTTTCATTCGATCAGAGCACTTAACAGCATAAATGCACTCTGTCATGTGCCTAGTTGGCTCCTCTGATGTGGAGATGTTTGTAGTTTAGAGTTTCCCTTCAAGAGTTGGGTTACATGCAGATTCCAGCATCCACTTCATCCACTATATGTAATCGGTGATAATGGAGCAATAGCTCAAGCAGACAACCAAGTCTATATTTCCTCAAAGTTTACAGACCATTGAAACACATGTTTCTCAAATGATAGGAACATGCAAATGGAATACTGCTGTTCTCTGATCATGTAGCACAACCACTGTTCCTGCTCTCAGAGGAGAAAATGATATATCAACGATTTAAGGAAATGCGGAGAGAACATGGCGCAGCCCCCTGCTTTATTTTCTTCTTTTTATCCTGGGAGGTTGTCAAGCGTGGTTTTCTGTGGCAAAAAAAACAAACAAACATTAAAACCCAAAAGCTTTTTCCGGTAATTAATATCAACAAAAGTATGGTGAGTTGATCCAGCCCTGCGTACGAGGTAAACCTTCGAGTATAAGCCCTTTAAGGTCCTGATCTATCTATTTCTCTCTCTCTCTCTCTCTCTCTCTCTTTCTCTCTTTTTTTCTCATGTTTATTTTAAATAATGCAGGTTGTGGTTCATCAGTGTGAGATTTTGTGAAAGCATTCCCTAATGGTTTTTTTTGTACTTCTTACTTCCACAGATCCATCCATCAGCTCTTAATCTTTATCTCTCTCTCTGTATTTTTCTCTCTGTGTGTACCATTGGTTCATTGCTCTTTTATGATTGTTCTTTTTCCTGTCTTCTACCTTTCTCTCAAGGCTACTTGTTCTGGAATATTACGGCGATATTTTTTAATATCCATATTTCTTCTTTTTTTTCACATTTCTATATAACGTTTGTAGTTATAGCAGTGAAATCATTTGGTACTATGTGATTAGTGATTACGATTTCATTTCACGAGTTATGTTAAATATGAATTCAGAAAGCTTCTCAAACAACGAGGTGCTTTTAGCTTCTTCCTTTTTTCATATTTATTTTAGCTTTCTCCCTCCATAGCTCCTTTGTTTGCATGTCTTGGTTAGAACTTTTTCTATGCCTCATCCACCAAAGCTCTCTTCTCCACGTGTTACTACATGCTGTAACACATAAAGTTGTATGCACTTCCCATGCCATTTCATCTTGATTTGCGTGCGAGGGTGATTGAGTGTGTCTCCTCTCATCTCTATGTTCAGTATAAGACTCCCATACTCATGTGCTAAGTGCTCTTAAGTCATCCCGGTCACTCAACCGTTTTTTTTTTTTTTCCTCTTCTGACTACATTAAAATTTGCAGTTAGATGTCTCTATATGTTAACACATTTTTTTCAGCCCCCGTCCTCACTTAGAAAAGCCATAAGTCATTTATAAACACGAGAAATGTCCTACTGTTTAGATATTAAATCAATGTGAAGCTATATAACAGTTATCTTATACAGATGTTCGTATAGTGAATTGTACAGATCTCTTAATCGTATTGATATTGTTTGTAATACGTGCTTACACTATGAACCAAAGGCTAAAAAGGACACCACTGATGGATATTCATGTTTACTTTTTGCCTGTCCGAGTTCTCATTTGTTTAAACATTTACCGTGTATGGTAATAGTCCACTGCCAAATGCACATACACTCTGTCGATCACCGTGCGTGTGCTGAGAAAGGTTTTCATTGGGAAATGTTTATAACTGAACATGAGTTATAAAAGCTTTTCCTGTTGCTTGAAGCTTTGGTTACTTGCAATGAAATCTGGCCTTTTCATTTTTGTTCCAACTGGGTTAATAAGAGTGAGAATTATTTACGAAATTATTTTGTTCAAGATGTATTTCCTTATGGTCACAATCATGTAGAATAACTCGTATGTTCATGTTCATTGGTTTACCAATGAAGTAAAAGGTCGACTGACACTAGATGATCTCGACTCACAAAAATGCAAGTTCGGGTGCTTAGCCGGACTTGACATGAACCAGATCAGATCATCAGGACGTGAGGTCATGTTTTTAAGAAGGTCATCCTCATTAACCCTCAGTTTTCATCCCAGCTTCTTTAAGCATTTCTTCTCCCTCTGCTTCTATTCACTCTGGTTTTGCTTCAGTGCCCCTTATTTAGCTGCAAACGATTTGCAGAACATCATTGTTGAGAGAAAAACATTGATTTATTGAATTAAGCATATATATTTTTTGTTTTATTTACTTATTTATTTATTTATTTACTTATTTGTTCGTTTTAATGATCATGTTTTTCCATCAAGCAATTTTCTTTGAAGGACACCGTGGGGGAGACAGTGGACTCTAATCTGGCATGCTAACATTCAGAGCAAAGTCAAACTACCATTTAACACCCAATCTTTATTATTATTATTATTATTATTTCTTTTTGCTTTCCTCCATTCCTCTACTGTGGGCATTATACTCGAACGTTTACCTGTATCCATGCAACAACAAAAAAAATAAAAGAACACCAAAACAAAGAGCAAAACGAAAACAACAAAAAATGAGAACAATCTTCAAATTGTTCCAGATTTGCAGGAGGTCTATTGTTTTTCTTGCTAACAAACAGGCTCTTTGGAAAAACAGATAAGCACTTAACCAAATGCTTGACCTTTTCTTCCTGTTTGGTTGTTTGGTTGTTGTTTTCTGTTGTTTGAATCTTTGTTTCTTTCTGGTTCATTTAGCCTCTTTTCCTTTGCTGGGTGAGTTTCTGACTGGGAAAGAGGGGTGGGAGAGGTGCGCTGCACCAGCCGCTGGCCACAGCAAAGGAATGTGCTCTTAAAACTTCTCATCTTTAAACGTTATATACATCAGCAGTGCGTGTGTATATGTCCTACTGCTTCATTTTATTTGTCCTTACAGCATGAGACTGGCTGCCAATCATCATGCACTCTCTTTCCTTTGGTTTTCTTTTATGCACTTTTCTTTTGCTTCTATAACAGAATGAGACAGCTGCACTGGACTAAGCACGTCACTGTGTGTGTGTGTGTGTGTGTGTGTGTGTGTGTGTGTGTGTGTGTGTGTGTGTGTGTGTTTCAGTTTCATATTGGCTCCTGTAGCTCCACTTTTCTCCTGATTATTCAGCTTGCAGTGACATGTATCAGCTTCTCTTTTCATTCTTCTGTACTTGTTCTGCACTGCTGCATGTCAAAAGATGCAATGCTCTCTCTCTTTCTCTCTCTCTCTCTCTCTCTCGCAGTTTCTCTCCCTGAATGAACCGCTCCACATCACCATGCAAAATGATCCACTACATCTGAGCATGCTTCCGAATAGATACAATCCCTGAACGATAGCAATTATGATGCTTACAAAGACAGACTTTTTTTTTTTTTTTGCAGTATCACATCAGCAGTCTGTTGGTGTTAATTAAGAGGCTTAAATACGACATAAGGATCTGAAGTTTATTGGACTCATCCGGAGAATTTCAGCATGACAGTCCTCCTCTCCTCCATGTAGTTCTAAGCACAAAAATACTATAGTGAATTATTATAAGAATAGATTTTTTAAAACATTAGTCACAGTGTAGCCAATAACAATAAATCATTTATACTACCCTGCAAGACACCATATTACATATACACCCGTAGAATTTACCAAGAAACAATGCTAGTTCTGAATCGTGTGCAGGTTTTCATAACAGACTCAAAACACACAAAAGCTGCATGAATGCATGTATCTTTTCTTCAATATAACTTTTACTTTCATTGATTGATGGCTTCCTTAAGTTATGTATGCTGGCACATTATGCCACAGTGACTAAAGAGCTTTATTCCTTTATTTATTTTCATCCGCACCCCTGATTATCGGGCTAAATGAGGCATCCGCCATACTTCCTTTTGACTGTGGGTGCAGCGTGGGTGTATCCTCCCTCCATCCCACCAGCTGGGACCCCAGTCACTTGTCTGTGTTCCTTCTCACCTCTAATGCTCCACTCAGAACTCTGTTCCAGATTCTAACCCACCGTCTCTTCCATTGGCTGTTTGTCTATGTGTGATGTGTGTATTAAGGCATCCCTTTGTCATGTCTTCATTCCCTGTCTCTCATGTCTGCTTGTGTCTGTCCTCATTTATATATATATATATATATATATATATATATATATATATATATATATATATATATAATTTTTTTTTTTTTTTTGCAAGCGTTCATTTTGTGTCGTCTGCATTTGTCCTTGTGTGCTTCCATTTGTCTTTCTGTGTCAAGCCCGGTGTGTTCCATTTTACGTTCATGAGAATGAACATCCATCGTCTTGACTGATCAACAGTGGTAAACTGATTGGATGAGTCCATTTCCTGCTACCTCATGTATGGGTTTGTTTTGATTGACATTCCTCCTTCTTTGAGAAACTCTTAAGATCTTGTTGCGCAAAATATGTCTTATATGACAACAGTAACTGTCTAATTTCAGATCTTGGATATCGAAGATGAAATCTGAGACACTGATATTTAGAATTGTTTATTAGGCATTTTAATTTAGTATTCATTTAAAGAGATTTTATGTACCCAAACATTACAGTTGTTAGCCTTTAATTTCTGTTGCAGCAACATGATCTTGAGCTGTCTGTGCATTATAAGGCATGTCCAGAAAAGCCTTTGACTACCAGGTACAAACTGAGAGATATTTTTGCTTCTATCCCTGTCCCCAAACACACCCTTTTGTCTTTTATTACTTTTTCCACTCCATCTTTTTCTTGCCTTTCTCTTCCTGTTCCCTTTCTTGTCGTTTTCCTTACTGATCCCTACATATTACACGTCTCCTTTTCTTTTCCCTCCCTTTTTCTTGTGCCTTCTCCATATCCCATCCTCTCACTCAGATGCGGGTGGTGAAAGCGTTCCGTAGCTCCCTGTACGATGGCATCGAGAAGCCTGAGTCCAGAAACTCCATCCACAACTTCATGGCACATCCCGAGTTTCTCATCAACGACTTCATGCACAACATCCCGCTGATCGACGACACAGATATCGACGATGAGTCGGAGCTGTCCAAGCACAACCACCACCACCTGCACCCGGCCTTCCGCAAACCGCCTCCACCTCCGGTCCAGCGATCCCGTCCCCCACCACGTCCTTACCGCCAGTACAGCCTCCCAGCTACCCCTAACCTCAATAACAATGCTAATCAGAGCAGCCTGCACCACCTGACCCAACCCACAGAACACAACGCACACTGGACCACCCATTCCCGACAGATGTGCCCCCTTCTTAGCCTGGAGACTTCACTCTGACTGCCTGCACTCCAGAGGAAGGGCACTTGATGGACTTTGGATACAGAGCAGTGAGAAGATGATCATTGCTTCATATGCATTTCTATGATATGATGGGGAGCATCTGTGGATACAGTATTGTTCTGCTCAACCTTGCTCACGAAAAAAAAAGAGAAAAAAAAACCCAACAACTCAAAAACACACAGTCTAGCTATTCTATCTTACCACCACAAACCACTTTCCCAAAAGTGTCCCATGTGTCTGTCTGGTTTTACAGCTTCACAAATGCACTGCCTCCTTTCAGTGTACTGAGAGGAGGTCAATGTATTGTGCATCTGTGTTAATTAAGACCAGGGTTAAGAAGGTGAGCAACACAGAAATGGTTTATTTTCATGAAAAAAAAAACAACTGCAGAAATGTTAAGATAAAAGGATATATTGGATGTTGAGGGCAAATGGGGAATGGTAAAATCAAATCTGTGACTTGACTTTCCAGAGTGCAAAGGCATTACATGCAGACAGAGTAAAAGGTCAAATCACTTTTTATTGATGTTATTAACATCATTATTATTGTTATTATTATTATCATAAATAGTTCTACAGTCTATTATCATCATTAGTGTTCAGATTGTCATCACTATATTTGAAAATACAACTTTTATTACAGTATTAACTACTAATGCTTTATGGAGTAGCTTTAACACATTTACTTATTTATTTATTTTTGTATTTATTTTTGTATTTATTTATTTATTTATTAATTTATTTATTGTCCGCTCTATGTTTTTTTTTCCAGTCTCGCTTTGTCAAATTCTATGTGTGTGTGTGTGTGCGTATATATGTGTTGTGTCTGTCCTTAAAAAAATCTACAAACAAAAAAACAAAAAAAAAACCTAAACAAAAACAATTACTAACATAACAAAGATACAATAAATTCAAGTTATGAGTAATTACATTTTAATGAGTCTACAAATAGCAAAACAAAACTAAACATTACTGCCATTCATTCTTCCATTAAAGGAAATAATATTCATGGAAAATGTAAGCAAATTTTACTGGCTGCCTATTATTAAGGACAATTGATAAACTTTCATTGGACATAAGATTTGTTTAGATGCAAAGCTCTTCTTTTGCTACATGGTAGAAGATTTGGGCAAACACCCACAGAATATTTACTGATAGCAGGCTTTCGACAACTTTCAGTCATATCAGTCCCGGCCTGTGGAACGCTTAGGCCATCACACTGGCTGGTCTATTAAAGATTACACCGGATGTGGACTTGCCCAGTATCAGCATTCCATTGCATATTTAGGACTGTTAATTTACAGTCCTAAGTTAAGTTTCCTTTTACTTGTTTTGCAAATCTCACTAACAAAATGCATTTACCCTTTAAAGTATTGTGAAGTACTATGATTCGCTCATAACCAACGCTTTCTGGCCCTTTAAATTCATTAATAGTCAAGTTTGCATTTCGGTTAATGTTTTTCTTTATTTAACATTCTTAAGTAGTGGTAAATGTCTGTACTCAAGTCAACATCTGACTGCAGACTGTGGTTTCAGGGTCTGAACCAGACTAGAAAACTCTCATCTTATACTGCCACGATTTTCATCATGTGCTTGATATCATAAAAAAAATGAATGATGGACAATCTGTGAGACTGACATCACCTTTGCACATGATCAGAGCTCACTGGTTTTGGTTCAAAAGTTAAATATACCTGTGGTCACCAGTGGACTCTGACGAAATGCAAATGCACTTTTCTTTGCTATAGAGGTTTTGGTATCGGACAAAAATGGGATACCAAAAAGATACTAATGCCATAACATACCACCACAAGCATGACATCGACACCATGATACGTAATCCAAAACGCTAGATCTGAGTACATTCCATTAACCTTTCATTGATCTGAGTGCCAGGTGGTACGAAACCCATTGTACCCCATCAAATTCCGGGTTGGCACATTGCTCCTAGCCAATGCATTGCAATGCAATACAATCATCTGGGATATAGGACCGGCACTTATGCAACAGACTGCCCTGTCCACAGCTTTGTGATATAAGCTTGATAACGTGTACATAGGGCTCTCAGAAATCCTTTATCTGTATAGACTACTTTTCTAGAGTGCCCAGTTGTCAGTGACTGGAAAAATGTTGAAAGTGTATAATGCAAGCATGAATGCTGATGGATCATGGTGCATTGATCAGTGGTGTCTGTGCACAGCATGTGTTGAATATCATAGCACACCTTGCCATCATTGTTTAGCGTCGCATCTGTCTGTGGATGGTCCATTTTCAAGGCTAAATTTTTCACTGTCTTTCCTCAGCAGTAGGTCAGACTTCCATTTCTCCTTATGGTCATTTGGCGCGCTGTTGACTGCAAATGTTCATCTCCAGTTCTGCTGCCCTTTTCCTTCTATAGCTACAGGGCCCGAGACTGGAGCGAGGGCTGATATTACCTCTTGTATGTCGCTGAATACATATATTAAAATGGGTGGTGTGTTTCCAGTTGTGATCAGAGCTGAATGGTGTTCAGATTTTAAGCATAAACAGAAGGACGTGATATAAAGTGTGAACTCTCCACCCATTTTAATTACTTTAGAGGAAAATATTTTCTAAATGTGTCGAAACCATTAGATGGGTCCAGGTTACTAACAGTCCCAGTGGAGTCTCAGCAATTGAGAGCGCTGGTAGGTTTTGAGGAAGCATGGACCCATTTCAATGCACCGACACAGTCAGCTCACTGAAACAATGGTCAGTAGAGGCAGAAATGACTGCTATACTTGCTTAACTCATGATTATGATGTATACTTTGCCTAATCTGATCTCATCATAAACAGAGCTTAACCGCATCAGAATAGTCTTTAAAAAAAACTATAATTGTTTATGAAGGATGTCAATTCTAAGTTGTAGCTCCAAATTACCTGCAACTTTACTGAGGGATGAATTATATTTGATCATGTGTAGTATATCCACCTACTCCGAGTCAACTATTCTCAAATGAAACGTCAAAAAGTGTTGAAAGAATATATAAAACTTTCATTGTCTGCCTTTTTCCATTTTGTTATAGGAAGTTCACTCAAGGTAAGGTGAAATAATGTGAAAAGAGTATATAATATATTAAATATATAAATTATAAAATATTGTACAACTGCACCGATGCTGTACATTTCTTTTGCCAAAATGTGCACGTACATCTTTTGTTTACAACTTAAGCACATTTTTGTTTCCTCTTATTCTTTGTCTTTTCCCCTCTTTCTTTTCCTTTTTTTCCCCCTTTTTTTGCTTTTTTGTAAAATACTGAAATGAAACATCTTGTACATTATTATGATGATGAGTATTATTATGATTATATAATATTATTGTTTTTCCAACAGTGCTCTTCTAACTGATGGAAAAAACAGACAGTTGCACATTCTCCTGAGCATACAATTACTGCGCTAAAATGAACAAAAAAAAGACAAAAAAAAAAAGATACGAAAAAAAATCCAGACTATTAAATATATTAATAATTACCTGCCTGTTACTTAAGAGAAAAAGTATCTATATATGATGAAAGAACACACCTGTATACTGTAGACTAAACTGTATGGAAATCTAAGAATTTACTGGGAAAATAAGTCAACACTTTTTGTCTGTATAAAAAAACAAAGTATTGTACAATAATAACTTTGACCAGTGTTTGTGTTTGTGTTTTATTGTGTGGCTGTGCTTCTTTTAATATTCCTTTAATATTTGGAAACACACATGCATGAAAATAATAAGAATCACACATATGTGCCATACTCAGAAGCAATAACATTCTTGCAAAATAAATCCTAATGTCAGAGTGGTTAATTATTTTACACGATCGAGTAACTAAAACATCCATTTGGGTGAAAACAGTGATGATAACAGGCCATAAACAGGATTTCCAGCTGTGTATGGTGTGTCAAGATTTGTGTATTTGTTGGGATTAATAGTCTCTTGGTCTGATTTGGTTCTGTATGTTACTATAAATGTTTCAAAGAGCCCACTGCCCTCTTCAATTTAGATTTTTACAATAGCCACAATAAAGCAAGAAGTTGTGGTGAATACATATAACAGGAACATACATTATTCAAGTTTTGGATGGGCATTGCCATTTGCACTGTAGCCACTAAGTGCTAATGCCTTCATCTGAGATTTACAATGTATACATACTTATTGCATTATTGCTTATGTTCTATTCTAGAGTATTATTAAGAACTAACACTAACACCCATCTCGTGTGGCCTTTAAACACCTTACAACAACAATTAGGACCACTGGAGGAAGGTTTTAAGGTAAACGGAACTGGATTTGGGTTTCATATCAGTGTACATAAAAATCTTTATACATTATAAGTTGACAAATGGAAATGGACATCATTTACAACAAATTATGTGTCTTATCATATCTTTTCACAATATCTTTTCACAATAGCCGAAGACGAGGTAGGCAATATTATAGGCATTTTAGGCAACAAATGGAGTCAGTTCAAGAGGGTGATTTGTTTAAATCAGGGTAAATTGGCAAGCAAAAGTATATAAGAGGTCTATTAAAAAAGTGTTGACATGTAAGATGTTCAGTATGGACAGTGGTTAGTGCCTACAAAAAGGTGAATGTGAGTTGTAATCCCTTGGTTTGCTATTAAAATTACAAAGATGGTAAGTGTATAGCTGTAATAAAAAGAGCACTGCAAATACCATTTAAAGATAGCTCGCTGTATCCAGGGGAAAATTCATGTTTATTTTTTTTGGATAGACAGACATACTGTAAATATCTTGCTTGAGTCCCTAGTTTCACCCTGATCACACTGTACAGTGCCTTTTACATTTGTGTAAAAATAATGATATATATTCGTGCTTATTTCAATCAGTGTCACCCCTTTTCTGTCATACTGGAAACATGCTCCTGAGTTAACAATAACCAGTGATCCTTCGCTTTGGATCTGCCTGATTCATCTTGACATCCGACCTCTGGATGGAGACCACATGGTGCAGCTCAGGAAGGTTCCATTTAAAAATCCTAAAGTTCCATGAAGTCACTGAGCATCTCAAGAACCATCTGGATACATTTGGACTGTAATAAACATCAACAGTCTACTACGATGCCTCAAGACTGCAGTTTAAGTGAACATTTCTGCATTTAAGTGCAGATCACTGAACATAACACCCCAACAATGATGGAAGTATAATGGATGGATAGTGAGTGCCAACCTGTTTTATGGGTTCAAATCAAGTCAAGTCAAGGACTGTTACTGTTATTTCAACCATATACAGCTTATGCAGTACACAATGTTTCTCCAGGAAAACAGAGTTAAGGACTAAAAAGGATAACAGAGGAGTTAAAACCCCTTCTGAGTGTGGTTCCTCTGAGATCCATCTCAGGATTTTTTCCTCACTGGAATGATCATAGGTATAAACGCATCTGTACAAACATATCAATCATGTATAACAAATGTATCTTTGTAAAGCTGACAATATGAAAATATGCATGGTTAAAAAACTATCAAAACTAGTATGCATGTATTACATGTATATATATTTGTTCATATCAAACCTCAAAACTTCACTAGTTCACTAAAACCTCAAAAGTATATATTTATTTTTCTCTCTTTCTTTTTTTCTTTTATGAGCGACACTGCCCCCTAGTGGCCTTGTGGGTACGTGTGAAAATGAATATGTCGCTAGCAACCGAAAGTCATCACATCATGGCGGGCAATTCAAAAGAACAGCAGCTCTCGCTGCGTGTTTACAACAGCCTTCTGGTAACGTTAATCTTTATTTTAAAAATGTATATATCTTTAACACAAACCTAAGGTCGTATGTACCATATTAGAAAAAAAATTCTTAGAATTGCTATAGTGGGTAAAAACTTTAAACTATGATACTTACAACCGAGTTAGCCCGCTAGCAGTGTAAATAACAGAATAAGGAAAATAATATAACTGTTGCATTGGGAGAACACCATTGTGGTTCCAGGTGGCATTTATGTCTGGTTTACTGTCTACAATGTGTTTTTTGCTGTATAACTGGGAATCGGTATTGCTCGTGTGTAGCCGAGTGATGCTAGTTAGCTAGCGGCTGTAACGAGCAGGCTGAATGTGGTGCTTATGTTGTTTACAGAGACTCGCCTGTCCCTCGGTAGATGGTCTTTACCTGAGAGAGGCGGACAGCATGCAGGAGCTCCTCTGCACCCCTTCATTACACCGAATGGATATACTGAAATGGATTTGTGGCAAGTATGTTTTACACGCATTAACGCATCGAACATATGCTCACGGGGGTTTTCAGGCGATGCATCTGAGATCAAATCTGTGTTTGTGTGTTGTGAAGAATTTGCCCACCCTTGAAAGACAAATTCTCAACTATCAAATCGTCAGAGACTGAGGAAGTGGCGAAAGGTAAAAAGTCAGTTTATGCCTATGAAAGTGTCAAGCAAGTGGTTCTGTCTGTTTTCATTCGTTCATTCATTCATTCATTTATCCTCCCCAACACAGAGATTACACGGTTTGGTCATGAAATGCTGTTGTGTAAAGTTGATGATCACGATTTAATCAAGGTACGTTGTTTAATTGCAACTTTGTCAAATATCCCTTAAATATTGATACTAAGGCATCTTACTGTTTACAGTATGTGTATGTATATGTGTGTATTGTATATATATATATATATATATATATATATATATATATATATATATATATATATATATATATATATATATATATATAAAAATACATACATTGTTGGAAAGATTACTTTGGAAATGAAATGGGTTACAGATTACAAATTACCCTATTCAAAATGTAGTAAGTAGTATAATTTTCAATTACTTTATAAAATTAAAGTAACTGATTACATTTGATTACTTTCATTTGTCCACTTGGTGGCGCTCGGAAAAAGTGGGATATACTTACCTAACTGAGCTCTTCAGAATCAAATTGTTGAGGGGGGGGGAGTACGAGTTGGTGGTCTTTAGGATTTGTAATCTTCAGCATTTTAGTAACTGTAATTTAATTACATGTTTGTTTGTTTTGTTGCAGCAACTTTTTTTGTACATTACTTTTATGTTTATCTTGTAATTATATTATGTAAGACCATTACACTACACTAGTTACTCCCCAACTGTGTGTGTGTATGTGTGTGTGTGTGTGTGTGTGTGTGTGTGTGTGTGTATATATATATATATGTGTGTGTGTGTGTGTGTGTATCTGTGAAGATTTTCCAACACTTCGCTGTACAGATTGTTGGTTAAATTTCTATTTGTTTGTTGATGTGTCTTGGGGCACAGGGCTTTGCAACACCATTACGGCAGCTTTTATTTTTGAAGCAGCTTTTAATGATTGCAGAACAGCCGGATGCATCCTCCAAGTGAGTGTTTTTTTTTTTGTTTGTTTCTTTGTTTTTTCTCTCCCCTAATGGATTTGTGTATTATTTCTGGCATAGTCAAATAACTGTCTGCTTCTCTTCTCTAGAGCCCATTTACTGAGACATTTACTTTCACAATAAAACTGTATTAAACATGTAAAAAGATGATTTATATGTTGATGTGGCAAACAGAACATACTTAAATCTATAGATGCCTGTAGTCAATACACTTTTGCACTGCAAAGGGAAGTGTGTCATGAATCAGGACAGCTAACAGCTGTTTTTATATTATACTTTAGACTGAAAAAAATAGTGTGGTTAGCATTTAATCAAAGTGAAAGTTTAACCCTTCTGTATATAGGACTTCATGAAATAAACATAAACAATTGCTTTCCTTTTTTAACTGTTATTAAATTGACTTTCATATCTGTTTGTTCTCCAGTAAAATGCACATCGAGTCCACTGGAGGCAGCATGAGAAATGACGATCTGCTGAAGGAACTCCTGTCACCTGATCATTTAAATGATCTGACACAGCTAATGAATCCTGTCTGCAATCCCTGGTCTGCACACATCCATGAATACCTCAAAGCCACACAGGCGAATCGGACTAAGAGCATTAAAACCAATAAGTATGTTTACATCCGCCATTTATTCATTCAGCAATTACCAGATTATAGAAAGTATATAAGACACTAAGAAATCAGTATATATATTAGGATGTATATTTTAGGATATACATAGGAAATTCAAATTTTAAGTTTCACTGATAACTTGTAGGCCGGTTATTTTTAGGCAGTTGTAAAAAACATTCTGTAAAGTGAGTGGTTTTGGTTGGATCAACCAGGTGTAGGATTAACCAGTTATACCAATCAGGTGCTAGTAAGGGGAGGGACATGAAATTTGAAAAACAGGTCATATACCCCATGGTTCGAGAACATCAACAAGACACAAAATAGTTATACGGCATCAGTAAAGTGTCTCCCACGCAAAAATTTCGAAGCAGACTTGGGTTAAAAAATGTCCAGTTCAAGCAGATTTGAAACGGCACAAAATAACAGGCAATTCTGAGGAACGCACACACCATTTTTGGCCAAGGAAATGTAATGTAGCAGATAAGACCCGTCATGTTTGCATCCCTTTGACATCAAAAGATTTCCAAACAGTGCTATGAGAAAAGAACTGGCAGAAACCAGTGGGACCCAGGTGCTCCCATTTATTCTCTGTAGAAGGTTGGTCAGATGTGGCCTTCATGAATGAAATTGCTATAATAGCTATAAAGCTTCAAAAGAATGCAACTACGCTCAAAAATAAGTATTAAAATGGCAGGGCTGCTCTGGACCGATGAGCCAAAATCCAAAATATATTTGCTTTAGCAGTTGTACAGTACTACACTAGTGAAACGGTAGTGATTTCAGGCAATAGTGAAGCATGGTGGTGGTTCCTTGCTGGGTTTTTTTAGGATTAACGGTGTGTTTGTTTTTTGAGGGATTTTTTGGGGTCCCCTAAGTAGGGCAAGACATGATCTTTATTTTATTTCAATTATTTATTCGTTTACATGTATTTAATTTAACGTTAGTAATGACAACGTGGCTGAAGCTACTGCTCTGCTGCAGTCCACACTAAGTACGATGGAGGAGCTACGTAAAGAGGTGAGCCTTTAAATTTGTGTTTATAATGTACTATTTTTCCTTATCAATTGTTCCCCATACTGTTGCCATTCTTTCCTAAAACGCACTAATATTTCATGTACAGTGCGAGTTTCTGCAGGTGGAACAATCAGGCCTTGCAGCCTCACTGTCACCATGTGCTTTGGAGGTGGCTATAACAGACATGGCTCAGCTTATGACTGCCTTCAGTCAGGTCTTCAGCACAGACTTCAGGAGCTATTGTCAGAGAGCAACACCTGTCCTCAATTCGAATGCATATGTCTTCAAATCTGTACATCAGCTCCTGCACCAGTGCAACATGGTATTACTATATATCTCAAAGCACCATGAAATTTTCTAATTTGATAAAAAGTTAATGAGTCGTACAGTTTTTCTATAATTTTGTATAACGTGTGTGTGTATGAATATATATATATATATATATATATATATATATATATATATATATATATATATATATATATATATATATAGTATTCTTAAAACATTTTATGATATTAGATTTTTAGATGACATTTTTTCAAAATGTCTTTGTTATGTAGGAATTAGAAGCACTGCAGCAGCTGTCCAAAACCTCCTCCACAGTGACCGAGATTGTGAAACAAGTACAGACAGACAGGCGATTTTGGGCCAATGGAGGGAAACGCACACTGCGTGAGTACTACTAATTTCTTTGTCTGGAATTTGCCTACGTTTGACCGAGTTAATGAAGATAACACTGTTACTTATGAAGAGGACAAATTGTATTGCATTAGAATATTCTTTATATTTATTTGAGGAATATTAGCTTTATGTACACTGCTCCCATCTGTGTGGCCTGACATTTTTGTTAATTTTGTTCTTGTAATCGTTGCTTCTTTTCAGCCAACCAACTAGAGGTCCTGAAAAATAGATTCACTTCTTTTTTGTCTCTTCAGCAGTCATAATATATTTAATCCAACAGTGTAAGCATGTGTTTTTAAGTCAAGATCTGTTTCCCCAGTGTGTTTCCATGATGTAAATATTTTGTATAAACTAGATCACTTTGTTTTACTAAAAGCAGTTTATTGTAAATTACTTTATGATTTGAATAAAAAATAACTCATTCATCAAAACCTTATCACTGATATAATTTTTCCCCCCCTTCATTTTGCAATGTCTACATTATGTCATCCCTCTGTTCATATGTAGGTGTGGTGGTGGGAGGGACAAATAACAGCAAGATTGTTTAACTAAATAGACTAGGCAAGGCATCAGATCATTCTTAGACATAAATTATAGCACTACCAGGATTTTTGTTCTATGATATGGAGGAAGAAAGGCAAATACCAGATGCAGGCAACATTCCTTTACAAATATTGAGGTGAGTAGACTGAATTGGCTCCTATTTTAAAATGTATAATGCCAATTATAATAAATAGGTTTAGTTCTTTATGTGCTTTTAAATGTTCAATATGCCTTCTGTGCAATATTCTTTTTTTTTAAACAAGCAGGAAAATGTAATGTCTACAAGCACAGTGTTCACCATCAAAGGAAAATTCATTCTATACATATAATATTGCTGTCCAAAAAATCCTTATTTATTAAAATACCACACTAAACTATGTGGATCTTTGGTTTATTGTGATCCATTTACTTCAGTGTGGTGACAGAATTGTTATGGTGGAAATGTTCTTTCTTGTAGCATACAATCATTCTCTTCTTTCATTCATTTATTCACAATAGACAAAATGTTTTCTTATTCATTCATTCATCTTCTACCGCTATATCCGATCTTCCCTCGGGTCACGGGGAGCCTGTGCCTATCTCGGGCGTCTATGGGCATTAAGGCAGGATACACCCTGGATGGAATGCCAACCCATCACAGGGCACACACACACACACAAACACGCATTCATATACTAGGGACAATTTTCCAAGGTGCCAATCAACCTACCATGCATGTTTTTGGACCGGAAGGAAACGGAGAAAAACCCCCTCAGACACGGGGAGAACATGCAAACTCCACACACACATGGCCCAGACGGGAATCAAACCACAACCCTGGCGGTGTGAGGCGAACGTGCTAACCACTAAGCCACTGTGTACACTGTTTTCTTATTACATTGTTTAATGTTAAGGTAAATTAAATTTTTTTTTTTTTTTTTTTTTTAATGTACATCTTTTATTAGAGGAAATTACAAAGCAGGACATAAGACAAGTCTTATGATACAGATTGCATCTTATTTAAGCTAATTGGATGTCCTTAGTCATAAGTTCTTATCTTTTGTTGTCCATTGGCAGACAACCATTTGATTATTACGCTGTTGTTACCTTTATTCTCTTTCAGGAGATAATTGATAATTGACACTGCCAGTATACGATTAATTTCTCCGAATTACATGTTCTGCTGTTGGTTAGAAATGTGGTGGTCATTTTAGACATGCATTGTATGAAATGTCACATGATGGGGGAATAGAATTCCATAACAGTCTCTAAAAATGTTAATTTGATCACAAATATAGTCCTTTAGAAAATGTTAAGACAACAAATGGTTACATTTTGGACAATTTATTTCATTATAGACATTTTCTCTTTAATATATAAAATTATGCAATTTTAACATATTGAACAACCATTTAACCAAATTAAAAAGACCAAAAAACCCCTTACACAACACCGCCATGTTAATGTAAAAGTGTTCGTAAGCCTTGTACAGCTAAAATAAAATAGGCAAATATATAAAGTTCTGTTTAGGAACTAAAATTGTGCTTGTAATGTTAAAAAGAACACTGGAATACGCATATCGCTTCAAGGGGAAAAGTGAATATTTGGTATATCCCAATAAATGATTCATTACTTACGCATTAATCTTTTTATAGGGGTTTTCATCTGCAGACTCCATAAATGAATACATGTAGTAAAGAAACACTGCAATGATGATGAAAACCAACAGACGAAGCCACCCTGGTACACCACCAGATTTGCTCCCGTCAGATTTGACTGTTCCTGGTCTAGCGTCCTGCAGGCTTGACTTGGTTGTGTAGGCTGTTGATCTAGACATGGGTGTACTCTGGTATGCTGTTTGAGCGTAGCTGATGATAGGCCTTGTTTTTCCATAGATACGTGTTTCCAAAATTTGATGAAAAAATAAAATGATGGAGATAAGGATAAAGAAGAGATAAGTGACTGTAGGTTAGCAGACTTACACACGACACACAACAATTATTCTTTGGCTTAAACAATAGGATAAATTGTGTTTTTTATTTCTCATGAGCAATACCCTTGTGGATAAGAATATTGTGTGGCATGTTTATTTATACCCCTAAAGAATGAATAATATAATACAGGGACAGAATTTGTGAAAACTTGCATTATTTTTCATGTTTTGCTTTATTATCCTAGGATAGAAATTTGAGGTGTATACATATCAAATTGCTTTGTATTTGGCAACTACACAATACTTTGTATTAAAGCATTTAAAGTTTGCAAAGTATGTTGCCTTCAAAGTCCAAAATGCAAAGGAAGCATACATATAACCTTCAATGTACTAACTACTGTAAAAACAAACATGCTTCCAAATCAACCCAGAAACTTTTTTTAATTTTGAAAAAGCTCTGAGGTTGTTACTTATTGTTACTTATTGCAATTAAAAAGAGTCGCCTTACACATCTGCATTATCCGAGTCATCCGCATGCTCAGTGGTCCTCATTCTTCTTGTTCTACAAAGAAAATACGAAAATTAATTTTAGTATGAATGTTATTTTGAAAATTACCACTAGTAATCTAAGCAGGAGAATGTGTGTATTTACTGAATAACATATACAAGATTAACTTACACATCTCCAAAATTTTCCTGTCGCACCTGCATTTGAAAAGATGGTAGAGATTAGACTTGTGCACAAATCATTAGAAGCTGTTCAACTTTACACAATATACTGATACATGCTACAACTTACTGGTGAGTGATATGTAACATATGTGATTTCTTCCTCTGAAAAACAAACCAAAAAAAAAGATCAAGTAGGTCAATGACATACCAATTGGAAATGTGTTTCAATAATTCAATAATGTATATTTAATAATTAGTAGTTACGTTCTTCTCTGTAGTATGTCTTGTCAGAAGACGACTTTGTTTTTTTGGCCATGGCCTCTGCCAGCTTCTTCTCATAAAGCTTCCTGGTAGAGTCTAAACAGCGACAAATATCAGCGTGTGTGTGTGTGCGTGTATGTATGTATGTATGTATGTATATATACATATATATAGTTAAACATCATCAATCCATGAAACAATGTAAGGTGCCAGGTGATATTCACTTCCACTTGTGATTAGGCTCAATAATAGTCTCATTAAAAAAAGAATTTTTATTTCCCAAGATTGTTCTATTAGTTTTCCTTAAAAACAAACTTTTATTAAACTTGTTACATTTTTTTTTAATATTAGAATGCACATTTCTCTTACCAACAATGGGTCCGTGGTTAATCCCATATTCATCCAAAAGTTTACAGAGCTGATCAGAAGACTTGGAGCTTAATGAGTCCATAACAGTACTACAAATCACAAAGAAATGAAACACAAAAATTTGAGAGAAAAGTGTTTTTTTTTCCAATGAATCAAATATATCCCACTAAAATTCAAACAAACTACAGTGTATATTCCTGCTCCGACAGTTTAAAACTGTGGCTGAATTCTGGCACAGAACTTTTGCCGTACAATGCACTTTGATATCTTGACACTAATAGAACAAAAATATTTTACCAAAACAATGTGGAAATGGTTCTGATTACATTCTAATTATTCCTGTTATATGCCCTGTAGATGTTAAGTTGCTTGTAGAGAGTGTTTACCAAAAGCATGTTTATGCATGTTTGCTAAATGTTGGTGTTGTGCCACAGCAATAAAAAAAAAATATGCCTGATAGATACATAACCAGTACCAAATCCAAATATACAATTTCACGTACAATAACAGTAGAGATGACAGCAGTAATATTGATTTAAATTCGAACAATATTGTAACTGTAAACTATAAAGAAGTGTAACTAAGTTTAGCTTCTGAACAGTTCTAAGAAGATCGCAGGTTCAAACCCCACAACCACCAAGCTACCACTAATGGGCCCTTGAGCAAGGCCGTTAACCCTCAATTGCTCAGTTGTAAGTCGCTCTGGATAAAGCATCTACCAAATGCCGTAAATGTAAATGTAAGGGCATTGAGAGTTGTAATTGGGATACACTGATGCCCATCACTTCTTTCAGGTATTAGGTAGGTAAGACATACGAGCGCAGGGATGTGAAAATTGGCTGCTGGTTGTGTCTTGAAGAATTGAATGCTTGGAAGATGTTTGTCTTCTGTCAGCTGAGGCTCGATTAGTTGGTAAACTGACCTGGTCTCTGTGATGTCACAGAGATAACTTATCATGAATGGTGCTGTAAATCACTAGTGATGAAACATAGAAATACAACTAAAGGAAAAGAATCTCCTGCATAGCCAACTGATTTAATTAAACAGATAGCAATTATTTTCATGTCTGATTTATAGCAGATGATGACCAATGGAACTATCAAAGCTTAGCTCTACCACAGATGACAATGACGAGTAATGATGTCAGAGTAATTGACTTCTGCAACTCAATTAAATCTAGTCAGGAAAACTTTATGGTAAAGTCTTTTACGTTTTAAAATGTCAGAAATATAATGAAATCAAAAAGACGGCTTAAAGACTGTGCATTAGCAGAAACACTGAAGACAATCTATTCCCTTAATAATAATAATAATAATGTCTTGCTTTTATTTACACTTGCCAGTGGGAAGTTGAAATAAGCCCAACAAAATCTATAAATGTGCAGAAACAAAACAAATGGCAAAATATTAAGCTTTTAATCGTCTTAACAACAGATCACTGATCAGGAAAGTGCCAAGAATTAAACAAATAAATACAGTGACGTAGAATGTCGTGTTTTTCTTTTCCTCCTTTGATTTCTTGAAATATGTAAGCCGTGTGGGGGTCCAGTTTTGATTTAGTGTCTTCAAATAGCTACCGAGTTGCTGAAAGATTTGCACCATTATCATAAATGTACCTTTTGTGTTCCTAGCAATTCCTTCAGCCTGTTGCAAAAATGAAATAAGTACATGGTGGCGCTGCTGCTCTCAGAAAGGCATTTATTTTATTCTTGCGCATTTTGTATAATAACTATATAATATGTATAATAGGTAAATAGGTATAATAATAATAATAATAATTATTATTATTATTATTATTATTATTATCATTATTAATAATAATAATTAAAATGAAGAAGAGACTAGTGTGTTATAAATAAATCTTAAATGCATATTATCTCATTTTGTCCATCCATTCCAAACCCCCCCCACAACCGGTCCAACCATAACACACACACACACGCGCGAACTGATCTGAGTTTACGCACGCACACACACACACACACACATTGACATGTTCATGCAGTGTTTAATAAATTATATATCCAGTGGTGATAAGGGCGATGGATTTGCATGCAAACTTTTGATCTGGGATAAAAGCAGAGAGGGAATTAAAACTCATTACAGTGTCGCACATCTGGAAACCTTCCTACACATGCGCGAGACTCGGCGCTCTATTAGCATCTGGAGGGACAGTGTCCACAGTGCTCAGCACATTGCTGATTTAGGAATGTCCAACGTTGTGAGATGTATTGACCCAAGGCGACTATCTGAGACATCCTGACCATTTACAGCATAATTAAAAATAGCCCTATCTGTACCTTATGTGTACCTGGCCTGGGAAAATCACTGTCTGTGTGCTCCCTAGCTAGCAATGGGGAGCTAGTTGGCTACTTGGAGTTCGACAGTAAACAAAAACAAAGTTCATATACAGAGGCAAAAAATAAATAAATAAATCGGCGAATTTGCGGGTCTATCGTATCGTACTACTCGACTCATAAATTTTAATTCATATATATTTACACTCACCTGTGGTTGCGTTTGTCCCGAGATTGCTAACTTTACTAGCAAGAAGCTAGCCTAGGCTGGGCGGCTCCCTCGTACGTTACAGGACGAAATGGGAGTGTAAGAATGGAGTGTGGAAACGGGAGCCTGCCTTGTTATTCGCGCTTTCACTTTATTTACCGACTGCGCCTTTTTTGAACCTCTGTACAGCCTTGCTTCAGGAAGTTACATCAGTGCTCTTAAACTCAGCCTTCTATGTTTTTTGTATGAAATGATCCACACATCATCATATTCAGATCCCACAACACCGGGGTTCTGCCTGAACGGGACGTTTTATTCTATTTGTTTCTCCTCTTTCAGATTGGGGACAGGATACATTAAGCAAGTTCGAATTTTCTGATCTGAAGCTCGTTTTGTGCAATCCTGGTGAAACTGTGTGTTAGTCTGGGTGAAACTCTCCCAAACGGTTTCTATCGAGCAGGTCACCTTTATAATCCTAAAGTAGAGGTGAGACCTCTCACAGTCTCAAGTGTTTCATATGTGAATGTAAAAAAGCCTCCCATTGTATGGTAGTGTTTGAGATCTGGTGACTTTCCTCTGAATGTTCTCTTCAGATCATTCTTCAAGCCGCGGATGGTTCCCACGTGAACAGCTGAAAGATCCGTGAAGTTACTGAGCAACTCAGAAGATACTATGAGGATAGGTTTTATTTGTTATTAGTATAAACAGTTGCAACAATGGCTTATGACTGCACGAACAGTTGTGCATTTAAGCACCCATCATTAAATAGTACACCCCAACAATGATGAAACTATAATTGATTTGAGTCATTTAGGGATGTGGGATGGGTCCTATTTTGAGTCCGGTTCCTTTCAAGGGTTCTTCTTCACACCAAACCTATCAACCTATTCTGTCCCCAATGGCTTGTGAACCAAATACCCTCTGTTCCATTGATTTTCTTTGGGAAAATCTCTACTGTTAAAGGGACTTTACAAATAACACTGACAATAACATTAACATGGGCCATGGAATTTCTGGAACATCATGTAGCTGAATGGAATCATGTACATTCCATACTCTGAAAGTCAATGATTTTTCTTGGCCAAGTCCATTTTTATATAATGTTCAATTTCAGTGTGCATTTATCTTATTGCCTTGATTCATGATTTTGCATATTCTTTATGGCAAGGAAAATTTTCAATACAATTTTATTCCCTTCCCACTAAATTAACTGAAGTTTGACTTAAGTCAGGCAATCATCAAGATGTACCTCTTAACTTAGGCAAACATGCCAGGAAAATATATATTATGTACAGAGCTTTGGTTAGAAAATAACCATTTAACACTGGGTGTTAAAAGTAGACAGAATGAAAAGCTACATTTAAATTATTGTCTGCATCAGCTCAGCACAACCATGGCCTGTTCATTATAAGTCATGGAAATTCAGCTTTTTAGTCAGGGACAAGACAGGAAATTTGATATTGGAACCCATAGATCACTTATTATATATTAATAAAAAACAATTAATTAAATAATTAATATTTCTCTCTCTCTCACATATAATTTTCTTTTTTTTATGTAATTCCATATTATGGAATCAAATGTTTTTACATTGGGAGGTCTAGATGTATACATTCATATTACTTTTAATCAGCACCTAAGAATGCAAGGGAGTTTTTCCCTGCTTATAACCATATAGCAGAATACAAAAATTAAACCCCAAAGAAAACAGATGCGTGATGAGGTCCTGACAAAGAAATGTCTAAAGCAAGACAAGTTACAAGTTTGGATTGACAAAAATACTTAGGACAAAACTTTATTGATTATCAAAATACTGTAACAGACTTAAACATTTATTGTTTTTGCTTTTATTTCAGGAATACTGGTTATACAAGGACAAACAATCGAGTCAGATGAGTGAGAGCAAGTGCAACTGGGAGGATCCTTTCCAAAGGAAACTGAAATCGTAAGTATTTGCATTTATAAATCCAGAACATTCCTGACAAAAATGCTTGTCCCTTTTCATTTGACTCTGGCCCAATTATTCCAAAGGGAAATTCCTTTTCATTTACTTTAATGATTGGCACAAATGTCCTAAAACTCAGTCTGTTGTTTCAAGGCTTTTAATCATTGAAAGGTGACAGTGCTCAGCTCTACAAAGTGCAATGGAAACTAGAAGTCACACACCAAAGAAAATGGATAAAAATCACAAACCTGGCACCAGTTCTGAACCTGCTGTGGAATAGGCACAAGCGGTATCATGAAGTACTAAAATCCCGTCACCCATTTGCAAGCTTTTTCAAAAGGATGCAACGCTTCACCCTTTCGGCTGCTAATCACAGTTTAGCGCTTATTCAAAAACAGACAAACAATGCTGCAGTGACCTTAAGTCTAATCAGTATCTCACCGGTGTAAACCTTGAAGAATGAGCTACCATAACCTGCACCTGCTTAAACAGTACTGCTGAATGCAAAGGTGCAGAAAAACACCCGGATGTGCTGAAAGTTGGATTCAGTTTTGGGGGAGGGGGGGTACAAGGAGGAAAAGAAACATGAGACAGCAAAAGAATATTCAGTGTTTATGTATCATTGGGATGCAGGACTCTTGCAGTGGATGGCTGCTAATACTTGAGGCATTGACATTAGACAGTGATGTGGTATGGGCTCCCAGGAACATGCTCATCACCCCATTTCACCACCAGGATGTACTCGCCCTTCTCTTTCAGCTGGTAAGACACGTTATAGAGGCGGTTGCCGAGGTGTTTAACCAGAATCTCTTCACAGGGAACTTTAGGACCATCCACTCCAACAAGAAGCATGTTTCGTCCTGTCAAATACAGGACAATAAAGTAAATCCAAATGTTTGCTTGTTAACCTTGACAAAATGTTATACTGTAGGCAATCCTACAAAAACAAACCTGCTTTGCTACAGTCCACACTGAAGCTATTTTTCTGGTTGATGAATCCCTTTGTGAGCCCCAAGCCCTTAGCTACCACACGGCTGGCATCAGAGCTACCCCAGCCTGGTGCTGCTTGCTGGGTGGCCGTCACGCTGCGGGTCACAGGATCAACCAATACTGAAGAGGTCTCATGCATGCTGTGACTAGTGACCAGACGGGAACCTGAGAAATTCATTTAGAAGCGAACAGTCATCTACTGAAACATATTGATCAAGACAATGTCCAAAAAGATGTTGTAAGGAAAAGCACATAATGGAAATGTAACATATTAAGGAAATACTTTCTCACCAGTAATTTTAGCTTTGAAAGGGCTGCCAACAATGTGGTAGGGTCCACCATATTTAATAGAAATTAGGTAGTTTCCAGGGGCCATTGGTGTGTAGGTGACCTTATATCCTTCTGGGCATTCCTGACAGTCCATCTTCACCTTTGAGGGTCCATCAATTGTGACAGCCAGTGCTCCAGGACCAGCAGAGCTTGTGTTTACAATAAATTCACATGGTGATCCTACAGGAGGAAAGAGAGAATTTTGCACCGTTTCAGCGTCGAACTGGCCTTGCAGGTTTTTCAGACCTAGCATGAATAAAACATACCCGTGGTGCCACCTTCTAGACCAGCCCCATAAGCAGACACCATGCCTGGGTCTCCAGCCTGGCCCGTCTCTCCCACACGGATCTTGAAGGGGCTTCCGGGGATGTGAGAGCCATTGAATTTCACATCGATCAGGTACAAACCATTTTCTCTGGGAATAAACCTAACTGCATACTTATCTAAGAGAGCAAAGATGATAAATAGTTGAATAAAATGCTGCAATTTTTTGCATATTTTTTTAATTAGTTTGTAAAATTTTGACATTTTATAAAAATACCAAAATAAAATAATAGTTATGCATTTATTTCCAGTGTTGGGAAGTAACTAGTTGCATGTAACTGCGTTATGTAATTTTATTACAAAATAAATGTAACAGTAATATTTTCATAACTAACGGATTTAATGACACATTAAATTGTGTAACTGTAACAAATTAATGATTACAAATAGGGTTACATCTGAACAATTTCATGTAAATTGCGTGCTTTACGACTACTTTTTTTTCTTAGAATGTTAACTTAAAGTGCCACCTAGTGGACAAAAGTAATTAAATGTAATCAGTTACTTTACTTTTATAAAGTAATTGAAGTGTTACACTACTTTTTACATTTTGAATAGGGTCATTTTTAATCTGTAATATATTACAAAGAATATTCTTTCCTAAAATACATAAAGAAGTGTTCACATAAAAAAAAAAAAAAAACACCCCTAAACACCATGGTGCACTAGGATTACCTTCATCAATTTCAGTGACACAGCACTCTTCCAATGCCCCCGATGGGCTGTGAACCTTAGCATCAATGACACCTTTTGCACCATTCAGACTCACAGCAAAAGAAGCTGGCTGGTTCACCTTTAAACCGGACTCCTGCATTCACATAACACTTCACAAATCAAATAGAGATCAAATACACAGCACACCTCTTTAGGGTTAGCACTTCAATATTGCAAACTACAGGAATAAATATTTTAATACAGGGAGACCAAGATTGCTTACCTTTAGGCTAACAGAGTTAAAGAGAGGCTAAATAAGGATGTTGATGACAAAATCCAAATAAAGACTATTCTTGCAGAAGCAAGCAGACATATATATATATATATACACACTAAGAAAAGAGCTCTCTTTAACTCATTAGCCCTTGGCTTCCATCCCTGCAGGCCATGTAGGGAGGGATTAAGACTGTTGAGAGCCTTTAGAACAAGGCACGAGAAATACAAACAGTCCTGCAGTATCCCACAAACCCAATCAACCCTCAGCACAGCAGCAGCATAACATTCTTTTCGACCATTCGATTTACATCTTGAACGAATTACCATTAACACCAGAGCAAAACAAAACATTTAACAGTGCTTAACATTTAAGTAGCAAGATGAGATTAATTAACAGCTGGCCTATTTTATATGTGGATCTGCACAAACAAAAAAAAAAAAGGCAACAAAACGTAGTCAAGTGTCTGATAATGGAGCAAAAAAAACACTGCTTTTGAATATTCCCTTTCTGGTTTTACTACAAGCACTATGCCAAAGCTTTTGTGCTGCTGTGCTGAGTATCGCCTGGGATTTGTTTGGGTGGACAAATGTCTGTCTTTCTCGAAGCCTCACCTGAAGACTGGCAACAGTGAGACGACGAGCATCATCGGATGGTGATGCAACAGGCACCACGAAGGGACTGTCAGGGATGTGCTCATCGTTGAACTTGATAGACACTTCATAATCCCCTGGAAAGCAAGCCCAAAAATTGTAAGCCAAGTTGGCACGAGTAAACCCAGGACTGCCAAGTTTAAACAAGTTAATGCCTCACCAGGCTCCTGGACAATGTAGGAGACACCACTGGAGCCATCCTTACGGTCTTCAAAAGCAATTTCTGCTTTGCTAGGTCCCTCAACAGCAATGGATAAACCTCCAGCTCCAGCCTCACGAGTCCATATGCTGAACTCAGCTGAAGAAAGCAGGGTGATAAAATGTCAATTGTGATGCCCTCACAAATATACAACATTGCTCCAAGATTATAAGTCCAGAATGCACGTTTCAAAAATGCAACATACCGCTGCCAAATGTCAACCGTTTTGCAAATATATCAAGTCAACATACTCACTGTCTGAAGTGATCAATAAAATTGATTGTGAAGCAAAAATAGGCATTTGATTACATTTACAATGCAATTTATAAGTAAATAAGGCCATAAAATGCAATTGAAACAAATGCAGGACAGTTTTTTCTTATCAAAGATATTTTCCAGCACATTGCTGTTAGCCATTACTGTGCCATAGTACAAATACACAGACTAAAACTATTTGCTAAAAACAAGAATATTCATAATTTGATTATGATTAATTCACCTAGCAGGCCCTGGTTAATTTGTCAATGTGGTAATTGAATTCATTAGTGCTAATTTGTTGTCCCCCCTCATGTCCCATGACCCATGACCCACCAACCTGGAACTCCTGCCTCTGCTCTCTCCAGTCCAGGACCTCCTGCACGGACCTTGTGAGCACCTCCTTCTCCCAAAGGACCTACAGTGAACTGGAATGGGGATCCTGGCACATGTTGCCCCTGATACTTAACACTAACTGTGTGGACGCCCATCTCAGTCGGAACAAAACGAATGCAGTAAGTATTGTTTTCTCCTTCCATGATCTCTGCCTTGTGTACTTTCCCAGATGGGCTGGTCACTTGAGCGGTCATGTCAGCAATGCTGATTTCTACAAGACATACATTAAAAGGGTCAGAAAAGGTACAGTGGAGGCTTGGTGCTTAAGGCTGAAATCTCTGAAGTTGTGACTCTGTTTAGTTCAATTGTAGTTTTCTCTGGATAGCGGTCTAAACAGATGAGAGATATAAAAAAAATATATATATTTTTTTAAGGAAGTTTAATGGTATTTTTTACCAGGAATCTTCAGGCTCAGGTCACACTGGCTGCCAATATTGGCAACAGATGCAGCTGTTCTCTTACGAGTGATGCTCTCCTTCATCCTGCCTTCTCCAGTGACCTTCACTGTGAAAGCACTGCCTGTGTGACCAGGAAAAAAGGGTTAGAAGTACCAGTTTAATAACTTAATAAAGGAAGAGGAGGGGAAGAAGGAGAAGGGGCATACCACTCCTTACCTGGTACATGCTGGTCAGCAAACTTGATATTAATGATGTAATTCCCTGGCTCAGTGGGGCAATATGTGACCTTACAGGTCCCGTCTTCTAGATCCTCAGTGTTAATGTCCACCTTACTTGGACCTTCTATGGACAGGCTAAGGCCTCCATACCCTAAGCAGACAGGAACCACTCAGTTATCAGTTCTTGTTCAAGTTTTCCGTCAGCCTAAGCACACATTACCTAAAAGATTATGTTTACCTGCATCTCTAGCATCAATGATGAATTCAGCTGGCTCGAATGTGCGAGCCTCGCTAAGACCCTGACCAGATACACATACACGACTTGCATCAGCGATCTCTGACTGCTTGATCATGACAGAAATGGGACTGCTGGGAATGTGCCTGCCATTTTTCTTAATGTTCACAAGGTGCTCTCCTGTCTCTTTTGGCACAAAGGACACACCTGGAAAAGGTTAAGGACAAAAAGCAGGAAATTAGTACTACTACCACAGAATTTTACTACATTAAAATATAGAAATGGGTAAAACCATGAGTGGGAGTTCATTTGTAATATTTACAGTATTGTTACAACCAAGGTTTTTAGTACACTTACCAACATGTCCATTACGGAGCATCTTGAGCAGACATGGCTCCTCACGACCAGATGGAGTGGTGAGGGAGGCAGTTAGCTGGCTCAGGTCCAGTTCTCCAATGTCTAATGGGATATCGGCTGCAGAGCCCACCTTCAGATGGGACATGCGCATCGAGTCATCGCCTGCAAAAAAAAAAAAAAAAAAAAAAAAAAAAAAACACACTACCATGAGCACGGTGTTGATTTCACCATGGATCGGCATCGTTCGATTACTAAATGGATTAAGCAGACAAGTATTGTGATTCTACTCTTAGTCAAGTCAAGTTACTCACCTGTGATCTTTGCCACATAAGGACTACCAGGGATGTGTTTATCATTATACTTGACAAGAATGTTATAGTCTCCAGGCAGAACAGGGAGATAAGACACAGTGCAAGTACCATCCTGGTTGTCAGTACAACTGATGTCTGCCTTTGATGGTCCCTCAATGGCCAAAGACAGGCCCCCTAATGAAGAATACAGCCACATTCAGATCTCTGTTGTGCACACTCATGGAGCTTTTAGAACAAACATACTACTGTACCTTCTCCAGCATCCTTGGTGTTAACAGTGAAAACTGAAGGCTTATTGACCATGCCATGAATAAGTCCAGGACCATAAGCAGTCACATGGCCACTGTTTACATAATCTACATAGAACTGAAGTGGACTTCCTGTTAAAAAAAATCAAACTGGGGTCAGGTCATGTTTTTATTTAATGAATTTTCTTAAAAGATAGATAAAGAGACGTGCGTATGCCATACCTGGAATGTGTATTCCATCATATTTTATATCCATCTCATGCAGTCCAGCCTCAGTGGGAGCATACTTCACTGTGACGGTGCCGTCTTTGTTATCGCCAATGTCTGGTTTGGCCACTTTTCCAGATGGCATCCTCACTTCACCTACAAATTAAAGATTAAAGGTTTTCAGATTAAAAGATTTTCTTTAGAATCTTCCATCCATCATTTCTTTCATGCTTAAATCCAATATATATACTTTATATAAAGTATACTTTAATATAATACTTTAGAAAACATACCCGTGATCTCTCCCTTCTGGATGGTAAATGGTATAACCAAGTCAAAGGGTCGCAGTCCAGCCACATCCAGTCCATTCATTCCCATAGCTCTATCTGTTGCCTGGGAGGCAGACATGAGAGATAAATATGAGCTTTGAAATCTGAGGTCTAAAATGGTGCTCAACTGGATAGTCAGTATTTAACGGAATTTCAAAGCAAGAATTAACAGATTAAAGTTTTTTAAATATATATATATATATATCTATATATATATCTATATATATATATCATATATATATACTATATTATATTATATATATATATATATATATATATATATATATCTATATATATATATATATATATATATATATATATATATATATCTATATATATATATATATATAGATATCAATATATAATATATAATATATATATAATATATATAAATATATATAATTATCCAAAATAAATTATATATACAAATTACAAAAATCAAACAATACTTAATTATAAATAAATCACAATAAAAATTATTTGATTGTTCAAAAGGTGCAGAGTTAGAATTCTTCCCCCGAAAAGAAAGAGATGATGGTGATAATGACAAGGATGTTGTAGCCACCGACATGGACACTGAAAATGAGGACATCGTGAGAGGAGAATACAGGCTCAAGTCATGTGATTCCAGACAACTTCGGACAATAGCAGTGAAAGCCAAGCAGACAGGACACAAGTAACTCATGGAGGACACACCAAAGAAGAGAACCAATAATCTGAACAAAACCACATTACAATCAGCAGCACCCAAACCTCAGACATATATACAGCCATTTTGTTAAATGTGGACTTCCACATTTATTGTATTCAAAATGGCTGACACTATGTGAATGGCAACAAAATAGTCAGATGAAACAGGATAGGGCCTGCACCCACAGGACAAAAATGGACATGGAGCTGGAGAATGGAAATGAAAGAGAATGTTGAGGGACAAATGAGGGTGGACATGATGGATAAGGTGGGGAGAAAAAGCGGTGGGAGGATTGGAGGTGGGGGGAGTGTCAGTACCCATGGCTGGCCCCTGTTGGGCGCGTAGGCGTACTGCGGGACCTGCGTCTGCTGCATAAGTTGGTCAGGGGAGACACCTTCCAAAGCCTGAGACAGGATGACACAATCAAGAGTGAAATAATCCTAACACTTTAGGCATTAGTCTGGTAAAGATCAGGTCTGGGAAAGTTGCTAATTAAGTCTCAACCTAGTTTGCAATGTTAAAGAAGTCTCAGACACCAGAATACCACAAAGCTGAACCTACTAGAACCAATAAAGCCATTCTATTCAATGTCAGTTAACCATAAATAAATAAAACAAGAGGAGGTTCATTAAATTAAAGAAGACATTTTGTGTGCGTTTACGATTTAAGCTTGAAGGTAAAAGATGCGTCTGGTATTACAAACCATGTGTGTATGCATGTTCTTAAAATGCCTGCTTACCATAACCTGGAAGGGGCTGTTGGGAATATGCTCGCCTCCAAAGCGCACACAGATGACGTACTTCCCAGGTTGAGGTGCTGTATAAAAGATATCAAAGGTTCCATCCTCATTCTCAACCACATCCACATCCACCTCGGCCCCATCTGGAGTGCACACTGTGCAGGTCACCTTCCCCTTCCCTGCTGCCTTTGCATCTACAGTGATGACTGTCTGTTCCCCAATCTGTATGGTAGGGCCAACTCCTGCACCTGGTACACAAACCACACCAAAAAAAAAAAAATTACCTTCAAGTTTTATAGAATTTCACCACAGTTTACTTTTAAGCTTAAATCCAAACAATCTATAGTAATATTCATTCCACCATGCATTCTGCCTCAGCATAACCCTTTGGACACTGTGGCAACAGACAGAACAGGATGTGGATATTTAAAAAAAATGTTCAAATTCGGACTGGCTGAATGTCTGCAACGACATCCTGAACACTTCAAATTACACAAAAAGGTACTACTAATTACTTCAAAAGGTATTACACTAAAATGTGACAGATTTATCCCACAAGCAGCCCTCATTTGTGATTAATTATCGTAAATCTGTTTTAGCTGACCTGCTGATGAAAAGCAGTTCATGTGTCTGTTACCGCAGTTGTCTAACTAGTATAAGTGTTCCATAAAAGGGCATTTATGTCAGGAAAAAAGTCCATTTCTATAACCTTAATTGACACATTCCACCATTCAGCCATAGGAAAGTCAGGCTCAAGTTAGTCACTTCTTTACCAACAGGACATGCTGTCTGTTGTGCCATTTAAAAAAAAAAAGGGGGAAGAGACAAAGGGGATGGACCAAGTCCCCAAGAACAGATGTCCTCATGAAGTGTGTTAAAAATATATAAAATTACTTCTCCTGCATTAAACATTAGTTTTAAAATTAAGACTTCAGCAAATTCGAGAACACACAACTATGTTAATATAAACAGTGCTGTATGTAGTCAGAAAGCATTACAGCACCATTCTGCATGCAAAAAGAGTCGAGTCTGGAGCAAGTCATTTATCAAAGCGCTTACCCAAACCGTGACCTCCAATTGAGACTGTGAGCCCGTGAGAAGCAGAGAGTGAAAAAGTGAAAAGTAAAAAAAAAAAAAAAAAGAAGAGTCAGAACAAAATACAATAAAATGTGCTCACAGAAAAAAAAAACGTTGCAACAAAGTGGTGAATAGAGTGTGCTGGGAATGTGAGCAGCTCTGCACAAAAGGTGACATGTCCAAGTGGATGACAGTACTGAGAGCCACACAAAAAGACAAAAAAAAAAACAAACAAACAAACAAACAAATAAAGCTAAATATATAGCTTTCAATAGTTCTCTTAAATGGCACAATTATTCAAGCTATTGTACTTCAAGTTTCCCTACAAGGTTCACAAACACATTTAGCTACGTTTTGAGTGCGATGAGGTGGGCAGGGACGTAATCAATTTTAGTTTATACTGCTTCAGTCAATTATTATTCATAACGAAGCCAATCTGTTCAACTAATCGCAGCACAATCCTATGAAATTGTGCATTACATATATACAGCAATAAAAAAATTTGAGGTCCATGATGCACGCTCAAAAAAAAAAAAAAAAAAAAAGAAAAAAAAAAGGCCTACCTGTGACTGTGCATTTGCTGGCATCTCCTGTAGGGAGAGCTCGAATGCGGTATGGGGAATATGGGATTTCATCACCACCATATTTGATAAGGATAGTGTAGCGGCCAGTCATATCTGGCACGTAGGAGACTAGATAAGTTCCATCCTGGTTATCACGAATGTTTGCCTTCTTGGGCTTTCCTTCTGGATCCTGCAACAATTCGTAATTTAAAAAAAAGCTATATAACCATTTCCCATTTACGTACAATTCCAAAGAAATCTTTGGCTTACAGTAATTTGGACAGCCAAAAGTCCCTCTCCTGCATCTTTGGCATCAATAGTAAACTCCACTGGCAGGCTGGCAGGCACCCCAGTAGTGTTAAGACCAGGGCCACTGGCACGCACCTTGCTGGCATCATGGGTGGGCAGGACCTTCAACTTATAAGGGCTAGAACAAAGAGGGGAAATATGGTGAAGTATGGATAATTTACAATACATAGTCCACTCAACATGACGTATAGAGCTGTTTTTTTACATTACTTTGCAATTTTTAAACCTTTACAAACGACAATCAAGCCTTAAATATCTGTAAGGAGGTTGTAAAGTTGAGTCAACACTGTGCACCGAGTCAGAGACTGATAATAGTGTTGCGTCTGGACAGACTTCTGAGTCACTGTGACATAGATACCTGCGTGGGATCTCCTCATCAGCATACAGCACATTAATGGAATACGGTCCTTCTTTGGTTGGCACATAGCTTACAGTGTGAGTTTGATCTCCATTATCCACTACCTCAACTGGCTCCACAACACCTGCTCAACACACACAAAGAATTTAGCATACTCCATAAGTATTATTAATCTTATGTTAAATCATACTTAATGACAAAATGAAGTGGCTCGCACACCTTTGGGCCCTTGCACTCGGACTTGCAGAGGAGCTACTCCTGCCTTGCTGGCATCTACAGTGAAGACCTGTGGTATATTAGCTCGTACATTGGTCCCAAGACCCTGGCCTTGGCATTTGACTTTAGTGGGATCAACAGTATCATAAACAGGCACAGAGAATGGGCTTCCTATAAGACCAAACAGTCAAATAATCAGGTTACTAATCTTCGTAAAAATATACAGAACAGATGAGGGAAAATGAGGTGAGGTGGAAGACAACACTAACCAGTAACTGGTTGTCCACCATATGTGATATTAAGGTTATATGTCCCTGGCTCATATGGGATGTATTCTACAGAGCAGCTGCCATCTTTATTATCAGTGCAGGACATCTTAGCTTCTGAAGGTCCCTCCATTGCCAGGCCCAGGCCTCCTGTGCCAGCTCCACTACAGAGAAAAATAAAAGTACGTTTAATGTATAGACTTAATACAGAAATCAAAATCCCCTGATTATACAACTTGAACACCAACCGCGTCTCCACAGTGAATTTGTTTGGTTTGTTGTTGATGCCACTCTTCAGTCCTGGGCCATGCACACGCACACGTGCAGGATCACAACCCTCAGTTACAGGCACGCGGAATGGACTTTTGGGCACTGGGGAATTATCATAAGACACCTCTACACTATGTGGACCTGCCCAGAGAAAATATTTATTAGGCCAACATTAAAAAAAAAAATGAAATTCAGAAATGGATTCAACTTGAATTATGTTTACATGTACACAAAAGACCAAAGATTTACCTTCTTCATATGGAGTGTACTCTACTTCGTAGGTTCCATCTCCCAAGTCTCTAATTACAGTCTCAGTGCAGTTACCAGATGGGTTGTTGACGCAGGCCTTAATGTGATTGCCACCAGTTTTATTAAGGGCACGAGCATCAACAGTGAAATCTGTGGTAGCCTCTCTGAAAACCCCTTTAAAGTCAACAATACCAAAAATGTTAGAAAACATCTTTGAAACAGTTAATAGTGCACAATTCAACCAAATTTATACTAAAAATTCTTAAAGTATAAAAGCCTTAATAAATCTATAAAATGTTGAACCTCATATTCAGAAAACTACCTTTGCCTTCAACTCCAGGTCCAAAGACTTTCACACCACTTGTTTCAACAGCTGGCTCCACATTTAATCTTGATGGGAAGTTTGGTACATCCTGTCCACCATAGCGGATGGTAAGAGTGTACGCTCCAGGGTACAGCGGGATGTAGGTGATGGTGTAAGTTCCATCTCCGTTATCCTGGATGTGTACCTCTGCTTCAGTTCCATTGTCAGAAATGATCTCGATGGTTAATTCAGCAGGGCCAGCATTGGTGCAGTCTACTACAAACTGGCCCGTCTCACCAACCTTAGCTCGCTCCAGACCTGGACCAGAGCAACGTACCTGCAGACAAAAACAGCAAAATGGTCAGGGTGGGGGAACAAAGTGTGTGTGTGTGTGTAATATGTCCATCTCTCCATATACATGTTCCGAGAATTTGTCTCAAATGTCACTCTGTCTCACCTTAGATGGGTCAGTGGGAGATACAGCTTCCATAGGGAAGGGGCTCCCTGGAATGGGAGCACCATCATAAGTAAGCTCCACCTCATAGGGCCCCTTGTCTCTGGGAATAAATCGAACTTGGCTGGTTTCGGGGCTCAACCCTGGTTCGACCTTGCAGGGTACTGATTTACTACCAGGTCCAGTCACCTTCGCACCAACCTTACCTTGCCCACCTGCACCTTTTGATTTGACTGTTATCTCCTGGTCTTTTCCAACAGTCATTTCTGGATTGGAAAAACAAACAAACAAAAAAACAAACAAAAAAAAAACCCTTAAAAAACACCAAAGTAGTAGTTCTTAAAAAAAATTTACATTACATTAAAAGGTCAAAAGAAAACAGGGCTCATAACATACTGTCGCCAACGCCTGCAACGTTAATCTTGCTCAGATCAAGGGAAGGGGCTACAGGCACAGTAAATGGTGTTTTGGGAATGGAATCACCCCCATACGTCACATTCACACCCAAATTGCCCTAAATAAAAAAAAATTTAAAAAAAGAAAGAAAGAAAGAATCATGAGGCACTATTTTTTGCATACAAGTAACAATTTCAATTTGAATAAAAAAATAAATAAATAAAATGATGTACTTACCTGCTGCACTGGAGTGTATTTGACAGTATGTGTGTTGTCATGGTTGTTGATGATGTCAAAGTCCCGCACTGCCTCGCCCTTGTTCGGGCCGGTGAACTGTGCGTCCAACTTGGCTTTGCCTGCACCCTTAGTATTCACAGTAAAATAAGTGGGTTTGTTCAGTTCCACACCTAAAAAAAGAAGGAAGAGAGAGTATGGATCTTAGTTAATCCATGTCTACATTTCTGATCATTCAGGCACTTCTCTTTGCGATTATATTGTGTGTCACCTGTGCGGTTAAGACCAGGTCCTTCCGCTTTGACTTTGCTGGCATCATGTGAGGGATCCACTTTAATTCTGATTGGCGACATTGGAATTGGCTGACAAAACAAAACGTAAAATCAGAGACAGGCTACGGCAATCTATAAGAATGCCAATACACACCAACTACTACTTACCTGATCAGCAAACAGCACCATGATAGTATAGCTGCCAGCTCCTGGGGGGGTGTATTTAACTGTGAAGGTGTCATTATCATTTCTAATTATGTCAAAGTCGATGTCAGACTCAGCTGGTCCCACAACACCCGGAGCACATTTAATCCCAATGCTGATGTCACCTACAAATTCAAATTAAAAAAAATATATACAAATTCTTCCATCTTAGATATTATGAAGATAAAGTAGTTGATTTTGATTAATGTATTAAAATTTCTAACTATACCCTGTCCAGCCTCTGAACAGTCTACAGTGAAGTATGTTGGTTCGAAAGCCTTCAGCCCAGTCTTGGCAACACCAGGTCCAGAAACTTTCACCTTATTAGGATGGCATCCAGCTCCAATATTCATCTACACGTTTAAAAAGAGGAATCCATTATCATCATCATCAGAAACATTAATAGAATTCTATATATGCAAATATTTGAAAGGCCTTCACAGATTTCTGCATAAACTGACCCTGAATGGGCTTTCTGGTATATTGACTCCACCCCAAGACACCATGACTGTATGTTTAATGGGCTTGCGTGGGGTGTAGCTGCAGCTGTAGGTCCCATTACCATTGTCCTTAACCTGTACATCAACTGGGTTTCCATCTCGGTCCTACGAAAGAAAAATTTACCAATGATCATTTCCATTTTCAATTGTGCTGAAATTTAAAAAAAAAAAAAAAAAAAAAAAAAAAGGGATGCTGATACATACCTGGGCCTGAATCTTTAGAGGTGCTTTGCCTCCCAGTTTGGCATCCACTGTAAACTCTGCCGGCTTCCCAACAGCCAGACCAGAGCTCTGCAGTCCAGCGCCATAAGCCTTCACCTGAAACACAGATGTAGATGTAATTTACAGAAGTAAATTAATGCAATATCCTCCTCCCTTCCCCCAGTGAATAATTTGGGCAGCAGACAAACAGCAATATACCTTGTCAGGGTAAAAGTCTTTGTCTGGTGCTGGTACGATCTCAGCCATGAAGGGGCTATGTTGGATGTCCTCATTTTTACAAAGAACGTGCACTGCGTATTCGCCTGGCTCAGTGGGCCAGTAGCGCACATTGCAGGAGCCATCCCCCTTATCATCACACTCAATTTTAGCTGGAGATGGGCCCTCCACAGAGAAACCTGAACAGGAAGTGAAGCCTCATCTCTGAATTGGGTTCACATACTTCAGTTTACAGATCACAAAAAAAAAGTACTAGTTAAACTCACCCAAAGTTCCAACATCATCTCCGACTGCCTCCACAACGAAGTCAGCAGACCTGCCAACAACACCACCTTCCAATCCTGGACCCCATGCTCGCACCTGCTGTGGTCCAGCCTCACTGCTCATTTTCACCTCAAATGGACTAAAACAGGAAAGAAAGAAAGAAAGAAAAAAAAACAGGTTAGACAGGATTTAGAATATGATCTCATTTTGATTGTGGAATGTACTAGATATCATAACCAATACAATTATCAAGCATTTAAACCTGCGAGGGATATGTTGGCCACCCCAGGTAATGGTAATGATGTAGTTTCCAGGTGTGGTCGGGTAATACTCAAAGCTATAGACTCCATCTCCCAAATCTTTCTTCTTGCAGGGCTCCTCCAGACCCTCTGTAATATACACATGCACAAAATCATAAATCAATAGAATTGAAAATGATCAGAGATGGTCGCGATTCAGAAACTGTGCTTTACTTACTTGGCCCTTTGATTGTGACCTTCAACTCTCCAGTGCCGGCTCCTTTGGTATAGACTTTAAACTCTGCAGTCTCCTTGATCCTCAGGCCTTTGGGCTGCAAACCACGTCCTTTGGCTCTGCACAGACTGGGGTTGCATGCTGCAAAAGGATACAGGATAGTAGTTAAACTATCATACTTTAAACACGCACACACGCAACGCTCTGAATGGTTGGGCTTTTCGGAAATGGTCAGGAAACTTCAAGCATGGTTCGGTGAAGATAAGGAACGTGAAGCGATAGAGCTATATATCTCCACCGAGCCTGGTTATGTATTAGTAAAGGAAATGGGAGGAAATGTTATTAATAATCTGTTAAATTTTTTTTTTTTAAATCCTCAAAATGTCAGTCAGTGCGATGTCTGCCATAGTTTCCAAGCAATGAATAAAATATAAAACCAATGTCAATCAGAAGGCAGTATGGATGAGTCACATGAAAACATGCAGCAGGTCAACAGCAAGCGGAGTACCCGAGAGATCCAAGATGACACGCAAGTACGTCAGAGCCCAACAGGCTGATCCAAAAGAAAAACAGAAGAAAGACCAGCAACAGTTGTCCTTCAGGAGGGAAATAGAATAATCAGGGAAGAAAATAACTGAGCAAGAAATAGAAGCAAGAGAAAGAAAACAGAACAAAGATGGCAAGAAATGCAAAATTCCCTTTAAAATAAACCTGCAAGATACAATTTTTCTGTACTGGATCCTCACCTTCCCCAACACTGACAGTGTAAGGGCTCTTGGAAATCTGACCCCCAGCAAACGTTATGTAAATTGTATGTTGGCCCTCCTGGGTGGGTTTGTAGGTGCAGCGGTAGCTGCTGTTGCCTTTATCCTCAATCTGGCACTCTACGGTGTCCTTTTTGCCACTCGGGTCAATAATGACAACCTCAACTTCTCCTACTCCAGCACCTGAAAATAAAGTTACAGCATTCATCTTCTGTAAAAATGTAATTCTCTTAATATTCTATGAGACAATCAAAAAAGGATTGTTGTGGGTCGTTACAAAACAAGTCTGGAACAAATGACCTAAAGTGATTAATCTGTATTGCTTTAATTACCAGCAGTGTATACATCAAAGTAGGTGGTTTTGTTGGCAATGTTGCCCACAGCCTCCAGACCAGGCCCTTGGGCAGTGACCTTGCTGGAGTCGCCCTGAGCCATTCCCACCTCAACCTCAAATGGGCTCTTTGAAATATGCAGGCCTGCAAACAGCACTGTTACCTAGAATACAAGATCACATTTAGAGGTTGAATATCTATCTGTCTTTTCTACCATCACCAATATAAAGTTGCTATTATATTTAAATAAAATACAATAACCTTATGTAGGCCAGTTACTTTAGGAACATAAACTACTGAGTAAGTACGATTCTTGTCATTGTTAGCAGTGACTTTAGCCTCTTCACGGTGGCCTGCTGGATCTTCTACATAAACCAGCACCTCTCCCTGACCTGCGCTGATGGTCTCAACAGTGAACAAAGCCTTTTTCATCACTACATTTCCAGTGGGCTCAATGCCTGGATAGAAGGAAAAAGAGGTGATTTGCATGTAATGCGTATACATATTTATTAAAAAAAAAAAAAAAAAAACACCAAGGAAATACCATACCTGGTCCATAGGCACGTGCTTTTTTGGGGTTGAGTTTGGGTCGCAGTGGGGCACCAGGCTTCAGCTTTGCCTTGGGGAACTGTGACAAGTATGTCATCACCGAGTGTTCATCGACATTTGGGTCAACAATTTCTTCTGGAGTTATGACCTGATGGAGAGAAACAAGCATAAGAAAATGAGGAAAAAATACATTGTATAAAATTACCCTAACCCCCACCAAAAACATGTCTGTACAAATGAGTCATAACAGAGACAGTCACCATGGAGACAGGCACCTTAGAGACCACATGCCAGGCTGTGGCATTACTTGGCACAACGAACAAAACAGCAGGAAACGTATAACCACATTTCTAACTAACAGCTCGCGATACATCCAACTTATTTTTTATTATAAAGTTAAAAAAAAATGTTTCGTTTATAACATTTCATTTTTGCATTTTACCACATCCTGCTTTAAGTGGATTTTCTAGTTACATTTAATTTACAAAAAGAAATATAAGACACCATAAAAGATCATAACGTAGAAGAAAATATTTTACACATTTTCTCTATGTAGAGTGCCATGTGTGTAGTTTCAGCATGCCATTGTTGAGGCCACATGTATCCTTTTAACAGATTGAATAACCTTAGTCCTGGTGAGGATTAATGATGAGGATTAACCTCAGACAACATCAAAATTACTCACCTGAGGAACACCGAGCCACTCGTCAGCCTGCTGCATTGCTTCTCGTGCATTGTCCACAGGCTTTGTCTGATCCCAGGAGTCCCAGTCCGGACACAGACCTGAAGAATTACCAAAATTCTTTTTATTTACACTTGGTCAATATCATGAATAATTAAATTGCAAAACATTTTTTATTAAACGTTAAATGCTTCAGTGTATTGCCATGTCTGCGGTCCAATATCCCAGTTTGTAAAGGGATCTACAATTGCTGTACCATTTCTTTCTCCATATTCTTTCAACTCAAATTGAGGTTAAATACATCCAAAACAAAAATGTAATGAGTTTTTGACTGAATGAGTTTTTTTCTCTCTTCTAATCTGCCCTCACCCACCAGCAACCTACCAGGGGCACAACTGTCCACCAATGCTCCCAGAGCTTTGCCTGACTGCCAGTCACGGCTGAAGTTGGTTATTGGCAGCTCAGGCAGCTTGTTCTGGATCCAGCCCAGGAGCCTCTGCTTTGGTGTTTTCTGCTTGGCATCGTCAGTGTCCTCTTCCTCATCCCACATGGGCATGGAGATGGAGTAGTGGAGAATAAGAGTCCATATCAAGCCAAGAATGAGCTTGAGGTTCCCATCCACAATGGCTTTACTGTCTGGGGAGGGGTAGTGAGTGTGAAAGGGAAGGTAAAAAAAAAAAAAAAAAGAAAAGAAAAGTGATTGATCAATGCAATCAAATTACATAATACATTTTTTTGTTAGCAAATTGCAAAAGCATTGAATGATTCATATTGTTAGTAGCCCAACAAATTGCCTTAAGACCAATAAATGCCTTTTTTTTTTTTTTTTTTTTTTTTAAACCCAATTTTGGGAAAAAAGGAAAAAGGGGGGCTCAGGGGGGGGGTGGGGCGGTGGAAGGCAGTGGCGAACAATGTAGTGGATCCAGCTGAAGAATCACGACATTGGCTATAAGCAAGTTCAGCACTTGTACGAGCAGAGAGGCAAAACGTTACTGTTCTCCACCCAGTTTTAAAATAAACAGACAACGATCTGTACCCAGCAAATACTGGTCATGACAACTATTAGTCATGCTTAGTACTCTGCTTCATTTGTTCAGAGAAAAAGAGAAGTATCACACCCATCTGCCACTACAAGCACAAATATGAAACACTACAAGCATCACAAGTCAAAAACAAACAAACAAACAAACAAAAAACCTACTCTCCTCCCAAGATGCACATAGCCCAAGATTGCCAAATTTAAGAATAATCATATTTTTGGAATGGGCTGAAAACCTGTCTGCTTGAAGAATACTTAAATCTATTTGATATAGTGCATTAGTAAAACTGCTTCCCTTATAAACAGGTGCTTGAGTCCATTAATCATCATTATACAATTCCAGTAAAGTGGACAACACATTCGGCTTGCAGCTATATGCAGGACTATACATGTATGGCCTAGTGTAGGACTCTAACGATTCACATCAAAGCAGTTTCACTCTAGGCTCATTATCCAACATCAATGTTCACCAAGCGAAGCTAAATGACCCTAAATAACATATAGACTTAAAATAGAAACATAAAAATGCAAGTATATTTTATGATCATGAATTTCCTCATTTTCCTCATGACCCTCACTCTACTTCTCCAACATGCCTCTTGCTATGTTAAATGACATGCAATTATTTGCCTTCTCCAAATAATGTGGTCTCCAAACCACAGTAACCTCTCCAAAGTTTTATGGAATTCAGCTTGGTTTCTGGCAAACTGGACTACAGAAGAATCTCTACTCCTTTTTCTTTCAGGGTGAAATACAGACTTTTATGGTCCCAAGAACGAAGCTCTATACAGCCATCATTCACTGAGCCCTAGGGAATAGTGTTTAAAGGACATGGGCCTATATTCAGTTTAACATTTCCAAAAAGGTATGACCATGCACATAAGAGGAAGAAGAACTTTCAACATCTTAACCTCACTTTTTTTTTTTATACAAAACAAGGTGGCAGAATAGTCATGGTCATGCTATTATGACCATGATTACACTGGGTACGGATGATATGAACACAGACATAAGCATGTGTGGAAACAGAGATATGCATGTTTAACAGGTCAGCACTTGTCTGAGGACTCAGAAGCAATAATATGATGAACTGTTGGGTACAGAGGGTGTGGCACCAGTCATTGTAAAAACACAGCACACAAAAAAAAAAACATCAAGCTTGACATGCAGACATAGGGCAAGAATGCTAAAAATCTACAGGATTGTACTAGAGACCAAAAATGTAAAGGAATGAAACTAATCACCCCCCACCACCCCTTGCTCCTTATGAAAGGTCTTGGGAACTATTGTAATGCAAAAGTGTGTGTGCGCATGCTACCCAGTGTGTCACTGACTCGCCAGCCCTCATGCCAAAACCAATCATGAACTAGCAAATATCTAAACATGACAGGAATCTGAAACAACCTCTCTGCGGCGCTCAGGCCTTTTTTGGACATGACTGGGACCAGCCATGAAATTCCCAAACCAGGCATTTTATTGCTGAGTAAACACCAAGTTGAATGCATGCGAGAACAAGGATAAATTCTGATAGACAAAGCAAGAACCCAGAAGAGACTTTTAAAATGCAAGTTTAGTAATTGGGGCATACTAAACAAGTTATTTTAGAAGGGTGGGCTATCTGTTTGGCATATGAGCACAGATATTCCACACAACACATTCCCATGACTCACTGTCTCTCTGGGTTCGATAAACAACAGGGCATGACGTCAGCACTCCCCTCTGACCCCACGCCCAGACCTCTGATACATGATGACATGTACCACCACTGCACACAGTCTCACAAAGACTACTGATGCTATAGGAATGAATCATCAGCCAAGACCAGTTAAGGGCAGGAATGTTGTAAAGCTATAGGACTCATTCAAGGTGAACATTGTATATATGTTCATGTTTCAGTCCTAACTTAAACCTACTCAGGGAGCAGTAACTTCAACAATATGGCAGCAGGAGGGACTATATGAAGGAAATTGCACACATTCCAGCAAGACTATCACCAAGTCTAGACCTGAAATCTGGAGAAACACCCACAAGGATATTTAATGAGTCATATGTACACTCAAGAGGGTGCTTTTACCCTTCAGACTTTATTCCAGGTTTTGGATGCAGCCATTTGAGTGCACCAAGATTTATTAACATGTTAGCCTACATTGCAGCCTGCCAGATTGAGAAGACTTCGAAATCCCTAACAACTGTTTCATCACTAGGTCAGATTAAATTAAACCCAAGTGGTTCAGCAACACTAACTGCCGCCATGTTGCCACATATGCCGGCTTACTGAAACACACGCCACCAAGACAAAAATGTTCTTAAGAACATGAACTTTGTGAGCAAACTTCCTCTTTCTTTCATTTCTGTTACTTCCAAAGGTCCCTCCTTCTCAGACTGCTCCCATCCCTCCCACTCTTTTGGAAATGTTCCCCCTGGTTTTTTAGCCTTAAAAGGGCAGAAGCAAACTTGATCCTGGCAGGCCACCCATTTCCCTGCACAGCAGTTTCTGATTACAAGGAGGGAGGGAACTGAGGGAGGAGAAAAGGAGAGAGGTTATGGCATGGAGCAAATAGCCTTGAACAGAGAAAACTGCTGTGTTCAGACTTTCGTAAAACCCCATATTGACAGAGCTGGATTGTCATTTGGCTCTTCTTGTTTTGTGGTTAACTGTTCCATGCCAAACTCCATCACTCTATCCGCACATATCCATCTCTCACTTACTTACTGACACACACACACACACACACACTATATAGAATTGAATAGTTGATGTTTTTGTAGTCTTTAAGTTAAAACAATTGTCCTGAATAAGTCTGCATTTGTTCATCAATTAGCAAAAAACAGATTTAGAAATAAAGCTATAGCTGTCTGAAAGCTGAATCACATTTTGGTGCCTAGTAGTACAGAACATGACAACATACCATAAAACCCAAGGGTACCCTAGTCATTCCCTCACAGCTCACGTACATATGGATGCAATTGAACACGCCCCTAATAAAAACACTATTTACTAATTCTTGAAAATTACTTTTGTCCACTTATTTATTCTATTAGGCAATATCTCCATTATAGAACATGCTTTCAATCCCCTGTGCTTAAGTTAAACCGATTCCTCACTGACCCTCTACATCATCCTCATTTCAAGCTGTACAAAGAGAAGGAAAACTGCAGTCAGGAGGCTGGGTAAAAGCATACCATTCCCAACCACGATCTTAAAAGTGCCAGAGCACAACATCTTATCTGCCGAGATGGATCACCAAAGAAATGAATCAGAGGTCCCAGCAGAACAGAGGAAGACAACAATCTTTTGTTAGTCTAAAAGCCACCTCACATCCTGTCCCTGTAAATGCATGGGTGCATGCGTTCACACACTTCAGACCTCAGAAAATCTGAGGTTTGAAGATTTTTTTTCAGAAAAATGAGAAGGATGGCAATCTTCGTGTGGTTTATGCAGCCGCTGTCTTGGTGAATCACAGTGTCCTTAAAGAAACCTTGTAAAGGTTTCACCTAAAAATTACCACTGTTGAATTTGAGTCACCATGGAAGACATTCTTGCCAAATCCATCTAGTGCCAACAATGAAAATGAATACATCAAAAACAGCAGAGTTTCTTAAGCCATCTTAGGAAAAAGGATAAAAGTTAATGGATTATCTATAAATTTCTTTCCCTGCGTGGTTGGTACTTGGTGCCATGCACTCCCACATGGTTAACTGGCCAATAACCTGAAAGCACGACACTTGTAAACACTACACACCAGACTCATTTTGCTGCTTTACTGCAAATTACTTACACCAACCCTTCCTTTCACAAATGCATCAGTTCCCTGTTGCAAATGAGCAGGAAATCCTGGCATAAGCAAGGGGCCTCCAGGAGAATCCATATGCTGTATCCTAAAAGCATTAAGCACCATGGGAGGGGAAGGGTTTTTGCACAATTTAAACAAAACAACTTTGAAATATTCCTCAGATTTATAGTGATGATACAAAAACACATAAATTGGTAGCAATATAACTATTCATGACTAAACAGCAATATAACTGATCAAAAATACTGAAAAACATGTGAATGAAGTCTCTACAAGTCTCTTACAAGGTGTTTGTCTCTCATAACACCTATGTATATGTGTGAGTGCATGTATGTATATGTGAGACACACACACACACACACACACACACACACACACAAATAAACTGTTACATGTATTTTTAGCATAGGATATTAGGATATTTTGAACAGAACAAAGAATTTGTACCTGGCCATTTTCACCACACATTCCATTCATAACTCAAATTTGCATTGTACAATATTTTAGGTAAACCGACCTTTAAAAGCCTGAAACAATTACATACTTGAGAAGCAAAAATGGACAATTTCCGACAGTGTAAAACCCCTTCCTCCTGTCCATTTTACTCTTCATAAACATCTTTGTAAAATACTGTGTGTATGTATGCATCTTAAATAATAAATAAAAAAAAGTGTATTATCTCTCTCTCTCATCTATATATATATATATATATATATATATATATATATATATATATATATATATATATATATATATATATATATCTCACATAGTAAACCAAATGTAAATAATCCTAAACAAGCATGACAAGCATGATGGAGATAAGCATGACAAGTCCCGTCCTGACTGTTATGTTATGGGCCTTATAGAGGAAGACAGAAATACAAAATGAAAACAGCACATCAAGCAGAACCACACCCAAGATTCATGTCTGCATTTCTTTCATGACCTGACCACTATATATGCTACATCAGTAGGAGCAACCAGAAATGAAACCCGTTAAGATCAAACTCACCTCCAAAAGTGTAGCCAAACAGAAGCCCTTAGAAAAAGATGGCCAAATTCATTCATTCATACATGACAGTGGTACCATTATTTTCTAAAATGGTAACTAGAACAATCAAGATACTAATTTATGATATGTACACACACACACACACACACACACACACACACACACACACACACACACACACACACACACACACACACACACACACACACACACACACACACAGAGAGAGAGAGAGAGAGAATCTCAGTTGTAAGGATTAATGTTATATTTACAAGGTCATCACATCAAATGATATAAAGTAAATGTTCCTCAAATCTAAGGTAAATATTAGTGGAATTAATCCAGCATTGAGCTGATTTTAAACATTACCTTGAACTGAAATTGTTACTAGGATAAGTACAAACAGATGGGAAAACACTTCATCACCTGAGGCTTTAGTACCCAATTTATTTGTACTGCCTGGCTCCCTTAGTTTGCAACACCTCAATATGCTGCATTCATCCCTTTAGGGCTTATTGAGAAACACTGCCATGCAGAGACATATCCTTTCAGATTGCTCACTCAAATTGAAAGAGCATGTCTAATTGCCAGAAATGTAAACCACAAACATGCCATGAACTGAACATTCAAGTACATTCAATCAAATAGACCTGTATCTATGCAAGTGTCACTGTTAACCAGGAGGTGGTGTAATACTGTGCAGAGCAGTCCTGGCCCTGGGGCAATTTAATATTTTGTCTATTCAAACACACCTAATCCAGTCTTTTTAACTGGTTAATGAGATCGACAGTGTGTTTGGGCAGGAAAAAAAAATAAATCACTAAAAGAGTAAACTGGGTTGTTTTATTAACATTAATTTTGTATTATTTATTTGACTGCCAAGGCAGAGTTTGAATCAGACCATATAGGATTGATTGCATTTCATTGCAGTTGACCAGTAACACACCCACACATGCCTAAAATCAGCTTGTGTAGACAAGGCTTTGCAACGGATTAAAACTGGGCTGTACACGAGGATTGCCCTGAAGCTGCATGGATAACTTTGAGATGATGCCAAAAAATTTTTAGCTCCACACCCTCGACACAAGTCTACTTGTTGCGTCTAAAGACTTCCCAAGATCCGGCACGTAAATCCGAAGTGGCTTCTCAGCGTTTTAGACTTTTTGGGTTTTTTTTTGATAATCAGCCTGTCAGTAATAAAGAAAGCAGACTCGAATCCAAGACGAGTTGCTCAAAACTTCTCCTTTTAAAAACCGGGAATGTGTTTAACGGTTTCAACTCCCATTGCGGTTTAAGTATCAAATGCTATTGCCACACATAAAGGGAGATTCCAGCGAGGCCCAAATTTAGCGACAATATCCACTTTCCCGTTATTTTGTGGCCTACACTGTTTGATGTGGGACATACAGGCTACTTCTAAAAGTGAATCAGATTTTTAAACGAAATATACGACCGATGACAAGATTTATTTTGAACTGTAGGATTCCATTGATACAAACAGTTTGTTAGAGAGAAACAAACTCAAAAACACCATAGTAGCAAGTTTAAACCGCCTGCTGTGGAAACCTCAGGATTCAGCTGGAGGGGGGGTGTAACTTTTGGAAAGTTAGCGGGCAAGACATAAAACTATAGCGTGATAGAGAGGATTTTAAATGGGAAAGCGCATACCTATGGACACGAGTTTGATGTTCTCCCGGTCGAGAAACTCCAGCGCCACTGATACGTTCTCCAACTGCATCTGCCTGAAGGTGGGCCGCTGGTTGTACTTGCGGAACATCTTCTTCTGGCTAAGCACCTCGAGAAGCCCGATTAAACGCAGACCATCGCTCAGGTCGGTCTGCAGGTTTGCGATGCGCTTGTTCACGCACTTCAAATGCTCGTTGCACCAACGGGTGAACGTATTCTGCTGGATCTTCTTCCATGGCGCGTCCTCGGCCAGGTCTTTCTCCGTGGCGGGCATGTCGGCGTCCTTGTCTGGGGAGAGAGCGGCGTTGGATGCGGCTGAAGCAGCGCTCGACTGGAGCAGGCGTGGGTGTTGACTCATTCTTATGCTCTCCGCTCGGCCTCGCTACGATTCTCGCTTTTTTTTATTTAGGGTGGAGTCTTAGGGAGAGCTCTGAGCTCTTCTGCTGAGATCTTTTAACTGCAATAGAAGAGAAGAAATAAAATCAAGAAAAATGTTGTATTTGTACTATGTTTAAATAAAAGGTGGATATTTTATTGGCACATGAGTATTGTATGAGTTACGTAAGGTACATTGTATTTTATTTGGCGCATGATATGAATCGGTGAGAACGTCGTGATGAACACCCTAGACACGAAAGAGTTTATAAGATTAAAGAGAAATGTGTGTGGATGTGGGGGGTTGAGGGTGTTTTGGGAGAGGCAATCTGAGTACCAAGAGTATTATGTAACTTAGGCTAAATTGATTTCACTCATTTACACGATGACAAAGATTTTAAAAAGGAATGTTTTATCTTCTCACCAGAGGTTTTTGGCTTTACCAACATGTTAAATATACCTAAACGGAACGAAAAACGGCCTCATTACATTAGGTAGTTTTTATACAACACAAATGCAATGCCCTCGAGCTTTGCAACCATCCTCAACTATCACAAAAGTATGAATTATGGATTAAGTAAACAATGAAACTCCAAACCATTTCATTGATATTCAGATAGACTGAAGTTAGTACTTGGTTTTGCCTGAAGACATTCATCATGCATTTGTCGGATGTGAATCATTTTGTACCTGACATTTTCTTGCTAAAATGAACATTCATATCTCAATAGGTAATTTCATTAGGTTGATGAATGTGTTGCAGAAGGGGGTGTGAGCAGATATAGACACCCATTCGCTTAGAGAAACAATACACAATGAATCAGTAGGGGACTTGTAAATTATGTCCAGCTGAATACGCAAAGCCTATTTATCATAAAATCCCCGGCCTGGCAAATTTAGGATCATTATTGTATCAATAATTGGGTCAGTTTAACAAACAATACACCATTGAATTAAGCCAGACTTCTAACTAAATATGGCTAAAACTAAAAACTGAGTTTCTTTTTAAAGAATGTTTCCATTTGGTCTTTTTTCAGAGCTTTCCATTCTAAGAGAATCTTAGGAATGCTTTCCATCTAACTACTGATGCCCTCTGACCTCATCCACTCCCAGCCTCCCCCCCCCCACACACACACACATACAAAACACACCACTCACTACCAACAGCAACATCATTAAACAAATTTGCTCTCTTTTTCATTCCGTTTGTCCATCAATCCATCCATCCATTTTTCTTAATGCTAATAAACAGTGTTCAAAGGTATAATGATTTAACATGTAGCAAATTAATGAAACAATATAATAGCTAAACAACAGCACCGTTTTTCCACTGAAGTATTGTCTGACTGTAAATGTTTTTAAATTTTTTCACTACAAACATGAATTGTGTATCAAAGATCTACACAACTTCCCAGAAACAAGCATGTCCTGACGTTATCGTGCCAATCTAATTTTGTTCTTTGGCGCCATCTACAGGACTAAACAGTTTCCTCGTGAACAAAATAGAATTTGAGGCGCGTTTACAATAATTATAGATGTAAGTCAGATTAATGAATGCACACTTGTTTGTACACACTATCGTATGTAATCTGTTTCTAATATGAAAATGCAAATGGAAGAAATAACTTCGAAAGCCTTTTCTAACTATCCAATCAGCAGGTGATAAAGAAAATGTATAAAGTCCTTACGCGGATACTTTTACATCATGTACAAAAATAACAGGATACAGAAGAAGTGCCTGCCATGCACACTGGGCACAGAGCGTGTATTTTTCGCGCATGCGCATCGACACCGATCCCTGTGGTTAACTCGTGTTTTAGGAGGTGTCAGACTCAGTGAATCTTCAGCAGGCGATTACAGCACCAGAATTCAAGGATCAAGGTGTCTCCTAGGAAGCTAGAGAAAATTTATATGCACCTAGTAAACTAACTTGCACTTAATATACGTGTTCATAGAAGACATCGTCAAATAAATGTTCATTTGGTCCAATAAGTTAATTTAACATACAAGGTTAACCCGAAAAGCTTCTTCCAAGACCACAAGGTGAAATGTAACTGTAGAGTCCGTTGACAGCTGGGCAGTGCTCTTTATCACGAGGAGTGTTCAGTCCGCTCAGGTGAGTTTTCCCAGTGTACACCGCGCAGTGAGCGGAGGGGGGCGCACGCTCCCATCAAACGTAAGCAGTGATATACAGGGCGAGAAAGCAAGCAGCCCGCCGTAGTTTTCCATAGTTTGCCTTATTTGGTGTGGAGGGCTTAATTAGGTTACGACATGTTTAAACCCCCGTAGAGAGCCGCAGGGTTTTGTGTATGTCGACGCATCAGCTAAAGCCATGTAATGGAAGTGAGAGAGAGAGAGATGGCTGAGACTGTGTGAGAGAGAGAGAGAGAGAGAGAGAGAGAGAGAGAGAGAGAGAGAGAGAGAAAGAATTGGGAGGTGATACAGAACAGAAGAGCACGAGATCATCTACAGCGGTGATCACTCGGCTCTGTCCAGACACGCCTTATAGTCATGTGAGAGCAGCATTTTAATTATATTTATTATATGACCCAGTTGGATGTTAATGCACATATTTAAAATAAATAAATCACGAAATTGGTTTCCCAGTATTTCGACAAATTATATATATATATATATATATATATATATATATATATATATATATATATATATATATATATATATATATATAATTTGTACATACAACGAGAGCAAGCAACAAATGATGGAGCCTCACACAACTGCTATAAACTCTATACACTACTTTGAGCATCAGATCCCGATCCGTTTGCGCTCTCCTCTGATTGCTAGAGCTTAGCTTTGCCAGACGCGCTTGAGGCTAAAGATATTAGGTTCACTTCGAATCAAGGATAAATATCATTGCAGGCACACATGCACATCTGCATTGTACTGTACTCTTTCAGGCTACACACGTGCACATTCACACAGTACACTTCACTTTGCGTACACGATGCACAAGTTGCACAACCTCTGATGATACGAAAAAGGTTTCTGACTTACATGTTTGGCGCTGTTTTCCAAATGGCCTTAAGATGATCCTTTCTGTGCGCCGGAGAAAAGTTGCGCTATCTCGGTGTCCCTCCCTGCCGGACTGAATTCTCCCAAAGGGGAAAGCGCGAGCTCGGTGAACTCCAGAAAAGAACGCGAGTGACACCCTCTTGCTCTTTTCTATCTCCCTTTCTCCTCTCCTAACACGAGATCCTTAATTGGTAAAGTATCAAAGAGGTGGAGGAGAAGGAGGAGGGCAAGCCTTTTCTATCTAAGAGACTCTCAGGGAGAAAGAGCTGACGTTATACGGCGATGCGACCGCGCCTTCGGATTTTAAAGGTATGATGTCACCCTGGTTGCGCGCGCCCGTATCCGCTCCGAGTGTGTGTGTGTGTGTGTGTGTGTGTGTGTGTGCGCGCAGTCCTGTTCAAACTCAGGTCGTAGAACCTTCCTGAGTAAAAGGATCCCAACGTCTAATCGGCTACGTCCCAATTATACCACGTATTCCCGTTTGGGACGAAGCCACGTGTTATGCACCGCAGGTAGAATACTCCATTTCAGCGTATGGTTTATTAGGTTACAGTAGGGTTTATTTTCACTTGTTTAATTACATCTGGCAACACTAGAGGCATGTCCCTTAAACTGTAAATGCTGTGAAGGTTATCCTCGAGTAACTCATTGTAATCTATGGCCTAGCTGCGTTAGGTCGCCAGGATTAGACGGCTACTCACAGAATCATTTGACCCAAAACATGACCTAAATAACTACGTCCTGAAATCCTCCACACTGATTACATCTATCGGGCTAGACTCTGGGTGCGTGCGAAAACTTTTCACTTAAGTATTATGTAAAGCTGCTTTGAGACGATGACAAATTGTTAAAAGCGCTTTATAAATAAAATTGAATTGAATTGAATTGAAAACGAGTGAAAATCAAAATGACATTGTGTAGAACTGTTTAAAGCCGGGTTTGTAATATCTCATACCCTTTTCATTCTGAAAAACATTTTTACATTTATTATTATTCTGCCGCGCCAATAAGTTTCTAAATGTATTAATAAAACCCACATTTTATAAAGCATTTGCATCTTTCTCTGAACAGAAGAACAGTGGTGGGTAATTAATAGTACAACGGCGACGTTTAGAGCTCACAAGAGACGTATAAAAGCTCGAACTTGTTGTGTATTAACCGTCAACCTTATGGTTCACTTTATGTGTAGTATCTGACTAACAAGATTATGCCAGAAAGCTTGACATCAACAAGGGCAGGATATAAAATCTTTAAAAGGACACGACACAAAAAACTTACCAGGGAGGCTTCCAGAACAACTACACAGAGAATAATGCATGTCTGGCCCATGAGGTATGGTGTCAAGACACACACACACACACACACACACACACACACACACACACACACACACACACACACACACACACACACACAAAACAAATATAAATAACATCAAACCATGAGACAAATGGGTTATGGTATGAAGAGACAAATTCCAAAGCATCTCATTAAAAAATACATTACCCTCAGTGCAGCAGTATTATGCTTTGGGGCATCTTTTCCTCAGACAGAGCTGAGGCTTTTATCTTGGTAGAGGGAATTATGAAGGGTTACAAATATCAAATTTTAGTGCAAAACCTTCAGGTGACTGCTAGAAAGTTGGTGACGAAAAGCAAGTTAAACTTTATAGGTATTAACTGAAAGAAAATGAAAGTTTTTGAATGACTTAGCCAGAGACTAGACCTGATGCCAGTTAAAAAAATGAGGTGAGACCTGTTATGCACAAGACGTGTCGCTTACATTTCGATTAATCTATGCGTTTGCAAGGGTGCAAAAACAGTGCCAAATCAATATGTAATGCGCTGTTAGAGTCATAGTGGTACATTAAGGTGCCTCAACAAAATATTAGTATGTGTGTGTGTGTGTGTGTGTGTGTGTGTGTGTGTTTAAATATTGAAATGATTTTTTTCCCTTCTAAAGATTCTTACTGCTTATTTTCACTTAAATTTCATTCATTCATTCATCTTCTACCGCTTTATCCCATCTTCCCTCGGGTCACGGGGATCCTTTGCCTATCTCAGGCGTCTATGGGCATTAAGGCAGGATACAACCTGGATGGAATGCCAACCCATCGCAGGGCACACACACACACACACACATTCACACACTAGGGACAATTTTCCAAGGTGCCAATCAACCTACCATGCATGTTTTTGGACTGGGGGAAACCGGAGAATCCGGAGAAAACCCCCTGAGGCACGGGGAGAACATGCAAACTCCACACACACATGGCCGAGACGAGATTCGAACCCGGATCCTGAAGGTGTGAGGCGAACGTGCTAACCACTAAGCCACCCCGTGCCCATCTTCACTTAAATTTGATATGTTCTAATTTTACATTAAGGGTGGAAAAAGTCCTGTCATGATTTACCTTTAATTTTATGCATTTACTTCACAAAAATGTACTATTTTAACAAAACCGTGAAGGCTTTTAATATTCGCTATATACAGTATTGCACAAACTATCTATCTATCTGTCAATCTGTCTATCTATTTATCCATCCACCTATACATCTGTGTATCTATCCAACTAATCTGCTTCAAATCTTATTGTGTCTTCATGTAGTCCCAGACAGACTTGATGATGTTGAGGTCAGGCCCATGTGGGGGCCAAAATTATTACTTCCAGGACTCTTTGTATTTCGCTACACTGATCATAATGTTCAATCAATGTTCATAATCACACTGGCTGTTTATTTGGGGTCATTGTCCTGATGCATTCATTGTGCCATTGCATAATGGATAAGTATTTTTCAGCATTGAGGACACAATTAATCCTGACCAAATCTCCAACTCCAACTGAAAACTTGCAACTCTAAACTTCCACCATGATTCACTGTTGCCTGCAGACACTAATTATTGTACCATTCTCCAGCCCTTAGGCAAACAACATAACTCATGCTACAACCAGATATTTTAAAATGTAACCTATGCCCTCTAGTTCCTGTGTTATCATGCATAGTCACTTTGCCTTGTTCCCACATTGAATATATTCTTTTTGCAATTCTCTTATGAAGTGTGCTTTGTTCCAATGGGATTACCTGTGTCACATTGAGTTCTTTGATGATGGCACTGCTGGATAATCGGAAGAACTATAGCATCTTTCCATGTTCCATGTATAAGAAACTTGTTCTTGTTTCAGTAAATGACTTGAACCTGCATATGAAATTCATAGTCATTAGCACCTACATGGTATCACTGGTTAAATAGATAACTGATTCTGGGCCTACAAAATTGTGCCTTTGTGCAAATTGAAAGCCAAAGGTTAATCACTGCTATTGATTTGCTTTAGATTATCTTGTTTACTCTTCCTGCATTTTGCAAATTGATCAAATCTATTATATTGAAAGCATTCTTATTTTGAGGCATTTCATCACACCTGTCTGAAACCTTTGCACAGTACTGCATGTTTCCAGGAAAGCCAATAATTTGAATACTATTATTCATGGTAGACAAAATCTCTTTTGGCAGACAGTTCAAACTTCCTAAAATGGTACATTCATATAACCAACTGCTTTTTATTGTCATACAGTTATAACATGAGAGGTTATACCCATTAAAAAAAATCCTAAAAAAGCAAGTGTTATTATTCAGTTGTTCAGCTAGTCTTACATAGACGGGCCTCCTTATATAATCTCCGCAAACAAACCACTCACTAATGGGAGTGATTAACACTTCAAGAGCACGTAGCACCCAGGTTAAAAATATATTCTTCGTTCTTTTTTTCCATTAATTCATTTTTTTAAAAGTAGGATGTAATGTAAAAATCAGGAGTTAATATTCAGTCACAAGATCAGTTGTGATATTTCCATTGGCATAGCCGGTGTTTCTCTGGTTTATTTTACATGCTGCCATCATATTCCTGTATGTGTCTGTGCCAGTTTAGACAGATCAAGACGAGACTAGCATGACCAAATTTCCCATTTGTTAGAAAAGAACCAAGGAGGAGGGAAACTTCAAGCAATAAAAAAAGAGAGCAAATGAGGACAGATCTAACCACTGCCAACCTGATGCCTGACAAGGTGGCAACAAGCTGTCTGTCTAAACACACATTTACAAACACATGCCGTTTCAGAGAAGTCGTAAAATGAGAGCAAATCAAGCTGTTTTAACCGTGACGATGCATCACAGTATACAATCATACATAAAAAGCCCTAAGGTCAAAAATGACTTTAGAGGTAATTTTCAGAATGTCCAAATGTCTGTACATTTGCCATTGTTTTAAGAGAGACAACAAGCATTTTATTTATTTTGATGAAATAAACTGTACTGGTATAAGTAAATGTTCATTAAATAAAGGCCAAAACACTGGCAATTACTTGTAATATTATAATAATAATTGTATACACATGTATGCATTCATGTTAGAAAATGCATTGCTCATATATGACCAGAATTATTGCAGAATACCGCAGTAGTATCAATATGTTTTATAGTTCTGCATTTTAAAGTATACTTTTGCTTTATTTTAAACTGATTAATGCACACTATGATTGTCCAAATAGAACAGACAAAGCTACAAAGTAGTCAGTGTCACAATTACCAAGTCTATATTTAGACTCAGTAATGAAATAACAAAAAAACAGACCAATGGAAAAAATGGAAAGGAGGAAGAAAAGTAAACAAGATAGATCTTGCTTTTTTGCAGACAAAAAAATGCTAAATGAGATCTTAATCAAAGTTCCTCAAAGTTAGAAAAATGACATTCTCTGTCTCTGCACATTTTCTACTGTAAAGTAAATATTTCAAGAAATGTTCAAACTCTGACTGTATAAGCATGCGAAGAGCTTGTCGGTGGAAGTAAAATTGGTACATGAAAAAATGAGGGATTATAAATTAGGTAGATATGAATTACTAAATCATGATGTACTTGTACAAAGTCATCACGAATTTGGCGTAATGTATGGAAATAATCTATAAAATAATTATTTAAATAACACAACTGCACAATTCATAAAAAACACAGCTTTAACTCGTAACTATACAAAAGCTGAATGTTCTTCAAAAAAGTTAGCAAGTGTCTTTAATTTAGGTCTTTATTTATTAGAGATCAGACACTAATTACAGGGAGATGTGTCATGAATTATCTACACATTTCTGACTATCACTTTTATGGTGTGATAATACTTTATCATGCGTTTAAAATAAATTTGTATTTTATTATTTTGCTTTAATGGGATTTAAAGAGATGTGCTTAAGTTCAAAAAGTAAAATACACAAAGCAGGTTGTCAGTGGTAGTAGAGATATTGAATGTGACTCATCTGCTTTGGGATGTTTTACTTTTTCGACAGGAAGCCCTGGTGACAGATATAGCACATTTTTCCACAGTAACATCAATGCTGTATGGCAGAGAAGAGAAGGCATTAATGGCCATTGTCAGACCACATTGTCGAAACCGAAATATTAGCCAAAGGTTCCACTTTTGAGAAACATTAGTTTCACCAGAGTACAACACTACAGGCAACATAATGAAATGGAAATTCACCGTAACCGGAAAACCAGTACTGAGAATATTGAGCTCGGAACTTAGATTGAATATTGGCTGTTCCTCGTTTTTGGCCACTTTGGGTTTATTAGCTATCAAAAGTAGAGTTGGATAATAACATGTAGAGGGCTGACAGGTTTATAAGCATATTTTTTCATATTTATACGGTTTTATATTTGCAGAAATTTATAAATAAATTAATTAAAGTACTGCCCACGGCACTGAAAAATGTCTGGAAAGCTACAAAGATTTAAAAATTAGGAAATTAAATAAAATAGCTATGTCTGTACTACAAGAGTAGTGAAAAGTAAAAAGTTCATTATTTGGCACGACTACCTTTTACCATTTAAGTTCTTATCTGTCATACAATAGAGGTGAAGGTGAAGGTTAACAACTGCTTCGTCCGAGACCCATGAACCCCGATATCATCCATCCAAACTGTTGTTCAGGCTGAATGCATTAGGATGAAAGCGTTTTTCTGCCCCGTTACACATACACAGGTTATCAGATGCGCCCAATTAACCAGTGACATTATGATTGATAAGGTAGACAGAGTATGATAAATTGTTGCTCCCATTATTTGGCTTCTACACAGAATTGCAATTTACAAATTGCAGTCTTTTGATGTTGGAACAACATCAAGATCAAGATCAAGATTTTACCACAAAGTCAAAACTCTAAGGTATCCTACCCATGTAAGACATTTGGTCCTCACAAAGATATAAAACTATGCCCTCACACACTCAGACGAAATGAGCGAGTATGTATCATCTGATGAATAGTAAGTGGATATTATATGAGTCAGAGTCTATAATGTCATGTGTAATTTTTCCCAAATACAAAAGGGACCCAGAAGATTCAGTGAAGCTAAACATACACTGGGATTCAGTGCTATACTTATCTTTTTTTGAAGGAGGTAGCAAATGTTGTATTATAGATTAAATACTAATCTATGTATTATAGACTATAGAAAAAATGTATATAGATACATATCCCTGTGACCGTCCAGATGAAGATTAGTTTTAAAATAACCACCAACAGTTTAATGTTTTAAAAATTGATGGCAACCTGCAAATTTCTTTCCTTTGAAGAACTTCCTATATAGAAGTCTGGACAAACTCCTGGGTAGTCCCCAATCAGAAGCCACATTTTTATGATGTCATCATTTAGGCTTCTTACAAAGAATTACAGTATTTTAAGACTCCAAACATACAAAACACTTAAGTATTTTGATCCAAAACATGAAACCATTTTCATTAACCATGTAAAAACACTAATGACATAATCTTCATCTATCTTGAAATAGATATATCATAAATACTTCCCATCCTTGTGTGAAATTATAATTTACATGATTGTCATTTCAATCTATTTTCCATTATCGCACGATGCATGTTGTCCTATCATTTGTAGGTCATCTGCATGTTTTGGACTGTGGATGGAATACAACAAACATCAAGGAGAAAAGTAGAATGTGGTCACGGATACTTCCTTTGCACCAGTTTAGAAAAATTTAGAAAGAGCAATGATTTTTGACATGACAGTAACATTACATGAAGAAGTCTGCAAATCATGTTCTATATTAAGAAGGTTGTGGTTACATTTGCCAGACGTAATTCTCTCCAAACACTGGGGAGAACATATGCATTCTCCTTCTCCACAAATATATACGCACATTTCAACAGTGCATAGGAGACCTAGTTTTGTCTCACATACTCACAAACAGTGGTGACGTCTGACGTATACGAGTTTTCAGTAGGGGCCACTCTGGCAGAGTTTTATGAGGCGTCAACATGTTCCACACCTGATAAGTAACTGATTATTTTCTTTGCTTTGTTTTGTTACGTTTGTATTTCAGTATTTGTCCTCAAGTAACCACAGTTGTGTGTGTGTGTGTGTGTGTGTGTGTGGGGGGGGGTTAATTCTGGTAATACTGTTATAATACTATGTAATATTTTTATACCATATAATAGTTATAATAGTTTGTTTGTGTTACACTTGAGCTGGTTAGTACATTCATTGTTATTAAACAATTAAATATATTAGCTAGCATTTATGACTAGCATTTGTTTAGTTTGCCCAGATAAATTATTTATGTGCTGGATATATGAATGTTTGTGTTCCACTCATTGAAAAAAAGGCATTGTGACGGGTGGAGTATGGTTATTTATGTTATTATTTTAGTAAAGCTGTCTTAGACGTTGCATCTATTATGTATCTCTCTGTGTGTGTGTGTGTGTGTGTGTGTGTGTGTGTGTGTGTGTGTGTGTGTGTGTGTGTGTGTGTGTGAAAGAGTGTGAGTGTCATCCTACCTGGTTTACATGTTTTATTATACCCTTTAAAAGGTAATCTTACTGTACATCTGAGAGATAATGAGAGCCAAATAATCTCTTTGCCGCTAATGGCCAGTATGTCTCAGCAGTTTGCCAGGAAATCTCTTTCTCCCTCTCTTTCTCTTTTTCTTTCTCTTTCTGTATTTCTTCTAGCAGCACACAAGCAAAGACCAACTCCCACATAAACAAACTATAATCAAGAGTGTTGTTTTTGTGCCTTTTTTGTTGTAGAGTCTTAGTAATAAAGGACAAACACACTGATGACAGAGAAGAGGAATACTTTCATAGTTTCAGACTCAAACCCACAGACAAACAGATATATACACATGCACTCACTCACACACTTGCCCTTTCCCTTTCTACAAACACAACCATTTATGGTATCCCTCTCTATCTCATTCTTTCTCCTGAAGAGAGAGAGAGAGAGAGAGAGAGAGAGAGAGAAAGAGAGAGGGGAGAGAGGGGATCAGTGATCGCAATGCATTACTGTTATTCTAAAGATTTTAGTGCACATACATTGCTTTATGTCTTAATAAATGTTCACTTGATCACAAATCGCTCCCTGATTTGTGCTTCCTGTAAAACCATCTGTGGTCTTATTTATCCATTAAATTGATCGATGGGTACTTCTGACTAATACTGAAGTATTGTAAGGTGGATTAGACAGCAGTAAAGTGAGGATACTGTACCAACACATTCAACAAAGCAAAGCAAGAGGAACGCATCATTTTATTTTATGTTAAAGGATCTGATTAGCTTTAACTTAAGCAGAATATCCTACACATATAAGCATAGCTGTATTGTTCAGACGACACTGTAAAAGCATGAGAATTTTATCTATTGTTGTTGTTTTTTATTACCATGACATTTTCATAAAACAAATCAGAACAAAAGAAAACTTATGGACAAAACTGTCAAATGTCCATTTCACTGTGAACACGTTTGGTAAAGAAAAATGAAAAGAATGAAAAGTCCTAGATAGACACACACACACACACACACACACACACACACACACACACACACACACACACACACACACACAGTTACACACTAATGACTCTCAGGTCTGATGATGCATTCCAAAATACAGATGAAACAGTAAAATACTCATTAAGGATTTGAAGATATATGCCTATGTATAAGCTGCATAACATTGTTGGTTGTTACATATTAAATTACATTACTTTAAACAAGTCATTTAAGGGCTTTATGTGCCAAATACTGTGCATTCAAGCAAATTCCAGGGGTCTAAAATACAATGCCTGGGGATTTTTTAAAGACATTAAAATGTTTTAGTTTCTGATCTGTTGTACCTTTATTTAAAGTGAACATGCAATGTTAAATCTAATTTGACCTTTCTGGGAAAATCTACTTGTAGTTTCACTTTCCGAATGAGATTTGGCACAATTGCCAGTTGTGTTCCACTTATAGTATTTCTGTCAGGATCTAATTATTTTAAGGGTTTCAAAGAATCCACTTATTGATTCTGTTAAATGGCGTACATTCAAAAGGCCACGTCTTCATATAAATTTCAATTAAATGCTACATACAATGCATTAAGAGTAAATTTCTTCCTGTTCTGCAGGCAACCTGACATGCATGAACATTATAGATATCAATATCACAGAAGAACACTTGCATTATTTTACCATTAAATCACAGATTAGTTAATCAAAGACTGTGCAAACAGACACTGTAAGACAGTGTCGGACACAAAAACACAAAATAATTACTGACCAGTATATCTCTGTATAATATGTTAAAATGTGAACAAAGAGAACTATAAAAAAAAAGATTGCATTCGCAGACAAACATAACCTGTTGTGCAAAGCACACCAACAGTAATTGAGAGGTGTACAAAAACAGCATGTAAATAGTTCTAATATAATTATAATATAAAATGGTTGGTTCTGTAGACATGAACGTGTAAGAATTTAAATAACTATTGAGTACATGTTTGGGTTCAGGCTTCAGTAACACACAGTGAGTGATTGTATATGTGTGTGTGTGTGTGTGTGTGTGTGTGTGTGTGTGTGTGTGTGTGTGTGTGTGTGTGTGTGTGTGTAAGTGGGTGTGTGTGTTTCAGTTTGACTTTATTTTTAAAGACAATCATGTACATACTGTACATTCTGCTTGCTGATGTGCAGAGTTCAAACTGAGGGTCCAAAATATGATCCGAACTGCCATGCTTATGTAGAATACGTCTGTACAGTACATATACATTTCACAGATCACTGTTAGGACTATTTATCAAATAGCAGTGTACCAGAAACCATGAATGCTTACTATATTTTAGTAGCTATACAAATATAGTACAATATTTAGTAGTAAAAATTATTTTTAAAAAACTGTCCAGCAGCTTGTTTATCCTGGTCAGTTTTGTATCCCACATATAGCAAAAATATTTAGTCAGTAGGATCAGCAAACTGGAGCCTCGGCCTCCTCTGAGCTCCTGTGCCTTCATGGCCCCAGATAGACTGCAGCACCATTCTCCCTGGTGCATCTAATATCAGCGCCCAACCACAACACCATTTGTATATAAGCCCCCGACCAGAGAAAGCCAACACAATAATATTGGCTACAGCTAAACAAGCAAACTACGTCCACAAATGAACGCCGGCACCATAGGGTTCAAATTTAATGAGAAATATCTTGTCAGGTGAATATAACAGCACATACTTCTAATAAAATTAGCCAATAAATATGTAAATCTATATTTCTCTTACACAGGGGGATTGAATTAGAGAGCGTGAAAGAGAGTATGTGTGAGGGAGAGAGAGAGAGAGAGAGAGAGAGAGAGAGAGATCCAGTATTTTTCTCCTTATTTGGGAGGAGGAATGTGGAGGGGTTGATAGCAATGCAGCTATGAATGACTGACCCCTTTCTGTAAAGGAACTATCTCTCACTCCATTAAATAAACCAACCCACCCCCCCCCCCCCCCCCCCCCCACACACACACACACACACACATTGATGCACAAAGGAATTTGGAAAAATATGTCCCTTATCACAATATTTAACAAATAGCTCCATATATTACCATCTCTTTGAATTTAATTCCTGCATAAATCAGATTTCTTTATAAAGAAGTTTTTAGATAAATGCTAAAGAAAGGTAAAACGGTCTGATAATGTTTTGTTTGTATGTTGGGGTAACTGCAAACAACTATACCAACAAATTATTCATATTAATATTAGCAAGCACTACAGGTCTCATTGTTGTGCTATCATATGCTCCATTCAGTGTAATAAGTGGAATGGAACTGGTAGTAGCACCTGCATCCAGAATGCATCAGTGAAGACAGATGTTTGACTATAACGTCACGCTGTATGAGTGTACATCCCAACACTTGTTCATCTGGTGTACCATATGCACATCAAAAATGATCCAAGTGCTCCAGGCAAGCGTGCATACACAATCAGCAACTGGGTATGTGTGACAAGATTTCATTCATGTCTGTTTTGAGAGAATTAACCACTCGATAGTGATTAATAACCTCTAATAATTGTAATGCAAAAGTGTCATTTGCTGTTACAGTGACATAATAAGGTATTCCAGACAGATAATTGCCAGACCCACAAAAGCTAGAATTGTGTAAGAGGATGTTGGCTGCGAATCAAAAAAAATTGGTTTGTATGAATAAAGATACGTTTTGCCTACAATACAGTGGCAGATAAAAAAATGGATGTTAGCATGTGTATTCAAAACATTTTCTAGTGCAGTTATTATTGGTTAAATGTTAATTTTCTTTCCACTATTACGGTCTGATGGGAAATTGTTTCAAAAGCAAGAGCACACACACACACACACACACACACACACACACACACACACACACACACACACACGTGCACACACAGTATATAGTGCATACCAATGTATGTACTTGTAAGTGAACCTGAGTGACATCATATGATCTCATGTTTGAGGCAGTTGGCTCTGTAGCACAAACTTGTGCTGACAAGCTGCCCCTCCTCACATCTCACATTGTAACACACAGGGAGAGAGAGAGAGAGAGAGAGAGAGAGAGAGAGAGAGAGAGAGAGAGAGAGAGAGAGAGAGACAGAGGGATAGAGAGAGAGCGAGAGGGAAGAAAATATAAAGGAAGTCATGGCAAACTACTTCTTAGTAATAGTTTATAGGAATTTTGTCAGGCATTATGTGTCATCTGCCCAAGTTCTACATATATTTCTGTTTACAAAACTGCCACCGATTGCCAGGGAAACAAGTACACATACGTTTCCTGTTATTTGGTCAGATTGCCATATACAAGAGGATTTTGCATACTGTGTGCTTTTTTTAGGGAAGAAATTTGTACCGTATAAAGGTTTTATGTTTTACATTTGTTATAATTGTATTTTATTGTATTTAAGTAATCCTTCATGACATTATGAAAAAGTACACTGCAGACTCCATGTGCTTGACTAGACGCAAACTATGTTTATGGAAAACCATCATCCAATTTCTCTATCTTCATTATGAATGTTTGTGATGGTGATTCCCCATTTATATATTTATTTATTGTCACATTGTGCTTTGTTGTGATCTACACAAGCAACAACGGTATCTCATAAATACGCACATTTATAACTTGTTGATAAGAGTTTCTGTGAATTTATAGACTGAATTCAAACTGAATGCAATCCTTATGTACGTACTTCTCTCACCAGCTAAGGTGTGAAAATGTGAATGAAATTTACAGAATTGCCCAATAAAGGATTTTTCATCGCTGGGTAAGAATTGATAAGAATTTTCTTTGTTTGTTTGTTTGATTATTTTGTTTGCTTCAACCTCAATGAACATTCCTCGCTCGCCATTTTCCCCCTGGTTTTTATCTTAGCGTTATCCTGTGTTTATACACTAACCTCTTTATGACCTCTACCTTCCCATATTCCTGTGTAAAGTTGATTTATACATACTTTCTCAGAGCAGATGCCCCCTCCCATCTACATACAAAATCGATTTTTAAAAAAAGTGTTGCACCTACTATAATGTGCATGGTAAGTGCATTTTTTGGGCTCTGAACCTTGGACTGCAAAAGTGCTAATGCATAGGGTGGAAGTGTTCACTGCACTTTCAGGCATTGTGTGATTGGGTGTGGTGCAATTTGTGGCTCACAAATGGAGCTAAAACTGTGACCAAGTCAAAAGATTATAGCACAATAATGTCAAATAAGTTTCTGTACATGAAATTACAATTCATGCATGACCACAGAGGAAATTTACAAACCATACTGAGTAGGGCGGTGCCTTATCTAGAGCACAAATTGTGTTGTGTGAGAAATTATTTTAGAAAAATGGAAGGGGAATGGTATCTTATATTTAGAAAACAGATAAATATTCTTACTGAATATAAAAAGTTGCCCTGCGATGGGTTGATATTCCATCCAGGGTGTAATCCTGCCTTAATGCCCATAGATGCCTAAGATAGGAACAGGCTCCCCGTAACACAAGGGAAGATCGGATATAGCGGTAGAAGATGAATGAATGAATGAATGAATATAAAAAGTAGTTTTTTTTTTTAAATAATGCTTACTGTAAGTAAAGGAATTTATACAATGTTCCATTGGACTGTGTAACAAATGCAAAGTCACAAACTTCTAGAGAATATCATTGGATATATTAACACAATTCATGTTGTAGTTATAAGAATAATATGTATGGTAGTGTAAACTGTTGCTAACCTGAGCTCAGTCCCATCTAAGGCAAGGAATATTTGTTTGCCCCACTTAGGTCAGGAATGCAGCAGCAGGAGGCAAGATGAATCGTTTGTATTGCTTAAAGAGCTTTGGTTATATATTTCCAGAAAAGTCTGATTCATTATTTGGCCTCTGGTGCGTATGTGTTTCCTTTTATTACACATTTTGTGCAAATGAACTGTAAAAAAAAAAAAAAAGCTCCAGAAAGTAACTCTAAACAATGTGGTAAAGGTTCAATGCCAGTGCTGTATAAACTGAGTTCCCTAAAAACGGTTTCTTTTTGTCCTATTGCTCTCTACTTTAACTTATTTATCTTTTTTTATTATTATGTTTTGTTGTTATTGTTGTTCTAGATTCCACAGAGTACACAATTGACTTCAGAGTTGCATCATCAATGGGAGATCAGAGGGAATGTTTGTGCAGTCATGTCATATCTGCATTGCTCAAGAACAAATGATACCAACAGTATCCAAAGGCCACCCCGACATTTGTTCTTCATTATCCAGAGTGTAGACATGTGAGGTCATTCCTCTTGTAGAAAATTAAGAGAGGAAAGGGGATTTTTTTCCCTTCTTTTTTTTTTTTTTTTTTTTATCAGCGTGTCGTATTACTGAACCAACAGTGATCTTTTTGTAGGAACAAAAGTAACTGTGGCGAGGGTAACATAATTGGTCGGCCTTTGTCGCCCTCTTGTGTGTGCTCAGTGTTCTACAGAATGTAGCCGGAAAAAACACCATCTGTTTGTTCTACACCATTTCGTTCTCTTTGAGAACCATTTGAAGTAAATTAAGTTAATAATGTACGAATATTTGTACACACACACACACACACACACACACACACACACACACACACACACACACACACACACACACGAATGTACGAATATATAATGCTTCTTGTATTTGTATGGTTTTAAAACATGATGGAAAGATTAATTTTGTAAAGTTTTTAAAGTGTTTTTCTTATAGTCCCCCACTTTCCAAATAAAAAGTTACAACCAGAGACTGTCTGAGTGAACAGAACAGAACTCATGAACATTATTGTAATGAATAAGAACGTCGGCTGTCCTATGACAGACCTTTGTATTTCCCAGTTTGCCAGCTGAGGTCTACATTTATATTTACGCCAGGTAAACATCTTTATCCAGAGTGACTTACAATTATACAATTATTATGCAGTAAAGGTTAGGGGTCATGCTCAAAGGCCCAGCAGTGATAGCTTTGGGTGATGGGATTTGAATTAAAAGCCCTCTTATCTGATGCCCAACATTTTAACCACTACTAAGCATCATCTGCATTTCTGTATAGAAGAAACACCCATGTAATCTGGAATGCAGTACCACACCGGCACCTTCAAAATCTATTTAAAACCTTTGTTTGTTTGTTTGTTTGTTTGTTTGAACACATAAGCTGCTTCGAGTTAGAATTTGATTCTAAAGCAGAAGTCGTTGTTAACTGGTGTTATAACACCAACTGTAGACGGCAGACATTTTATAATTTCCGCTATGTAATGAAATAAAATAAGCTACAATAAAAGAAACTCCTTGCTGCATGTTGTATATACTGTAGATCAGGGGTGGGCAAACTACGGCCCGGGGGCCACATCCGGCCCCTTGGTCCTTTTAATCCGGCCCGCTGAACTGCTTCGGCTTCTTTGCCGCACGAGAAGAATGTATAACCACACAGCAACGCTGACGTTGTTGGAGTATGCTCAGTGTTAAAAATGAAGGAAAAATACAGCCATTTTTTTGTTGTTTCTTTTCCTTAAATAGAATATCCTTATTCTTAAGGATAGTGGGTAGCCTAATGAACATGATGATATTTAACACTCTGTACAAGAGGAAAAAATTCATATTGAACATAAGTTACGTTCAACGTTATTGTTGGTTCGGCCCACGAACACACCTCAGGTTTCTCATGTGGCCCTTTGGAAAATATAATTGCCCACCCCTGCTGTAGATTGACGTGAAGAAAGATAGAAGGAAATCATGCTTATTTTTTCATTTGGAATGACACGTTCAGAAAAATTCAAATGAAAATGTTTGTTTCTTATTGTTGGTTTATGTATTATTGTTATTTATGAACAAATTTGCTTTATTTTAGAATTGAAAAAAAAAAAAACACTTGGGGATAAGAAGTTGGTTTGCGGCGCGGTGCGGATGTGACGTTTCCTTCACAATATGACGCGGAGGAAATGTAAGCGACTTCCTTTCCGCCATTAGGTGAGTGCGTGGACGGACGGTGCTGAGCGGCGTTCTTGGGGGAAAATAATTAAACTCTTATTAGAGCACAAGTTTCCGCGGTGTATGACTTTATAAAAGTGACGGTGTTTGTGTTTATTTCAGGTCGCAGCCATGGGGCGTCGTCCAGCCCGTTGGTACGTCTGGTTTTATTCGCTGTTGTGTGTAAAGAGCGGGGAGCTGAAAATGGCAGGGCGCGCTAACCATGTGCGGCTTCTGGGCCTGGCTTTAGCCGCCGGCTAACTATTAGCCGGCTCTCCTGTGAATGTTTAGATTGAGAACCAGCACGTTAATACAATTGGGTATATTTTACGTATGTTATATAAATACATATGTTAATTGAATTGACAAGAAATTGCCTCCACATACAGTTGATATAAATGCAGTATGTTAAATGGTCAGCCATAAATGCCTGATTGGTGACTCCGGCCGGCTGCTTCAGTTCACGTTTGTCTGTAGTGAGAATTCTCTAGTTTTCTTATTTTTAATCATAGAAACAGATTTCTAAAACGCATTTTCTTCACCTCCAGCTACAGATACTGCAAGAACAAGCCTTACCCCAAGTCCCGTTTCTGTCGGGGTGTTCCTGGTAAGGACCTTCACTGGTTGTGTTAGAAAATCTTCTAAACTGGGTTTTCAGATATAGAGTCTAAAGTTACTTTTTTAGGTAGCTATACACCGTTCATTACAATCAAATACATAAGTTTCAAAATATTAGACATTCACAAAAAAAAATAAAAGCCTTTTGTCAATATGCAAAATCATGATTGCAGTTAATCTGCAAATATTTGCACTGGTCTTCAACACCTACTACCAAGCAATACTTGGAACAAAATGTAATTGAACTTATGTATATCCTGTGGATGGAATGGTGCAAACTAATTTGATTTAAATGAATGATTTCCCCCCCTCTGTTATGCAGATCCTAAGATCAGGATCTTTGACTTGGGCAGGAAGAAGGCTAAGGTGGATGAATTCCCCTTGTGTGGTCACATGGTGTCCGATGAGTATGAGCAGCTGTCCTCTGAGGGTAAGTGGAGCATTTTAAGAAGGTATCCGTGTATACTCAAATTGTAGTTTTGTCTTGTCGAGTGTTTACGTTTACTTTACCATTGCTCAATTTTATCTGGCTTTGTGTAGCTCTTGAGGCCGCCCGTATCTGTGCCAACAAATACATGGTGAAGACATGCGGCAAAGACGGCTTCCACATTCGTGTGCGCCTGCACCCATTCCATGTTATTCGCATCAACAAAATGTTATCCTGTGCTGGAGCTGATAGGTGAGTTTGGTCAGGGATAAAACTTCAACTACAACTGCAGCTTATTAAGCCGACCAGCTTCGTTGTTTGTACTTTTCTGGTGTGCAAGGGCTGCAGACAGTGAATCTTTGGTTGTGTATGAGCCCAGCCTGTGAAGTGCTGGGTCCTTTAAGGGACCATTGAGACAAAATCTCAAAGTATAAAATGTCTACTTGATTTTTTATTTTTTTTTGTACAGGAGTTAATGTATTTGTATTTTTTAAGGCTCCAGACTGGAATGCGTGGTGCCTTTGGCAAACCACAGGGCACAGTGGCCCGTGTGCACATCGGACAGGTCATCATGTCTGTGCGCACAAAGGCCCAGAACAAGGAACATGTCATTGAGGCTTTGAGGAGAGCAAAGTTCAAGTTCCCTGGGCGTCAGAAGGTATGTAGCATGCCATGGTGGTGTGATTATAAAATCATTTATAATTTTATTTAATAAAAGATCTTTTTTGGGAATGTTGGGTAAAATTCAGTTATAGACTTTAAGCACTGCTTCTTGCTCTTCCTCTTTAGATCCACATCTCCAAGAAGTATGGCTTCACCAAGTTTAATGCCGCCGACTTTGATGACCTACTGCAGGAGAAGCGTGTGATCCCTGATGGTTGTGGTGTCAAATACGTCCCCAGCCATGGGCCCTTAAACCGCTGGAAGGCACTGCATGCCAACTAAGCACTTCACACTCTCCATAATATTGGTTGTGTGAAACTGAGCTGTTATCTCTGGTAAATAAAATCAAACTGTTTTGATTATCAAATACTGTGGGTTTTTTTGTCTGTTGAACATATTCAATGTTTTGAAAACTAGGTTTGGCAAAAGCAGTGTTGGTTAAATTGTTTAATAGTTCAAACGTCTAGATTACATATAGAATGCTGGGTAACCACTTCACATTATTCTATTGACACAGGAAGTTTTGGGGAGGTGGAAGATTAATGGTTAAGGCAATTTCCCTTTGGATGTGAAGGTTGCCAATAATAGCCACACCAAACTGGGCCCCTGTGCGAGGATCTTGACCCATAACTGTTTAGTTGTATGAAGGTAGTTGCTGTGGATCTGACAAATGTAAATTGAATACAAAGTGACTAAAACCTTATTTTATTTGTATTTTGCACATCATTCACAAAGTCTGTAAACATTTTCTCTGCTGTCTGGACTGTTTCCTAACACTTTTTTTTCCTGGTAGTATTTGGGCCATTTACAAACAATCCAAATTAAAAAGGCTAGAGAATTCATTATTTCCATTCACCTTAAATGTACTTTCAATTAACAAGCCCCATCACTTTGTGTACAATGAAATTTACATTAAAATGTTATCAGTAATCACTTTAGCAAAATGTTTTCAAAAAATCTTGTTGCCTATATTTCAGCTACCTATTCAGAACACCTGACAAGATAAGAACAAATTAAAATCACTGACAAAAGCAATGAGCTGGCATGCAAAGTCCCGTATTGTATGTATGGGGACTTGCAGAATATCCTGTACTTAAAATCTTGAGCTAAAGAGCATGAAAAAAATGTTGTGCAGTTTGGGCCAAGTGATATTTAAGCTTTAGTTTTAATTCTCTAATACTAACTTTTTTTAAAAAGTGCATGTTCAATGACATCATTTCAGCTGAAGAAGCAGGGGAAGGCCAAGAGTTATCTGGAACAAAATTGTGCATCCTTGCTCACTTCCTGACTTGGTCTGCAGATCCACTTCTATAGGATAATGGTCACTCACCCGTAAAGCCTACAGTGGAAAAATGTACTGCTCTGTGAGGTATTTTCAACAAAGTAACACTAGATATATGGGTTAATGTACAGGTATATAAGCGCATGCTTAACACCAGAAGTAGCAAAAGATTTCATGCGCACACTTTTTTTTTTTTTTTTTACCCATATCATATATTGTATGTAGCTGATCACAGTTCTAAATTCATTTGAATCACTACAAACATGCTTAAAATGTGATCAGACATCTAATAGTTATTATTGCAAGATAGTCCAAAAACATTTAAGTTTTGGTTAATTAAATATTTGGTAGACGTTTGCTTAATTGACAATTTTAAATGATTATGGAAATCCCCATTTATGCCAGTTTATAAAGATGAATGATAATGCCAGAGTAGCAAGAGTGATTACCAGAGGAGAGGATGTACAGTCAGTCTTCTCAGTGAGAGAATTAGAGTTTCTACAATTACATTTTTACTAGTGAAATATAAAAAAAAATGAAAGTTTAAGGAAACAAGTAATCATGTTTTTCTTTTTGGATACTACCATTATTATCCTTGGCAGTATTATTGTATGTAATTGTAAATGTTATTGTTTATGTGTGATAACATTGTTTTTTTAGTTTTAGGCTGACTTCTGAAAAAAAAATGGAAAGGGGCAACAAGCTATCTATTGTTTAATGAGCATTGTCCCTATTAATTAAAATAAATAGCTTTAGAAAAAAAAAAAACACCTTCAGTTTGTTAAAGGTTTAGCTGCAGTCAAATATATTAGACACGTTTTTGGGCAAGTATCGGCTTGACTTTAGAAGTGAAATCTGAGAAAATACAGCTTTCTTGAATAGAAATAATATCATCTATATATTTGTTATAAATGTTTCTGTAGTTGTTAAACACTTACCTCTTCCTCTGAGATCTGGTATGTGGAGGCAAAATTAAAAGGTTGTGCTGAGAAGGGCACTATAGCTCGAAGTAAGGTGTCTCCATGCACGACTATCCTGTGTCATCAGAAATCAACAGATTGCAAGTTACCAAAGCTGGAATACACGGAGGGCCGTTTAAAAATACAAACCCAATTCCAAAAAAGTTGGGACACTGTAAAATGTAAATAATAGCAGATTCACAAATCTCATAAATCCCTGTTCTATTCACAATAAAACAAAAAAACATCAATCGTTTAAACCAATAAACGATATATATATATATATATATCGTACATTGAATATATAAATATATATATTTTTTTAATTGTGAAAATTAAAGCTATATAGTAAATTTAATTGCCATATTACATAAAAATGGCCAAGTAGTGGATAGAAATATTAGTTTAATGAAACTCATTATTCTCACTCGTATTAATTTAATAAATCACGCACAGTATCGTGGTTTGTTATTCTTGTCTCCCTGCTTTAATTTTCCATGAAGTAAATCCATGCATTTATCCCCAGTCTTATCTAGTCTATGCGACCACTGTGGAGGAACTTTTTGCATGCACCATATATAAATAATAATATAAAAAAAACATTTCAAATAACTTTAAAATCTGTAAGCAGGATTTTTTTATTTGCAAAAAAGATAAATAAAACCTTGCCATTATGCCAAGGTTTTATTGTATCTTGGGTGTTTACCTGTTCAGAGTGCTACAGAGTTTGGTGGTGCAACATTTACATTTACATTTGCGGCATTTAGCAGACGCCCTTATCCAGAGCGACTTACAACTAAGCAATTGAGAGTTAAGGGCCTTGCTCAAGGGCCCACTAGTGGCAGCTTTGTGGTGGTGGGGTTTGAACCCATGATCTTCCGGTCCAGAGTCCAACACCTTAACCACTGGGCTACCACCTCCCATCAGGGACACTGACCCTTCTGGGAGTTAAATGGACTAAGTGAAGCATTGAGGCAAATAATTTTCCTTGATGAATTGCATTATTCAGCATTGATTGAGTCTTTCTAAAAGTACTAGCTGTCATTCCACAGCAGCTACGCATTTTAAATGAGTATTTCATGTTTTTGCATATGCCGTCTTTGCATAACAGAGATTTCGCCAGCATTGTCTGGATCAAATGGATAAATATGTTCGCAGACTATGATTTCTGTTGGTGTTAATGTTAATGAGCCCATGCAATGATTTCTATTACAGAATCATAGCTGTTTTAAATGCAGCAAATGACCCAAAGAACACTTTTATGCAATTTTATGTTCATAGCATTACTTTGAAATTCCTCCACAGTTTGTAGGCACAGTCTTTCCCAGGTTGGTGAAGCTCTCCCTATCTTTACTTCTGAGAGACTCCAATATACATTATTTATACACACTAGTCTTACTACTTCGTCAATTAATTAAATATGAATTAGTCGCAAAACTTTCCCAGACTTTTGTTGACCCAGCCCGAATTCAAAATTCAGTATTTTATCCTTAAAATGATATATTACCTCAATTTACATATTTTATGGCTTTTTTATGTTCTATTGTGACTAGAATTGGTTTGTTAAATTTGCAAATCATCGCAAATTAGTTTTTTTGTAATTAAAATTTGGGTTGTAGAAAAATGCTTACCTGTCATATGCACAGTCTGTCGTCTCTCTTACTGTTGTGTCCTGATTGTCATCAATCAACCAGACAAAAGGGCTGGAATACAGCCTTATATTCTTCCTGTTTTTTTTGGCCACATATCCACAAGCTGCATTGAAGTCACCAAGGAATATTATGTCCTTATAAGAACAGTCGTGATAAGAGGAAGGAAAAAAAAAACAAAAACAAAAAACAGCTTTTTATGTGCTTTATGATCTGTGGCTCACCTCTGTCAACCATCTTTGTCTAACATCTTCAAAGACATCATAGAGCTCATCAATCTCTTTGGTGGCATTAGTAGGGGAGGTGTGCATTGGGATCAAAACAAACTCACCAATCACTACAAAACAATCCAAAATGTAATCATTAACATTGAAACATACAGTATGCCATCAATGTTTCCTCATTAGCAGTTTAGTGATCGTCAGTCATAAAAGCAACCACAATAATTACACAGAGAGATTAAAGTCAATCCAATCTCCTTGAGGCCTTGAAGTATGTGTTTTTACCTTTCTGGGTTTTTCCTTGTTGGCTTTTAAATTCGACAAACTTACTTTGTCCTATTTCCATATAGATTAATGTAAAGCACCACGATGAAGCAAGGAACAAGAACAAATGAACAGTGTGTTTGTTGTCTCTCAATCTTCACATTCGATCACTTTTTGTTGTTACCCCAGTCCAGATAAACAAACACGAGTGTCAATCATGTCAATCTTAAAAAAACTACACTAACAAATTAAAAAAACAACATACCTACTACTTAAATCTGTTTTTATATCAAATTATCAATTAATATATACATGAAATATTAAGCAGGTGCAGGTTTACTGGTTAGCACGTTCGCCTCATACCTCCAGGGTCCGGGTATGATTCCCACCTACGCCATGTGTGTGGAGTTTGCATGTTCTCCCTGTGCATCAGGGTTTTTTTTTTTCTGGGTTCTCCGGTTTCCTCTCAGTCCAAATATATACATGCCAAGGTAGGTTGATTGGCACCTTGGAAAAATTGTCCCGAGTGTGTGAATGTGTGTGTGAGTGTGAGAGTGCGTGCCCTGCGATGGGTTGGCATTCCATCCAGGGTGTGTCCTGTCTTAATGCCCATAGACGCTTGAGATAGGCACAGACTCCCCGTGACCCGAGGAAAGATCGGATAAAGCAAAACATATTAATAATCAGTGACTGGCCATATAGAATTACACTTTACCTGTTTTAGGTGCTCTGAAACGCACTACAAAAGGCTCTCTGGCAAAAGCATCTTCATCTCCCTTTTGTGTGTCTGGATACTGATACTGGTCTAGTAGCCTGGCTGAGTCAGTCCTGTATAAGAGAAGAATTAGAGGATGAAAACAGTGCTTGGTTAAAAATAAATTGATTAAAAATAAATAACTAAAAAATACCGCTAATGCATACAAGCCAATAAAGTATTTACAATCAGTAGGATTTTCGATATATGAACTAATTCAGAATTAGTTATCCTACCTGTATACAAAGACATACTGCTCTTGATACTTTTCTGTCCTGCCAAGACGTTCACTGGACACATAGTCATACTGGTGATCCCTTTTAAAGCAGAAAGAGAGAGATGATTTGATGATTGCTATTGTTATTTGGTGATTCATAGCTAAAACAAGTAGTGTGTCGTACAGCAGGGATCAAATCATATTCTTTGTGTGAGAGCAAAACAGCCACTTGCTCGTCTTTGTTATTTTCCAGAAATATCCTTTTTGTATATGATGTGCAGATGTGTTGTGTTATGTCATATATGTGCAGAGTTAATTGAATGACTGAAAGTGTAATGAGATCATGTTACTCATTGAGTCTATCAATCAGACGTGGAATGGCGGTTTTCTTCTGATCTCTGACCTCTTGAAGCAAACACACATCACAGCGTGACACAATCTATCAAAAATAAAATCAAAATGCAAATTTTAATCTAAATATGTTAACTGGCTTTTTAACCTCTCTGGCATTATAGTCACAAATTTCAAAGGTAAATATTGTACTCGCAATGTATATTCATATCTAAAGTACATTACATAGTTCAATTCTTTTGTATCTTATTTTTATTTGCTGTTTATCTTATTAACTACTCACTACTGTTATATTTGAAAGCATTAAACAGCCTGTTTTACATCACTCTCTGTAAAACACACTTTACCTGTGTTAGGGTGTACAAAATTTTGCCATCGGATGCTTTTGAGTCTCCAAAACTTTGAACATTGAAGGCACAAATCTTGAATGCATGGCAGGTTAGTGGTCCAAAGAGGTAGAACAAAAAGAGCAGGGATTGTGAAAAATTCATAGTAGACCTTCAAAGAAAAGAGAGAGAGACAGAGAGTTCTGTCTTTGTGGTTATTGTCATTATAAATCAGAGATTAATCATTTGTTTTATGCTTGTGGTTAGAGTGGAAACCGACCGCCAACTCTCTAGTTTCCTCATGTATTCGAGACCTGTATGTAGGTTAACCTACACCACTAACAAACATTTACTTGCAAGCAGCTCAGCCATAAACCAAAGCCAAATGTAAACCCAGAAGTCAAACCAAATATGGAAGTCATATTTTAAGTGAATAGAAGCAAATATCACAGTACCAGGAGTGCCCACAAATAGTCAAATATTCCACCATCCTGTAACACTGCCAGAAATATACTGTCGATGTTCGAGAAGCATTTTCCGAGTGCTGACTTGCCTTTCAAATTTCCCAACTTTCTCAGTGGATCCGTTTCAAAAATCATGGCTCCAGATACCTATTTGCTTTGATGGTTTTCTTGACACATGGGCTACATGCACAATTTTTTGCAGGTGATTTTAAAGTTATAGGCTACTACTGCATTTTAAAACCATCTCTAACAAGCATGACTACACAGGAAATTAATACAATTGTGTTTACAGCAATTTGGTATACTAATTTGAATGAAACAACTGTGAATGAAAATTACTGCCATACAATTATTCTATAAACCTTTGGGGAAAATTAAAAAAAAAAAAAATTTAATAAAACATTCTTAGTCCCTTTCTTCCAAGCTTTCATGTTTTATTGTTAAATAAAATTTACATTTCGGGAAAATAATTGCTTGCTCTGTCCACTGTGTTGCCAACAGTATTGTTACAACCGTTTGTAGCAAGGGCGTGCAATGTTATTTATAACGGTCCCCAGACGATTTCTTCTTTTTTTTTTGTTTGTTTTTCCACAGACTGTGTGGCGGGTGACGGCGTAATAGACATTATTAAAAACAATAATGTGCAAAGTGTTGTTGTTATTATTATTGATTATTTATGTAATATTTTAATCATATAATGAAAATGTAACGAATTTGACCATAATGCCTTATCAGTAAGCTTAATCGATTATAGTTAAAAAAAAAAAAAAAACATCCGAAATTGGCACAGGGGAAAATCAAGTCCTTCAAAATGAAAGTTAGTAAAATATACGTTGAAAAGCATTTTATTTTATTATTCTTTCTGTGAGGCCCGGTAGTGGAGACCCCTATATAAAATCCAGACGAGCGATATAAAGCGTGAAAAATGGTCGTAGGAAATAGTGGTCATAGGAAACACGGCTTGACCGGCACTTAAAGTGGAGTAGTGACAATTACACGCCACAGGCTGTCATTACACTGCAGCCTGACATTTTCGATTTAAAACCAAGTTCGAAAACGTTGTGATTGTCTTTAGTTTCCCCGGTATTCAGCATTATAACAAGTACCACCGATAATGCACAAATAAACCACTGGCTATTTTTTTCTTACTTCCAAAACATTTCCACGAAGTAGTGTCGTTTTCGTTAAGAAGAAAAAAAAACACGCTTCATATCACCACCATAGCATGTACACATGTCTGTTATTTGATTGTTGACTTAAATTTGCAAAAGGAATAAAAGTAGTGAGTCAAAAGAAGAATAAAACACCATTCCGAGTGGAGAACTATACCTGACAGCTGAATGGTTTTCAGCGGTTTTGATGAATCAGAGGTAAAGATTAACTTCCTGAGGAGCTGTTTTGTTTTTAAAAGTTAGACCGATTCAGGGGAAAGAGGATCCACCCATTAAGCTTGACCCAGCAGGAGGAGCTACAACCAGCCGTGTTGCTCCTACTTATTAGAAAAAAATGCACTCGAGACCTATAATCTCCCAAAGCAAACAGTCAATCATTTATTTGTATCGTGAGACGTGTATTTGACATTTTGTTGGACCGTATTTTGTATCTACTCCCCCCCCCCTAATACAATATAATTGTAGACACATTTATTTCTATACTGGACTATTTTTTTGTCAGTATTTAGATAACAAATGTTTGGAGGTCTTTTTCCTGCTGTATGACAAAGCCTCTCAGACTTTGTATTTCTAATCCAAAATATACAATATTGTACAGATGTTTTGGGCAAAATGCTGAAAATGTGAACAATTAAGAATGTTTTTTTTTAAATAGAGATATTAATAGTTCCCTTATATCAGTGAAAACATGAAAAGTAAATGAACAATACAGAAAATCAAATTGCAAAATAGTATTGCTAGGATCATCGACATTTGTTTACAATAAGACCTTCAAAGTTTGCACCTACTGAATCGGCACTGGTATGAACTTGAAGCTGCTGCTTTAACCTCTAGCAGATAACCTCAAGCACATTTTGCAGACACCCTTATCCAGAGCGACTTACAACTGAGCAGTTGGGGGTTAAGGGCCTTGCTCAAGGGCCTACTAGTGGCAGCTTAGTGGTGGTGGTGGTGGGACTTGAACCTGCAATCTGATCCAAAGTCCAATGCCTTAACCATTGAGCTACCTCCTCCAATTCTCATTCTCACAGTCAGAGATGGCAAAAATTATACCTCGCATTATACCACTTATAACCCACAGCAATCAGCACAAGCTTATATTTATCTCTGTGGGTTTAATAGCTGTTTTTCATTCCATTATTTTAGAGGTAGATTGAATCAGAAGGCTTAGGCATGAAAAGCACAGAATGCCAAAGACAAGAAGGGATGTTGTTTAAGCTTGTTACTCTCAGACCTGGTAATCACACTGTATTCACAGATATACAAGTTGCCTGAAATCCAAGTCCTTTGCTCAGTTAATAAAATCCTATTTTTACAGAATTCCTCTAGTAAGTCTTTCATTCTGAATAGAAACCTATTTCTCTGCTGACTCATTTCCAATGTTGCTGTTTTTCTGTTTACAGGTGCTGCTGTTAAGTTTTTCTATTATTTATTTATTTATTTTTGGTTGATTTGTATTAATGCTCGAAAAATACTTTACATCTCTTCTAAATATTTTACTAGTTTGCTCAGAATCACTAGCTCTCTTACTGTGTCATAATTCTCCTGCAGGAGGCGCTATTTGGTACATGACGGCCTAATCATTGTGTTTTACACCTTGGCTCGTCATTCGCGAGTTTACAGGTTTAATTTCATTAAAAAAGAAAACAGTTCATCTTTTTTTTCCTCAGATAGTATTAACCTCAGGTACTATGACATATTCTTCATAACTAGGGAACCAAAATCAACTTATCGTTTTTTTAGATATGTACTTAACATATCTAAACAACGAATTACGGATGAATTAAAAGAGAATTATATCGGTTATGCGTATCGGCCGTTTAGATGAGAAAATAGACGAAAATAGAAAATAGACGAGGGTCCTGACACATGCACTTTGTTCATTGCATGGCATTGTGCTCCTCCTTTTAATGACATTGCTAACTGATACTGATAAACAGAAGTTAATAAAATGATTAAGTGTCATTGCTTTATAATAATTAGCTTACTCATTACTCGTTGTAAATGCTCAACGTTCAAAGCTATGATATATACTGTTGTGTCTCTCAGTATCAAATCCCATAGCTTATTATTTCTATGTAAATTCAGGTGTATTTTTCTGTCATTAGATTAGTTTTAAATATGCATCATGTATGTCAATAAATAAAAATTTCACATTTGTAATGACTATCACATCTTCAGGGTTGTGTTCATAATCCTCACTTCATTCTATCGTAAGTTCCGCTGACTAACTTTATATTAAGAATGACTTAGCTGAGAATAATGACCGATATATGCATTATGATGCTGGCTGAGGCAGCCAGATAACTTTCACATCTGTTCAAGAGTTCACAGTTCCCATGATGCAGGTAGTGCAAGGAGAAAACTATCTGGACCAAAGGTTTTCTGGTTCTGGGAAAGCTTGTATCATTTGCCTCTTTTACTTTTTCTCTTTCTTGAAACCTCCCATTAAGTTATATAACAAGACCCAGGTTGCAGTAAAGGAAGACCCATTTTAAAGCATATTAGGGATTCTGTGTTTTTTTTTAATACCAAGTAATCTTTCATTTTTTATGAAATAAGTTGTTTCTTTTTTTTTTTTTAAATCAGACCGCTTGATCTGGTAAATCTATCATCAGATCTGTGGATCAGCACAGAAGGCAAAGAAATTTTAAATGCAGATTTTCTTCAAAAGCAATGTGTAGCAAGGAATTCGGTGGCTTTTTATTAATAGACTATTGTTTTAAGTTTCCTTTCCTTCTTAAGCACAATTCATTACCTCCCTTTCACTCAGTTCAGTGACATTTACAAATAAACCCACTAGTGCAAAATGGAACCAGGTGTTTTAGTCACATTGCCACTGCACAAAATCCAATGAGTCACCTTTTTTTTTAAACGTACAATGTTTTCTAAGCCTCAAACTCATTTGAATGAGCTCAGGCCAAGATTCCTGATTTAAAAGTAATTTCCTGATGAACAGTATTTTATTTCCACTGTGAGAGTTCGGCTTCTTCAACATATGCGACAACGTTTTTTCCTTCAAAACCCAAACACTCCAATTTATTCACTGCTATCTATTAAAAAGAAACTTTAACTTTCCCCTTCTGTTTCTCCCTCCATTATGACAAACAATAGGCTTTCATTTTAATGCATTCCTGGATAATCTGTGTCTAGATCCTGAGAACATTCACAGATAAATCAGTCTATTGTAATTTCCTAAGTGGATTTGCTTTATTCATCCCCTCTGACCATGATAAAATAGTAAAAAACCAAAAAAGTGAACATGTTTAAGAATATCTGTACCTGCCATGCCACAGAGCAGCACACAGCGAGTTAAGGTTTGTCTCACAGATTCTTTAGCTCATAGGCAGGGCCTCCACAAAATGACTTTAAAGGCTCTCATTTCAGATACAGTGCTACACAGTCATTGTCTCTACAAGCACTACTTTGGAACTCTGCAGGACGGACCTGAGGATGTTGTTTTTCTCCTTTCTGATTGTACCATGGATATTATATGCAACAGCACAAAATGGTCAACTAGAACTTCAAGACAATGATTATTTCAAAATGGATTTAGATGAATGGCAGCCACACATAAGCTTTATGATGGACATGGAAGATAAAGAGGTAAGAATAAAGCTTAACTGGGATTCTGGGACAAGTTTTTTTCAATGGATTCATTTGCTTATGTGCTACAGTGTTTGGGAGAGATTACTTACAGGTTGTGCTTAAAGAAGAAAGATTCTTTAAGGATCCTCAATAATTCACACCCTGATCTAGAAATAAAACTGCATCAAGACAAGTCTTAGAAATGGTCTAAAAAATGGTATGCAGTAGATAACATACATACCTATTCTTTAAAACACAATCTGAGCAAAAACATCCAAATTAAATGTGTGGAAATTTGATGCACATTAAATGAAGGACATATAACAAAATTCTTCTATATTCTATTCTTACTTCTTTTTGGACGTCATCCAAGGAAATGATCATTGCAGCCCCAGAGTATGAAAGTGCTGATAATGCACACGATGAAGGTTCAGCATTAGAGAAAAAAGAAACAGGTGATTGTTTCATTTACATTTAAAAGACATAAATAACATTTAGGTTAGAAAGCATTGATGATCCAGTCGATGATTTTCCTCCTAGATCTTCCTACTTGCTTGCTGTGTGTGTGTTTGTCTGGATCTGTGTATTGCGAGGAGGTCATACCAGAGATGACAGCAATACCAGCTTTGCCAAAGGAAACCACATACCTTTATGCACGCTTCAACAAAATCAACAAAATCACCAACAAAGACTTTGCTGATGTTGGTAAGGAAAAATATGCTGACAGGGGCTGAAGTAAATACAATGTGTAACATCTGGCCCTGATCCCGTGTGGTCAGAATAATGAATGAATGAAATTTATAAGAAGCGATGTCTGAAACGAGCACACAGCTGTTGATAATATATCTATTTTAAGATATACTAAAACTTCCAGCCTTTGCCCATTTGTTAATTCACTCAGTATGTGAATAGACTATGCTAGCAGAACCTCAGAGAGCAAATAATGTACTTTCAGAATTAGATTTTAAATGACACCTGTGATTTTGATTGTGTATATGTAAATGTATTCTAGGCACGCTGAAAAGGATCGATCTGACTGGCAATTTTATTACGGAAATCGAGGATGGAGCTTTCTCCAAACTGGAACAACTGGAAGAACTAACACTATCTGATAACAAACTAATCAAACTACCAATGTTGCCCCCAAAGCTTATTTCACTCAATGCCAATCACAATCGTCTTAAAACCAAAGGCATCAGATCAACTGTTTTGAAGGTGGCAAACATTTAACAAATATGTAAAAGTATAATACAAGTATTCAATGTTACAAATAATTCAGCTTTACTAATAATTTAATATTTGCATTTGCAATTACAGAAACTCCAAAAACTGGCATACCTCTACCTTGGTGACAATGAACTGGAGGCTATTCCGCCACTTCCTGAGAGTCTGCATGTCGTGCACCTTCATGTCCGTTCATTTTCACCACATTAGCATACAAAAACGTGCTTAATCAGTGTAGTGTTCAACAGTAATACAATCCAGATTAGATTACCTGTTTGAAATTAAATAGCTAGAATTATTTGTAGCATAGCTATACAAGAAATCTCAAGGTGACAGTATATATATATATATATATATATGTGTGTGTGTGTGTATAAAGCCAACCGCATGCAGATAAGTATTCATTCATTCAAAAAAAATAAGGACTCAAAAATGCACAGGCAATACAGACTTACATGATTTGCATTTTGTAGTGTTATCCACTGTGTAAATAAAACTAGAAAAAAAAGGCAACTTCAAATTGTAACTTTACAAAATGTGAAGGGGACTACTTACACGAACAGCGATAGCTGAAACTTTACATGCTGGGCTGTTCAGTTTTATCCAGAAAGAGCCAGTGTGGGAGTTGGTTTTTCGTTCAACCAGCAGAACTACACCTGAGTTTACTAAAAGCAAAGATCAACTTATTGTCATCAGGTGTAACTCCTGCTTAATTGAAAGGAAAACCTGCAAACACATGCTCTGAAATTATTACATGTACTGTAATTGTATTCGAGGAGGGCCAAAAGTTTAAGTAGTAACTATTGAGTATAGCAGTTTTCTTCCTGAATATCAATGCTGTGCTAGTTTTCTTTTGCACACACAGAAACAAGTAATCTGTCGATTGGGGTAAAACCCAGTTAATATCTATTGCTTTGGTCCTGAAATTTTTCCCTTCATTGGGTTATCATCTAAGAGACAAAAAGCCTTAGACAAGTGCTGTCTCTGTACTAAAATTATACAGGAATCTGTATATGCCCATTTATTACAAACACTTTAAAATCTGGAGTAAAAAATAGATTACTGCAAATTAGTAAACTTTATATTTATAATAAAAAACCTTTTTACACTATCAAATATAAATAATCAGTGGAATGCAAATAATTACAGTGACAATTAATAGTAAAACATTGAATTGTAATTGCTATAGTATCGATGGGTTTAGATATTATATGCCGCCAGTTTGTATCCATTCACAATAAAATGCTCTTTTGTTTCTCCATGCAGAATAACAACATAACCACCTTGACGGATGAAACTTTCTGCAAGGGCAACGACACACACTACATCAGGTACAACATGGTGGAGGTGCGACTTGACGGGAACCCACTGATACTTGCCCAGCATCCAAACAGCTTCATCTGTCTGAGATCTCTTCCAATTGGTCTCTACAAATAAGCTGAAAATCCAAGCACCCTAAAATCTGAAAAAGGCTTTCAAAGCTTAGTCTTGACTTTTCTTTGTGTTTGGAAAATGTCTAAATCATCAAGCTACTGTACTACGTAGTATGTTAGAAAAGTAAACCATTTGTGCTATATGTATCAGACAATATTTTAAAAGCATGTGGTGCATGATTAAAAAAAAATACCACGGGTTAAAAAAAATCAGAGCATGGAAAGATGCAAATATACATAAGCCATCCATTTCATGAATTTGGTAACGTTGTGGACAGATCTGGCATTTTAAAATGATTATGACAAAAGCGATGTGCTATCATAATCAGATTATGTCATTTTTTTTTTATTAAATACGTGTTGAAAAAAAATTCCTTTCCTGACATTTTTTGATTTGGGGAAAATCAGTAAATCAGTTGACATGAAAGTTCACGTTTAGTACTCTTAAATCGATGCTGCATGGCTCAACTAGAGTGCACATATTTGAAGGAGCCAAAAGTGTTTATTTTGGTTCTGATTCCGTAAGCACAATTATTCCGTCATCAAGTTTCTGTTGATACTCCCTCTCAGAGCGCTTTCTCCTGTAGACGTCATCTGAAGAGAAAAAACACAAACATCTGATCAGGGCTTTGCGACTACTGGGGTTCACTAATGTGACTTTCAGACTAAATTTGCAGCAGACAGACCTGGATCTTAATTACTAATTACATACGCTTAAAGCATTTCATGCATTTAATGATAAGGATGTGTGTAAAAAAAAATTCACTTGGCAGTGGAGATGCTGAGGTCCCCATGCTACTTGCTTTATACTAATAAAATCACTTACAAAATGTCTCTCGGCCTATTCGCACGTTGATCATGACCCACTCCATGACTCCTCCGATACAGAAGAAAAGCGGCAAAAACCGATAAATTCCAAAGCGTCGTTTCCCCGGAACAAGACTTAAGATATACTTAATGTTTTTGTTCCTTCTAAACATGTTAACACTGCACTTAAACGTCAGTCTGGAGTGAAAACAAATGACTCGGAAACTGTGCTGTTATTCAGTCGCAATGTGACATTTCGGCGTCCTTCCCTGGTGTTTTTTCACAATCACGCATGTTACTGCGGGCTGACATATCGGAAACACATGGCGAGGTCGTTCACGGCAATGCGCATGCGCTTAGATATTTATGCGGATTGTACCAAATGGAACTTTTAGAGAGGGGGAGAAGCACATGTGCTTGCCTGCATACAGGTCATACATACAAGTATTGAGCCAAACCAAATAAACGGGAAACACCCGGATGAGAGCTGTCGCGCTGGATGTACACGCGTGGCCATATTATTCGGTACACTTAACTGCAGTAATTAACTGTAGCCCAAAAATCCTCTACACACACACTATATATATATATATATATATATATATATATATATATATATATATATATATAAAAACGGTGCAAAACGGTGACCAACTCAAACTCATATGACTGCAAGTCATAATGCATAACGCATAATGAGTGTATAAAGGTGAAGGATACTTTGACTTTTTTATTTTTGACTTATTCAGGCTATTCTTCGTAACCAATCCACTCACCAGAATATTTTAAAGAGGAACCTGGAGTACATAGAAGAAATATACACTCGTTAGTCACAGCATTACGACCTGCTGAATATTGAGTTGGTCACCTTTTTGCTGCCAGAACAGTCCTGACTCAACATTAATGTCTGCGATTTCAGCCGCAGCAGCACATCTGTTGGATCGGGTCACATGGGCCAGCCGTTGCTCCCTATGTGCATTAGCGAGCCTTGGTCGCCCATGACCCCATCACCAGTTCACCACTGTTCCTTCATTGGACCACTTTTGATAAATACTGATGACTTACCAGGAACTGCAGTTTTGCAGAAGCTCTGACCCCTCAAAGGCTTGTCAAAGCGTCACAATTTGGCAATTCAATCCTCTCTCCAATCCTTATGCTTGTCCATTAAAAAAGTTTTGCATTTCTATTTAAACCTATTTAGTATAGCAAATCCAGATACCAGCACACTCAGAGGAAACATAGAAGCACACAAGAACAACAGAAAATGGACACAAGCTCAGGATAAAACTAAAGACAATGAAGCTGGTGTTCTCTCATGCCACTTTTTTTTTCTCAATAATCATTTTTTGTCCATTGTTCTTTGGTTATTCATGTGTCAATTTAGGAGATTTTTGTGGAAATATAGTACAACATTGCTGCACCCAGATCACAGTCAACCATTACCATCACTGTTGTCCTAATTAAAAAACAAAAAAAAAACAATGGCACAAAGATAGGTAATGGTCTACTGTCACTAACTATAAATCTGAAAATGTACATAAACCACTGACACAGACTGTTAAAAAGATCATTTTTTTTACATTAACTTGAAAAGAAATAAATCCAATAATCAACCCCATTAAATGTGGACAGTTTTAGTGTTAAATAACAACAGGAAATCACTGATTAATGAGACATGACAATTTAATACTTTAGCTACATAATACACAGCATGCGTTCATCTTTGTGATATTGCACATAGTGCAAATTCTTTGTCAAATTTTTACATACTATCACTATATGAAGTATTATTTTGCTACATGACTGACCAAAAAGTGTCTGCATATATGTTTGGACCCGACAGTCGTCTACATCATATGATTTAAACTTCTTGACACCACCTGGAATGATCATATTAAAAAAAAAAAGAATAAAACAATTTGGTTGATATTTCTTACATTACTATTTTCCCTTTCCCTCTTTGCTGAGATTGGTCACACAATAAGCAACAAAATATATGCAGCTTAATTAGCTTACAGCATTGGCATCAGCAGTTTAGTACAGTTTCTAGCTTTGTCAGTCTTCTACTTTGTAAGCGAGCCGGCAGAAAGTCCAGTGATGCTCCACTGTGTTCTCATTGGCTCTCTCGCTCATGTGGTGTACTCGAGTGTTTCGGATTGTGAAGCCCTGTTTAGTGATGTAGTCCATAAGGTGAACCCTGAGAGATACCTCTTGATGGTAGTCACATGGTCCAAAGGTGAAGGATACTTGACAGTCTCTAGTGTCCATCATATGTTTATTCCACTTGGTAAAGTTGTTGGAGATTCCCTCCAGCAGCGAGTGGACTTTAGTGGTTATGGTCAGCTGGGTGATTATAACAGCTACTGGGTTGGAGTACTTGGAGAGTTTGCGGGTACTAGACAGCTCTACCACCTGTTCAAAGGTGTCAAGAGGGTACAGTGGCTTTGGATCATTGAGGCATTGGATTAAGGGCTCAATCTGATAAAAATCAGCTTCTTTACGCAGGAGATCCATCTCCATGAAGTCACCTGGCAGAGTCAGTTCAGATGTACGCAGAAAGTTCAATATGTAGCGAAACAGAGTGCCATCACGGTCAATGAAGTAGTGTCCTTGAGCATCCTGCGTGGTGGGTAAATCACCACAGAACATGGCACCCAACATAGAATCGGGGTACCGCTGGAGGGTTGACATCGATGTGGTGTAGAGGTGACCTCCGACATTTAAGGTGACTGGGTGAGTCATCTAGAAAATAATAAAAGCAAGACAGATCAGTGACGACAAGTATATAACATCTCTCCTGTCTTAGGAATATCTGTTAAACATCTGCATATATTTATTGTAGCTGCAATTTTATCAGGTACAACGAACTAAAATGCAAAATATTAATTAGTTCCCTCTATCCATCTGTCATTATGCAGTTTGGCAACCACCATCCGATCAACAAGATCATCATATTAATACTTTAGTACATTATAAAATATTTGTTGAGTGATAGATGTGATAACCCCATGCATAGGGTTCCTGAACATCTCAGTATTACATACTCTGTGTGCTTAAAACCCTTGGCAACACTGCTTCATAAACAGCACCACAAACACACAAGCTCACAAAAAAAAACACATTAAAGGATTCACCACCCAAATAATTCATCTGGTCAGTGGTTCACTACAACATATTAATATTCATTTCTAATAAAAAAATGTTTCCATAAGTATTGGATGCGCCTTGAGCAAAGATTTAACAAAAAGACACTACGTATCTATTTTATTTATACAACACCATAACTCTGGATACAAAATCAAATATAGTCACACTCCCCTAGACCCCACCTTGAAAAGCAGGGGTTACAGAAACATACAGCAGTCAAGACTATACTCACCCTATGCCCCCAGTCTCCATTATCCATTTGATAAGACTTAATAGACTGGTCAGGCTCACAGAGAAAGATCTGCAAAAATATCAGTGATTACACCCCAGTTACAGACATGACAAACTCAGACACGAATGACTTTCAGGTGATCAGAAAAACAGGGATGCGAAAACAACGTTAGCATGTCAAACAGATCAGCGAATAAAGTGATGTAGACACAACATGAAGAAAACGGATCTGATAAACACACAACGGCAGCAAAACCGAAATAGTACTCTCACATGTAAATATGTATTTATAGATCATACACACTAAATATCACCATAAATAATAATTAAATCTGCATGATAATATCCTTCGCCGTTATGACTAATACTAGTAGCTAAAAAACGTCAAGCCGCCAGCAAACAACCGGCTCAATAGACTCGGTGTAAATTAAAGGGAAAAAATACGCTTTCCTCGTTTTTTTTTGACAGTGAAACCAACACATTCTTACCGTTATCAGTGCTGCTGATTCGGGTATCAATACGTCAGAAAGCACGCTTACGATAGTGTTAGCATGCAGGTCTTATTAGCCTGATGCGATTCCACACGACACACAAACGCGAAGCAGCTCGGAGACAGTCGTCACGTGACCCCCGGCGCTTACGTTAATTAAACATCCGGGTAACTGAGAAAACACGGCTGTTCTGTAAACCGTCCACGAGTCTGTGTAGAGGAGCTTTACTTCTAAATGATTCAAGGTGACATTGTTCTCTATATAATACAATTCTACACAATACAACATCTCAAGTTTAATCATACAACAAAAACCTAATGTAAATAACTAAACAGATAACACTGTAATTTCAGTATATTGATTTAATCCACACAGAACACACACACACAAGTACAACTCCACATATATGTAGGACTGCTTTATTTTATAAACATAATTAACTAATGAAACATAGTTGTACCATTATATTTATTAAACTAGAGCCTTTTTTTATTTCTAAACGTTCCTTCCATCTATGTTTTACAAATCCATTATGGTCTTAGACCTCATTTTGAGTCCCATAACTTTATGGTATATATCCCAAATTATATATTAATGCAATTAAACATTTCATTTTCATTACAAATAATAAAAAAAGGAATAATACGATCATAATGCTATAATTTGTTCTGCTTTGTCTGAGATGTCACACGTTTGCACAGACAAAAACAAAACCAGTAAGGATGAGCTGAACGTCTTGTTATTGAGTTGGCAAGCTCGGTTGAGAAATGATGAATTCTAACATGAGTTTGGCAGTGTGTCGGGGTCGCTCCATCGCTACTGAATGGCCGCAGTTTTCCAGTAGGTCCACACGAGAGTTTGGAAGAGCCTCGGCCAGCAAACATGCCCCAGATACATCTACTACCTGCAGAGAATCTCAAAGAAGTGTGGTTTACGGAATTTGTGAGATGGAGTTTGGGAGGTATATTGAGTGCAACCCAATATCAGATCACAGTGTAAGGTTAATTATAATAATTATAATTGTGCCATAAAGACTTCCGAATAATTACAAAGAGGGCGACTGTAAATTATGGATTCACTGTAGTACAACTATTCAATTTACCTCACGCAAAGAACTTCTCTATTCATGATAAAAACAGCCACACCCTAAATACAAAGGTAGAACATCCGGTATCCCTTCATCTGCACACCTACCTGGTCCTGCTTTCCCCAGATGATTTGAAGAGGGGTGGTTATCAAGTGCACATGTTCATGCAGGGCATATTTAGACTTCTCCTTCATAATCTCCATAAAAACTATGATTATTTTTAAAAAGTAGAAATTAAGACATTGGATAATGATATACAGTAAATATACCCATTTAAATGTGACCACAAAGCAAAGACAGAAGAGTGCTATCACCTTCATAATAAAAATCATTGTGTGGAAGTCGTGCATCCACCAGTCCTTGAAGAATCTATAATATTGCAAAAGGTATTATATTAGGTATATTTGAACATCAAATTAAACCACACACACACACACACACACACACACACACACACACACACACATATATAAAAGTCACCCTCAAAATCTGGTAACTGTGTACCTGTTGGGGGACTTTAAAGCGTACATGGGAGCAGAGCTTCAGCATGGCTTCCATCTCTTGTGGTGTAGATGGGATGAGAGAGATGCCCAGCGCATACTCATTGAGCTCCACCTCATGCATGTGGTCATCAAATTTATTCTTGGATGGGTATTTTAAACCTGTGTAGGTGGAGTGAGGAAGGTAAATTGTTAACTTATTTAATATCTAGTATTAGAAACATATAGCTAAAAACTTTTAAAAACATTTTAAGCACTTGCATATGTGTTATACAATGTCAGAATTAATCTTGTCATAGACTAACCAGTTGGGCAGATGAGTGTCATACTACAGAGGTCAGAAGGGTAACATGCTGCATACACTCCTGCTACATTTCCTCCCATTGAGGTGCCCACCAGGTGAAATGGTTTCCGGTTCAGATGAACAGTTTCTACGAACTTAGAAACACCAGCAAATTGTACATACAAATTAGAGGGCGTTTAAAGTTTATATTCTGGACATTCATTCGGCATATTTAATGTCCACCTCCAAAAACTAAAGAGATCTACAATCTAGTGACATTCTTTCCACCTAATTTATTGTTTTTTAAATGAGAGTACATGAACATTTATTCTGCCTCTTTTGTCTTGTTGTCATAATTGATTTAATAGAACTGCAGCAAAAATGATAATTCCTACTGTACATACTTACCTGATGTATTCTCCTAACCTGCCCCTGGATAGAATAATCTTCTCCACTGGTACGTGTGGTCCCTTCATGCCCTGGCATGTCCACGCACAGAAGGTGTAGGTGTTTGGGAAGGTACTGTATACAATATGGATCAAATGTTGCATTACCTAGGATTTTTGTTCTCAGTAAAGATGCAAGTCTGCATTACGCACCTTAATCAAAGTGAGCCATGTGTCTTTATGAGCAGAAAAATCGTGCAGCATGAGGACGGACGGTCTGACACCAGGCCTTCCTCTGGCGGAGTAACAGAACCGATATCCTCCACAATCAGCATGGTACACCTGCAGACCCAAGGTGCGCCTCCAGTACCTAGCAAGCAATAATAATAATACTACTAATAATAATTATCATAAAAAATTATTAAATTAAAACTAAATCTCGTAAAGATTTTCAAGTCTATGTTAATAAATAACATTTGAATGTGTATTAGAATTATTCATTAAAATGAATAAGCTCAGGGGTTCTTGGACTGAAAGTCTTCTGAAGAGCACCTGAAACAGTTGAACATGAAACCCTTTGTGAAATGCTAAGAGGTCTTAAAACAACCTTTATGAACACTCAGTTTAAAAGTGTACAACAGATGTTAGAAAAAAAATAGATCAAAGTCCAAGGAAATACAAGGACCCCTTTTTCAGCACTCTATCAAAAAAATATAGTATTCCTGACCAATTTTCTATTGTGTTAGCTTTTAACATTCTAAAAGAAAAAAAGGTGTTGTACTAAATATTTACTAAATAATTGTTGTTTGCTGAATGGTTCTAGCTGAAAAATGGGTTCTTTGCTGAATTGAAAAACTTTTGTAGTTGGTTTCTACGTACACCATGTGCCAGGATATATCCTTAAGAATTAAATCAATCAATAACAGCACCAGATTTCCCTTAGCATAATGTTAAAAAGTATGTGTTATGATTACAGCATGCAGGATGAATACAACTCAAAAGTAGTCGAAATGTTTATGAACTACAACTAATAATTAATGTTTATGATAAGTTGAATGAAATGCATGCCTACAGTGCAATTAGTTTATTTACCAGAAATAAACCTTGATGAGTGATGCAGGCCACAGCATGAAGGTTGCCATGAAAAGTACAAGTGGAACAGCAAGCATGCCCACAGCAATGGCAAATAAGGTCACTATATCCAGATCCATAACAGCTGAACAGTGAACTGCGGCCAAAGTGAAAAGTAGTAAAACAGATTCCAGACATTTAATGATGAAAGAATTAGGAGTCATCGTAAAATCGACAATATGTTTTTTATCATGATCTAATGCAAACGCCAACATTAACAGATGATGGATGGTGGGGGAGGATTTCCTTGCATATGTTACACTAATCAGCATATATATAAAACCCAGATGTTTTGGCTAAAAATAAACCTATGCATGCAGATGAATGTGTTCCGTTTTCAACTTAATACACATCAGTGTACAGGTGATTGATAATATATACAGTATAAACACTAAAATGTATTTAACATTTAACTAACATATACACACACTGACATTTTAACGCATTAAATCACTTCAGAGAAAATAAATCATAAACTTACTTGTCCTGTGTTTTTCCTGTTCGACTGGATTGTACTGGATTCAGTACAATTTATCAGCAGGACCCCACTTGAATAACAGCTGAACTTTCCATTAGAATCCCATCTTGTCTTATTTTTACTTGTGCCATTACATGCTTTCATATGCTTTCAATATGGGGACATCTAACAATGAGCCGAGTTCACACGAGACAAATGTAGGTTGCAGTTCTGGGAGGTGCTGTGTTAAATAATTTTATTGATTAGATCTGACAATTCACCAGAACACATGACCATATTCCTTTTTTGTCCCATTGTTTAAAGCATGATATACATTAAAAAATATCCACACAAGTATAATACATTAGTAATAATATAAAAAACAATTCAGAACAGGGATAGAAAACAATCACTGTATTAAAGATGGACATGGAACATCATTTACTTTAATATAGTTTAGGTACAGAAAGCTACTTTGAAACCCACAGTGTACGGAGAACATAATACATATAGGTGAACTGAAAACAGTGAAATCAGACGTTAGAATAACACAGTGTAAGCAGGTCAATTTGAACCACATGTCAACCATTAATTCCTGCACTGAGTCACTAGTGATCTCAAAGGATAAGATTGTGTGTTTAGTGATTTTGAGTTACACAGGTCCTGTAGGTCACCACAACCTAGTTCCACATTATAAAGGCCATTAAATTTGATCTAGTTCTTTTACAAACTTCCTCTTCTGTATGCTAATGTCATTCCATGTAACAAAAGAACTGATTCACTCCATGAACCCATCACCCTGAATACAGATTTGTATTGAATAATCTCACAAGGACAAATATTCTAAATCAAATCTTACTCTATGTGTACGTTATTGCTTCTGCTGTGCCAGAGGCATCAGGCTACTGACATATCTTGACCACTGGTTCCTTTTGAAGCCCAACCAAAGTGAACATTTTCACTTTCCTCCCTCACATTACACCTCTCTGTCTAATGTCGAACTCAGAAAAGAGCTTCTTAACATTGAAGCAGGCCACGTAATTCCTCAGCACAAAACTATTTCCACAGGGAATGATTTCCAATTTGTCACCTCAACATGTGGTGGCCATTATTGCGCTCACTAATTGGATACAGTCACAGAGGTAGTTCCATTTAGTTTTCTGGAACTAAAACACTCTGAGAACCGTCTGTTTTTGGACTCCAAAAACCATAGGCAGAGATTTGTCTTTCCTCCAGTTTAAATCAAGACAGGCTCTATCTTGTCCATTGCTTTCTAAATAATATAGATCGGTGCAGTGTGAACTTGGAAATATATAGTCAACACTGGTGGAAGGTATCAGAATATATCAACCACACTGTCAGATAGATTACGTATTGAGAGTGAACAATCTAAAAGGACTTTACAAAGGTGCAGTCACTGTGGCAGTCACTCCCAGACATACACTGTCGATACAACGTGCATGTCTGTGAGAATGATGTTTGCTGCCAGAATTGCTTTGGCAAGTTGCACGTCTCCTTTTGCCAATGACAATGATTGTGGTACTCCCTAGTGGAGCCAGACAGACACTGGGACAAACATTGCGTCTGGTCCTACTTTATGCCTTTCCATCCCTACCTGCGATGGTTCCCAAGTTAAACAGATGTTAACAATTAAACCACAAAGTCCTACTTGTGACTATGAGAGACAAGGCACTGGTACCCATTGCCGAATTTGCTTTTGCATAGAACACTTTGATAGATTGCTCCCTGTGCAGATCTGCTATCCAAAATTGACAGAAATATCTGGCACCTCCATACAGATCATCTGTGTCTGCAGGTTCTGGCCCAGGAAGAAGTGTGAAGCATTGTGATCTAGCAATCTAGAAAATATTAATATAGAAAAATAGTTCCCCAGATTTCCCTGAGTATAGGCCTTGTAAGGAAACTAGTGTTCATCTCTCTCTCTCTCTCTCTCTCTCTCTCTCTCTCTCTCTCTCTCTCTCTCTCTCTCTCTCTCTCAGCTCTCTCTCTCTCGCTCTCTCGCTCCTCTCTCTCTCTCATCCTCCGCTCTCTCTCTCACACACACACACACAACTATCCATCCATACATTCATCCATCCACATACCTACCCACCTACTAACACAAAGTTTATACTGTGAATTCCCAGTGAATTGTAGTTAGTTATACTTATATTATCTTTATATGAAAATGATGAAGAAATTTATACATTTAATAAGAGAACAGACTTTCCAATTGTTATATATTGGAATTAATTATGGATAGGTCATGTTATAGTGAATATGCAATCAAAAGAAAATATTTTACAATAGAACCTTTACAATAGAAAATGCTTAATGTACGGATTGACTTGATTCAAATAATCAGGAATTATCGCCATCTACTGGCGTGATCACGCAAGAGCGTTTGTAGTGACCCAAGCACAAAGTGAAATAATGACTTGATATTTTATTTAATCAAGAGTTATTCATTCTTCTAATTCAAATGTACCATTCATTCATTCATCTTCTACCGCTATATCTGATCTTCCCTCGTGTCACGGGTTAGATAGTCTGTACTTATCTCAGGCGTCTATGGGCATTAAGGCAGTATACACCCTGGATGGAATGTCAACTCATCACAGGTCACACACACTCACAATCACACACATCCATACACTAGGGACAATTTTCCAAGGTGGCAATCAACCTACCGTGCATGGTTTTGGACCGGGGGCAACCGGAGAACTCGGGGAAAAAACCCTGAGGCACGGGGAGAACATGCAAACTCCACACACACATGGCCGAGACGGAAATAACGTGCTAACAAGTAAGCCACCGTGCCTGCAAATGTACCAAAAACACTGTATTTTTTATTGTTCATATTTTTAGATGAATTAATACAGAAACCATGGCATTTTTGTTGAACTCATCATTAAACAATCACATTTCCATGATGACTTTTTCCTCCATCTTTTAAGTGCAGAAAACATCCCAAACAAATAAAAAAAATTTGTGCATACAAACATATTTCAAGGTACATTGTGCGTGAAGGCAAAAACAAGCGTTTTAGAAAAGAAAACAAGTTTTTAGGATGTTTGTGTTTATCCAGGGATTGTCTAGAACTTGAACAGAATGCCTTCCAACACCTCCCTCTGTTCCAGGACTATTTTACTACCATCTGTCACAGTAGCAGAATTTTATACAATGGGGTGATGCTGCTGCAATTCTTTGTAAAAATCCTTTCTACTAGTCACTACTTCAAGAAGATCAGTAAAAGTAACAGGAAAAGCTACACAATCAAGGCATTTTGCACCTTAGCAAAGGATAAATAAAATTCAGCAAAGACTAAAAAGTGCCTATTTGGCAGTAAAGAGCTCAAAGTGAACAGATGCAAAGTGAGAATGGCTGCTGACTCACAGGGACCTTGGATGAAAACTGTCAGAGCTCAAGTTGCAGTATTTTGGGTGTCAACTTGTGGTGTAAATTTAGACGATTTTATGCACCACAAGGGTACCTATCTTCACTATTCCTTTAGTGGTGTTGGTTTAGGAACACTGGATATACTACTAACGCATAGCAGCTTTCAAATACATACTTTCATGGTGCCATTGAAACAGCCCTTGCCTTTGCATTTCGGCTTCACTAACCAAAATGTTGAAAATAGTGCAATCATAGGCATCATACATCACACACCAAGGGGTATTTTGAAGTAGCCTATCCAGCTGTGTGTTTTAGGAGGAAATCAGTTTCAGGCTATAAAGCAATTTTATTTAGAAAAGAATATGTACATAGCCATCATTCACAATTTCTGTCATCATGGGGGTAAAATATTCACGAAGAACACAAACATAATATATTAAGATTGCTTATCATTAGGGATTTTGAAAGGAGAAGGTTCACAATGGCATGAGACAAAGTTTGCTTTACCTCCACACATCCCGTACAATTTCTGCATCAAGCTCAGAACCCACTGCAGCCCACTGTAGCTAAAGACGAATAACTATATATTGTTTTTTATATGACATGTAAGTGATATATATATATATATATATATATATATATATATATATATATACACACACTGACATATATATATATATATATATATATATATATATATATATACTGCTGTTTGTTTCTTCTTGAATGATATATGATGCCAAAAAAAGCAGGGTTCTTGAAGGCAGCTTGGTTTTGTCCTTAAAAATAGCTTTGCAATGCATTCTGAGTCAGCCTTCTTCCTCTTCTGGCCTCTCCCTTTAGGGGTCGCCACAGATCCTCATTCTCCACACTACCCTGTCCTATACCCCTCTTTCACCCCAACTACTGCATGTCTTCCCTCAACACATCCATAAACCTCCTCCTTGCCCTTCCTCTTTTCCTCCTGCCTGGCACCTCCATCCTCATCATTCTTCTCCCACGTCCAAACCCTCTCAATCAATCCTCGCTCACCTTGTTTCCAAACTAACCTACATGCACTTTAATAATTTGTAATTAATTCATTTGTAATCCTATCCTTTCTCCTCACCGCGATGACAACCTCAACATCTTCAACTCTGCCTCCTCCTGCTCCGCCTCCTGTCTTTAAACGTTAATTTAAACATTCATCTTTAATCATTACTACTGCTCTTCTCCACACACTCCACCCTGCCTGCACTTTTCTTCACTTCTATAAAACACACTCCATTACTTTGTACTCATCCACCTTCAACACCACTTCTCCCTGCGACCGCACCCACTCCACTGCTTTACTTCTCATTCACACGCATGCACGTACTTTATCTTACTCCTACTGACTTTCGTTCCCCTTCTCTCCTTACCTTCACCTGTCCAGACTCACCTCCACCTCACAGATGGTCACCTCTTCTCTCAGCCTAGCTTCCATTGCCCTTTCGCATAACTTTATGGTGATTCCTCTGTAGTTACTGCATGTCTGCACATTTCCCTTATTCCAATACTTCAGTACCAGCACACGCCTCAGTCATCCTCTCACCTTCCAGTATCATATTAAAGAATTTAGTTAAAAAAGCTTCATACACTTCTACTGGAATGTCATCTGGTCCAACTGACTTTCCACTTCCACCTTACTGATCCCATCCACTTCCTGCTTCACCACATCCACAACATCCACCCCTCTCTCTCATTGTCCTCATTCATCAGCTCCTTAGAATAGTCACAACACATTCTCGACACATCAACCACCTTTAGACGATACATTTCCATCTTGCAGCACATCTTAACCAGCTCGCCTGGCCAACCGGTACAAATCCATCTTTAGTGTCCAACTTCACACACATTCCATATGCTTTTTGCCACATCCCGCTTAACCTGATGCCTCATTGCTTTGTACCATTTCTGTAGTAGCTGCCCAATCGTTGAACACCTCTTCACCACCAGAGACCCTCTCCAACCTCTTCCTCCTTCTGTTTCCACCATTTCAATATATTTCAATTTATATAGCTCATTTCACAATGTGCATTGTCTCAAAGCAGCTTTACAGAATTGGATAATCACAGAACATGAAATATTTATATGGATGATTTATGTGTATTAGTCCCTGATGAACAAGCCTGGAGTGAATGTGGCAAGGAAAAAAATCCTTAGTGGAATAAAGAAGAAACCTTGAGAGGAACCGGACTCAAAAGGGAAACCCATCCTCATCCGGGTGTTATTAAGAGTGTGATTGTGAGTGATACAGAACAGCAGAGTGTGTAGTGTACTTCACCTCCACCACACTCTTACTGTACTCTTCCTTCTGGATTTCACCCACACAATTTCTCTTTCCATACACACCATGGTTAAACAGTTCTCCCTCCTCCTTACATTTTTCCTTCATCATATCAGCTAACTCTCTCCCTTTACCAGTCGTAGTACCAACATTTAAAGTACCCCCTTACATTTACATTTACATTTGTGGCATTTGGCAGACGCTCTTATCCAGAGCGACTTACAACTGAGCAATTAAGGGTTAAGGGCCTTGCTCAAGGGCCCACTAGTGGCAGCTTGGTGGTGGTGGGGTTTGAACCTGCGATCTTCTGGTCCAGAGTCCAACACCTTAACCACTAAGCCACCACCTCCCTAAAAGTGAGAGGGTAAAGGCTAACAGGCAAGCTAGGTCTTTGTTTCTTGAGGAACTAGTTACAGACACTTCCAACTGAATCTTGGGCTCGTCCGGGATCTGAACCCGGGACCTCTCGCACCCAAAGCGAGAAACATACCCCTAGACCAACGAGCCCTAGACCAACGAGCCCCTTCACTTCTCCTTTCCTTGCCATCGCTGTAGACGTCTTCCTCCTCTCCTTTTCCTCCTTTGGCCAACAGTAGCCCAATTTCCACTGGTACTTTGTTGGATAACATTACCGTAGGAGGTCGTTGTTAACCCGGGCGACGACCTGGCATGAAATTCATGTTTGTGAACCATATATTTGGTTTATGTTTTATGCTGGATGACCTTCCTAACGCAACCCTCCCCATTTATCTGGGCTTGGGTCTGGCAATAAGAATGCATGAAATAAAAAATGAAATGAAAAACACCCACTAACACACACTTTCATCTTTATTGCCATTAATATTTGTGTTTAATTATTGCAACAAGCGCACTTTTAAATCTGTCCATTAGCAAACATCTGTACAAGTAACAAATTAATCACTTTAAGTGTCTCTTTGAGACGAACAAGTGCTCTTAACATTAAGTGCAGTATGTTGGTTAACCTCTTAATGCTTAAAAAAGCTATAGAACATTGATACAGTGCATAAAACATTTTTAGAACTGTAAATTAAGTTTAAGGTCAAACCTTGGAACTACATGAAATTAGCACAGGGAGAAGAAGAAAAAAAACCTCTCGGAACATAACTGCTTTCATTCTGTGCAAGACCTCAAATGAGAGTACGCGTTTCAAAGGCATTAATTCTCTCACTATAGTGAATTACCAAAGTTAATTATTATAAGCAGGCTTGTTAAAACCAAGGATAATGGTGAAATCATTAAATGGACTAATCTCATCATAACTTCAGTAAGGCAAATGAGCTATAATACAAATGTTTTGGCGTTTTGCAAGAAGAAAACTAACATTTAGACATATTAAAGTCTAAAAGTCTTTGCCTTTACAGAAACACTGCAGCTGCTTGGGCTTTGGACCTGATATCGTGTAGACCTGTTTCCCTATATAATTAAACTAAGTCCTTTAGCATTCAAAATCTTAATTACAAGTTGCACTAATTGTCATACCACGCCACTAAAAGAGGCGATATACCTGTGCATTCAATTAGTGCTATATTGTACCAGATACTCAGGTTGAAGTCTTTGTGAGCACATAGGCTGTGACAGCAACTGTTACGGCAGCGACAGGCATCCACCTGATCCATCTTTCCTGAAGCGGCAAAGACAAAGACAACACTAAAGTCAGCATTATCTGTTCTGTCACAGAACATAAACCTACACTGAAACAAACACACACTACACTGAGTTATGGAAATGAGTGGACTGAATGCATGTTAGGAACAATAAGAGGAGCAGCCTACAAGTAGACAGTGCACTTGGTTATGATTACAAGCAGTTGAGAGTTATGCATGTTAATTGCTTAACTACTATACAGACCTAAAAAAAAAAAAAAAAAAAAAAATCCCACAAACACAAGCACTTTAAGTATGATCAGTCAATGTATGCCGGTGTGTAGTTTGCGCAGGCTGAGCATGGAGGACCCAAAAGCGGAGATATAGGAAGCGAGGGGACAGATGCACTGTGTACCTTTCTACCACAATGGGCCGAAGCACCAATACAGCAAAGCCAGGACAAGGCCGATGACTACGGCTAGGATGGGCGGCAATAAAGACAGCTGAAGGAGGCAAGGGATATTACAAAAAAATCAACCTGGGAAGTCTGACTGGTTTCAACTGAAATGATATTCTGTGGTGTTTCAATAAGAGAAAAAGAGAGAGCACTACTCTCTTCTATTAGGCAAAATATGACATGACACGTACACAAATGAAATCAAGTCAAAGTGAAATACAAGCTTGCATCAAAACTACAGCGCAATGCCATCTATATATCAATGGTTTCAGGGGCATTGTGTAACATGATCTCTCCTCTTGAACTGTCCCTATTGTCAGAACCCCGTACTGAAATACAAGAACAGTGAAAACTCACTTGGTTGCTCTTCTCCTGCAGAGACTTCATACTAGCTTGGCACTGCTTCAGTTCCAGGCTGAGAGACTCCTTCTCCTGCACTACCTGCTCACATCTCTCTTTTAGGCTTGACAGCTCTGCTTGTGTATCTTCATACTGAGAGGTCACAGAAGCAGAGAAAGAAAAGAAGAAGGTTAAATAGAGCGTGTTCACATTGCACATTATTACCCCATAAGTGCCCCAAAAAATTATGCATTAATTTTGTCGGAGAAAAAAAAACCTATTATGACCAGATGACACAAGAACCAGTTTGTTCTGGCGCAACTTTATTACAATTGACCATCCAAAGAACACCATATAACAGTACACTGTACAACACTATATACTGCAATAAAGCACGGTGGTTAGTAGCCTGTTTGGGAGTATTTCTCTTCAGCAATAAACTGGGAAATCTGCAAGATAGATGAGAAAACCTATGCTAAATACTTCTTGTCCTCTGACAAAGCTTGAGAAGAGAAAAACTTTAAATACAATTGTATTTCTATTTCCATATATGTATCTACTCATTGTATATCTTTTTACAACCTGAATGGACAATTAATGTAACGGATCACCCATCACCGCCAAACTGACGATATTGTGGCCAAAATAGGTGAAGAGAAATATTGCTGAATATTTTATTGCTGATGCAAGAATATCGGTGAAAACTAAACCCATTTTGTATAGCATTTAATTACTACATTACATCAAAATACAAAAAGTGTGTTCCAAAAAAATCCCTATGCAGTGTCTGTGTAGAGTAGATCATGTGACTATCACTAATGCAACTCAATTATTCACATTTGTTTTTATTTATTAAATATTGTCCAGTGATGTAATTACTGTTTCTTGAAGTTTTCCACAAACTAAATCTTTGTATTTATCTTAATAAAAATGTGCTCCACTACCTGCACAGTCACTGTGGAGGGACTTTTTGAACGTGCTGTATAAATATTAGCGATGTAATGGTTCACAGTTTATCCCTGATCTGTACATATTGCCTTGCATTTTTCCTTGCTTTTTTCTGCTTGAAAGTACTTTCAGAACTACACAGAGCATGTGTTCACATGAACGCGACATGTTAATCAGTCAAAAACAGCGGATATCATGTCTTTCTCATGTATACAGAGGGTGAATTTCCTTGCTGTAGCGTTTGTTTTTATAAATGGAAAACAAATTAGATTTGTCTCCTCTTGATTTTTTTGCTGATCTGAAAAACGATCCGATCTCAAAAACTGCAATGTGATCCGAACTGTAAGTTTTGTGATCCGTTGCACCAATGAGGAACTAAAAATCACTTGCAAATTTCTTTAAAAAACGGTGAGCACACTCTATGGTGTTTTCTTTATGCTTTGGTTTGAACTGAGCCAAATATTTTGTGATTTCATTTCAATTTCACTTTTTACATTTGCAGCCTCCACTGTTACCTGTCCACAGCACTCAAAGTTTATCAGGTGAATCATCAGTAATAATGGTCTGTAGGAAATGCAGTGCTACGTGTTTAGTTAAATGGACTACATGAATTGCAGAGGCACGTTAATTTGCCTAGATTCATTTTGTAATTAAATTACTCAATGGATTTTTACAGCCCTAATTGTAAGATTTATTCTGACCTGTATCTTCTCTCTTTTAGCCTTAGAGCATTTGAGGACATAGCTACAGATCCATGTAGAACATTTTAAAAAAAAAACTGCACCAATATATTTGCAAATACTTTGGCAAGTGGGTATATGTACTATCAATCATACTTACACACTAAGTGAGCATGACCATAAAGGAAACAAATTTAATTTTCTACCGTAAATTTCGGACTATAAGCCGCTACTTTTTTCCTAGGTTTTGAACCATGCGGCTAATAATAAGGTGCGGCTATTCTGCAGATTTTTTCCCGACCGCTAGGGGCTCTAACCGGAATTAGAATCAAAACTAACACAAAATAAATGCAAAGAAGAAGAATGCGCTAGTTCCTCTTTAGCAGATATAAGTGGGTAGAAGCGGATAGAAGGAGGACAAACTCTATCTTTACAAGGTTAAGGTGATGTCATTTCACACACAGGAGAAATGAAGGTAAATAGCGCTTATTTTCTCTTGGTTCTGTCCCGTTTTAATCAGTAAAGTTTCTGCTCAGTGCTCTCTCCTCCCCTGCTCTTTTCCCCACACACACACACACACACCACACACACACACACACGCACGCACACAGACACACACACGCACGCACACACACACACACGCACGCACACACACACACACACGCACGCACACACACACACACACAATACAGCCTCAGCGGTTCTTGATTTCCCCTCTCCCGATATAAGACTGGTTCACTCTACAATCCCCGTCCGGGCTCGTAGCACATAACTAGTGTCGCGGACACGGACGCTCGATATATGTTTATGCCTAACCTTTGTCTGTTCCCGATTCACGGACTTCCAAGTCTCCGGTACTCCCGGTACCACGGCGCGCAGAGCGCAAGGCTCCCTAGCCTGTCTGGCCGCTCCGTATGAGCGGCGTCTCCTGAGTTCTTTATTCTAATAAATCCTGTTTTGCATGAATTCCGGATCTCCGCGTCTCTGTGCAGCGTCCACCGTTACACCGTGTTAAAATACAGGTTAGGAAAGGATCTATTTAGGTTCATACATGTACATTTACAATTCAAAAGCGGATGCGGCTTGTATGCAGGTGCGGCTTATTTATGAATTTTTTGGGGTTTTTTTTTTAAATAGAGCAGATGCGGCTTATATCCAGGTGCGCTTTATAGTCCAGAATTTACGGTAATTTAAGTTTCTCACAGTTTTTCTGAAAAAAAGAAAATAGATGTTAAACGTATAAACTGGGAGCAAACACCAAACTAATTCCAATACTGATACAAATAGGAACCAGTTGAGCAGATAAGGTCTAGATGAGGAATAAAGAGTATGAATATTAAAAGGGCATATACTAAAAAGGGAACAAACAAGGGGAACTAACCAAGAACTTTAGCCACCATTTTCCAGCTGCCATGTGCTCATTAATATAAAAGTATTACACTGAAAACATTTGAAAAAAAGCATCACGTGTAAAATAAGGAAGGAAATTCACTGATACTTTTACTCCCTGGTTAAAATATATTTTACAAACATCTGGAAAAAAATGGCAACACCTGTTGTGAAATAAAATGTTTATGTGCATGTGTTACAGTTGCTCCGAACAAGTGCTCCATTCACCTCTTTCTGCAGTTCTTTGATCCTGATTTTGCTCTGCTCCATCTGGCTGTGAAGCTGACTGCTGCTTTTCTGGTGCTCCTCCTGTGCAGCACTCAGGCATTTCTCTAGTTCAGACTTGGTCTTCTCCAGAGCCTCCGCCGTGCTGCTCAGACCTGCACTCTGCTTCTTACAGCTGAAGTAAGCCAACACACATCACGCACACTTTACACACTGAGATACGTAGATGAAAGCCTGTGTAGTGTATAATTATTGGGAATAATTCCAGCCTTTTTTTTTTTTTACCAATAACAAATCAAAGTTCTTTGACATGGACCTGTCAAGCTCTTTTTCCAGTTGCTGCATTTTCTTCAGGAGCTGATTTTTCTCAGAGTGCAGGGACGTACATTCACTCTGCAGAATGCTCTTCTCCTTCTGCTGCTCTGCAGCCAATTGCTCCCGCTCTGACCTGAGAGACACACACTCCCTCTGCAGACTCTCAAAGTCCTGCTTCAGCTTCTCCAGCTTACTGGCTGCATCACATACGCACATGAATTAGCAAACAGACCAAGCAAACGCATACACAATAATAGAAGGGAAACACAGTTTGCAAAAATAAATGCATCACAAGTAATCTAATTACATAACTGGAACAGTCACAGGAGGAAACATGAGTCACCGATCATTTTAGTGTTACATAAAATGTCTCCTTTTATATTCAGGAAATTAAATTAGAAAATCAACCTTAGGATGGACTGGAGTGAAACCAAAATGCTACAGAAACAAATAAACAGACAATACGTTAAAAATCCTTTTAAGGTTCCAAAAATTCACATTTTTCTACAGGTTGATTAATTTGAGTATCAAGCCGGCCCGACATACAGCAGTCTGTTGACAACAATCCGCATCTCATGTACTTTTCTTGTCCGGGGAAGAGTATTTTAAGAGTTAATTTTATTTTAAGAGCATCTACTTTTGCTGTAGATCTATTCAAACCACAAAATAATCCGTTAAAGCCCAAGTAAATGAGTAATTACACTTTCTCTGGTAGACATTTTACGTACCATCTTATCTTACATCACATGTATCGTGTGAGTGACTATGCTACCTTGTTGTTTAGCATCTTTGTCCTGCTGCTGGTGCTGTTGCTGGTGATTTGCTTGCAGCGTGTCTATCTCACGCTCATACTTATTTGCAGCCAACTGCCATTTCTCCAGCTCATGAGTCAGTGTTGCCAGGTTGCCCTTTAGAGCTCCAACCTCATGCTCTCGCTCAACTGCAGCCTTCTCCATGCTTCGGCGCAATAGCTGCATTTCCTCCTGAGTAGTTTTTGCCTCCTGTTGCATACTCAAAAGAGTAGTGTCCTTCTGGTCACGCAGATTTTCCATTTCGTCCTGGAACTTCTGAAGCTGAGCTTTAAACAAAGCAAAAGCATCCATGTAACATCCACACACACACACACACACACACACACACACACACACACACACACACACACCACAACTTGCCAGATTTGATCTACAACATACTATATATAAACAGTCACTCCCATTCACACATACCCTGAAGAATCTTCATCTGCTTTGCAGACTCCTCGGTCTGGTGCTTGCTCGCCCGCTTCTCCTCCTCTAGAAGTCCTGTAAATGGTTACACATATAGAAACATACAGAAACCTTGTTACATGTATAAAATCTGAAATACTTACTGAGATACTCAAAATATCTATTTCAAAAAGCAGTAGAAGATTAATTATTGAAATATTTAGACACATGGAAATGCTGCACCCACACAGATTTGCCTGTCCTATACAAAACAATAATTTTTAGTTTTCTAAATGCTGACTGCTCTCATTGTTTTAGCTTACAGGCATTCAAAATGATTACAAACAAACAGCAAAAAAAAAGAATCTATCCATCTACCGTCTGATATTTTTGGTTCAAAATATCCTGGCATTTCATGACACTATGATTTTTCAGAACTGCCACCAGCATACTAAATACAAAACATCTCCCAAGCATCAAATGCCTACTTGCAAAACAATTTATGTTTTTTATAGTTAAATGGATAAATCATTTTTGGACGATACATGAATCAAATGCATTGTGCAGCCACGAACAATTACAGCCTTTTTGTTGTACATACAAGCTGCAACTTTTTTCCAAGTTCTATAGGATCTCAATTTTGATATCAAACATAGTGTAATGCTGCAAAGTAAAGACTGCAAATACTTTGAATAAAGTTGCTGCTTCTACTAAAAGTTGAAGAAATCTTTTCCAAGTCATGTATATACTTTACCTTGCAGCTCCACACATTTCTGCTTGCCAGCATTGGCCTGATCGTGTGCCTCTTTCAGTTCCCGATTAAGGTGCTGGATCACCTTCTCAGACTCGCTAGCCTCCATGGAGCTCCGAGTCAGCTCATCTGTACAGAAACTTACATTGAAACGATGTCTAGTATGGAAGGCAAAGAATTATGTTGTTTTTTTTATGACAATTATTTCTACTATCAAAAAAAATAAATAAGGATGTAATCACAATCATTTTCTATCTTAATGCATTACCTGGCATCTCTGTCCTTTCTCAGAGTTCACACTCAGACTGCCCACAGGTTAAATTTAGATCGGAATGAAGTGTAAGATAATTTCCCCTGAGGTGGGTAAATGGGCCTATTCCATGAATTAATAAGTTAACCCAAAATAGATTTACCCTAAAAAAACTAAAGCCATCATCTGACTTCCAAACTTGTCTCAAATATGAGCGGATTACCTCTTCCCCCGCAAAAGTGCCGCACAGGGACGTAAACTTAAACACAACATTAATGACTAAGCACAATCCGCAGTTACATATTCACATTTCTTAATGTAGGAATTCTCCTCAAACTAGGTTGCACAGAATCAGACTGTCCTACTGAGCGCTGTAAAAAGACATGACCTCATCTCACACGCTCCAGACCTTACACCATAAATGGTGCTTTTTTTGGATGATATCAATGCAATCAATGACAGGAATTCAGAAAAACAAGGCTGCACACATCCTGCATGAGTCAGCTGTAATAGTCGGCCAAACCCGGCCTCCGCACAACGCGGTGAGCGAGATCGAGCAAGGGAGGGAACATTAAGGATTCATGAATTCCTGCGTTGTAGGACTCTCAGTTCCCGGCTTGTCGGTGCCATTCTGGATCAGGCACACAGGCTCTCTGCAGAGCGAGGACACAGAGGAACACTCTGGCCTATATTAGCTTTGAAACTGAAAATATCCTTTGCTTAAGCTGCACCCCATGCATTGTGTTACATCCCTGCAGAATGAAAGCACAGTTCAGTGCACTACATGTCACTACATGTCAACTCTTCAGCAATACAATAACGATTACATAAACTGACACATAACTGATTATCTTTACAGTGTTTGGTGATTTCGAAAAACGTGTAGAAATGGTGTATGTGACACTTTATAGGTTGTTAAAGTTGTTTGAGGTACCTTTGATTAGTGAAACTTTACTCAGTGGATCCTTCAGTTGCTGACCCTCCATTTATTCCTCCTTATAGAAAGACTACAAAAGAACACAACAGCATGGACATGAATAATTATTCGATTATTATTATTATTATCCAGTTATTGTTAATTATAAAGGCATTTTCTATAAAGCTTTTTTTTTCTGCCTCTCCGCCTGAGCCGACGCACTTCTTCAACTCCGATTCAAGTTGTACAACCAATACACCACTGAGGCACAACACTCCGTTAACACCAATTATAAACCAGTCTTTGCTTAGAAAAAGATACAAATCCTATTAGTTCTGTAAAGCAATAGTGTAAAGGATACCTGCCGATGTGCTGCGCAGATGAAGGTGAAGCAGAGACACTGCTGCTGAGCTTTTCCCCACGTTTGCTTTTTCTGATGATGCCGTTAGACGAATCCATTTCTCAGAATGGGGGGGGGGGGCGGGGTTAAAAAACTATGTAGATTATAAATCAGAACTTCTATTTTGTAGACACCGACAAAAATAAGTTATTTGGAAAAGATCTGTAACTAATAAACACTACATGGATTATTTTCGGATGCGAAATGTAAATGTTTGCATTATAGAAGTCCCCCGGGTTTCTACCCTCGATCCGTGTATTTCGATGCCCCGTGTGACCCACATGGCCATACATCAGACCAGAGCAGGCGTTCGATGGAAGTTGCAGCTGCACTCAGCACACTCAGCCCCTTTGTTTCTCTGCGCTTCACTGATGCATTCGAGTAGGTTTTATCACACAAGGGGGTCACTTGTGTGCTTGTGCCCTTCGACCCTCTTACATCATGGGAGTCATCCCGAACAGATGACAGATAGCTCATGTTTAAGGCTGTAGCCTGATGATACGGTTTTACAATATATTTAAGACAGATGATTCCGTGGCCAGAGCTATATATTTGATCATTCACTTATGGAAGAAGATGCAAAGATATAAAGCTGCAAAAGAAGTAAATCACAAAACTATATGGTTTAAAATATTGCATTGTCAATACTCTACCTGTGCCTTTAAATTACTGTAAGGACTTTGCCATAGGTCACAGTCATGGCCAAGAATACATGTTTTCTTGCTTACCTGAAATGCATGTAATCACAGTTTCGAGTAAATATCTGCAGGGCCTGTAGACAAATCATCAACAAGAACATCTGCAGAAATCATATTGTAATGCACTCAATTTTTCTCACAGCTGTATGTCATGCATATAGTGATTTGGGCAATATTAAATGGTATTTTGAAATTTTACAGTAGTGCACTTTGATGTTTAGGTTATTTTTAATGCTGCTTTGTCATGTATTCATTATATTATCTATTAAAGATATAATAAATTTAGAAATTTCCTTTTAATTTCATTTCTAATTACAAATAAATTCAAAAAGCTTCTCATCCGGCTGTAGAAGTGCAGGTGACGGTGGACATCACAGAACTATAAGTTGATATTCGGGACACACACACACACACACACACACACACACACACACACACACACACACACACTCAGGCCAAATATTCTGCCAAATATTGGTCCGAAAAATTTGAAGGAGTTTAAAAAAGAGAGATAGACTTATAGATCAGATTAGACACACACACACACACACAGAGCATACAAATAAGTGAGAGAAATATTCAATATTTGAAGATAAAGATTTGCCTTGTATAGGCAAATGTATAGGATAATGGGTAGGATATTTTCCCGCATTAGGCAATAGATAAAGAAAAAGTAAAAAAAAAAGTGTTTTGAAGACCACTGGCCTGGAATGACTTTGCCCTCTCATCATTAATATCTGTTTGAAAGGGATAAGTCATTTATTCATAAATCTTCCAAATATAGCTGTCCAATATAGCATCTTAGCAAGGACTAAGATGAAGCGGAAAATCTGATTATGTTAAAGAAGGACAAAAACACAGAGAATTCTACTGCGCTCTCTCTTACTCTCATTTCTCTTCCTTTTTATCTACCTACTGAATATTCGATTCAGCATCGTACTTTTACAAAATATCATACACTAATAGTCGCAATGTTCATACAAGCAATAAGGTAATTGTAACACAATTAGGTAACAAAAAAAACATTCTCTTGTTATTTTAAAAACACAGATGCAACAATTACTGATACTTAAACAATCCTTAACCATTTCCCTTGGTATGAAAACAAGGTTCGTGGTTATATTAATGAGATTGGCAAAGGAGATTAAATTGCACAAATTAAAATTATATTAATAGACAAATGGTTGTTAGCTTGCATTAACAATAAAGATATTAATGAATTCATTCATTTATTCAATAATAATAATAATAATAATAATAATAATAATAATAATAATAATATCAGTCAGACAAATGACCAAAATATGAATTCTTAGGATTGTAAGTTTGTTAAATTAGCTCCTAGATATCATATCCATTAGTGTGAGGAAAAGTATAGTGTTAGTGTCAGGAAAGGTATAGCACAAAGGATCTAAATTAAACCACCCATAAGTGCAATGGAATTGTACCTACGTTTCTCAATACCTATCAAATTGATATGCCACACTTTTCTCCCTTTTTATCCCATAATCTTGAATTAAAATCTTTTATTTTATATATATGTAGATTTGTTTAATATTTGTTTTGGTCTATGTCTTTCACATACCAAGGGAAATTAGATATGCTTGCATGTTTTTGAGGATTAAGGGAGAAATGCACAATTTAGATTGTGTGCCTATGGATATGACCAGGACTGGATGATGATGATGATGATGATGATGATGATGATGATGATGATAATAATCGTCATCATCATCATCATCATCATCATCATCATCATCATCACCGTCATATTTGGATGAATTGCAGTGTGGTCGCTGTACCAAAAAGGCAAAGGCAAAAAAAAGTAGCAAGTGAGAAAATATTGGTGACAGACAGACAGATGTTTCTGGTTCATGGAGCTGACAGGTAAACTGTCCTAGTGAGAGGTTAGCTATTTTCCTGCTGTGAGGTGAGAGGGGAGAACAGATGGCAGGAAGGACAGAAAGGAAAAACAGAGGCAGTAAGATGAGGTTGCGCACACTCGACTCGAGTATCAGGAACTCTGAACCAGATGACTGCAGCCAGTGACCCGATGGGATCGGCAAAATTAACCACGGATAATGACATTTATGACTCATTATTTGGAAAGACTGCAATATGCAACACACGTACATATGGAAATTCTAAAGACTGGAAGTTAATGCACACCATTTTCAGCTGATCATTGTTTATTTTTTTTTTAAATTACATTGACTGAAAACCATAATGTGTATGTAAGCTTCCTTTTGGACAAAAAAAAAGAACAAGTTGCACATGAGTGTCAGAGCCGCCCTGAAAGGTTTTAGCATTAGCTATTGTCATGCTGTGGGTTATTGCATTAATGAGTTACTGATGTTAATTGTAGATATATAAAGGCTTACTGAATATGATACTGAGGGTATACACCTACAAGAGTTATCATACAGCATTCTTTCATTCTTTTAACAGGACTTCCCTATAGTTCCACAGCGCTGACTATAAATTAGTGTACATACATTAGACCTAATACATTCCACCTAGAAACCAGGAAAGAGTTTAAATAGGCCTAATACATATTTTCATGTAAAAAATTTGTTGCATTGAAATCTTTATTATTATTTATTTATTTATTTTTACATATTTATGGATTAAAAAATAAAACATGTTTTTTAATGCATGTTTGATATAGATTTTGTACTTGTAGGCTTTTAAATACTAAAATCAGTAGCCATGATCTATACAACTACATCATTACCTGCATATTTTGAGATTGGAGATTGATCTGAATCTATTGTTCATGTAGTGTTTGGATTACTTATAAAACTACTGTCGATTTTGTAAGCAGTGTACATTTACAGATCATTCGTATATACTTTTCATATTCACATTTTTACTGTCAGTGATTTGTCAAGGCCGACAAATGTTTGCCAAGCTTTGGCTTTTTTCATTGTTAGTCACGTCAGTTACCGTCACCATTTTTGACCAATGGCTCACAGGCACACTTCTTCACATTATCAATCGTTTCACCTTTCTTCTTACAGTTCTTTTGGATATTCATACAGTAAATGTCTGCAGTATGTGTTTAGGTTGCCTTAAAGTCTACCCATTTTTGGTCCAGGAAAAATCCAGTGTAAAACTCCATTTTCATAAGCTACCCAGTCCTGGTCCTGGAGAAGCATGATGTGCCCAGGTTCTAGTTCTAGCCTCGGATTAAACACAGAATTCAGCTGGAATCTCAGCTTCTGTCATAAAACCAACTTAAGACCAACAACCAATCCAGTTTATTTCCAGGCAGGACTGAGACAGAGAACACAGTGCAGCAATCCAGAATCAGAAGAGGCAAGATTACGAATGGGGGTCCCGTCTGGTCCTTTGCAGAGCTGTGTGTGGTCCATAGATGGCGCCATGGTGGCGACCCTGCTGCTAAACACTGTTCTTGTCCGGGAGTTCAGCCTCGGGCATACGTGGGAAGTAGACAGTGGTTTTGTGCTCTTCATATCGGTCAATGTGCTTGAGGTGGACTACCATGTGCAGGGCATAGGCCAAGACCAGGAGCAGAATCAGGGATGTGATGAGTCCCATCAAAATGGCTGGCGTAAAGAAGGTTGCGCAATCACTGGCCGAGGCAAATTTGTTGGATTGCACATTGAATGCTTGAATCTGAGGATGTGGAATGGAAAGGCAGTATCAGTAGTGCCATATGGCTAAAGAATAGAAGATTGCACCTGATGCTCTTTCTGTCTATAACGTTTATTTTACGGTAAATATCTTCCCTTTTAAAAATGAGTATACCCATGGTTTCATTTTACCAGCTAGAAGCAATAGTAATCGACGAGACACTTACTTGGAAATCTGTAAAAGTGATGTGCCAGTTTGCAGAGCTATCTGTGTGGGAGCTGGGCACCAGTAAGGTGTCATATTTCTGTAGGCTGCTGACATGCTGGCAGTGGTATGAGTAGGTTGCAGGAGCGTAAACCTCAGTGGCGTTGAATGTAGCCTCATGGGTCCAGTTGTAGTGGATATGAACACTGTCCAGAGTAAACCAGTTCTGGCCTACTGACTCATAAAATGTGTTGGACATTTGGAGCCTGTGGTCATAAGATCACAAGGGGTTATAACAATGGACATTTATGTGGGATCTCAATGCTTGCAGGCGGGATGAAAAGGCAGGAAGTTAAGGACACTCACCTAATAACAAGTCCCTTAATGTCCTCTACATCTCCCAAGCGAAGAGAAAGACTGTTGATGAGCAAAACACGCAAATGTCACTGCAAGCGTCAGGTAAATTTGCAGCGTATACAATGAATGATACATTCTGTATTACCACTCTTTGATAAATGTTGGCACCAAAGCTAAATAATACATACCTAGCCTTTTCTTTGGTGCATACAGAACCTTTGGTGTCTACAGAGGCATTGGGTCCAAACACCCTTTCTGTTAAGTCCAGAAAAGTGTTGTTTCTATAGCGAATAGCAAGCCTCTTGGCCTTGAACAGGATACATATATTGCCATTATAAGCTACACTCAAAGGAGAGTATGGTCCAGAGCTAGTTGACTGAAGTAACTTCCTTTTAGTTCGGGGCTGAGTGTGCAAATGCCATCCATAAGGCTGTTGGCAGAAAGAACAGGTTGCTGTTGTAGTATTTAGAAATTAAATTGCACATTATTTGCAAAATACTTCCTTTGAATTAATTAAACATGACTCTGTATCAGTGACTTGTAGGGTGGTTTAGACTGACTTAGGCAGTGATGATATTCTTGTTGCCCAAGGTCACATTGGGAACGTGAAAATGCAATACCTGCAACATTTTTCGGAGTGGGTTTTCAGCTGCAGGCGAAAAACTCTCCTCATGTGAGGCACTTGAACTTTCAGTGCCTACTCCATCTGCATCATAAAATGTGGAAATAGGGCAAGAGGGACATGGTGGTAGTGAAGTCTTATGGTAGACTGAAGCAATGCCTCATTTAGGATCAGGCGTATATAAACACATATAAAATTGCAATGAATACACTATACAAACTGAGTCAGATGACATGACAAGAGCTTGCAAACTCTTCACTGACCTGGTCGGATTCTGATACCTTGAAAAGCGGGAACCTCCAAGCTTAAAATAAAAAAAAAAGGAAAGGAAGAGATGATTAAAAATAAATAAATAAATAAGACGCTTCAATTTACAGAGCATTTGAACAGAGCACTCTTGCGACCTTAAGAAGCAGCATGCCAATTCAAGTTCGGTGACAGAAATCCAATTGATCCACTGACACAGATCCAACCATTTCACGAACAAGTCTGCTGTCTAGATTAAAAGCGCCCAGCCAATCATCCATTGCAGCAAATCACAACATTCTTCTTTTTGAAAATTCTTACTTCGTACTGCTATTTTGAACATGCCTAATCTGATTTTATCTGATTGCTCTCACTTTATAATTATTCATAAAAAATGGTTCCATCACCATTTGAATGCTCCTTTACTCGCCACATTATTCGCCAGCATGATCTTGTTGTACTGTACATTCCTAAATTGCATTCACAGTAGATTGCATTTCAATCTACAAACAGTTCTGAACTTGCCATTAGCAACTCTTTAAAGATGTGACGGTTACGTTACCAGAATCCCTTGTTATCCACAACATTCCGCCACTTAAAGCCTTACAGAAGATAACAAAACCCTGATATTTTCTGACCATCCCCGCAGGATTATCCTAAGATGAACAATATACACTTCCAATCATGATAATGAGCTTGGCCAAGGATCTTAAACCTTATTAAGTGTCTTCTGTATTTGCTCTCCTCCACATAGGTCAGGTCAGGATTTAGGCAGGTAGTGTCTGTGTGTGTGTGTGTGTCCTATGTTTGAAATGGTGGTATTCGTGTGCAGTTAGACAGTTAGACACAGCAGCGTTGAGAAAATAAACAGTATGGCAGTAGATACATCTGTTTGACATATCTCATCTGTTAAGTGAAAGATAAATATTGAATATATTTACTCAGTAAAACTAACCAGAAGGAACTTCATGTGTAAATGCACATACTGAATGTTATATAACTAGTACCTTAAACAACACAGAATTCACCTATTTATCGTGTTGCTTTCCAAATACTATAATGAAAATGTTAGAGCCCTCATAGTGCTTGTGTTGGTGGTGTAGGGAGACTCTTGTCCTTGTAATGGGAGTTTACTTAGGTTAGCAACTGGATCATGTTTTTGGTAGAACTGGTTATGGCTAAACACAGTGGACTAAACCAATTGCTAAAGTGGACATTTGTGTATTGAAAAGCAGCGTTTCCACCATGTCTCCATCTTCATGTTCTCAATTTTGTCAATGTGTTAGATTTCCATTTTAGAATGTTGAAAAGTACTGCAACAATCAAAATATACAAGAATGGATCACTTGATTAGATCAGATTACGATTAAGGTTGTCATTTACACTTGCTGCCATTCAGGTCTATCTTGGTTGGTTTTGACACCAGTAAGAAAAAGTGTGGATCGCTGAAGCAGCTGTAAAACCAATACACATTGTTGGCCATATAAAACACATGTTGATTACAAGGGCATGTGGCAAGTTCCTCTCACATTGAGCAGAACTGTATGGCATAATAGGCAAGACAAGACATACAAAGAACTTGTTTTTAAAAGCAATTTTCTGATGTCAAGGTGAAATCCTTTAAGCCAAGTGAATTTAAAGGTGTTACATATATATATATATATATATATATATATATATATATATATATATATATATATATATATATATATATATATATATAGATATATATATATATATTTTTTTTTTTTTTGCTACAAAAGTGCTAAATGGTCCAGTGTTTGTTCATCTGGAAGTAAAGATTCTATGTAAAGCCTTAAATACTCAAATATATATATATATATATATATATATATATATATATATATATATATTAAATGGCATGTAACACAGTGACATAATATTATTGAAAATGCTCTCTTATGGATATCTTCAAGGCTGTTTGGTGTTACAGTGCCATATTTCTCAAGATATCAAATGGTAATTCTTCGAGGTACATCCCTAAGAGTCTTAAGGCAAAGCTCAGTCGCATCAAAACACCTCTATCCTTATCCCCCAAGGCCATATGCTCTCTCAAAAATAACATCAACTGTCATACAATGCGCAGCAACAAAAATAGACTGCCAAAACTGCATTAGTAATTAGTAAGTTCTTATCTATAAATTAGTACGTTTTTATCTATAAATACATGAGGCCAACGCTTTCGTCTTTTTTATATACTATTTTATATGGATTATCCTCAGAAAAAATAAAAAATAAATGTGCATGCAAAGTACATATGCTCTGAAGTAAAGGAATGCTAGCCAAACATGTAAACAACACTGCAGTAAGTCTAGGGAGTGTTCACAGCTTTCTGGGGTGGTTCACTCTCAGCTTCTTCTGTCCTAGCAAACAATAGAGTGGCATCTGTAAACTGATTCCTTTAGACAAAACACTGGAACTAAGGGGTCCGCCTCGTGTCCCATTGTCTTAGCCATGTTAGAGCATCTTGCAGTTACAGAGAGGGAGGAAAAAAACTGCACCAAAATAAGAACAGCCTCTGTAGAGTGTTTCCGTTGTTTCGCAGATAGTATGTACAAGCCCAGGAGTGCTGCTTCAACAATATTTGCCTATTATATCTCTGGTCCCTGGTGTGCACTGGCCACAGTGGAAGACTATCCAGCATCACTCCCTCTCCCTCTCCCTCCCCACCCTCCTCCTCATGCTGTAGTTGAAAGAACTCCCCTTACCTCCTGTCAAGGATTGCAGGCACTTGATCGAAGGGCCAAACTGGCTGTATGCACACAAAGAGCCAAAGCAAGAGAAGCATGGAGAGCCTGTGTTCAGCCATTGAGACAAGTGGAGGAGAGCATCAGAAACGAGATCTGCTTCATAATCTGCCCTGATGGCATAGCCCTGAACCTGAGCTCACTGACGGGCGGACCCAGCAACCAATGAGTCGGCAGAGGGAAGATAATCGTGCGTCATAGCCTTCATTCTTCCAGCCCTGCTCCCCCCACCTCCCTCTCTCTCTCTCTCTCTCTCTCTATTGCTTGCTTGCGCATGCCTGCATGCTCTCTGCACCCCTCCCCCTTTCTTCTTCCTTCTTCTGTCTCAGCCTCTCTCTCTCTCTCTCTCTCTCACATTCTGCCATACAAACAAAGCTGCTGCCAATTCTGAAGCACATGTTCTCACTGATTTAAACCATTACCATAAGAATACCACTTTATCTCATAATCTCATTTGGGATATGTAATCATTTACTATTTGTTGATGACATTTACAGGGCATTTACACAATACAAAATGGAAATAAATACCTGCCCTAGATTTGCATTCCTTAAATTAGTGTCTACACTGGAATGCATATAAATATGATATTCATTATATAGCCGTCATTGTTCATGGCAACAGAATTACTTAACTGATCAATCTAAATTTACTATCAAACTATGTGGTTACAGTAATATGATCATGATGTTGCAGTAAGTCATATGCTATAAATATTTACATGTTGTAAATATACAGTTCGTTTGTACATTAAATAAAATTTGAGTAATTTTTTTGTATAATGGTAAAAAAAAAAACAAAAAAAAACTTAAAAACTGTCTAAAATGGAGAGTAAAAATATTTAATGGTTCACAAAATAGACCATGGGCTTCTAAGACTATTTTGTATATACTTATTTCTAGATATGGTTATCAAGGGTATTATATTCAGTACCAAGTTCTGTCAATAATTTGTCAATAACTTGTGAATTTATTAAAATGAGTTTGATCATATATACCACATTTCTGCACATTTGTACTCTCCTACACTTTTTTTTTTACATTGTATATTTATTTGTTGTACTACAACAGTTTCTATACATTTCCCCTTGCCAGAGCCTACTGGTAGATGGTGGAATTCTGGTAGATGCTATACTGTATTTATTTGGTGTGTATCTGAAGTATGCAATTGCAATAAAGTTCTACCTATCCATCCATTCATCCATCTATCTATCTATCTATACATCAATTATGCAAAAACAATACGCCTTTATTTGCAATCTGCTTACCAAATTGTGTCCGTCAGAGAGTTTTAAAAAAAAGCTAAATTAATAAAGTAACGATTTACACACGTAAATAAAGAGCTTTAGTATTTTCATAGTGTTCGGTTGCAAGCTGTTGATTTTTCAAATTCATTTTGAGGTAAAAATTAATTGGCATTTTCTTAGTGCAGAAATGTCTCCCCCTCGTGGCTGATCTTGGGATTCTGCAAAGTCCTGAATGGAAAAATAACATTTAATAACAATTAAAAATGAGAAGTGTATTTGCAAGTTAGACACTGATGTAAAGTCTAAATATGGTATACTTGTCCTATTATGAATATGAATACTTGTGCTGTTAGTCTGTGTTAGTCGATATTACTTGTGCTATTTATTTATTTATTATGATAATGAAAAATCTTGAATCCTGGTTACTGAAACTAACCTTCCATTCAATTCCATATAGTAAGAAATTATTTAATTGTTTTGACGGATGAAGAAGGTTAAAACAATGCTCTCTTCATGCATCACTGACTTCATTCTTATAGACCTATAGGCATGGAATTGTTGGTTGTAGGTTGAACTGCAAACAGTAACAAATGGTCTCAATAGTGCACTTCATGTAAAGCGTAAAAGCCTGCCTGTACTGCTTCCTGCAGGGCGCGCGTCTAGGCAGTGTTGCGCTATTTGGTATACAGCCAAACCCACGCGCAAACAACGCTTCCGCTTAATCTCCATGGCAACAGCGCGCAGCTACAAAAACTTTAGGGATGATATTCGACCGCTGACTGTTAGCAGGTAATAAAAACGTTTATTTGAATTACACATTGCATTACTAATAGCAAAAAATACGAATAAATAAAAGATATTCGTTTATCTACCCAGAATTGTGATTCGATATTATTCGCTTCGATAGCTGAGCTAGCTGAAAGTTTAGCTATTCATTTAGCTGTTGGCATAAACGAAAAGTTGGAAGAGCAATATAAAGTATTAAATGCATTTAATCAGTTAAAAAAATTAAAGCTAATTATTTAAAAAATAAGCATATGAATAGTCGATCAATTAACAGGATGGAGTGTGAACAGAAGAATCCAAACCAAATCAATATTTGTTGTGGCAATTCTCTGGATTACAATCCTTACTTTTGCACATTTTGAACACTTGCAGTCATTTTGAAGGATCAGAGTGAGGTGTATGATTGTCCAGTTATACCAAGCAGGTGCTTATGATCATTAATGTCATTTGTAGGTTGAAAGACAGTCATTAACTAAAAAAAGAATAGCTGTATAGGAGGCTTAAACCTGAGTGAGGGACAACCAAACATTGCTACTAAGGTGATTTGGTGGAAGAGAATTTCATGTCACAGCTCATACAACATTGGCAACACACAACAACAAGACACAAGGCATAAGAAAGGTCTCTCCCAGGAACAAAAATCAAAGCAGACTGGAGGTTTGAGGATTATAGATCACTGGTGTTCACATTCATTACTCAGGTAGAAGTATAGATAACGTTTAAAAAGACTACTGTAGAAGATGAAGTAACAGCTCAAGCTTTTAACTCAAGTAAAAGTACCGGTTTCAAAACTACTTATATTTAAGGAAAAAATGCCATTATGAACAAAAGCTTATGCTGCACCAATCACAATTGCTAATTTATTCAAATAACGCTCTACTGAACTCCCTACTGTAGCTTATTTTGCGGAGGACAAAGAGAAAGCACCCGTTTGATAAATGAGCCAGTTGTGGAGAAATAACAACTTTTAATCTTTTTTGAGTAACAATCCCAACACTGGTTATGTCCTTGCTGGAGTTTGACGTGATTTGTGTCTTGTGCAGGTGCGATGGATCGTATAAACGTACAAAGCGTACAAAAGGGTGTCAGAATGGTATATGTTTATAGTTCATCCACCACCAATCACATTCACTCAATCCGGATGGTGCGATTTATATGGATAGTTTTGGTGAGCCTTGGTGAGCCAACACTCTGCTGCCAGTTCACCCCTGTTCCTTCCTTGGACCATGTCTGATAGATACTGACCACTGCAGACCACTACAGATTTAGTCAGGATTAATATTGTCCTCAATATTATAATACAGAAATACAGGCAGATACTTATCCATCATTCAATACCATCAAGGTTTTTTTCTCCGGGTTTGGATGCTGCCATGTTGTCTAATTTGATATAAATATTTCCCTTTAAAGGTAATGAATGAGCATACCAGTAGGATCAGTTAAGGGGAAGGCTTAATAGTGGATTGATTGCACACTAGAAAAAACAGACACTTTCTGTTAAATTACATACAAAACAAAAACTACCCACATTAATAATAAACAACACTTCAGCCACACATACAAACAAATGCACTATAGGACCGAATCTATGCAGACACCCTGACACTTGCACCAGCAAAAAGTCTCTCACAAAGCAGTTGTGTAGGTTGGGTAGCTGTTAATATGGGAGCTTTGACATAAGGATTCACAAAGAGCAGGAGGTCATTTACGCTTTTGGTACATTTTGTAAATAAGTGATATTTTTGGATTATTTCATCTTCAAGCATTTCATATATCCACTAGTTTCATGACAGACTCATATGAATCCTTTGTCCAAAACATGCTGGTTTTGTGCGCTGCTTTGAATTTCAGCATAATATTGGTCCTGTTTATATTTTGTTCTTTCCATTTAAAGCATTTTCTTTTATTTCATTTTAGGTTTCGAAATGCCTACCTCATCAACAGCTTTTAAGGCTTCCATAGAGGATGGGTGGAAAAAGTTTCCTGTCCTACCTCCCATCCCAAGCCCTCCAGGCCAGGAAAACTCTAGCATTCCTGGGCACAATGTGGCTGTATGTAGAAACGTTCGTCGCTTCAGAAAGAGTAAACAACAACATGAACTCCATAAAATCATGTGAGTGATTCTTGCTTTGATATTAATATAGCTTGCTGTTGTTTTGTATGTTATTAAAAAGAAAATTTTCTGTTTGTTTGTTTGTTTTTTTTTAAGCAAGTTCCTCAGTTCCTCCTGATCCTTTCTGCTGTTAGGTTTTATCATGCCTAAAATGATCACAAACTAGAGTGAAATCTTGGAGAGGTTTAGGAGAGGTCTTCGGTTTAATACAGGAAACAGGCAAGTATATAGGCACATACCAAAAAAAAAAAAAAGCTGAGGTAAGAAAAAAAAAAGGAATAAGATGAGGAAATCCAGAGATGTGTTAGCTGAGACAGTCACATATACCAAGTACTTACATTTTATAGATCATACAGTCATTACACATACACCTAAGGAATGTTTGTTAAGAGCAATTAATATTACACTGGCCGCTTTAAATCAGTTATGATTAGAGCTTCACCCCATAACTAAAGGTTGTTCTATATGGGGACATGATCTGTGATATAAATGCAAATGAAAATATAAAAAAATAAATAAACATCAAATTTGACTTTGTCTCTGTATGCATATAATCATTACTTAGGCCTTCATCGCCTGTTATACCATTTTCAGCAGGCGCATGGCTGCATGCTTTTTTGTGAATGGGGGTGGAGCTAGAGGATCAAGCTCTAAGAATTTAAAGCTGTAAGGATATTCTTTCTGTATTAATAAGGGTGTGCTCTCTTGCAGTGTGCAGTGAGAGGATAATAGGGGCTCGAGAACAGAGTTGAGGTGTTAACGGGAGCCTTGTGTGTGTCTAGATCTGTGTACATGAAGTTTATCACTGAAAAGTGAAAGAAATAAAAGGCGGTTCTCTTACGGACCTCTTCCTCCTCAGTGCCAGAAGGCTCTCCACAGTCATCAAACATGGCAACATACAAAGTACAATTCCAACAAGCAAGGCAAAAATCAATCTTAACACTTTGTAGTGCTCAATATTTAAATAAACGTTTAATCGTCTCCAAAAAACCTGTTCAGCAGTTCCTTCACATTCTCCAAGAGGCTTCAGTAATGTTTCCCTGCAATTCTCTCTAAAACTCTCTTTTTTATACCCCTGTCATTTTGTGTATGTTTTCAAGAATAATAATAGTAATATTTAAATAATAAAAAAAAATCACCCAAACTGTAAGGCAGAGACTAAACAAACTTCACCACTTAATTCATTCCTGAGGGAACGCAGAAATCTGTTCCACAAATAAAACGGATTGTATTCGGTACACTGGTGCACCTGTCATGATTCACCACGCTTTGAAACCAGGGTTAAAACCAAAGTGTAGCTAACGGTAAACTAGGAGCATAAACTTATCTGGTAGACAGGTCATAAGGAGAACGGGTGAGCAGGATCACAATGGAGACCAAACACATTGAGGTGAGTTCACGGAAGACAATGGTGAAGGGAGAGAGGCTTTATAAAAAGGAAGGTGAACTATGAACAGGTGAAGGCATTTAGAATGAGAGAGAAGCGCTGAGGGATACTGTGAGCTAGAAGTGGGTGTGGCTTGTAGTTCCTTGACAGTACTGAACCAAAAGCCGAAAAATTCTGGTATGAATACATGTACCTTTAAACCCCTACTACTAAGGCTCATTTAAACTGTACAGTTTTTCTGTTCATATCTTTATGATTCTCTATAGTCTGGTGTATATTGCTTAAAAGAGCAATATGTTGTGTCCTCTGCAGTCATGTGACCTTAAAGTCATTTTTGATCATTGTCTGGTATATTGGATATATGTGTCATCAAAGAGATGTTGGGATTGTGTTTATATTAATAAAATCCGCTGCTTCTGTAGCTACTTAATCCGCTTTTTTATTTTTGGTCTTTTTATTTTACCTTCTTTAAAAAAAAAAAAAAAACACTACACTGTGTTTTTGGAGCAGTATTTCAGGCAATATCGCTCTATATATATGTATATATGGACAGACCACCGAATAACAATTATTGTGTAACCAAGACACAAAGCTGCTTTAAGATTGGTTTTCTAATCCTTGCCATCAAGGAAGTATCAAATAAACTTACTTTGAGACAACGACCTTCCGATCAGTAGCCCAGTAGCCCTAATCACTGAGTTACCCCTCCCCCCTGTTAATATATCACATATTGAAATTGTATACATCCTACAGACAGTGTACAGACACCAAAGGAATGTGTGTTAAGAGAAACAAGTGTGTGGCCTTATTAACAAGGGCACAACTGCACACCACTATCAAAACTTTCACTTAAATGAAACACCTGGCAGAAAGTATGTATTCTTTGTGGCTTTTTAAGACAAAGATTAAAAAAAAAAGAATAGAGTTAACTATTCTATAGGTTAACTATTCTAATAGCTACAGGATGCAATAAACCAAGCAGAGCTATAAAGAAATATACAAAATGGCTGCATCCAATGTATGCCAGTACTAGGAAAAAATTGATTTGGTGTACACTGATCCCACAGTACCTTAGTGAATTAATTTAGACATTCTGTCACTATATAAATGTAATAGTGTACAGTATTTGATCAAATTCACACACACTTTAATGGACAGAGAGGGAGGTAGCGTGCTTTGAAAGATGTTGCGCTTCTATTGGCTGACTCATCAGCCTTTCTCGCTTCCTGATTGGTCGGAGTACTCTGCCAGTAAGTTGGCTCTTTTTGATGGCTACTCAACAAAAACTGTGAAGTAATGGTTATAATTTGTTAATTAATAACTTACAATGAATAATACAGTAATGCAATAATGGTGTATATGTTTACTAAGTAGTAGGGAAGTGGTAGCTCAGTGGTTAAGGCATTGGCCTCTGGACCAGAAGATCACAGGTTCAAATCCCACCACTACCAATCTGCCACTAATGGACACTTGAGCATAACCCTTAACCCTCAATTGATCAGTTGTAAGTCACTCTGGATAAAGGCGTCTGCCAAATGGTGTAAATGTAACTAAGTTTAAATTGTTATTCCTACGTTCCTGAACAATTTAAGATAATCTGCAACTTGCTGTTAGTTAGGTTCCATATAAGAACCCATGAATTTTCCGAGTTTCGAACCTTTAACTTATCGGGGGTTGACTGTATAGTTGAATTTGAAACGATATCATTATTCTATTTCTAAAACCATTAATCATGGTCAATACCTCAACGCTCATGCAATGCTATGCTGTAGGATTACATTTACATTTACAGCATTTAATAGATTTATCCAGAGCGACGTACAAAAAGTGCTTTAAATCTCCATCTAAGAAAAAATTTACTTTGGTATGATTGATTTCAAACTTAAGATACAAGCAACCTTAAACTCAGTTGAGAAGTACTTTTTTTGTGATGTGAAGAAAGGAAGAAGTGCCAGGTTAACTATTTCTGGAAGAGATATGTCCTCAGTCGTCACTTGAAGATAGTCAATGACTGCACTGTCCCGACATACAGAGGGAGTTCATTCCACCACCTCGGTGCCAGAGCAGAGAAAAGCCTTGAGCTAAATTTACCTCTTACCATGAGAGAATTACCTACAGGATTATCTACAAATTATTATAATTTTTCAAAAAGTATTATAATTTACTACCTAATGATAGATTGTCCTTACTATTTGAATTCTCACACATTGTTTTCAGGGTTGCGAATGCACTACAAGCCTATAAAAAAGCAAAGGACACTACCCCGATGGATTCTTCATCCTGTGAACCCGAGTTTCCTCCAACAGTATTACAATTTAATCTGAATACATTCACATTATATATTATTATATCTCATTGATATTAACTGCTCTCAAACCCAAAATGTTTTTTTGTTTTTTTTTAACAGATGATGAGCGAAGCAAGAAAACAGCTTGTATGTACATTTAATTCAGAACACTTATACAGTAAAGCCATTTTTTCTGTCCCTGGTGACCTCATTCAATGTCACATGTGTAGATAAACTCCATGTTCTTAAGCAAGTGTGTGGAAAGTAGAGCCCCTGTACCCATTCAGCAGCAGTGGATGGACAACATCTTAAGCCTAATACCGCATCAACTTCAGTTAGGTCCTAGCAGAACCGAGCTATTAGAGGAATTGTGCAAGGAAGTCAGTGAGGACTTCAGTAGCACCATGGTGAAGTTCACAGGTGAGCTGTAAAAATATGCTACAGGAAATAAATAACAAATATTACATTTATTATTTATTTTATATATATTATATATATATATTATTTATTATTTATTAAAATTCCTTGTCTGTTTAACTGATCAGTTGGATTAAGTATAATCCAAACCTTTGTAATAATAAAAAAAAAACAAGTAAATCTACAAACAAAGTAATCTTAGAAATCTGTTTGATTTTACTGAATAGTTAGAATATCACTGTAAAGACACATTTAAACAATTAACCTAATTCATAAATAGTTGAATAAAATAATAATTTTTTCTTTAGTCCACATCATCCTTCATAAGCCACAGGTGCATACAGATGTTCCCCTACAAGGTCTACCTGCGCCCAGGTAAGTCTAATAATGCATCCATAACCCCTACAAAGCAGTACATTATCCATGATTTGAATTGTTTCCACTTTTAGAACTTTAGACCTCAGCGGGACATTGCATAGCAGATTTGCGAGAACCCGAAAGAAGATTAAAGAGAACTTGCACATTCTACACCCAGTAATGAAAGTCATTTTGGAAACCTGTTACATCACATTTTCTCAGCTGCTTCTTGTTGATCTCTCAGATGTCAGGTACGGCTTACTTTGTGTAGCTCAGATTTCAAATGTTAGTATATTCATTGCTTTATAGAAGTCACAGTAGAAGTGAATCAGTAGAATATCTTGATATGCAGTGTACTCATTCAGATCTATTGGCAGTGGAGTGAACGATGGGAAGTAGGAGGAAAATAGAGCAACTGTAACTGTAAATGCATTTGTTGTAAGATATTCACCATGGAAACTATAAACTTGCCCATTTAACGGCCCATTGCCGATTTGTTCAACTTTAAACTGTGTTTGTCTAATAAAGGTCTACAGGGCCCGTGGACTGTAAACACTTGAAGAACAAAGTGTCGTTGGGCTGTGAGAAGCTTGAGAAGAAGCTCATGAACACATGGTTCCCAAAGATTATTCACTTGTTTATCAGCAATGCTACTGTGCAACAAATTGGAGGAGAAAAGCTAGATGCCTTTTATAACTGTGTTTCAACACTTCTCTCTAACCAGGTAAGTCTTGGACGTGATCATAAAGATGTCTGTAATGTGGGTAAGATATAGCAGTTCAAATTATTCTCCATTTTGTAGCTGAAGGCTCTGATTGAGAAAAGTGTGGAGGCATTTGTCAGTCTGTTTGAGCCACTGAACAAGCAGAAGCTTCCGCTATTTAAGATGGACTTGACCTTTGATGACGAAAAGATGGACTTCTATCCCAGCTTTCAGGATCTGGAGGAGGCTGTGTTAGATATTCTTCACTCAATCATCAATACTTTGCAGGTGTGCGAAGTTACATTTGATTAACTTTACTGGATTTAGATTGTTTTAGTAATGTGTTTGCAAGAGTGAGATAAATTAATATCTAATAATTAAATGAATATATTTTCCACTGTAAATAAATGAAAAAGTGTAAAAAAAAAAAAAGTTGCAAAATGTATAAATTATTATGACTATTATTGTTGTTGTTGTTTTAAGCATTTACAAAATATGAATGTTTTGTGAAGAGATGGCACAATACATTTGTCTAATTTTAATTATGGATTATGTTTAAAACAACAGCAACAACAACAACAATAATAATAATAATAATCATAATAATAATACAGAACATTATACAGAATGGTGGTATTTATACAGATCATACCATTCCACAGAACGTCCAGACTGTTCAATCCTGGCTTGATGAAGACAATAATTCAGTGGTTGATGCTAAAGTGGCAGACTGCATTGTTACATGGGCACAGACTACACTGAGGACTGCTGTTCACAAAAACCTAGAGGCACCCCTGAACCACTTTCAGTATTATTGTGAGATTCTTGCACACATATATATATATATATATATATATATATATATATATATATATATATATATATATATATATATATATATATACATAATAACTACAATGGTTCATGATGTACTGTTTGTTGATTTCCCCCCAAAATGTTTTTCTGTTTTTCTATAGTTGACAACTATGGTTGGCTAGTGAATGGAAGTGCACAGAATCTGGTAGAGACATTTATGGAGAAAAAGCACAGTTTTGTACAGTATACTGAGGTAAACACCCATAAACAGACCATGCATGCATCATATGGCTCCCGACCAGGGGCAGTATTATGATCACCTAGCTAATATTCTTTTGGTCCCCCTTTTGTCAAATCAGTCCTAAATTGTTGAGAAGTTATAGCATTACCTTCTTCAGCAATTTGAGGTACAGTAACTTACCTGTTGGATCAGACCACACTGGCCGGCCTTCGCTCCCCACGTGAATCAGTGACCGCCCACAACCCTGTCTTCGGCTCACCACTGTTCCATCCTTGGACCACATTTGATAGATACTGACCACTGAAGGCCACGAACACCCCACAAAAGATGCTCTGACCCATCTGGCAATCACAAATTTGGCCATTGTTGAATCGTTTAAATCCTTAGACTTGCACCTTTTTTCCTGATTTAAACACATCTGCTTTGGGGACAAACTATTCACTTGCTGTTTAATACTGTATACCCCACCCTCTAACATTTGCCATGATAATGTTATAATGTTATGCCTGGTCGGTGTACAAAATTACTGCAATTAGAGTATGTTAGTGTACAATGTGTCGCAGTGCATCTGACTGTACTGTTACATGTTAGCAAGTGGAGGTGTTCCGTGCACTGTCCAAAGAGGTTTCCAGTCTCCCCTCTGTGGTTCATTTTGACATGATCCGCTTGGACTGTGAGGAACTCAAGCAAGGGCTATCAAAGAAAGCACAGTCTTTTGCTCAAATCCTTGTTGAGCGAATGATCAGCACACACCGTGACCAGTGTCTGCAGTAAGTCTACATCAGCTTAATTTATTTGTATCTTAATACATTTATGATGTATTAATTACATTATACGATCTGACAAAAAAAGTACTCTTTTTTTTTTGTAAGAATCTGTAAAGAGTTTGAAACAATTCGGGACAACGCTATAAAAAAACCAAACACAACACAAGACATGACAGAGTTGATTGCATATATTGGTCATGCGAAGAGCAAGGGAGTTGAAGAGCTCAACAGTAAGATAATGGTGAGCACTTAACATTTTATTTTTATCTACACAGAACACAACCACAAAACTTATAACTGGAGTAATCAATATTTTGTCTAGGAAGTGCTTCAGAGATTAAATTACCTACTGGATGTACACATATTTGATTCAGAAGACCTGGAGATTCATTCAACATTACTGCTGTGGCCACAAAATATTAATCCAATTTTTGAGCTCAGCGCTGAGGTAGTGAGTCACATTTGTCCACATTTAGTTATAACCTCAGACAAATGTAAGCATCGTAATCTTTGTGACACTCATAATTCATCTGGTTCTGTGCTGTGCTGTAGATGTTAGAAAAAGCCAAGCAGAAAGGAGAGCAGGAGCTCCTGGGCAGGAGAGAGAAGCTGATCCTGGAACTGGAGAAACTTGCCAGAAGGACTGAGGAGTTTGCAGAATGTTCGGAGATGGAATTGATGCAACAGGTAAAAAAAAAAAAAAAACCCAAAATAACATAAGAGATTTTTTTAATTGTTAGAAGTGCTCCTTAAATGATGCTGACAACATGCACCCAAAACTATTTGTTCAGTATGTGACAGATGTAAGAACAGTGCAAAAGAGGCTTCAGGAGGTCGAGGATTCGATTACTTTCATCAACACTGAAGAAGCTTTGTACAACTGGGACATAACTGTTTTTCCAGAGGTTGATATGATCAAGGAGAACATTGAGCCATATCAAAAGCTGTTTGTACTTGTACTAAAATGGCAGCGCACTGAGAAGAGGTTTGTTCAATCTTCAGTAAATTGTACAACTTCAGTCTTTTTAACAAAAAAATATATTAAATGATTCAGTGTTTTGACTTTAAGATTGTTATGGACTTTGTCTATGTGTGCCTTTTCACTGATCTCTGATCATGTTCAGGTGGATGGATGGATCCTTCCTAGATTTGAATGGTGAAAGCATTGCAGCAGAAGTGGATGAGTTTCTTCGAGAAATGTACAAGAGTCTAAAGTTTTTCCAGCAGAAACTGAAGAAGGCTGAACAAGAGACAGGGACCAGGGTAGCAGTAAAGGCTGAAGAAGAAGAACACAAACAGGAGAGTATTAGTGCTGGGGTCTGCTGCAAAGTCATGGAGCAAATAAAAGAATTCAAGGTGAGCGAAAATATCTCATTTCTGTAGATTATATGTGTTCATTGTTTTTTGCCTCAAAGGACTCATTCCTCTTTAATATTTCTGTTTTCAGGAGTACATCCCAACAGTGTCCATACTGTGTAATCCTGGAATAAGAGTTCGACACTGGGAACAAATGTCAGAAATTGTGACTCATGACATAATGCCCAACTCAGGAACCACACTGCGTAAAGTCCTAAAACAGAACCTTGCGTCTTATATGGAGCAGTTTGAGACCATTAGTGCTGCTGCCAGCAAAGTGAGAGACAAAATCAATAGCAAGTTCATAATCTGGCATTTCATATAAAATATTTCAGGATAATTATATACTTATAACATATTCGGCATTCTTTTTTTTTTTTACATAATTCTATTTATAGCATTCATGCATTATTGAATTATTTTAAGCAATATCAATAAATCAATTATTGATACAGTCTATTTTTGATATGCTCAGGAATTCTCTTTGGAGAAGGCCATGCAGAATATGGTCGAGGCCTGGGATGCTATGTCTTTCCATCACCATCCATACAGGGAGTCTGGTGTATCTATTCTTTCTGCAGTGGATGAAATTCAGTCCATGTTGGATGACCAGATAGTGAAAACCCAGACCATGAGGGGTTCCCCCTTTATCAAGCCTTTTGAGTCTGAGATCAAGGTAATTTTGCCCTGTTTGTATTGCCTTTGCACATTTTGAAATGAAAGTATTTGTGTGTGACATTAAAATGATTATGAATTTAGATATCCTGCATTGTCTATATATTAATTCTATGCCTTATGAAAAAAAAATTGATTACTGTTGCTGCTTAGGCGTGGGAGGAACGTTTGATCCATATCCAGGACACCATAGATGAGTGGCTAAAAGTACAGGTCCAGTGGCTCTACTTGGAGCCCATTTTCAGCTCACAGGATATCATGCAGCAGATGCCTGAAGAGGGACGCTTATTTCAGATGGTGGACAGACAATGGAAAGAAGTTATGAGACACTGTGTAAAAGACTCAAAGGTCTCAAAGACTCAAAATCACATCTATGATTTTCTTTTAATCTACAATAGGGTTATATATTTCACATCCTTTTTTTTTACTTGAGCATAGTGATCTTGTATGTTGCAGGTTTTACCAGCAACGTCACTACCTGGCTTACTCAAGAAGCTTCAGGACTCAAATGACCTTCTGGACACAATTATGAAAGGACTGAATGCTTACCTTGAGAAGAAAAGATTATACTTTCCACGGTATTCGTTTCTATTATATAACAAGCTATATTGCTATATTACTTTACTGACCCCTAAATGCAATTTTGTATGTTATTCTTCTATCATTCAGTTTTTTCTTTTTGTCAAATGACGAAATGTTGGAGATCCTCTCAGAAACCAAGGACCCACTGCGTGTACAGCCTCACCTGAAGAAGTGCTTTGAGGGCATTGCCAAGCTGGATTTTCTGCCTAATTTAGATATTCAGGCCATGTATAGTAGTGAGGGTGAGCGAGTGGACTTGATTCAGCGTATCTCCACTTCTGAGGCCCGGGGAGCGGTCGAGAAGTGGCTTGTGCAGGTGGAGGATGTCATGCTACGTAGTGTTAGGGATGTAATTAACCGTGCAAGACTGGTGAGAAATTTAATACAAATGTATTCTGATATTACTCAAAACAAAGTCTCTATTATTATCATAAAAGCTTTTTAGCAATTGTGTTTTTGTGGGTTTTTTTGCATTTACTGTTTATATTTATAACCTTTTTAATATTGATTCAGTCTTACCCAGAGTCCAGGAGGAGTCAATGGGTTTGTGATTGGCCTGGTCAGGTGGTTCTGTGTACCTCCCAAATATACTGGACTCTAGAAGTACATCAAGCTATCAAGAGTGGACTTAATGTAAGTAAATACTTAGATTGTCACACTGCAGTTACTAGACACCGCTGTTAAAACAGTATTTTAACAGTATTTTTCATTGACAGGGTTTGAAGGACTATTATGATCAGCTACAAAACCAGCTGAACGACATTGTGGAGTTAGTCAGGGGAAAACTGCCCAGACAGACTCGTACTACACTAGGAGCCCTGGTCACTATAGATGTTCATGCCCGTGATGTAGTTATGGAAATGATCGAGAAAGGTTGTTTATTTTAATTCATAGATGTATTTGATTACAATTTTTCTTTCACTGCAGTATTTGTTGTATCGTTTTAGTGTAGGAATTGTAATATTGGCTATAACATTACTTATAATTGTACAGTCGTGGCCAAAAGTTTTGAGACTGACACAAATATTGGAAATGGGAAAAGTTGCTGCTTACTGTCATGCCAACAGTAACAAGCATCCTGAGACCATTCATGTGTGGGGTTGCTTCTCATCCAAGGGAGTGGGCTGAATCACAATTTTGCCCAAAAACACAGCCATGAATAAAGAATGGTACCAAAACACCCTCCAACAGTAACTTCTTCCATCAATCCAACAACAGTTTGGTGAAGAACAATGCATTTTCCAGCACGATGGAGCGCCGTGCCATAAGGCAAAAGTGATAACTAAGTGGCTCGGGGACCAAAACGTTGAAATTTTGGGTCCATGGCCTGGAAACTCCCCAGATCTTAATCCCATTGAGAACTTGTGGTCAATCCTCAAGAGGCGGGTGGACAAACAAAAACCCACTAATTCTGACAAACTCCCAGAAGTGATTATGAAAGAATGGGTTGCTATCAGTCAGAATTTGTCCCAGAAGTTAATTGAGAGCATGCCCAGTCGAATTGCAGAGGTCCTGAAAAGAAGGGCCAACACTGCAAATACTGACTCTTGCATAAATGTCATGTAATTGTCGATAAAAGCCTTTGAAATGTATGAAGTGCTTGTAATTATATTTCAGTACATCACAGAAACAACTGAAACAAAGATCTAAAAGCAGTTTAGTAGCAAACTTTGTGAAAACTAATATTTGTGTCATTCTCAAAACTTTTGGCCACGACTATAGTTTGTAATTCGATTCTTTTTAATATTATAATCATTTTTATTCATTTGATTTTATTTCTCTCAGGTGTTTCTTGTGACACAGACTTCCAATGGCTAGCGCAGCTGCGTTACTACTGGACAAATGAAAATGTTCGTGTCTGCATCATTAACTGTGATGTCAAGTACGCTTATGAGTATTTGGGAAATTCACCTCGTTTGGTCATCACACCTTTAACAGACCGATGCTACAGAACTTTGGTAAACCTGAACATAAGCACCAACAACTACACATGTCTAATCATTTTGTTATTAGGAAAAATACAAATGTTTCAAGGGAAAACCAGTGACAAACCATGAAAAATCAACAATTGACTTATGTTAGTTTTGATGTCTTAAAATGTCTTTTGTAGATTGGAGCCTTTTATCTGAATTTAGGTGGTGCTCCAGAAGGTCCTGCAGGAACGGGAAAGACAGAAACAACTAAAGACTTAGCCAAAGCACTTGCCGTACAGTGTGTAGTGTTCAACTGCTCTGATGGACTTGACTACTTAGCAATGGGGAAGGTAGGTATAGTATATGTACATTGACGGATATATTTTTAGTGCTTTGATTTGACTTGTTGTTTCTGTTACATGTTGCAGTTCTTTAAGGGACTGGCATCTTCTGGGGCATGGGCATGCTTCGATGAGTTTAACCGTATCGAGCTGGAGGTACTTTCTGTAGTGGCACAGCAGATCTTGTGCATTCAGAGAGCCATTGAGGCAAAGCTGGAGGTTTTTGATTTTGAAGGTACAGAGCTTCGTCTGAATCCCAATTGCTTTGTAGCCATCACCATGAACCCTGGATATGCCGGCAGATCAGAACTTCCTGATAACCTCAAAGTAAGAAAATGGCTGGCTTTTTATTTATGTGATCGCTTAGTAGTGTTAGAGTTATTTTTTGTGTACTTATATGAATAAATGCTATTATAGTTCTCCTCTGTGTTTTCTAGGTTTTGTTTAGGACAGTGGCAATGATGGTACCTAACTATGCCCTGATCGCAGAGATCTCTCTGTATTCTTATGGCTTCTTGAACGCCAAACCACTTTCAGTAAAGATAGTAATGACATACAGGTTGTGCTCTGAGCAGTTGTCATCCCAGTTCCACTATGACTATGGAATGAGAGCTGTCAAAGCAGTACTGGTGGCAGCAGGGAACCTCAAACTCAAATTTCCAAATGAGAATGAAGATATTCTTGTAAGGGGAAAAAGTCTGTTCAAATATATTTCAATCCTCAAACTATTTTGTGTGGGTTAAGACTCGTGTTCTCTTTTTACTGGTTAGCTTCTACGGTCCATTAAAGATGTGAATGAGCCCAAGTTTCTCTCCCATGATATCCCACTCTTCAATGGAATTACCAGTGACCTCTTCCCTGGAGTGTCTCTTCCCATGGCTGACTATCAGGTGAGTACAGAAGGGTCTAATGATGTTTTTTCAGATCATAGTATTCGACACGGCCAACATTTTCGTCATTATTGCTTAATGTTTCAGCTTCTTCTTGATTGTGCTCATGAATGCTGTGTAAAGCACAATGTCCAGGCTGTGAGAATTTTTCTGAATAAAATTATACAGACTTATGAGATGATGATTGTACGCCATGGGTAAGTGTATGTACATACAAAAAATGTATGTAAAATATGCTTTGTTTTGATTTTAAAACAGGAATTAAAATGAGAAAATGCTTAAATTGCATTTTATGCCAGATAGATGCATACAAGCAGCGTGTAATTGCTACCAAATACATTTACATAACTACATAACTTAAATGTAGCATCATTTAAAAGAGAGGAATGAAAACAAATAGTCCTGGAAAGACAACATTCAAAAATTATGACAATACTGTGACAGTATTCTGCTTTTGTTTTAGTTTCATGCTTGTTGGTGAACCTTTTGCTGGCAAGACCAAAGTACTCCATGTTTTAGCTGATACACTTACACTCATGAATAAGAGGGGCTACAATGAAGAGGAGAACGTCCAATATCTTACTGTCAACCCTAAATCCATTACAATGGGCCAGCTTTTTGGCCAGTTTGACCCAGTGTCTCATGAGGTGGGCATCAATCTGCAAATTTGTTTTAAATTCTTGAAGGCATCTTGTATAAGTATTGTTTCTTTTTCAGTGGACCGATGGGATTGTGGCAAATGCCTTTCGGGAGTTTGCTTCAGCAGAGACCCCGGACAGGAAGTGGGTGGTGTTTGATGGGCCAATTGACACACTTTGGATTGAGAGCATGAATACTGTGCTAGATGACAACAAAAAGGTAGATAATGTGTATATGATTGACTTGAAATATAGTATATGTATTCATTTGATAAATGAACAATGTCTTGCATTAGGAAGAATATGTACAGTGGAGGGCGGCACGCTGGCGCAGTGGTTAGCACGTTCGCCTCACACCGCCAGGATCCGGGTTCGATTCCCGTCTCGGTCATGTGTGTGTGGAGTTTGTGCATGTTCTCCCCGTGCCTCAGGGGGTTTTGCTCCCGGTCCAAAAACATGCACGGTAGGTTGATTGGCACCTTGGAAAAATTGTCCCTAGTGTATGAATGTGTGTGTGAATGTGTGTGTGTGTCCTGCGATGGGTTGGCATTCCATCCAGGGTGTATCCTGCCTTAATGCCCATAGACGCCTGAGAGGCACAGGCTCCCCGTGACCCGAGAGATCGGATAAAGCAGTAGAAAATGAATGAATGAATGTACAGTGGACTCGAGTAATGATCAGTAATTATGGACATGAGTAATTCTTCCCAAGTGTTTTATTATACAAGCAACAATTTCGGGGATATTTTGCTTTGGGATGTGAGTGAGTTTTCGAATTATGAGCATTGAGAAAATCGGGCATGTGCCAAGCTATTCACTTAATCAAGTCAGCTACCCGACAATAGTACTTTCTCTCAGAACGTAATTAGTAATTATTTATTTTTAATGACAATGCAATTTCACATTTCTGTGACATTTTAAATAGCAGACAGATCCAAGTGCAGATTCAGAGTGCATTACTATGTGAGTGATCTGCTCCTTCACTCTGCAATTGTGTTGGCAAAGGAACCTAAACATATCACTAATTTAATCTCATAATTCCTAAAGTAGGGGAGCACGGTGGCTTAGTGGTTAGCACGTTCGCCTCACACCGCCAGGGTCCGGGTTTGATTCCCGTCTCGGCCATGCGTGTGTGGATTTTGCATGTTCTCCCCTTGCCTCAGGGGTTTTTTCTCCGGGTTCTCCAGTTTCCTCCCGGTTCAAATAACATGCACGGTAGGTTGATTGGCACCTTGGAAAATTGTCCCTAGTGTATGAATGTGTGTGTGAATGTGAGTGTGTGTGCCCTGCGATCCATCCAGGGTGTATCCTGCCTTAATGCCCATAGACGCCTGAGATAGGCACAGGCTCCCCGTGACCCGAGGGAAGATCGGATAAAGTGGTAGAAGATGAATGAATGAATGAATGAATTCCAAAAGTAGCCACTCACCATATTTTACAATTGAAACAACCACCAAAAAACTAACTTTTCAGAATCATAACTTTTAACATCTGTTACAGTTAGTTACGGTATTAGAAACATGAAAAGATATTATATATATATATATATGTATACATATATGATATATAATAATCCTTTATTGGTCACATATACATTACAGCACAGTGAAATTCTTTTCTTCGCATATCCCAGCTTGATGTTGGTAGCTGGGGTCAGAGCGCAGAGTCAGCCATGATACGGCGCCCCTGGAGCACAGAGGGTTAAGGGTCTTGCTCAACGACCCAAGGGCGGCAGCTTGGCCATACCGGGGCTCGAACCCGGATCTTCCGATCAGCAGCCCAGTGCCTTAGACCACTGAGCTACCCCCTCCCTACCCCCTCCCATACATATGATATATGTATATATATATGTATATATATGAATGACAATTGAATGATACTTTTGATATGATATGATAATGATAATTTGAACTTTGTACATTGTCCACTCGCTTGTATAACGAAGTGTATCTGGTGACTAATATTTGTCTTGCAGCTGTGCCTCATGAGTGGGGAAATTATCCAGATGTCTAATCAAATGAGTCTGATTTTCGAGGCGATGGACCTATCACAGGCCTCAGTAAGATAAATGGACTTCTGATCTCTTGATCTTTAGAGAAATATGTTGTCTTGTATATTGCATACAATTTATCCAAGTTGTGTAGTGTTATTAACAGGATTGGACCAGGTTGGGGTAAACTATTACCCTAGTTAGGAACATTGCTGACTTTCTGTTTCAGCCAGCCACAGTGAGCCGTTGTGGAATGATTTACATGGAACCGTCTCAGTTGGGATGGCCCCCTCTGGTGTCTTCCTGGTTGAAAGGTTTACCCCAACCTCTTCAGACCCAGGAGTATTCTACACTGCTGCTGGAGCTATTTAATTGGCTAATCCCTCCAGCACATAATATGTTAAGAAGAAACTGTAAGGTATGCGCATCCTTGCTGCCCTTCACTCACCGGAATTAAGTGATCTATAGAATCACATTGTTTATGAACTGATTGCAAATTATTGCACCTGATCCTCTTTTTCTGTTACAGGAGGTGGTCCCCACCAGTGACAGTAATACGGTGATCTCTCTTACACGACTCGTTGACATGCTTCTTACCGATCCTGTTAATGAGGACTCTGGAAACAAAAATATTCGTACATGGATTATGGCAAGTATATATTTGGAACCTTGTGAAAATATGTTACATCTTACCATTTTATCTGACATTATAAAAGATTATATATCTATCTATCTTTCTATAATCATCATTTGTTTACATAGGCTGCCTTTGCTTTTTCTTTGGTGTGGTCTGTTGGTGGAAGCTGTGATGGTGACAGTCGTGAAAAGTTTGACAAGTTCCTGAGGGAAATCATAATGGGAAAATCAGCCAAGCACCCTCTCCCTGCTGCTGTTTCAAAATGGGAATGCCCTTTTGATGAAAAGGGTCTTGTTTATGACTATTGTTATGAGGTATGGAATGAAATTACTGTGTCTTCGTGACAGCCCAATGGCTATTTGTCAAAATCCACATGACATTGAGTCATAACCTACTGCGTTTCAATTTTTAGTTCAAAGGAAAAGGTCGTTGGATTCATTGGAATGAGTCAATAAAGAATGTTACACTAGGGGACAAGAATACCAAAGTGCAAGATATCATTGTCCCTACAATTGATACTGTGCGCTACACGTACCTGATGGACCGCTGTATTAATTATGGAATGTAAGTAGGTGGTTCTATTAATAAGAAAGATAACTTATGAGCATACGTAACTTGTGTTCCGATAGTCTAGATACTCTATATTGATGCTCTATATTGTCAAATATTGTCATTCTATATGTAGATTAAGCATACAGTGGAACCTTGGATTATGATTTGTTTGCTTTACAAATGCTCTGAAAAAGAAGCTAATTTTTCTATTAAAAGTTAACGTTCATTGCGAGCTATAACTTGCATCGAGCACCAAGTAAACAACACGCATTTACACAAACATACCATTTACTTTTTATGTTTTGATTATATGTAGGCCTCTTCTTTTTGTTGGTCCCACTGGCACTGGAAAGTCTGTTTATGTGAAAGAAAAACTGATGAACAACCTGGACAAGGAGCACTACCTTCCATTCTTTGTTAACTTTTCAGCCCGCACTAGTGCTAACCAGACTCAGGTATCTGCAAGAAAAAGTTGTTTTAAATGTGCCACTCTTATCAGATCTCAGGCCATGTTGGTTACGTTGTACACATAAGTGGATCAGTATTTTCTTGTTTGTAGAACATAATTATGTCCAGGCTGGATAAGAGAAGAAAGGGAGTATTTGGACCTCCAATGGGAAAGAAGTGCATTCTTTTTGTGGATGATATGAACATGCCAGCAATGGAAGTGTTTGGTGCACAGCCTCCAATTGAGCTGCTTCGTCAGTATTTTGACCATCGGAACTGGTATGTTTAAGGAAATCATCTATTTGAATCTGATCCTTATTGAAAACAAAGTTGTAGTATGTTAAAAGTGTGTTGATCTTTCAGGTATGACCTAAAAGACACCTCCAAAATCACTTTGGTTGACCTGCAACTAATTGCAGCTATGGGTCCACCTGGTGGTGGAAGGAATGCAGTGACCCCTCGTTTCCTGCGGCATTTTAACATTTGCAGTATCAACGCATTCAGTGATGATACCATGTCACGAATATTCTCTAATGTGGTTGCATTTTGCTTCCGCAACAATGGTTTCCCCACTGACTGCCTCGCCTTAGGCAACCAGATAGTTTCTGCGACCTTGGAGGTAAATCACAGAACTATGACATGCCCCATTAATTCACATAACATAATAATACTTTGTGTTTTGTTTCTGTGATATGAACAGGTTTATAAAAAAGCAATGCAGAACCTCCTTCCCACCCCGGCTAAATCTCATTACACGTTCAACCTGAGAGATTTTTCACGTGTAGTGCAGGGCTGCCTGCTTCTAAAGAAGGAGTCTCTGCGGAGCAAGCACACCTTGATTCGCCTATTTGTTCACGAGGTGTTTCGAGTCTTTTATGATCGCTTGGTGAATGACCAGGACCAAACTTGGCTCTACAGACTAATGAACGTCATTGTAAAAGAACACTTTAAAGAAAACTTTGACACTGTCTTTGAGCACCTCAAATCTGACCAAAAAACAGCAAGTTGCAATTTATATTGTTCTATAAGTTCTAATTATTTGTATTTAAATACAGTGTATTCAAATCTAAGAATGAGTCTAAGAATGTGCATGTTGTATGTTACATGTGCACTTTAGCTGTGTCAAGAGGACATGAGGAGCTTGTTATTTGGAGACTACATGACTCCTGCTGTTGATCCTAATGAGAGACTATATGCAGAGATCCCTAGCATGGAGAGCTTCAGTCAGGTGGTGGAGTCCTGTCTGGCTGAATATAACCAGACGAACAAGAACCGTATGAACCTGGTCATCTTTCGGTAAATTCTATTTCTAATACGACTATAAGCAATATGTACAATTCTTTCAAAACATGTGCATGAGATTTGCCCTATTGGCAGAGATACAGGTCATGTATTTATATTTCTCAACAAACAAAGATGTAATCATGAACGATGTGTACAACAACTGTATATACCAGTGGTATCCAATCTTTTCCACAAAGGGCCAATGTGTGTCCAACCAAAAGGTTCTGAGAAGTATATTATATATATATATATATATATATATATATTATATATATATATATATATATATATATTGATTGTACCGAAAATGAAACCAAAAATCTATACTCAGTATTAGTATTATAATCTTCAGTTGTGAAGATTATATAGTTGTGATATATACCGTAAATTCCGGACTATAAAGCGCACCTGGCATATAAGCCGCATCTGCTCTATTTAAAAAAAAAACCCAAAAAAATTCATAAATAAGCCGCACCTGCATACAAGCCGCATCCGCTTTTGAATTGGTAAATGTACATGTATGTACCTAAATAGATCCTTTCCTAACCTGTATTTTAACACGGTGTAACGGTGGACGCTGCACAGAGACGCGGAGATCCGGAATTCATACAAAACAGGATTTATTAGAATAAAGAACTCAGGAGACGCCGCTCATACGGAGCGGCCAGACAGGCTAGGGAGCCTTGCGCTCTGCGCGCCGTGGTACCGGGAGTACCGGAGACTTGGAAGTCCGTGAATCGGGAACAGACAAAGGTTAGGCATAAACATATATCGAGCGTCCGTGTCCGCGACACTAGGTTATGTGCTACGCAAAAGCCCGGACGGGGATTGTAGAGTGAACCGGTCTTATATCGGGAGAGGGAAAATCAAGAACAACTTTGCTGCTGATGTGTTGTGTGTGTGTGTGTGTGTGTGTGTGTGTGTGTGTGTGTGTGTGTGTGTGTGTGTGTGGTGTGTGTGTGTGTGTGTGCGTGGGGAAAAGAGCAGGGGAGAGAGAGAGCACTGAGCAGAAACTTTGCTGATTAAAACGGGACAGAACCAAGAGAAAATAAGCGCTATTTACAGTATTTATCTTCATTTCTCCTGTGTGTGAAATGACGTCACCTTAACCTTGTAAAGATAGAGTTTGTCCTCCTTCTATCCGCTTCTACCCACTTATATCTGCTAAAGAGGAACTAGCGCATTCTTCTTCTTTGCATTTATTTTTGTCTTAGTTTTGATTCTAATTTCCGGTTAGAGCCCCTAGCGGTCGGTCGGGAAAAAAAATCTGCAGAATAGCCGCACCTTATTATTAGCCGCATGGTTCAAAACCTAGGAAAAAAGTAGCGGCTTATAGTCCGAAATTTACGGTATATATATATATATATATATATATATATATATATATATATATATATATATATATATATATATAAAATATTCATATTTTTTATATATATCAAATCTACAACTATCTGTCTAAGAATGAGACTAACAAGAGAGTGTTTACCTGTCGACTGTGATATTCATGAAGAATTTAATTCAAATGTGGAATACTGGAGTAAAAAACATAACAATGTTTCCCCTTATGCTTATAAATGAGTTTGAAATAACCAGGTAGTTCATTTTTATATGTTACAGAGTAGTAGGCATGCAATCGCTTAAAAAACAGTAAATAAAGATTAAATTGACTAGGCATAAACAGCTTTATTGTTTGTGGCAGCTATGTCCTAGAGCACTTGTCCAGGATCAGTCGTGTGCTTAAGCAGCCTGGAGGAAACGCGCTGCTGGTGGGAGTTGGTGGAAGTGGCCGTCAGTCCATCACTAAGCTGGCTACCTTCATGGCTGGCATGACCTTTTTCCAGCCTGAAATTTCCAAGAACTATGGCATGAATGAGTGGAGAGAAGATCTTAAGGTAACGTGATTTAAGTCCATTGTGATTATTCTGTGTGAGGTGCCAAAATCCTTCGGTGCACCATTTAAAAAGATCTGTTTGTCCCATTATCAGGTTTTGTTGAAACAAGCAGGGGTGAAGGGCCAGAAAACAGTGTTCCTACTTACAGATGCTCAGATAAAAGAGGAGGCCTTTTTAGAAGATGTGGACAGTCTGTTAAACACCGGCGAGGTCCCAAACATATTTGCTGTGGATGAGAAGCAGGAGATTATGGAGGTGTTTTATAAGAATAATAACTAGTGATATTTCAAGCTTGTCATGCTTGATTTTTTTAAAAATTATCCCAGTATTCCCACTCTCTTTTCTGTGTATCTTAGGCAGTGCTGCCCTTGGCCCAAGCTGGAAATAAGAATTTAGAGTTCAGCCCTCTGGCTCTGTTTGCCTACTTTGTAAACCGCTGCAAAGAGAACTTGCACATAGTGGTGGCGTTCAGCCCAATAGGAGATTCCTTTCGAAACCGGCTGAGGCAATTCCCATCTCTTATCAACTGCTGCACAATTGACTGGTTCCAGGTAAGAACATTTTGCTGTAGAGCTGGCGAATGAACTGCAATATAGCCTCGATATTTTTTGCAGCAACTTCTTTTTATGTTTGTTCCTTACAGCCATGGCCAGAAGAGGCATTGGAGCGAGTTGCTAACAAGTTTTTAGAGACCCTAGAGATGAGTGAGCATGAACGCTTTGAAGTTATGTTAATCTGCAAAACGTTCCATACTTCTGTTACAGATCTGTCCAAAAGGTATGTAAAACTGTACTGACCATTTTGACCAGGACATCAATTTTAACATGAACCCACTACTCATTTCATTCATTTTTGCTATTTCGAGGTTTCTGTCTGAGCTGGGTCGTCATAATTATGTGACTCCTACTTCCTACTTGGAGCTGATAGCTGCATTTAGACTGCTTCTTACACAGAAACGCGATACGGTGATGACTGCAAAAAGGAGGTATACTAATGGATTGGACAAACTGGCTTTTGCTGAGTCCCAGGTATTTTTTTATTGTGTTTTCTGATTAAAAACATTTTGGCTGTGATCATGCTTTTCTAATTTTTAAAAATTGTTTGGTCATAAAGAAAATGATGTGCTTTTGCATTTAGGTGGGGGAAATGAAGCAGGAGCTTGTGGATCTTCAGCCCAAACTGGAACAGGCCAAGATTGATAACATGAGTATAATGAAGGTGACAGTTTAAGCTGAAGTTAAAATAGAAGATATGTCTTAACAGGATTTTTAAGAGGATAATAAAACTGCTAATTAATAATGCATGCTTTCTGTATTGCAATAAAATCCTCCAAATGTTGCTGTGTAACAGGTGATTGAGGTCGAGTCAGTGGAAGTGGAAGCTAAGAGCAAAGTTGTGCGTGTGGACGAGGAGGCTGCTACTCAAAAAGCAAACGAAGCACAAGCTTTAAAAAATGAGTGTGAGAGTGACCTTGCTGAGGCCATCCCTGCTCTGGAGGCTGCACTCTCTGCTCTTGATACTCTGAAGGTATCAAAGTCGGAATTCTCCTGAGATCCCCTTAACAAACCACAATAGCAAATAAATAACAACATTATACATACATATATATATATATATATATATATATATATATATATATATATATATATATATATATATATATATATATATATATATATGTGTGTGTGTGTGTGTGTGTGTGTGTGTGTGTTTTGTTTTTTTTTTTTTTTTTATTTTAGCCCTCTGACATTACAATTGTAAAGTCTATGAAAAACCCTCCATCTGGAGTGAAGCTTGTGATGGCAGCAGTGTGTGTAATGAAGGATATCAGGCCTGAGAAAATCCCTGACCCAGCGGGAACAGGAAAGAAGGTGAATATATGGATTTTTCAGTGATAACCTGGTTAATTGCTTTTACTTTGTTTACTCACACATGGCATCATCATCATCCATAGGTAGAAGACTATTGGGGACCCAGCAAGAAACTTCTGGGTGACATGAATTTCCTCAAGGACCTAAAGGAATACGACAAGGACAATATACCTGTAAGAACAATATTTTATATGCAAGACTGGAATGACCATGACTGTCACTCACTTTGGTGATATACTTTATAACCTGTATACAGTATATCTCAAATATACATATCTGACAGGCACAAGTCATGCTCAAAATCCGCAGTGAGTATATGACCAACCCTGATTTTGACCCCAACAAAGTGGCTAAGGCTTCTTCTGCAGCGGAGGGCCTGTGCAAATGGATCACTGCCATGGAGGTTTATGACAGAATAGCAAAGGTGGGAGTTTGCGTAATCTTCCTTAGTTTTAAGTATCTGTTTTTACTTGCTGCATTAAGCTTGTTTAGTTAATATTCTCTTTAGTTAAGTATTTTACCAAAATAATTAATTATCTTTCGGGGAAAGATGTGTAATCTTGACGTAAGCTGTAAGTAATTATGCAATTATTGTACTTATAGGTAGTGGCTCCTAAGAAGGCTAATCTTGCTGTAGCACAGCAGTCACTAGCTGCTACTATGGCTCTGCTGAATCAAAAGAGAGCAGAGCTTAAAGAAGTGGAGGACCGCTTGGCTTCCCTGCATAAGACACTGGATGAGAAAACCGAAGAGAAGGCTCAGCTAGAATTCCAGGTGGACCTTTGTGCTCGTAAGCTGGAGAGAGCTGAAAAGCTCATTGGAGGTTTAGGAGGTGAAAAGACTAGGTCGGTATAATATTTGGGAAGAAGTCATTTTCCTTTGAAGACATTTGAGATTTAACCTTTCATTTGCAATGCTAATATAGATATTATCAAAGATATTTATTGTTTCAGGTGGGCTAAAGCGGCAGATGACCTTCAGAACACATATGATAATTTGACAGGGGACGTTCTGATATCTGCTGGTGTAATTGCGTACCTTGGAGCCTTCACTGCTGGCTTCCGCCAAGAATGCACTAAAGACTGGACTACTCTTTGTAAGGTATTACATCCACTGTCAGTATTGCAAATCAGCATTGTTTTATCTAGCACAATCAGGTTAAGAACAAAAAATTTGTTGCTAAAAAATCTGTCCAATATAGTTTTGCTGTTTTTGTTCTGTCTCTAAATGTTGCTTGACCAGTTCAAATAAGTGTGTGTAGGCAATCACTGCATTAATGTATCTGCTTATATTCAGTCTAAGCGGATCCCATCCTCAGATGATTTCTCTCTGAGTAAAACCCTTGGGGATCCGATCAAGATCAGAGCCTGGAATATCTCCGGGCTGCCCACAGACAGCTTCTCCATCGACAATGGAGTCATAGTGAGCAACTCCCGAAGATGGTACTTTGCCACACACGTTGAACGCAGAGCAAAACATTTCATTGTTATTATTTAACAGTCTGCACCTGATGATTTTGCTGTCATTGCATATTGAAATATGTTTTCAGGCCACTGATGATTGACCCACAGGGTCAGGCCAACAAATGGGTGAAAAACTCAGAGAGAGAAAACAATCTTAATGTAATAAAAGTCACTGATGCAGACTATATGAGGACCCTGGAGAACTGCATACAGTTTGGAACTCCACTGCTGTTAGAGAATGTTGGAGAAGAACTGGACCCTTCCATAGAGCCCTTACTGCTTAAACAGATATTTAAACAAGGTACAGGGTGTCACAAATTCATTGCTTTAAATTCATGCTGCTAAATAATTGTGAAACAAAGATTCTAGTTTATTTGGACATTAAGCTTAATCAATTTATAGACTATTGACTGCAAAGAATAGACTGAAAATCCAGTTACTGAAACATGTTTTTGTTTTCTATTGTCTAATTTTAGGCGGTATGGACTGCATTAAGCTGGGGGAGAGTGTGATTGAGTACTCCAGTGACTTCCGCTTTTATATCACTACTAAGCTCAGAAACCCTCATTATCTACCCGAGCTGGCTACCAAAGTATCCTTGCTGAACTTCATGATCACTCCAGAGGGTCTGGAGGACCAACTGCTGGGCATTGTGGTGGCTAAAGAGAGGTGATGAAAGACACAAACACAAAAAGAGTGAGAAAGAAAAACAAACAGCCACTCATACAACTCGTAGTTACTCCTACAGCGTGCATATATACACATCATTGTTTTTCTGTGTTGAATTGAATATAAATTTGTACAGTAGACAATACAGAGCCTTGTGTGTGTGTGTGTGTGTGTGTGTGTATGTATGTATGTATCTATATATATATATATATATATATATATATATATATATATATATATATATATATATATATATATATATATAAATATATTTAATATTAATATATATGATAACTTTTGTTTCTTAGGCCAGAGTTGGAAGAGGAGAGGAATGCTCTCATTCTTCAATCTGCTGCCAATAAAAAGCAGCTGAAGGAGATTGAGGACAAAATCTTGGAGACTTTACAGTCCTCAGAGGGGAATATACTGGAAGACGAGAGTGCTATTCAGATCCTTGACTCTGCAAAGCTAATGTCTAATGAGATCTCCAAGAAACAGCAGGTCTGGTGCTGAGAAACAATGGTTCTAAAGACAGTGCATTGCAGTGACAGTGACTGATTTAAACTTTGTGACCTTTCAGATCGCCGAGAAGACTGAAATTAAAATAGCAGAGTCAAGGGAAGGCTACAGAGCTATTGCCAAGCACTCATCCATCCTGTTTTTCAGCATTGCAGACCTGGCCAACATCGACCCTATGTATCAATACTCTCTTACTTGGTTTGTCAACCTATATATTAACTCCATCCAAGACAGGTAACTAAATAGAGACTCATTCATTTAGCACTTTCTCACAGTTTTTCTTTCCATGTGGCATATGCTAATCAATTTGTATACTGTGTGTTCTAGTAACAAGTCAAAAATCCTAGAAAAGAGACTGAGATACCTGACTGACCACTTTACCTACAACCTATACTGCAACGTGTGTCGGTCTCTCTTTGAGAAGGATAAACTGCTCTTCTCCTTTCTCCTCTGCTGCAATCTGCTCTTGTATGTCATCATAGCAACTTTGTGTAAACATTCTTTATGAATCCATGTAGTTAATGTGACTGATGCTATTAGATTGGATTTGATTGTCTCTCTCTCCATGTTTTAATCAGGGCCAAGAAGGAGATTAAATACTCCGAGTTCATGTTCCTGCTGACAGGTGGAGTGGGGCTGCAGAATACTATACCCAATCCTGATCCCAGCTGGCTCCAAGAGAAGAGCTGGGATGAGATCTGTCGGTCCAGTGAACTGCCTGGCCTGCAAGGGCTCCGGTTTGTTTTTTTTTTTTTTTTTTTTTTTTTATCTTAACATTAAAATAAATCTAATTCATAAAAGGCTTTATGTTAATCTCATCAGTTTTTACATGTTTCTGTCTTGAATGTACAGGGAGAGTATCATTAAGTCACCTGGAAGCTTCCGGCCTATTTATGATAGTAAGGAACCTTATAACACTCCGTTACCGAACCCGTGGTGTGACAAACTTAGTGACTTTCAGAAAATGATCATCTACCGCTGCCTCAGGCCGGATAAAGTGAGATACAAGTATAATATAAGTATACTTATATATTACTTAAATATAAATATATCATCACTTCTTTATTCCAATTATTAACAGATTCAACCAGCCATTACCAGTTATGTGGCTGACAAACTGGGTAAAAAGTTTGTTGAACCGCCACCATTTGATCTAAGTAGGAGTTACAATGATTCCAATTCTACAACTCCACTGGTGTTTGTGCTCTCGCCAGGAGCAGACCCTATGTCCAGTAAGTATTGTCTGTTACTGTGAAGTCCCAGTCACAACTTACTTGTTTTACTGATGAAGACTCTTTTTCCCCATAGGTTTACTGAAGTTTGCGAATGACAAGAACATGGGCGGTACAAAGTTCAAGTCAATTTCTCTTGGACAGGGTCAGGGTCCTATAGCTGTAAAGTTGATTCAGTTTGCTATGGAAGAAGGCACATGGGTGTGCCTACAAAACTGCCATCTGGCTGTATCTTGGATGTCCACACTTGAGAAAATCTGTGAGGACTTCAGCCCAGACACATGCCACCCGGACTTCCGCCTCTGGCTCACTAGCTACCCCTCCCTCATGGTGTATATGCATTTCATTGTTATTCTAAAAAATAATTGTCAAAAAAATAAATAAATAACGAATAGTAATTGTACCATATCTTCATCAAACATAAAATTAAGCCGCCGTGTTTGCTGTAACAGTTCCCAGTGACCATCTTGCAGAATGGTGTAAAGATGACAAATGAGCCTCCCACAGGTCTTAGGTTGAATCTGCTGCAGTCCTACCTGTCAGACCCGATCTCAGACCCAGAGTTCTTCACAGCATGTTCAGGCAAAGAAGCTGTGAGTGTAGCTTGATGCACAATACGATCGCCCTGTTAAACACAAGGATATGATACCATATAAACTCCTCTTTCTGTTTATAGGTTTGGGAAAAGCTTCTGTATGGAGTTTGTTTTTTCCATGCCCTTGTTCAGGAAAGGAAGAAATTTGGGCCATTGGGTTGGAACATTCCATATGGATTTAATGAATCAGATTTGCGTATCAGCATCCGGCAGTTACAGGTAAAGATTCTTGCATGCATAAATGCATATTTTAGTATATACGGAATATACATTGTTTTCACAAAAAGATCATAGCCGGCATTGTGAACGGTTTTGTAAAATACTAATCCCCCAGATTAGCTGCAAATAATCGATATATGCAGCAGAATTACAATGTTTGATTGTGTATTACTTTTCTGCAGCTCTTTGTGAACGAATATGAAGAAGTTCCCTTTGAAGCCATTTCATATCTGACTGGAGAGTGTAACTATGGTGGGCGGGTGACAGATGACTGGGACCGCCGCCTGCTCCTGACCATTCTGGCTGACTTCTACAATAAGGACATCATCAAGAACCCCCGCTACAACTTCTCTCCAAGTGGAAAATACCATGCACCTCCAAAGTCCATTTATGAGGACTATGTGGATTTTATCAGGGTGAAGAAAAGAATAGCACCATATGCACTGAACAGAACATGCAATATTTTTGGAAACTAAAGTAAATGAAATGTAATTATTTGTATACACAGAATCTGCCTGCTACCCAGCATCCAGAAGTGTTTGGTATGCATGAAAATGTGGACATCTCTAAAGACCTGCAGCAGACTAAACTCCTGTTTGACTCCCTGATCCTGACTCAGGGAGGAGGGTCAAAGGGAGGCGGAAGTTCTGCAAGTGACAACAACCTTCTGGATATTGCCAGTGACATTCTGTCAAAAGTAATCACAGAGACTATGATTTTCTACTGTGATGAGTAATTATATGTATATTCAATGCATTTGATGGAACCATTTTGCTGTCAAATATTTAGCTTCCAGGAAACTTTAATATCGAGGCTGCGCTGGAGAAATTCCCGGTGCGGTATGAAGAGAGCATGAACACGGTGCTTGTCCAGGAAATGGAACGATACAATAAGCAAGTGTTTACAAATTGCTCAGGATTGAATCATTCTGTTGACTTTTCCCACTTTATATGGCATGTAAATGAGATTGTACTTCTTTTCTTCCTTAGTTTGTGCAAAACAATTTCTGTCAGCCTCCAGAACCTGCTAAAAGCCATTAAGGGGCTTGTCGTAATGGATGCTGAGCTGGAGGCTATAGCAAACAGCCTGCTCGTGGGAAAAGTGCCAGAGAAGTGGGCAAAGCGCTCCTACCCCAGTCTGAAGCCCCTGGGCAGCTACATCACCGACTTGCTTGCTAGGCTTAAATTCCTGCAGGTTAGAAATAGTTCTTATAATTAGTATTAACAAAATTTGATTTAAATATTCACAGGATATTCTTTAAGTCTGTCAGTCATATAATGTTGTCACTGTGCTATTATAGAAAATAAACTTTCTGTGCATTCTTTCAGGACTGGTATGACACAACCAAGCCCCATGTATTCTGGCTCTCTGGCTTCTTCTTTACTCAAGCTTTTCTGACAGGAGCCATGCAAAATTATGCCAGGAAATACTCCATCCCAATTGACCTCCTTGTATTTGACTACGAGGTATCTGTTACACTAAACTTTTATACTCTGCAGAGAGTTTTCAATCGCATATATACAAACATTCTTATTTTTCATTGATCTAAGACTGATTGCTTTGCACAGGTTTTGACATTTGATACCTCAGCCACCTCCCCTGAAGACGGAGTCTATACTCATGGCCTTTTCCTGGATGGAGCCCGGTGGGATAGAACAAGGTTTGTTTCTTTGTGAACAAATACTGTAAATTTGTCATATGTCCTACATTTCAACCAAGACTATTTTGTTATTTGTCATTTTTTTCACATGCAGTGGTGTCTTAGCAGAACAACATCCCAAAATCCTATTCGACTCCCTCCCTGTGATATGGATAAAGCCAAGTACGTGAACATCAAAATATCCAATAAAGAGAATCGCTTAAATGTATGGCATAATCCAATGTGGTGTCATGAAAATTCATGATTTCATCGATTGCCTTTTGTTTTTTATATTCTAGCGGATAAGCGGGTCATGAGGCAATCTCAGAACATCTATATCTGTCCTCTCTACAAGACCAGTGAGCGTAAAGGAACTTTATCCACCACGGGTCACTCCACTAACTTTGTCATCTCCATGATGCTGCCCACAAGCAAACGCCCACAACACTGGATTAAGAGAGGGGTGGCAATGCTCTGCCAGCTTGATAATTAATCACATAAATTTTGACCTTGAAATATGCAGTCCAATGAATTTTAAATAGCTGTTAATTTACTATTGAGTGATTTCCCATATGCAAGTCTTTTTTTCTGCAGTAGACTGTTCTAAACGTATTTAAATCCTTGCCCTGTGATCATGTGTATTCTTATTGCTAAGATATATATATATATGTGTGTGTGTGTGTGTGTGTGTGTGTGTGTGTGTGTGTGTGTGTATATATATGTATATATATATATATATATATATATATATATATATCTATATATATATATATGTATATGTATATGTATATGTATATGTATATATGTATATGTATATATATATATGATGTATGTATATATATATGTATATATATGTATATATATATATATATATATATATATATATATATATATATATATATATATATATATAGATATATATATATATACTCCCTTACACACACAGACGTGGACAAAATTGTTGGTACCCTTTGGTCAATGAAAGAAAAAGTCACAATGGTCACAGAAATAACTTTAATCTGACAAAAGTAATAATAAATAAAAATTCTATAAATGTTAACCAATGAAAGTCAGACATTGTTTTTCAACCATGCTTCAACAGAATTATGTAAAAAAATAAACTCATGAAACAGGCATGGACAAAAATGATGGTACCCCTAGAAAACACAGAAAATAATGTGACCAAAGGGACATGTTAATTGAAGGTGTGTCCACTAATTAGCATCACAGGTGTCTACAACCTTGTAATCAGCCATTGGGCCTATATATATGGCTCCAGGTAATCACTGTGTTGTTTGGTGATATGGTGTGTACCACACTCGACATGGACCAGAGGAAGCAAAGGAAAGAGCTGTCTCAAGAGATCAGAAAGAAAATTATAGACAAGCATGTTAAAGGTAAAGGCTATAAGACCATCTCCAAGCAACTAGATGTTCCTGTGAGTACAGTTGCACATATTATTCAGAAGTTTAAGATCCATGGGACTGTAGCCAACCTCCCTGGACGTGGCCGCAGGAGGAAAATTGATGACAAATCTAAGAGACGGATAATCCGAATGGTAACAAAAGAGCCTAGAAAGACTTCTAAAGAGATTCAAGGTGAACTTCATGCTCAAGGAACATCAGTGTCAGATCGCACCATCCGTCGTTGTTTGAGCCAAAGTGGACTACATGGGAGACGACCAAGGAGGACACCATTGTTGAAAACGAATCATAAAAAAGCAAGACTGGAATATGCCAAACTACATGTTGACAAGCCACAAAGCTTCTGGGAGAATGTCCTGTGGACAGATGAGACAAAAATCGAAGTTTTTGCCAAGGCACATCAGCTGTATGTTCACAGACGAAAAAATGAAGCATATCAAGAAAAGAACACTGTCCCTACTGTGAAACATGGAGGAGGCTCTGTTATGTTCTGGGGCTGCTTTGCTGCGTCTGGCACAGGGTGTCTTGAATCTGTGCAGGGTACAATGAAATCTCAAGACTATCAAGGAATTCTAGAGAGAAATGTACTAGCCAGTGTCAGAAAGCTTGGTCTCAGTCGCAGGTCATGGGTCTTGCAACAGGACAATGACCCAAAACACACAGCTAAAAACACCCAAGAATGGCTAAGAGGAAAAAATTGGACTATTCTAAAGTGGCCGTCTATGAGCCCTGACCTCAATCCTATTGAGCATCTTTGGAAGGAGCTGAAACATGCAGTCTGGAAAAGGCACCCTTCAAACCGGACACAACTGGAGCAGTTTGCTCATGAGGAGTGGGCCAAAATACCTGCTGAGAGGTGCAGATGTCTCATTGACAGTTACAGGAAGCGTTTGATTGCAGTGATTGCCTCAAAAGGTTGCGCAACAAAATATTAAGTTAGGGGTACCATCATTTTTGTCCATGCCTGTTTCATGAGTTTATTTTTTTACATAATTCTGTTGAAGCATGGTTGAAAAACAATGTCTGACTTTCATTGGTTAACATTTATAGAATTTTTATTTATTATTACTTTTGTCAGATTAAAGTTATTTCTGTGACCATTGTGACTTTTTTTCTTTCATTGACCAAAGGGTACCAACAATTTTGTCCACGTCTGTATATATATATATATATATATATACATATACATATACATATACATATACATATACATATACATACACACAGTGTTGGGAAGGTTACTTTGGAAATGTAATAGTTTACAGATTACAAATTACCCTATACAAAATGGAAAAAGTGGGATATATTTTTTAAACTGAGCTCCTTCCGAATCAATTTGTTAAGGGGGAGGTCTGTGCGGACGAACATTTTTGTCGAGGGTGGGGGGTGTTAGGCGGTGATATATATATATATATATATATATATATATATATATATATATATATATATATACGCACACACACACACACATATACATATGCACATATTTTAATAAATATTCTGAGACAAACCACAGTCTTGTGTGCGCTACACCATTGTTTTGTTTTGCACGTTGCTAAATGTTTTCCTGTTGCCAACCCTGATATCCCATACCCCCAGTATGTCAGCTGGGTGGTGTGATCCATGTCAGAAAGGGGTTGGCTGGACTAGTCTCATGATTGCATATTTTTAACTGTCAGGATATAAATAGGTGTGTGTCTGCAACGAGCCTGAAACGCTCTGAGGTTATAAGTGCAACACAAAACAGCAGTGTCTGTTGCCGAAAGGTAAAACATATGCATCTGAATCTGTGTATATATATATAAATGTTTTTCAGGGAATGGTGTATGAAATCAGTGCTGCATGGCTTGGAGTGTTGCATGTTTAGACGATCAGATCACCACAATCATTTTATTTATTCGAACTTTTTTTAGAGGCACACAGAGCTTTCACTTGTTTGCCAGGAAATGTTTATATGTTTGAATTTATTGTATAAAGGCTAATGAGAAATACAGTACAGCTATTATTACACAATACGACACTTAGCAAAACTTTTGCTATGATCCAATTACTATGACTATCCATATACCGTGCGTGTAGTGAAACCTAAACCCATCCCGTTTATAACCACACGTTGCCCCTGAAACATTTAGTGGTACCATTAAATTCCGGTTGGCTTTTGTGGTTCCCCTGAATTAAGTGTAAGATGGAAAGTCTGTATGAGGAGGAAGAGTGGGATGATGATGATGATGATGATGATGATGATGAAGCAACACAATACATGATTGAGCAGAGTCTGTTGGAATATGGCAAATGCAAAGATGAAACTACAAGGTAAAACGCCACATGATATTCTCCATGTTTACAGGACCTCACAATATTCATACTTTACAAAAGCAATGTAATGGTTTTTTTTCACAGTGACGCTAAATTAGAATTCATTGACCATGAAGAAATCTTTACAGCCATATGTGCAGGTAAGGTCAGATTCATGTTTAATTGACAAAACAGAATATATGCGGATATCTACGTAGGTGCAAGAGATATGAAGTTTAAAGCGTATATGCAAATGACTGCAAAATATGATATTCTAGTTCACCATTAATATCATTCATTCATTCATCTTCTACCTCTTTATCCGATCTTCCCTCGGGTCACGGGGAGCCTGTGCCTATCTCAGGCGTCTATGGGCATTATGGCAGGATACACCCTGGATAGAATGCCAACCCATCGCAGGGCACACACACACACATTCACACACACATTCATACACTAGGGACAATTTTCCAAGGTGCCAATGCAACGTACCGTGCATGTTTTTGGACCGGGAGGAAACCGGAGAACCCAGAGAAAAAAACCCTGAGGCACAGGGAGAACATGCAAACTCTACACACATGGCCAAGACGGGAATCGAACCCGGACCCTGGAGGTGTGAGGCAAACACGCTAACCACTAAGCCACCGTGCCCCGGTCCATTAATATCAATTCCAGTGAAATACAATTTATTATTTATTTTATTCATTTGCACTTTCTTATTTCTTATTAAATAAGAAATGAAGTGAATGGAGGGACTTCATCTTGAAACTGATTTGGTTGTCCAAGGCCTTAATGCCATTCATAAATGTCAACATTGTAATCATATTTGTGAATGAAATTAATATTTTATCTTGACTACCTTTTTTTTGTCCAATTAAGGTTTATATACAGTAGACTTTCTTTCTACATTTACACACAACCAGGACCATAATTAGCATGATAACATTTTTATAAAGGTTGTACAGGACACCAAAATTCTTTTCTTTGTTAATATTCTTACTGATTCATTAGTGCGGCTAGTATTGACAAATACTCATGCATCTGCCTCCATAAAGTCCTTGTGTATGATCACAGGAAATGAGGACGCCTTGCTGATGCTTGTGAAGCACAAGGCAGCCATGACTATGGCAGACAATAAGGGATGGATTCCTCTGCATCAAGCAGCAGTACAACAGAACAGGAGCATTTTGGAGATTACGTTTTCAGGTCTGTGCACTTTTAGTCCAGCACTTTTTATACGGCAGGGTGAAATTGTATAAAGTAAGCATAGAGTATTTTATTTAATGAAAAGTTTTTATTACCAGCATCTCCTCGGGGGTCATCTGAGTCCCGTTCACTGAAAGGAGAGACTCCTCTTTTTCTGGCTATTATGAACGGTCTCCGAGAGAATGCCACATTCCTGCTTCAGTATGGTTCCAACCCTGATTGTCAGAATGAAGATGAGGACTCTGCATTAGTTGCCGGTGTGCAAAAAAAAACATGCTAATGGATTTTGGATAACAGAACCATTTAAGTGAAGAAGTATCAACAATGGTTCTCAATTATTTATGACGGAGTGGTTGTGGATCGTATAAATAATACGTTGTGTGCTTTCTGTCTTTCTAAACAGCTATAAAGCATAATCAATACGACATGGCCTCTCTTCTTTTACGTTATAATGCTACGGTGGACCAAAAAGGGAGCCGTCAGAGAACTGCTCTGCATGAAGCATCTCTCTTGGGCCTGGAAGATTTTGTGTACCAGCTTCTCCAAGCCGGTGCAAACCCAGATGCCTGCGATGGCAGCCAGTGTACACCTCTGGGCCTTGCAGCCCAAGCTGGGCATCTAAATGTTGTGGAAATTCTACTGCAGAAAGGTTATTTGACTTTTTAAAGGGCTTGTAATATCATTGCTTTGAGAGTAATTCTCATTTTGGTTATTGAATCCCATCAACATCATGTGATACTTTTGCATGAACAATGTCACTTCCATCTTCTGTCCTGTCAAAAATGTAAAGTAATGACATTTGAAAACATGCCATGCTAAATGTACTTTGTTGGGTGAATGTACATTTATTGGTTCTGTAATATAAGATATTTAATAGGCTACACTGGCATAAGTACGTAAAGTTTTTATTTGTATAAATGGGCCTATTATTGAATTAAGTGATAAGTCAAGGCAGGGGCACGGTGGCTTAGTGGTTAGCACGTTCGCCTCACACCTCCAAGGTCCAGGTTTGATTCCTGTCTCAGCCATATGTGTGTGGAGTTTGCATGTTCTCCCCGTGCCTCAGGGGTTTTTTCTCCGGGTTCTCCGGTTTCCCCCAGTCCAAAAACATGCACGGTAGGTTGATTAGCACCTTGGAAAATTGCCCCTAGTGTATGAATGTGTGTGTGAATGTTAGTGTGCCCTGCGATGGGTTGGCATTCCATCCAGGGTGTATCCTGCCTTAATGCCCATAGACGCCTGTGATAGGCACAGGCTCCCCGTGACCCGAGGGAAGATCGGATAAAAGCGGTAGAAGATGAATGCATGAATAAGTCAAGGCAATTACCTGAATTCAACTTCTCACTGTCATTCTTAGGGGCCAGCATATGGCCAAAGCTTCACTCTGTAGAGTCTGTTCCGGTGCTGTTTGAAGCTGCAGCGTCTGGAAACCCTGATATAATCTTGCTGCTTTTAGAGTACGGAGCTGATCCTGACACTCCCACACACACAGGCCATCTGCCCATTCACCGTGCTGCTTATCGAGGCCATCTTCTGTGAGTGATGGGTGGTTTCTTATACGAATTTTCAGATCTGTCCTGCCTCCTTTCAGTTGTGATCAAATATTTGTAACATGCTGAATACATTGAATGGTCATAATTGCAATACATTTTGCCAACAAGAGCAATTGTTATTCTGCAAAAATCTATAATTGTATGATATTTGTGTGCTTAAAACATTGTGGCAGCTCTTTGGGGAAAGAGCTTTATTTGGGTGTCCATACACTTTTGACCATGTCGTATATTAACAAATGTGCATTTGCCAAGTTTTTGTGCTGTGTTTTTGCTTTTTCTTGCTTGACTTTGCTTCCTATCCTCAGGGCATTGGAACAGCTGATCCCAGTAACTAAAAAAGAGGCCGTTAAGGAAAGTGGCATGAGCCCATTACATTCAGCTGCTGCAGGTGGACACGCTCAGTGTATTGAACTGCTCCTGAATGCTGGGTTTGACCCCAACTTCATGCTTCATCCGCGCGTGCGCAGAAACTATGAGGATGAGCGGAGATCAGCACTTTATTTTGCTGTGGCAAACAGCGACGTGCAGTCGGCGAGGTTACTGCTGAACGCTGGTGCTATGCCAAACCAAGACCCTGTCAACTGTCTGCAAGTAGCCATGCGCCTGGGTAACTATGAATTAATCAACACGCTGCTGCGCTATGGAGCGAATGTGAACTACTACTCACGTGTAAATACGACACACTTCCCCTCGGCCCTACAGTACGCAATAAAGGATGAGGTGATGCTCCGAATGCTACTAAACAATGGCTATGATGTCCAGCGCTGCTTTGACTGTCCATATGGCCAGGGATCTCATGTCCCTGTGGACTATGAGGGCTGGAGTGCTTCTGTGATAAGAGATGTAGTGGTAAGACACCATTTTTACATTTTCATATCAAGGAGTATCAGTTTGTACATACCTTTTCTTCCTCACTGTGATGTACAGTGTACAGTATAGGCAGGGTGAGTGAAAGGGGGATGAAAAATTAAAGATTGCAGCAAACATATGACAGTTTTGTTTAGATTTCATTTTCCACAACAATGGCATCTTCTCTCCTATCAAACTGCTGATGATCATTTAATAGTTATCAGCAGTGTTGGGAAGGTTACTTTGGAAATGTTATAGATTACAGATTACAAATGACCCTATTCAAAATGTAATTCTTTTCAATTACTGTATAAAAGTAAAGTAACTGATTACTTTTTGATTACTTTCATTCATCCATCAGGTGGCACTTACTGAAATGAACATTTTAAGGAACAAATATTCCAAACCCACGGAAAAATCGGTTATATTTTCCAAAATAGAGCAGCTGCATCAGAATCACATGTTTTCTCAGTAACTGTAACGAATTAATGTTACTTTTATTTTGTGATTAAATTACGTAACGAGGTTACATGTAGTAACTCTAGTTACTCCCCAATGCTGGTCATCAGTGTTATTTCTACTCACAGTTTTCTACTATCGGGTCTGCAGCTGCATCCCTGGTCATTTTCCAACAATATTTATTTTTATTCTATTTATTTTTAGGACAACTCTTTGCTCATTGCATTTTTACACAAATATCTGTACTTTCTACGTCATACATTTTGAATTCAGGCTCATTACTTTTGCTTTATCCTGTTTGGTTATCGAAGGCGAAACACATCCAACACCTCTGATCTGTCCTGGAGTGACTTTTTTTTAGAATGGGCTTATAAATAAGAAGCCTTAGAAATGTGAATTTCACATGTTGCAGACCTCCTTCCTGGGTTTCTTTCTCTCAGCCGGCAACATCAGAATGGAATCTAAGCCAGAATTTACGGAATCTGCCAGAATCTAAATTATCAAGGAGTGGCCGGCACCCGTGGCCAACTAAAGAGGTTTCCGGCTGATTTTTCATGGGTTATATTTCTGTTTTTGACCCTTCCACCATCTCATTTCCTCCCTCCGTGCCTTCCACTGGAACCCAGAAGGTGGAGTTTCACCAAAGCATTCGTCTTCATCTTTCCCGACCCCGGCAGGCAGTTTGTGGTTGAGGTCGACACCTCCGACGTTGGGGTAAAGACCGTTCTGTTCCAGATCCCAAAGATATCCGCCTACACCCATCTACTCTCGCCGACTCAGCCCTGGAGAAGTGGAGTCGCTGGTTGGAGGATTCCCTTTTTTTGGTTGTGGACTGACCACCGTAACTTGCCAAGCAGCTCAACCGGAGCCAAGCCAGTTGGGTCTCTTCTTTGTATGGGTCCAGTTTACCTTGGCCTACTGGTCTGGAAATTGTAGCACCAAACCTGATGTCCTTTCCAGAGTACATGACCCTGAAGAGGAGTCAAACCCAGAAACTATCCTCGCCAAATCTGTAAGCATGCTTGGTAGAGAGTCCCTAAACCCAAGGGCTATACAGCCGGCCTACTATTTGTCCCAGAAGATCTTTGGTCCGAAGTCCTCCAGTGGTGTCACAACTCTCCCTTTTTCTGCCATCCCGGTCCTCCTCAAACTCTATCCTTTGTCCAGGCTTCTGGTGGCCCTCGCTCCGAAAGGACACCAAAAACTACATGGCTGCCTGCTCTGAGTGTGCCCAACACAAGTCATCCTCACAGCAGTGGGCCATTTTTCTAAAATGTGACATTTCATTGCCCTACACAAGCTCCCATCAGCCAAGGAAACCACTATGCAGTATGCATGGCCTCCCCTAGGATATGGTGTCAGACAGTGGACCCCAATTCATATCCCTTTTTTGGAAGGAGGTATACCGGTTCCTGGGCAGAACTCCTGGGGAGGCCGGGCTTCTCCTCCTGTGCAGCCGAGAATCGTCCAGGTCTGAGAACTTGTGTGGATTGAGTATGCCTGCAACCTCTTTTAGTCTCCCATCGTCTCCAACCAAGAACCGCAGTCTGCCATCCCAGCCACCACCTTCTTCATATGCTCCTGCTGGGTTGGAAGGATCTTGTTCAGAAATTCCCTGATGCTCTGCTGGGGGGCTCGGGCGGGGCGGTTTAATCACACGCCCTGTGCTATTGGGTTGGCCAATGGGTCTGGCCATCCACACAAGATCTTCTCCTGAAAGAGGACTGTCCATTCAGGAACAGTAAACACTCTGCTGGTGTATAAAAGGCCTGGAATCAAGTTCAGTACCAGATTGTTTCACGGCTTGCCCTGAATCTCTTCAGCATACTCCCTGCTTTGCTTTCGATTTTGACCTGTTTTTCCCTTCAGATTACTCTATCAGCTCTCCCGTATATCTTCTATCTAGCTTCTGTCCCTCACTTGGCTCTCGGATTACTCTCTTGGTTCTCTCGTGTCTGCTCTCTGACTTCCGAATCTCTCCTGGCTCTCGGATTACTCTTCCGGCTCTCCCGCATCTGCTTTCTGGCTTCCGACCCTCATCTGGCACTCGGATTACTCTCTCGGCTCTCCCATGTCTGCCCTATGGTTTCTGACCCTTCCGGCATGGCTTCCGGCTCGCACTCGGAGACAAGTGGCTTGTGACTCTGAGACCTTGTGACTACCAGTTTCCTTCTTACTCCATTATACAGTCGGTCCAATCAGCATTCAGCGTTTGGTTCATTCTGCTCACCATTCCCCTGACAATACTAGGTGGTATCAAAAGGTTTTCGACCTACTCTTTTCTAGACCTTAATCTTGTAAAATGTCAACAGATGGCAGTTCATAAGTCGGAGGCTGTGCAACTGGTGCTGTTCTAACCGTGTTTTTACAGCATGTAAAACTGATATATATAATTATTATATATATATATATATATATATATATATATATATATATATATATATATATATATATATATATATAATTAAACAGTGCTATTTCTGTTTGCAGTTCTGTGAAGTGATTACAGTGTCCTGGCTCAAGCACTTTACCGGCCAGGTGGTAAGAATTTTGCTGGATTATGTCGACCATGTCAGCTTTTGCTCTAAACTGAAGAGTGTCCTAGCAGAACAGAAACAGTGGCCAGAAATATGTAAGATTCAAGGTGGGTAATCAGCAATATAAAAATACATTGCAGTTTCGTGAACTTTTAAAGGATTGTCAGTAGGATTGGGTATCATTTTAATTTTATTGATTCCAATTACGCTTATCGATTCTGATTCTTATCAAATCCCAGTTTCGATTCCAAACAGTGAACCAACAGCAGAATCATAGTTATGTTGGTCGTGACACCTAGATTGCAACATATTAGTTTAGTACAGTAATTAGACTTATCTTTATCTCTGTTTTTTTACAAAGTGTAGTTACACTTATGGGCTCTTCCTGCAGTCCATCTTGTAAACTGATGTTTCGATAACCACATTTGGTCCTGGCAGATAGAAAGCGCAGTAGGTCCTGGCCTATAATTTAAATTTAAATTTTATAACAAGTTTCCTTAAGATTCTTAATCTTAAGTATTCGATTCCAAAATCGATTTTTGATCGCCAACCCTGATTATCAGTGAAATGCATGAATAATAAAATAAAGTGTCATAACATTGTCATATACAATTACATTATGATAATTGATTCCCTATAATAGCTGTTAAAAGGTTTTAAATTAGCTTGATTGTAGAGCAACATTCTTATTCTTTTCTTTTTTTAACAGAAAACCCCAGAAGCCTGAAGCATTTATGTCGACTTAAAATCCGTGAGTCTCTTGGCCGTCTCCGCCTTAGGGCTCCGGTCTTTATTGGATATTTACCTTTGCCAAACACCCTGAAGGACTATATTCGGTTCAAAGAATATGACATTTATAACAAAGGAACTTGAACTAGACATTTCATTTTTATTCTCTCTATCGTTTTTGTCATTGGCAGCTGCTGCCCCATGCCACAATTGATTGTTTATTGTGTATTCTTCTGTTTGTTTAGCAGTTGTTTAAATTATTTCATTGTAGTACAATTTTTGTACAATGCAATATATTTTTAATCAGAGTTTACTGATAAATTAATTAATTCTATAGTTTGCCAGTCAGCAGTGCAATACTTATTAATGAAGTCCAATATCAATGGTGATAAGAAAGTAAGAAAGTTATTTCTTACTAATACAATATGGATTTATGGATTATGTAGAAATACTGGATTTTGTAAATTAGTAAAGATTCTGGTCATGGCAAAAAACAATCAAAAAAAAAAAGCTGGTGTGTTTTGATGAGGAATAACTTAACATCACAATAACATCAGTGTGCATATATTAATAACTGCAACCCTAAATGAAATGCTGTCTGTTTGCTGAGTTTTACACATGGTTTACTGTTGTGACTTTATCGCTTAACTTAACTTAAGTGCAATGTATGATTATTAAATGTTATTAATGTTCTTTAAATTTGTTTTTATACTTTATTTGTCAATTATTATGTCAAGTACTTTACATTGCATGTACTGTACCACGTTTATAAAGTGACGTATGGTAGATTTTTACATCAATATATAGGGTTTTTTTGCATATCACTATGGGCAGGGAACTATTGTTTTACTGAATATGGGACTTAAACTGAGAACAATAAAGAAGACTCTTCAGGTTCATGGAATTCTGCTAATCAGTTAACAAGTTTGAGTAATACAGTTTCCTTTTGGAGAATGTTGATTTTAATACTCAGGTGTGGCTAGAAATGTTTGTACGGTTAGCAGTGCTGAATCATCCTTTTTTGTTTGTTTGTTTGTTTGTTTGTTTTTTTACAACAAAGCAGTCACTGGAGAAAATTATATATTTTTTTCCCAAAAGGTGTTGACTGCTTGTTGGCTGCTTTTCCTATCTTCATTGTAAAACTGAAAAATCCTAAATCTAAATACCGTAAATAAGAAACTGTTTTTTTTTTCTCCAAAAAGGATTTCCGAAGAGCCAATAAGTCACTGTTTTTTCCCCCTAAAGAAACACCGCCATCTGGTGGCAGAACGTGTAATGAGATAAAACCCACCGAATAGTTACCTGGTATCAGTAATATCGTTGTTCGTTTTAGCCAACAGTAAGCAGCTTTCATATCCTTTATATTTTTTATTATTATTATTTTACATAGCGCCTTTAAAGTAACATCTCAAAGTGCTTTCCAACCATAAAGGAAGAATACAATCAAAGATGTAAAAATTATAAGTAAAAATAATAATCATAATAATTGCTAATCATAAATAATAATAATAATAATAAACTAACAAGAACAAGAAAAAATAATTATATATCTTTTATTTACATTTTTACAAACAGTTAGAGATTGAAATCAGTAAATTGGTCACTCTGGGTCACATTCTCCTCTGAAATGTGGTTGAAATCAAATCCTTTTTCCAAGCTATTTTGTGTTTGTGTTGAGCAGAAAAAAAAACAGAACATAATAAAGCAAAAAATAAAGCAGACGATGAAACGAAGAGAAGCGTTGTATTTATATGATTTTATATATTGAGTAAACAAAAATTTACATTTACTGTATTTGGCAGATGCTCTTATCCAGGGAATCTAACAATGCTAGAATAGATTAGACGTTATTTGTCAAGTCTACGTTACAGCACAGTGAAATTGTTTCTTCTTCGCCAAGCTGCTACCCTTGGGTTCTTGAGCAAGGCCCTTAACACTCTGTGCTATCGGGGTGCTGTATCATGACTGACCCTGTGCTCTTCTTTGGAATCTGGGTATTGTCCTTGATAGTACATTGTCTATGGAAAAGCATATATGAATAATACTTGGTTTGCATATTTCCATTTACAGATAAATGATACAGTTGTTTACATCCATCTTTCACTGCTTTTCTTGTAGTTGTACAGTGTTTGTTTTAAAAGGTGCTTAAGAAAATATTTTATGATTATAAACACAGATGAAGTGGATAGTTTACGCATAGAACTTATGGGACCACCAGATCGTCTGCTGTCTTCACGGAGACTCTGGGAAGATCCAGTTCAGTCTTGGTTCTGCAGCTGGACCCATGGAAACATCAGCTACTGGGTTCTACATTTGTGGTGTTAAAACTAGAGAAGTGGATTCTCAAATTTGTCTGTCAAATTATTTTAGAAAGCAGATATCTGGAGAATTCCAGAAGCAAGCTCACTTGCTGCTATGAATGTGCCAACTCAATTATATCCAGGCCAGGTTCATTGATCTTGACCAGACCTGAAGCCACCTGGGGCTTTGTAGAACCATAAAGGACCTGCAAATCTGTGTATGGTAGCCTTTTTAGGGAGAACACAAGCTTCCCCCAAATCTGATCCTCATCCTGATCAGGGTTTATATTCCAGAAGCTGGTTAGGCTGCTGGAGCTCAGCTTTTCATGCATGTTCTACAAATAGGTTGGTGTTGTGGTGTGTGGGTAGAAAGTCTGACTTTCGAGTGCGAGATGAAGCTTCTGTAGGATTGTTTTGGTTTGTGCAAAGAAATGTTTTGCCGAGACATTCCTTTGTGGTCTTTTCTGGTCTGCTCAGAGTTGAATCACCATATGCTTTTAAAAGTTTTATATAATTTATAATTTAGTTTTGTTAATACAATATGCATTATAAATATGCAATTTGCATTAATCCATTTTTCATCTTAAACTGTCTCAAACTCAACAAGACTGAGGTTCAATGTGCTGAAGGTCACGAAAGCATCAGGGCTAAGAAACAAGTTCAAAGGTTTTGAAACTGCTTGCTGAAACACTTCACTGTAAATCTTTTGATATATATTTTTAGACAAGCCTTATTTTTAGTGGATTTATAGGATGCTCCATTAGATATAAATGCGTCTGCATTTTTCCTTATTTTTTGCCCATTTTAAGCACAGATAGAGCACTAACATGATACCCAAATTAAGGTTCACAGGCCAAATGTGCTTGTAATCAATTCGCAACTAGATTTCTTCCACTCACATTCATTAAACTTTAAAAGCTAAAAAAAAAAAAAAACACCATTTAATTCTGAACAAAACTGTACTAATACTCTACACCATTGTATCAAATGCCTTCAAGTTAAGGAGTTAAGTTAGGGAAGTATGTACAGTACAGTAAATCTACCGTGTCACTGCATTACATGCAAGAGGGAAAGGAGAACAAATGAGAACTACCGATTTTTTTTTTTACATTTTATTTTACAAAGAAACACCAGATGTCCTTTTACTTATATGTTCCTGCAACAAGAAAAATATGTAATTAGAATGGTTCAGAGCTTAAAAAGATGCATTTTCTTAAGTTGAAACATATATTTGGAAGAGAAATAGTAGACAGAGAATACAAATGCATAAACAGTTAAAAACATTAGAAGAGATTACTTACTTTGACACAATAGTATCTTTCTTTGCCAGCCTCAGGAGAGAGTCATCGGCTTCACCCTGGGTATATAATATAATGGCATTAAAACCAGGTTCTTGTTCTAAGGAAAACTGGGCATTTATACCAATCCAGATATACAATAGAAAAAGCCTTAGGGGGGGGGGGGGGGGGGGGGGGGGGGGGGGGGGTGGGGGGGGGGGGGGGGGGGGGGGGGGGGAATGATGGATGCACATATCAGTTTGGGAGACCTTGAGAGGCTTTTGTGTAATAGGGAGGGGGGGTTGCTGGTAAGGAAATTAAAACTAAAAAGCTAAAAAGCACTGTAAAAAAATTTAATTACACAAGAAAAAAACCCAAAATAAACATTTTATTCATTATGACTAGTGCTGGGGTTTATGTAAAAAATATCAATAGTCTGCTGGGATTTGACTTATAAATAAATGGAAAAATAAAAAAAAATTAACTAACTCAATCACCGACTCCTATGTTATAGAGGACAGCCGGCATGTTTTTTGGGAAAGTATGCTTGAATATGAAATATTATACTTATGGTTTGTGTTTCAAATTACCGCGAAATGATAGCGATATAGCTAATATTCAATATAACACACAGCCCTATTGATGAGTGTACCGAATATACACGCCACTTAATGCTGAACTCACAATTAAATACACATCTTACCATTCTACGGATAGCACCACAGATGGCATAGGTCTTGAACTGACCATTGAACCTTCCTGTGACCTTATCCACCTGAGGAAGTTAAAAGAAGACAGGATGGGTAGGTAAACAACTTGGCACCATTATTAAAATTTAACAGCAGAAAGAACATTTTATTGGCTTCCATGCCAAGAGCTTGTTCAGTTCTTCTGAGTGACATTTAAAACATTAAACAATTGCAACACTATTTTTAAAAGAGGAAAAGACAAAAAAAAAAAAGATAATTGGTTTTCAGAAGAGGGTTTACACAGTGATAAACCTGTTTACCTCAGCAATGTTGATCTGGATGGAGGCATGGTCCTTTGCAGCAATAATTCTGTTGCTAGCAGAGCTGCAGAGGCAAAATGATCATATTAGGAACCTCTCCCAATGCTTTACATGACCTGTGATGAACAACATGTAATAAGGCAAGAAACATAAAAAAAAATACCTTACCATTTACGGGGCACGTACAGGTCCACGAATTCTCCAGCGTCGTTCTGCATGTTGTAGCTTTTGAACAGCCGTTACGGCTTCCTAAAAGAAAATAAAAACAAAAAGTTTACAATACGGTACTGTAAAATTTATTCTTCGCGTATACCAGCCCCCAAAACGGGCAAAGTGTGTTAGGAGCCAATGCTGACAGCCTGGACCACCCCAATCCTCTAACAGTAACCCAAAGCCTTCACCATTTCCACCTAGACCTGCACAGGCGGCTACAACTTTACCCACTAACACACCCAAGTCAGGGTAGATATTTTCACACACACACACACACACACACACACACACACACACACACACACACACACACACAAGCTTTAACTCCAACGCTAACAAAAACTAGCATGTGTGCTAAAGCTAACGCTAATGGCTGCTGCACGGCAGATAATCGTCTCCGCACCGCTTGGATCTTCTAAAGCCCAGGACAAGATTTTAAAAATGTCGCTGCACTAAAATACACACTTTTCCCACTACACGGACGTATCATACACACCATAACCGAAAATAGATGAAATAAAAAGACTAATAATAACAAAAAACCATTTTTCTTAAGGAGCACGTTTTCTTCTTACCGCTGATCACGAATGGCTGACGGAAAAGGAAGAAGGGACCAGGAAATGACGTTCACGTGACCGAGAGCGTGAAGCAAGCGACGATAAATACGCTTTCTCTCTGACTCTGACACGAGCGCGCCCGAGTGTCCGTCTGCTGTTATTACTGTCAAAACAGAGCCTATTCAACCTGATTGTCACACTGGAAAATAACACTATAAGAATTCATGCACTTATACATCCCCTTTTGTGTTTTTAGTATTATTTATGTGTGCATATGTATATATTTTATGTATTTATTTTTCTTATCTCTGGCCGCTTTTTTTCGACTCTTTAATAAAAAATAAAAAAAAAACTTGATATCGTCCTGTTTGCAATATACATGTCTTTTTTAAAATTGCAGCCAATATATGAACCATTCACGGTGACTGCGTATTGTTTCTAACTCTCACCCTGCAGTCTTGTCTTGGTTTGTGCTTTGTGTTACTGCTAAACTGAAAAGTCTTTGCGCCGACATCGCGGCCCGGTTTCATCCAATCATCACGCGTGTCTTTTGTTTTACCTAATTAATATGCATGAGCCTTACCTCCAACGTGCCCTCCCATTTGAGAGTTTGCACCCGAATCCCCGCCTTATTTTTGGCGGGCCTGAATGCTGATTGGCTGACTTTGCAATTGTAGTAGAACATGGGCTTGCTCCTCTGTCAGAGCGTGGCTTGCCTGGAGTGTGTCAGGGCGTCAGGAAGGATTTTATAGGCATGCGACCTTCCCGAAATAATAGAAAAGAAAAATCGTTGGTTTGCTTTGCTGATTACCATAAAAGGCACTGTTCGGAGGAGTTACGTTAATTGTGAGGGTAAGTGCATTAGGCGGGTTCATTTGGGAGATCAAAAGAATAAATAAAAAAAAAGAGATACATAAAATCAAACGGCCTCAAGTGCAGCTGGTTGATCCGAGAAGGGCACGAAAAGGACCCAGAGACACTTCTCCAGTCGAAAGGTTAGAACAGATAACCCCGGAGCGCAGTGTGTTCTGTTAGTGTATTGTTGAAATGTCGTCGTGCTAGCTGAAGGATCAGTCTTAAGACGTGCTGGGCTGAATTGGAGCTAGTCGTTAGCCTGGCTCTTGCTAGCAGATTTTCAAGTCCCAAGACCCCAACATCCACACGTTTGGCTCGCTTTGCACAGTAAACAGGGTTTGCATGCGGAAGTTCCTAACGTAGGGCTCTGAGGGAAGTTTACCCGCTGTCGACTCCTTCTGCTTTGCTCTTCAAGCAAGCACAGGATTTTGCCAAGGCTTACGGAAGGCAGAAGGATAAGGGACGCGGTGTTGGGGTTTTTGGTACTGAGGGTGTTTTTTTAAGCTTCTTATCGGCCACGATGCTTCCCGACAAAGTTCCCGAGGAAGAGACGTTACACGCGCCCGAGGAGCTGAAGAAACAAGCGCACGTCTGCAGCTTCGACAAATACACCGAGCTCTACAACAAATCGGTCGATTCTCCAGAGGGTAACTATTATTGTTGTTGTTGTTGTTGTTGTTGTTAGTATTTATATGCATGTAATGCACGGAGGTGCATTGCCCCAAACGTTTGTATATCTATACATGCATGCACAAAAACATACTCGTGTAACCCAGGTCAATGTTTAGTTTCCCTTCCCAGCACACACACACACACACACACACACACACACACACACACACAAAAAGGCTGATCACCACCTAATGTGGTGTGCACACCCAGTCTGAGGTGTGCTGTCCTGGTAGCGCCCAAGAGATTACCTTTTAAATCTTGTAATCATTAGCCCTGCATTTGCTTTGTAAAAACAAGCTGCTGTTTGTGTTTAGAGTTTTGGAGAGATGTGGCAAAAGATTTTTTCTGGAAGACCAAACAGACGGGCAAGTTTCTGGATTACAACTTTGACGTGACCCAGGGAGAAATTTACATCAGGTGCATGGAAGGAGCCACCACTAACATCTGCTACAACGTGCTGGACCGTAATGTCCATGAGAGGAAGCTGGGAGACAAAGTGGCTTTTTACTGGTCAGTCTATGTAATCTTTTTCCAACCCCAATCGTGCCTACTGAGAAATGTGTACATCTCTTGGTCTTTACATGTTCGATTAAAGATTAGAAGACATTATTCTTATATATGGATTACTGAATTTGGTGGATTTGGGTGTCAGATTTACTTTGTCAAACTACAGAATTAGAATTTAGAATAGCCTTTATTTGTCATAACATATACATTACATCTTTCTTTAAATGTCCCGGCTTTATTATATGAATTTGCTATATGAATTGAATTGACTATTCGTATAAAGTAATCCGTTACAGTTTGGAATGATGTAACAGGAAATCCTGTTGAAGAACAAAATCATAAACTTGCAGGCAATTTCTATTGCCCCTTTGGCAGGAACTGTATTTTTTTTTGCTTAGGTTAACTAAAAATTACACCGCTTGTCAAAATTGACCAATTTGGTTGTGATATTTATCTTATTTATGTTATTAGAATTAGAATTGTAGCAGGATTTATTGGAGCAAATTACCTCGCGAACACGTTTCTTATTGGTTATTTACTGTTTCTGCTCATTATAGCATTTTGAAATGTTAACGTTTTGCTAGTTTAAAGTATTTTGATAGTTGGTCATTATATTCAAGAAATGTTTGAACGCATCTTTGTGGTAGAGAATTTCTGTGTTAGTGCCAAGGCTTTTTGTTCAGCTTTTAACCACAGGTTCTCCATTTTGCTATTTCATTAGCCCGTCGCTGTCACGGTCATCGTTTTAAATGTCTCCGCTTTCCAAAACAGGGGCGTAGAGTTATTTTTAAACAGCAGTTTTTGGATATTCCAGGACAGCTTGTCTGGGTGGTCAAAGAACTTAACCAGTTTTGAAAATCTGCAGTTACATTACTGTAGCTTGTCATATTATCTTATTTGAGTTTATGAAATCTTTCAATCCACAGGTTAGTACCATGCTACAGTATTGTCATTTATGCTGCTGTCATTTATTCTCATTTTTACTCTATTGTTTTGTCAGCCGCTATTGTTTGGAAATGCACCTGGTTTACACTAAATTTCTGCTTTAATGTTTTTTTTTGTAGTTGCAAGAAGTAGGTTAAAAAGACTGGAAAAGCTTGCAAACTACCTGCAAGTGTGGAAGATTATACATTAGTCAGCAAGATTATAAAGTTGTAGCCATTTATGCAGATTGTTTTTGAATGTTTTTAAAAGCTGAAATTGTCTGCCGTGTGTGTGTGTGTGTGTATGTGTGTTTACCCGTAATCAACAAATTTACATGTAAGATGTGTTCCTGACACAACTCCTTTGGATTTATTGATGCCCACAATAATCCATAAGATGTGAGGTGCACAGAGAACTGTGGGAACAAAATGCGCAATGAAAGTAAAGGCTACAGTAACCCTAAGTAAAAATTATTTTGACTCTACAAATAAAGAACTTTATCAATATATTAAATAAATGCAAATATGCAAATGTATTACATTTGAAGGATTGAAGTTCATGTAGTATATTATATGATTGATTCATTTTATTGTCTTAGTATATAGATTTTTTTTAATCTCTGTTTTCTTACTACCTGGCTTAGCAAACTGAGTGTGTATTTTATAGTGAGTTCAAAGCTCTTCCGTAATTGGTTCTGGATATGGGTAGGTTTGGGAATCGAAAATCAAGTCGGGGTTCATCCGATTCTGGAATCGGATCCTTAAGATTACTTTGTGTAAACTTTGTGTAATTATAACAACCAACATGACTAAGCATCTGCGGTTGGTTCACCGTTTTTAAGCGAAACTGGGAGTTGATAACAGTCGGAATCAATAAGCGGAATCAGAATCCATAACATTTTAATGATACCCAACCCTAGATATGGGCATCTGCTTATCACTGTAATTTAAGAAAAAATAGCGGTATATACTTTAAATTATATATCATATCTATTATAGTGAAAGATATGTTATGAAATCAAATCATACAATTCTCTTAAGTGTATGAACCTGTCGTCAGCAAAGTTGCCAAGAAGGGCATGCAAAGAGCATGATGTTTGTAGTTTTTTCAGCCATTATTTCTTGTTTATAGAGCAGATTTTTTTTATGCTGGTAAAATATTACAGCTGGCTAGTGTAAACAGATGCTTTAATAATGGCACACAAGAAATGTCTATAGCCCATTTATAGTACAATTCGTGGTAGTGTATGCAATATGTATTAATGTTTAAATATTTTCTTTGAAGTATTAGTAAATCTTTGCTTTGTTTATGATTTTTACTTAGGGAGGGAAATGAGCCTGGAGATGAGAAGACCGTGACCTACAAAGAGCTACTACAGCAAGTGTGCAAGTTTGCCAATGTTCTTAAGTCACAAGGTACATTTTGAAGAGATCCAGCAGAGAGATTTTTTTTAAATGATGGCCATTAGGAAAATTAAGTCATGTATTCTTGTCTTGTAGGAGTGAAGAAAGGTGATCGTGTCTCCATTTATATGCCTATGGTGATTGAACTGGTGGTTGCCATGTTGGCTTGCGCCCGGATCGGAGCTGTGCATTCGATTGTGGTATGTTCGTCCTGTAGTTTAGTAAAAATGCTGAAGTCTTATTATATTTATTAAAAAAAATACATAATTCTTAATTTTAATGTTTTTTTAAACTTTTAATTATGTACATCAATTACATAATGATGGCTATAACACATCTGAAAATTAAGATGGGGGAAAAGAAAGTATGTGTCATTAAAATGAAATAGTTACTAGGTACACTAACTAGGTTAATTGAAAAATAGTCCTCTCAGAAATAAAGATGTGCAGAGCTTCAAATCTGTGAAAGACAAATTATGGAACAATTTCTGAATAATGTTCTCCTACCAACAATTGAAAAATAGTTCTCATTGACAGTTGTAAAGAATCTGCAGTAATCTGTGTGCACAAGGGGCAAGGGCCACGGTTTAGATTCTATAATGGAAAGCACTGCATGGGCTCATCAACACCTACAGAAATAATAGTTTGCCATGTCATCCAAAAATACAAGTTAAATCTCTGTCACACAAAGAAGAAGGAAAGCATGAACATGGTCCAGCAACACTGCTATCATCTTTGGAGTTTCTGGATCGCCATATGTGAAGAGGAACCAGAAATATTTATATTTCAGTATGTTTGGACCAAAGCTAATACAACATTTGCTGAAAAAATGACTATAAATGACTATTTTGATTTATTTTTGGAGCCCATGGAGACATTCTCTGGACTAAAGAGGATAGGGACCATCTCCGATGGTATGGGAGAGCATTATTGCTTTTGGAGTAGGTACCTTGCACGTTTGGAGACGCTCTATCAATATCTGATGGGTATATATAGGTTTTAGAGCAAAAAACATTTTCCATCTTCAGGTAAGGCCTTACATATTTGTGCAAGACTGCTAACTGTTTATTTCATATTGGAAGAGTCTGGGTGCTGAAATGGCATGTCTGTAGTCTATCCATTTCACCATTTGGCACTCAATGAACCGAAAAATACAATGAAAGACACCCAGAACTGTTGAGCAGCTATAATCCTGTATCGGACACACATCTGCAAACATTCTTTCTCAAAACTTCATCAACTGGTCTCCTCAGATATCCAGTATACGGACAGAAGACTAACGGTAGTAAACATGGCCATATCCCATTTTTTGAGCTGTGTTACAGCCATCATATTCCAAATGAACTCTCTTTTTCCCCTAAATCGCATATAATTTTACTTTAAACATTTGATGTTTTGTTGTGAAGAGTATGGATTTATGAGATTTGCAAATCATGCATTTTATTTTTATTGACATGTTGCACAGTGTACTAACCTTTTTGGCTGTGGGTTGTATTATACTGTATCTTTAAACACCAACCACAAAATTAAACTGTATTTTTGGTACAATTAAAAAAAAAAAAGAAGTTAGATTGACCTGTTTGTGTTCTTTGCATCTTTGGGATTTCTTATAGTTTTCATTCAACATGTTGTTTTGGCCTTTCTAAAATGATTACTCTTTATTATTAATAAAAGACAACAGAACACTCTATTCTACTGCTGCTTTAAGGATTGTGTTTTGATTTTATAAAGCACTGCGAAAACATTTTCAGCATTAAGATAAATTAGATATAAAAAATATTTTCATGTTGCTAGAAGACATTATTACACTTTGTTGGCTTCAGATAATGTATATGACATAACCAAGTTCCAAGTTTTGGGACAAACTGATTTCTTTTTTTGCAGTTACCCCCCCCCCCCTTCCTTATCCCAGTACTTTAAATTGTTTTCAGGACAGACTAATAGATAAAAGATAAATCCATTTCCGTGTTGTTGCTGTTGTCAAAAACAGATAGATATTTTGAGGAAGCACAGATAAACAGTTTGTATTTTATTTGTTTTTCTGTTTAGGTAGACCTTTAGACATGCAGCCGGAATCAAGTAACTCTTTAAGCTGGTGTATTAATTTTTTCTTAAATGTGTGTCATGCTTTAGTTTGCAGGCTTTTCATCTGAATCACTCTGTGAAAGAATTATGGATTCTCAGTGTTGTCTGCTAATTACATCGGGTAAGAATGGTTTAATTTTAAACTTCAAGTCTAGTTTTGAATTTCAACGTGTCAAATGCAACTCTGCCATTTATTTGCTGACAGGAAGTTAATCATTAAAAATGGAATTAATTCTAAAGCTGTGTACAACCCAAGTTCTGACAATGTACAATCTTTAATTTTTGCAATCGCTGTTAGTGTCCAACGGATCTGTTATTCATAGATCTATTCTATTCTATGCATGACTACATTTTTAAAAATTTCTGAATGGGAGGGGGTTCGTTCATAAATAACCTATTTATAACTTGTAATTAATGTACCGGTAGTTATATTACACACACGGTCATGTGAAAAATAAAGTCACCTGGTCTTTATCAATTCTTAGAAATAAGCAAATACAACCTTGGATTCACAACATGTGACCGATTACACTTTATTCACTTTTAAAAACATCAAGCCAAAAATGGAGAAACAATTTCTTATGTTTCAGCAGCTGATAAAACCAGATTCAGCAGTTATAACGTGAAGTAATTGTGTTTTTAAATGAATTTCTGTCACTTACTGTGGAGGTCTTATGTTGTTTTCTTTGGGGGGGGGGATTTGTGAGTTTCTGTTTAACAGCTTTCAGTGTCCTGCCACAGCATTTCAACAAACCTGAGGTCCATTGCAACACCTTAAATGTTCTTTTCTTTTTCAGCCAGTGGGTTGTAGATTTGTTTGTGTGCATTTGGACCAGATTTAGCCGCCTAGAAGATTGTGTCTTACATTTGACTCAAGATTACTTTTGTGTACAGAGGATTAGTCAATTCAATGGCTCTAGATCCAGTGGCGACAAAACACACAGAAATCTTCACCATTGCAACTTTGCAAACCTAAGACATGCTGCTATTCTCTTTTTTCCCCCTTTTTTTTTTTTTTTTTTTACAATTTCTACTGGGAATATTTATAATTGTCTTGAATGTTTTCACTTGTAAATAATTCTCCACAGTAAAGAATGATTGTAGAATGCAAATTGTTTGGAAATGGCCTTATCACCCATCCTAGATTGATGGACTAAAAGATTTACTTCACTAAGCTCAATCCTGATGGCTTTTCCACTTGGCATTGTGTTAATGATGATTTAACACAATGCCAGCCCAGGAAACTGTTAAAACATTTATAGAAGTGGTCACATTTTGCTGATTATCCGGGTATAGTCTGCTTAGGTCTTGTACACATCTTGTCTTGTAGGTCTTAGGCTGTATTTATCTTTTATAAAAGTTATTCTCAGGAGGCACGGTGGCTTAGTGGTTAGCACGTTCGCCTCACACAGTCAGGGTCCGGGTTCGATTCCCGTCTCGGCGATGTGTGTGTGTGTGGATTTTTTTCTCCGGGTTCTCCGGTTTCCCCCATCCAAAAACATGCACTGTAGGTTGATTGGCACCTTGGAAAATTGTCCCTATGCCTTGATGCCCATAGACGCCTGAGATAGGCACAGGCTCTCCGTGACCCGAGGGAAGATCGGATAAAAGTGGTAGAAGATGAATGAATGAATGAAAAGTTATTCTAAGGATCATGTAATCTTTACATCCTGATATGTAAAGAATTCAAAGATTTTTTTTTTTTTATTTTTCACACAACTGTACAGATACATAGATTGCAAGACCAGAAAAAAGGTCTCGCTCTCAAATAGGCCATACTCTTTGATTATGGCCTGCTGTTATGTCAATAAGCGTATTAAATATGTAGCTATGTGTAATATTTATTATCCTCCAGGGTTGTATTAAATTCTCGCTAAGATGTTGACCAAATTCTACTCTAGCACATCTCACAGATTCCCAATGGACTTAAGCTCTGGACTCCATGCCAGAATTCATCTTGCGCAAAATGTGAAAGAGGTATACATCATTTTCACACAGGTATTGGCCAGCACAGCCATCTTGAAATATGCTGTGCCATTAGGGAATAAAGAATCCATATATGGAAAAATCTGTTCAATCAGTATAATGACATTTTTTCCTCACCTCATGTTTGGCCTTATAACATTTATGAACCCTGACCTGACCAACCAAAGCAACCCTAGATAATAAAACTCCTCCCCCACATTTAGAAGTATTGTCCTCAATAGTAGTATTGTATTTACAGTTTTATGTACAACTGGATAAAGGTTGACATTTAATTAGACGATTATATGTACTATTATATTGTCTAATTAAATGTCAACTTTAACCCAGTGGTACATAAAACTGTAAATACAATACTACTATTCAAGCATTATTGAATTGCTTTATTTTATGGACTTGCATGAAGCGCAGCTAATCCTCAAGTTTTGTTTCCTTTTTATGTTGCTCTTTCAGATGGCTTTTACCGAGGGGATAAGCTCATAAATCTTAAGGTTATTGCTGAAGAAGCGCTGCAGAAATGTCGAGACAAGTAAGCTTTGCATAAACCATACAAATGTTTAGCTCACTGTTTGAAATTCACGTCTGTTGAATACACACTGTTTTTGTGTGTGTCAGGTCTTTTCCTGTAGAGCGGTGCATTGTGCTGAAACACTTATCAAAGGAGGAACCCGAGGCCTCTTCTCCAGGCTCCATGTCGCCCCCAGCCAAGCGCTTATGCCCTGATTTGCAGGTGAACTCTGACTCTGGCTTTAGTCTATTAAGCAATTTATATTCGCTGCAATTTTATTCTTAAAATATTTAGTTTTTTCAAAGTTCCATACCTCTTGCATCTTTTTTTCGTTCGTTTTTCGTTTTGTTGAATTTACACGAGCAGTCTTACAACATTGTAAGTGTGTTGATTTATATGATGTCCATATTTGATATAGTTTATAGAATATAAATTAATGGTTTATCTTATAACCGGCTCCAAAAATTCTTGCTTTGAACATTAGATTTTCACCAATCTATATCGTGTGTGTGTGTGAATCTCATTTAAGTGCTTTATTCCTAAATTAATGGTATTTCTGAATTAATGTAATTCACCCTAAAATTCTCATTAGTCAAACAATGTCTAGACGTTTTGTAGTCTTAGATATGGTTTATGTTCATAATTCGAAATGCATTCCCAAATGTCATTTATTTATTTATTTGCTTTGATCAGTTGTCCTGCATAATGTTCTGCATTTCAGGATGACTGCAGCACATGTAATTGCAAAATACCCGTTGGTGCTTCCGAGCTCAGTTTATCCCCAATGTCTGTAATCTGCTAAGTACTGCTGTAACCAATTAATTGACTGTGCACATGATTGAGTATATAGGAACACAAATGCCACCAGAAGTGTTTGAACTGAAGTGTTAAAGCTGAAGAAAATGAATTGTCATTGAACAATGTTCAAACAGAAAGAAACCTTAACAGTCATTACTGTTTGGATCAACATCATCTCTTTAATTATTCAGTATTTATCGTCTCTAATGCTTTGTTAATATCAGACATGATTGTATGTTCCAGCAGTACGCAGTACTAAATGTCTTCACCTACAGTGCAGTGTTGCAATATTTACCAAATCCTCACTTTCACTTCCTCCCACACCCTTTTAGCAGAAGAAGCAGAAAGAAAAAGTAAGGAAGGTTCGTCCGATCCCCAAGGTATTTCAAGCCCTCCCTCTGTTTAACACTCTTCTTCCCCCCCCACTCTCCCCCTTCCTGCTCACTTTTTCTTTAACACTTGTTTGTCCCCATTCCCTGGAGACCATAATATCAGTTTGGAACGTCCAAGACCTGCATCAGTGTTCACACTCTAAAATGGTGTGTCTGTGTAAATGCACCTGCTCATACACATTTACACACATTTCCGACTTGGTACACTTTCCCTACTTTAAATATAGATGACTCCAAAATAGCATTTCTGAGAATGCATAAATGGAATAAAATAGCATTTATTGAGTACCAATTCTGAAACCTGATGATCATGTGGTCTGGAAAGAAATCTAGGGTCTAAAAAATGAGCTTGTGGTTGCTTAGTGTTCTTACTAGAATTCTTTGTGTCCCAGTCATGAGACACAAAATGTCTTAGTCATTATTGTTTTGTGTGTGTACGCCTGTATGCTCATAGTATTTATGTTGGTTTTTTTTTGCTGCGTTTTTCAGCCATGGCGGCTGTTATCATTTCCATAAACAGCGAGCTGGTTATAAAATTTAACACATCGATCATTATTACATGTACGAGTGCTAAGTGTGTGTGTGTAAATCGCTTGATTTATGTACTGCTATTTCACAAGTGACTAAACAGTTACCGACTTTCATTTTAAAGGTCTCCCATGCATCCCCCTTGGTTCTTGAATACCAGGTCAAGGATACGTATGAGGTTGTATATATATAGGTTGTATATATATATATACAGTTTACTATGAAATAATAAATGGCTATGACATGAAAAGTGTCTAGAGTCTAGACAGATGTTTAGTATTTGTGTTTACATTTCAACCTGATTAGATCTATAACATTTTTACCATTTTACATTTATGGCATTGGGCGGATGTCCTTATCGAGAACGAGTTGCAATTGTCTCACTTTTACAACGGAGCAGCGAAGGGCCTTGCTCAGGGGCCCAGGAGTGGCTTGGTGGGGCTGGGGGATATATATATATATATATATATATATATATATATATATATATATATATATATATATATATATATATATATATATATATATATATATATATATATCTATATATATATATATATATATATATATATATATGTGATATATATATATATATATATATATATATATATATATATATATATAATATATAAAATATAATATAATATGTGTGTGTGTGTGTGTGTGTGTGTGTGTGTGTATATGTATATAATACACACACTCAGTTGTGTTCAATATAATAGCAGTGTGTTAAAAAAGGTGAGTAAAGCTCAAATATAATATAAATGATATGGGGATCCTTCTGGGCCTATTTATTACATTTCAGGATTCATGGTTCAGTGTGAGTACATTTAAATACTTAAATAAGTATTATTGGCCTTATGCCAACGAGAGAATGCCCTTGAGATTGTTGTTTTAGCAAGACAACAACCCCAAACACACCAGTAAGCAAACAGCACCTTCATTCCAAACCAACAAGATTAACGTTATGGAGTCCAACCCCTGGCTCTTAATCCAATATAAAACTTGTGTGGTTACGTTAAATATGCTGTTTTTGAGGCAAATGCACAGGAATGATGATGGGTTGTGCAGTTATCCTGGTCTGGAATACTTGTTCCCAGGTGCCAAAGGTTGGTCGACTCCATGCAACGCAGATGTGAAACAGTTATCAGAAATCATGGTTATAAAACTAAATGATAGTTCAGTGATTTACGAGAAAGCTAGAGCTTCAAGATTGTTTCAGTTTATACAGTAAATGTTTGACTTTGTAAATGAATAAGCAAACGCTGCTACTTTTTTGAACAGCCTAATATAATTTTTTCTTCCATTTCTGTAAATTACTAATAAATTGGATACATTTTTCTTCATGTTGTGATTTAGAATCTAATGGGCAATCTAATGTTCCCAATGCATTTGAATGCATTATATGCATGCAAGTTATTATAAGGATGTTGAGCTTTACTCACCTTTTTAAACACACAACTGCACACACACACACGTGTGTGTGTGTGTGTGTGTGTGTGTATGTGTGTGTGTGTGTGTACATATTTATTAATTTATATGAGGTCAAAAAAGATGGGGATTAGTTTTTTCCGAAGCCTTTCTCTTTAATATCGCAGTAAAACAACTCTTGGATCAAAGTCTAAGGGGGAAATGGGTTTGGAAACACAGTAGTCACCACAGAATGATTAATATCCGGTTTGTAAATTCCAAAAGCTTGCTCCTTATTCCTTTCCCTGCTGTCACATGGTATAGATTGTTCTCTCTTTTTATGCTTACATGCATTTTAGCTCCATCCCATTAATATTGTCTTGTTAAATAATATGTACTTTCTATGGTTCTGTGTTTCTGGCTCTCGGCCCCTGACGTGCATGCTGGAACTGATCCAACCAACCTGATGCTTCTGCTTGTGTCCTGTTTAGTTGTTTTTAAATAGTGTGTCACTAATTTTATTCAGACTTGCTCTTCTCTTGTATGAAATGTACACGCATATATATTCCAGAGTGCATGTAGTTGAGTAGAGGTATATGGGCCCTGGTATGAGAATGATTTGTGCTGGTCTTCCTTGGAGTGTCTAGAGCAGTTTGGGTTGAAGATGATGAAAAGATACAGAGCGTATCCAATCGGAGAAATTCCAGGAAGAACTAAAATCATGGTATGTTTCTTTGTTTCGTGGACTTTTGTTGGCTTGTAGGTGCCTTGGAACCCAGAGGTGGATGTATGCTGGCACACGCTGATGGATGAAGCATCTGATGAGTGTGACCCGGTGTGGTGTGAATCTGAGGACCCTCTCTTTATCCTTTACACCAGCGGTTCCACTGGCAAACCAAAGGTAAGGTGTGACTAAAATTATTTCCCGGATATACAGTGTTGAACATAATCTCACAGTCTGGTTCTCTTAAGGTTTCTTTATTGTGTGTTGAACGTTGTGTCCTTTACTCATTACTTGCATATCGATAAATCTACATAAATATTTCTGTAACAGTGACAGAAGTGCTTCAAATGAAATTCAATTCACTGTTGCTTCTCCCCTTTTTCCAGGGTGTGCTGCATACTGTTAGTGGTTACATGCTTTACACTGCCCTAACGTTTAAGATGGTGTTTGACTACCATCCTGATGACATTTACTGGTGCACAGCAGACATTGGTTGGATTACAGGTCACTCCTACATCACGTACGGTCCATTGGCTAATGGGGCCACCAGTGTCCTGGTGAGGGAAATATCTACACACACTGTATAATAGTGATTTAATAGTGATTTTTTTATTTCGACATGATGCCTTGAAAAATATCAGTATTCAATACCATTTTGGGTATCGGAGGAAAAAAAATGCCACAATATTAAGGGGTAAATCTTTTTTTTGAAGACAAATTGCATAATTTAAGTAATGTTTTTTGAATTAAGTCAAATAAGCACAAGTTAATTTACTTTTATACTTCTGCGTCAAGGCTACGGTGTAAGCATTTGAGGGTTAAGAGCCTTGCTCAATCGCCCGTTAGTAGCAGCTTGGTGCAGTTAAGACCTAATATGTTTAATTTAGTAAACTGCTGTTTACCTACATTTCACTTTACAAAGGGTAAGTAATGTTCTGCTGTCTCAATCTTTTCTGATAGTTTGAAGGCTTGCCCACTTATCCTGATATTAGCAGAATGTGGGAGATTGTGGATAAATACAACGTTTCCAAGTTTTACACAGCACCCACAGCCATCAGACTCCTCATGAAGTACGGCAGTGAGCCGGTCCACAAGTAAGTCTTTTGTTACCATGAAATAGTTGTTTTCACACCGCAAATACTCCAATGCTTAGAGTAGCTTTATCTGTTTGCTTAGGCAAGGTGCTGAAATAGTCACATTGTGTATAAATGAGCATGCTCGGGACATTGGAAATTGGGAAACACTCAAAAAAAAAGTCTGCTGGGTTGTAATATTAGTGTCTGTGTTTGGTGCTCGTTTGCCTATTGTTTTAATACTTTACAATACTGTGGGTGTTTTGATATAGAGCACAAATTCTGAGCGTGGGAACGGGTGATTGAGAAAAAAAAAATCAGCTTAAAATGTAATTGCATTGTTTGAACACCAGAGGTCGCTATCTACTCGAAATGCTATACTGCTATGAAATATACTGAGAGCATAGTAGGCCTGATGGCTCTAAATCGCAATGATTGACAGGTACATTAAAATGTTATAGGACCAAGCTGTCGACCCTAACAGTAAGAGTGTGTGTGTGTGTGTGTTTGCATACATGGGTGTTTTTTTTTTTCTTTCTTAGGTATAAGCGGAGCTCTCTGAAGATCTTGGGAACCGTGGGGGAACCTATTAACCCAGAAGCCTGGCAGTGGTACTACAATGTAGTTGGGGAAAAGAGATGCCCCATTGTGGACACCTTCTGGCAAACTGAGACAGTAGGCAGCTACGTTTTTCTTTGTGCCATCTTTTAACAACAGGAATTATGTACATTAATTTTTATGCTGAATCACATTTAGGAATATAAAATCTATTTAGCAAAATTCCAAAGTGCTTTTAATTCAATTAGAGATTCATAAACAAATATTTCAGGAAGTATATTGTAGCATTTATCTACATATCAATTAATTAAACCCTGTTTTGAAATTGCAACTTGCAACGAAGTTTAATTTGAATTGAATTAATTTGACTTCCTAAATGCGTGTTGTTTTCAGGGAGGACATGTGTTAACACCTCTTCCAGCAGCCACGCCGCTCAAACCAGGATCTGCAGTAAGTGTGGCTTCTGTCGTACTCATCTAATACCAGAGGGTCTGACACATTCAAATCTGTCTTTTAGGAATATCCAGACTGTGTTTTATCTCTCGCTCTCTCTTTGATTGATTTCTTTTCACTTTACATTTCTTGATTTTTCACTGTTTTATCGTGTGCTTAGACGTTTCCTTTTTTTGGGGTTGTTCCTGCCATACTGAATGAGTCAGGAGAAGAACTAGAGGGACCAAATGAAGGTTACCTGGTAAGAATAATGAATAATGTTTTATAATGTGTACTATTTAACTCTATCAAAACAGCTCGTTCTAATTGTGTGTGTGTGTGTGTGTGTGTGTGTGTGTGTGTGTGTGTGTGTGTGTGTGTGTATATATATATATATATATATATATATATTTCTAATATTACTAATGTTTCAAAATGCTAATCGATTATTATTTTTTTGTTATCTTATGATGTTAACTTATATTCTTATGTATGTTCTGGCTCCCTTTACTTTTTTGCAGATTGTGCTGCTCTAACAAAATATATGTTCTTCTCTATAGGTATTTAAGCAGCCCTGGCCTGGGGTGATGAGGACTGTGTACAGGAATCACCAGAGATTTGAGACTACCTACTTCAAGAAATTTCCCGGCTACTATGTAACTGGCGATGGTACTGAATTCTAGCATTTGTCTAGAACTGTGTGGGTTGTTTATTGATCTGTACAGGTGTCCAACATTACAATAATATTATTATAGTATTTTTTTGTAGTTCCACACCATTCTGAGTGTACATGGCCTCCCTGAATCATAAAGGGCTATTATTTGTCACTTGGTAAATGGCTCATAATTTCCAAATAAGTATATTTACATTTGTGGCATTTGGCAGACGCCCTTATCCAGAGCGACTTACAACTGAGCAATTGAGGGTTAAGGGCCTTGCTCAAGGGCCCACTAGTGGCAGCTTGGTGGTGGTGGGATTTGAACCTGTGATCTTGCGATCTGTAGGCCAACACCTTAACCACTGAGCCACCACCTCCCTGGTAATATATACCCAAGTATATAGGAGTTAGTGGATTTAAGAATAGTTCTACATCTGTTGCTATGTAGAAAAGTTCAGTGGTTTAAGGCGCTGGGCTACTGAATGGAAGGTCAGGTGGGGGGTTTGAGTCCTGGTATCGCCAATCTGCCACCATTGGGTCCTTGAGCAAGACCCTTAATCCTCTGTGCTCCAGGGGCGCCCTATCATCTCTGACCCTGAAGAATATGCGAAGAAACTGCTGTAAAGTATATGTGACAAATAAAGGCTATTCTATTCTAATCTTTGGAACTTTCGGGTACAACCATGTTTCTTTTTCCTTTTTTTTTTAAACGTTCATTCTTAACTTTCATTATGTTTTCAGGATGCCGCAGGGATAAAGATGGGTACTACTGGATCACAGGGAGGATTGACGACATGCTGAATGTTTCCGGTAAGTGGTAAACTGGTTCAGGTTCCCTTCTGCCGCTCTTAATGTTTCGTTTCCTGGTGTCTTATAAACGTGAAAGAATTGTATTTCGTTTTTCACAGGCCATTTACTGAGCACCGCAGAGGTGGAATCCGCTCTGGTGGAGCATGAGGCGGTGGCTGAGGCAGCTGTGGTTGGAACACCACACCCTGTTAAAGGAGAAAGTCTCTACTGCTTTGTTTCCCTCAATGATGGCATCACCTACACTGCCACCCTGGAGGCTGAGCTAAAGAAGCAGGGTATGTTGTGTGTGTGTGAGAGAGAGAGAGAGAGAGAGAGAAAGTGATCTTTGTATAGATTTTTATTTCTGAAGAATTTTAACAGCCAAAAGATGCTGTAAAGTATATTATGTCTTAATTCCCTGCTTTGTATATTTAAAAGAACTGGCCCACCTAATTGATCGATTAATAATTAGTTGATCAGGCAGCAATTTGAAATATCTGTTATGTTTTATAGAATATATTGGAAGCAGATATTATTATTTTTTCTTATGAGAAGGGAGGAAAAAGATTTTTTTTTGGCAGAAGCAGTAATGCCATTAATTTTCACAAGAGATCAACACAACGAATTGTATATGTATACACTCTTAGCAGTAGACATTGTCGGGATGTAGTTTGACAAGGAAGTAACCTCTCTCTTAGCGATGCTTATGAATATAAATCATTTCTGATTAATATGAAGTCAAGTGTTTAAAAATGCATGTCGGAATGAGCATCATCAGACGGTTAGCTTTTAGTCTGATTGTTGTACTGACAGTTAATGATTGAGATTTCAGTGCAAATTCTTCACAGCAGTAGCTCTGTGTAGAAAAATCCAAGGGTGAAGTGCCTGTGTGGTACCTGTGTGTGCTGCTGTTTAGGCGGTCTGTGAGACAGGTGTGAAGACACTGCCCAGATCCAAAGCTTAAAATGGGTCTCGCCAATGTTTGGCTGAGGCATATCTTTTAACTGATAGATTTCATTTATCTAATATTAATGCTATACAAGCCTAATTATAGTGCTATGACATTTCCTTGGAATATAGAGATATTGGGGAAGATCTTTTTCGATCAGCGCTTTGATATGGATATATTCACGCATGTTATTACTTTTTCGATCGCTGGCATGATGAAATCACTAACAGAACCGAATACTTTGCTTTTCGGACTCAATTAAAGTTCCTTTTTACTGGTGATAATGTAAATGCAGCTTTGGTATTAACTCGCCGTATGAGAAATACACTAACCTTTGGACCATTAAAATAAAAATTAATTCGAGAAAACTATATTTTTGTTGAACCCCATCCAAGTCGTTTAAAGACACTGATATAAATACATTCTTAAGTTTAGTTGAATTGACATGGATTTTGTGTTTTGGGAAAACAGTGAGAGAGAAGATTGGTGCCATAGCTACACCTGACTACATACAGAATGCTCCAGGGCTTCCCAAAACCAGATCAGGTATCAGAAAAAGCCTTTATGTGCCACATGTGTGTGTCAAAATTCCTTATCATTTCTGTTTTGGTTCTTAATGAGCGAGTTTGTCTGTATCCTCCCACAGGTAAAATAATGCGGCGTGTGCTACGGAAGATAGCGTCTAACCAGAAGGATTTAGGAGACGTGTCTACATTAGCAGACAGTTCAGTTATCGATCAGCTGTTTGAGCATCGTTGCTGTACTGCTGTGTAGAACAGTAGAAGAAGCCATTAAATCCATTTCACTTCAGGGCAGATTGGTTCCATGAATGTATAGCAGTCCTAATGGAAGGTAACTAGTGATAAAGATGTATAAAATATACTGCAGTTTTCCAACCTCTAGGAACTGAAAAGAGAATTTTTACTGGACACCTTTGTATATTTGTTATTATTTTTTTTAGTTTTCCCTCTTTTGATTTTATTTGCCACATAAACTATTATGTCTGATTACATGTTTCTAAATACTTCAGGCACATACTGGAATTGGGTACTTTTTTTTATTTAAATTACTTAATAGTAGCTTATTTTTTAATATGACCGAAATTATTTCCATGTGCCAACGTTGAAACTAATGTGCAAACCCAAGCTATTTCTTGTTGTATCATGTGGTTTTTCAATTGAAGCCCACAGTCATGTTTTTATGTACCAAATGCTAATCTCATACCTCTAACTTCAGCTGTTATCAGGATTTAACATGTTTAACAGTCTGGATAAATAGTGTATTTCTACTTTAGGTTATAATCATTAGGTACTAAAGTCCCCTGTACTGCATGACAACTGTATAACTATTTGCAGTGATCTATATATGTACTACCACTAGCTTTTAATTTTGTTTCTAAAAGGTTGAGGCCCAGATTCTGATTCTGCTGAATCATGAAAAGGATATTTTATATCAAAATGCAGATTCGGTAAATGGTCTTTAATCTCTAAACTACTGGATCGTTCAGTAGTGATTGTCACTGGAATGCATTCTCAACAGACCATCCAGCATTTCTGTAACTGCTTTTTAAGCCCCTACATGAGGTCAGTGAAGTAACATGGATATGATGTTAATTTGCCGATTTTCCAGAACGTTACAGAAATAACAGGTCTAGACAGATATCTCAAGTTTGGAAACATCTGTATTTACAGGATTAACCTGAATTGATTATATGGTTTTAGTAACTATTTTGCTACATTTCTTCTTATCTTTATTTAGCTCAGGATCGGTTATTGTGACTAGTTTTACGAATGCTCTTCCACAGAGGGTCTCATTTTTGTTTTGTCTTTTACCAGAAAAAAAAAAAAAAACTCTTATCTGGTGATTGCTCAGCATCGCTCACCATTTCTATGCTCGGCATTATGTTGTAATCAACATATATGGGCAGGTAAACTGGTGTGAGTGAAATAAAATGCCAGTTGACAAACATTGGTGTCTGTTTTTCTTCTACCTGTCTTCCACAATGAAAAGCAAGCTGCCAGAAACCGTGTTATGCTCTGGGCTGTGTATGTCCAGGAAGATTTGGGTCCAGGAATTTATGTGAATGTTACTTTTGCGCATATCACTAAATAAATACTGCTGGATAACTAAATACCTTACAGAAGTCTCAAGGATGTCCTTATCTCTGTTGGCAAAATACTGTGACAAATACCCTAGCACATTGTCAGAGGCACTGTGGATGTTGTATCTTTTACAGGTAAGAGCTATTCTCTTTCATTATCTCGTGTTCCATCTCGAGATCCATCTATGGGCGGGGCTTCTGTACCAGACCGCTGCAAGAGCATCCAATTACAACAAGTCTGGCGACTTGACAGACAGGAGCGTGTGCGAATCGACTGCTAAGGGAACCGCCCCTTACCCGAGTGCAAAAAGCACGTGTACCCCGATAGCGAGAAGCGGTGAATCGCTGAAGCACCAGCGCTTCGATGATGAGAAGGAGAATGAGGCTTTCAAGCTTTGTCTCCCGAGGAAGCCGCACTAGATGCTCTCTGCGCGGCTGATTAATGCGTCTCCATCGGGTCCGGAACGTAAGCGGCTAACCTGAAGCCTCGAGTCGGGGGGTGAGCGCTAGTGAGTCCCGTTTCGCACCGGCTTCACTATTTCCCGTGTTGTCTAGTGCGCGCTCCATCGTTCAGAAGGGAGGTTTTGTGAGAATATGTGCACCACACAAATTATTTCCACTCTCTCAAACCTTTAATAAAGGCTTAGGCACCAAAACAAATAAAAACATATGGTGCAAAAAAAAAAAAACCCAAGAAGTCATGAATTCGTTTCTGACGGAGAATATTTCTCTGAACTCGTGCGTGTTATCTCCGGTTTGGCCACCAGATGGCGCCACGACACCGGCCTGGCACTCGGCAGTTCTTCGGGGTGCTCGGGGACGCTCGGGGATCACGTGACGGCCTGGCCATTTCTGTCACACTTCCCTTATTCTTAAAAATCAGTACCAGCACACTCCTCTATTCCTCAGGCATCATCTCCCCTTCCAAAATCTTGTTGAGCAATCTGGTTAAAAACTCCACTGCCATCTTTCCTAGAGCGAAACTGATCATGGCAATTTTGTATTAAGCCACTGAAGCAAATCTGGAGTAGAGTGGAGAGTGTTTCTGAATATATATTGATGTTTAATGACAGCTATGTGTGATGGCCAGGTGACCACAAAACCTTTGCCATATCATTTATTTACAAATAAAGATCTACAGAGAAGGTTGGGTCTGGCATCACATATGTATGCGATACTAGATGATGGAATCTTTTTCACAGTACTGTTTCTAATATGCTCAGGTCTGTTCCAAAGCTTCACCTGGGGACAATATCCATACACAGTATGTGTGTCCAAGATGTAAATTACAGCACAGTGAAATTCTTTCTTCATACGTATATAACAGTTTACTTGGAAGCTTTGGTAAGACCACAGTTGGCCTTGTTATAACACCCCTGGAGGAGGGAGGGTTAAGAACCTTGGTCAAGTGGGGTTTGAACCCCTAGCCATCCAATCAGTAACAGCTTTAACTGTTAAGCTACGATTTCCGAGAATGAACCTGTTTATCCTACTAACTAATCAACATGCAATCCTGGGTTGAGTGGATAGAAAGACATGCTTTAAAGTTCAAAAATAGAATAAAAAGGAAGAATTATCCGGTACTTAATGACATCCAGTCTCAAGAGATTAATATCTGGCTTGGTTTCAGGTAGATGTGGATGACTTTCTTCCTTCTTGTGTGAAAAGGATATTTACATTTACAGTATTTAGCAGACGCCCTTATCCAAGCAGTGCTTTAGGTCTCCATCTAAGGACAAATTCGTTCAGGTAGGGTTGATGCAAACTTAAGTACACAATAGGCATAGACACAGTTGAGGTGCTTTTTATTTATTTATTTATTTATTTATAATATGGATTCCGGGACAGTGAGAGGATGAAGTGTTAGGGTAGATGTTGTTGGAAGAGGTAGGTCTTCAATCGACGTTTGAAGGTAGACAGTGTCTCTGTTGTTCGGACATCCAGGGGAAGTTCCATTCCACCACCTCGGTGCCAGAACAAAGAAGCGCCTTGAGCTGATCTTACCTCTTACTCTGAGAGAAGGTGGAACCACTATATTTTACATGAGTATCATTAATCTTGAGTTAATCTTAATGAGTATCATTAATCTATACTGGTTGCAGTGTTGATTCTCTGCCAGTGAGCTTGTGTTGAACAAACAACGGAGGAACAAAATAATTCATCAATGATGAACCTTGTACTCTGTTCACGCTGATTGCCGATTCCTTCTTTGTTTTTGCGATGAGAAAGCAGAAACATGAATAATTCTCTCCATATTTATTTTTCATAAACACCCAAGGATTTATGGGTGTTGTTTAAAATGATATTATAAAGCAAAAATGAGCATTATAAAGCGGGTTGATTTCTGCTGGGTGTCAGGTGTGTTGTGGTGTAGATGATTGAAGCTCTCCACTGCTATATGCCTCTAGGTGGCATTTGGAAACCATTTCACTGTTATTGTAAATGCTTCCAGAGGACCTTTAAGGTTTATGTTGCTTTCATTTTGTGTTTAGACAAGGAACACTATAAGAGCAAAAAAACAAAAAACGAAATCCATAAATGTCAGCGCTTCTGAATATTGCAGCATACTAAATGTGTAAGTAAAGAGAAATGAAAAAAAAAGAAGTGACTAATGCATATAAAGTGTCATTATCTCAGTCATGTTTTATAGTAACTTTCTAATTAGCGGAATGTATATACTATATTATGTTGTATCATGCCTCGTAAGTGACATTTGGTCAATGCACTTTACCCACAATGGCAAATATTTTTATTATATAACATTTATCTGGTGTATTGTTGGGGCTTGAACACTCAAGTATGCATACATTTTCAAACTATTTACAAACTCATCACACACACACACACACACACAACAAACGCAAAATACTGGGGCCTTTGTGCCATAATTACCATTTATCATGGAGAGAAAATTGTGAATGTGGCTTACACATAATACTACTTTCGCAATATATTTTATATAATCCTCTCTGATACAGTATGTAGTGGGTTTGGGTTGTCCTAGAGTAGGTCTTTAGGCTTTTTTAATAACCTGTTGACAAATAAGGAATATTTTTTCTTTCTTTTCAAGCATTTTTTCCTCTCTAATTGTCAGCAATGATACAGATTTAACGGCCCAAACATTAAAGAATACTTCATAACCAGTTATCTGCCAAACAGCTGTTTACTAGTTCACTGCTTTGCACAGTAAAATGAATAAACATCTCTGTGTTATATCACTATGTTTATACTTGGTGCTGACTTAAACAACAACGTCTCTATAGTTGAAACTATTTTACCCTGACTGCTATTTTTAGGAAGTGACGTTATTTAAGATTCTGCTCAGCTTGTCCTGTTGCTTGTTTTGATCAGGTTTTGGAAAAGGGAAAGATTTATGGTTCTCTTTTTCAATGTTGAGGTATAGATTTAATAATGAAAATGCCCATATGGCTACTCAGACAGTGTGATAACACCATCCCAAGTAAAGAAAAGCAATAAGTCCAGTGTCATTCGCAAAGAATTCTGATAGAAGTGTGATGTCATGCTTAAATTTGTTTTAGGGTGGAAGCATGTTAAAGAAAAATTGCCGCTGGACATGTCCAATAGACACGCAATTAAAGGTTTTGTCTTTTTAAAGATTTTTAATTACAGCACAAATTAAAGGATTCTATTTCAATGATCAAATTACGTATATATGAATAAAATAGCCTTTATTTATCACATATACATTACAGCACAGGGAAATTATTTCTTCGCATATCCCAGCTTGTTCGGAAGCTTGCAGGGTCAACCACAATACAGCGTACCTGGAGCATAGAGAGTTAAGGGCCTTGCACAAGGAGCCAAGGATAGCAGCTTGGCGACAAACCCAGACCTTCCGATCAGCAGCCCAGCACCTTAAACCACTGAGCTACACCCCTCTCAATAAAATGAGAGACAAAAAAAATGTAAATATAGAAGATAAGTTTAGTCTCATTCTTGTTTATTGGCTGTAAGATTTCTTGGCATTGGTGGCAGCGAATGAATATCAGGGCTTTAGGCCATTTTTGTGTGTGTGGGGGGGGGACTAACATTTTCATATGTAACTGTAATTCAATTACATGTTTTTTTTGCTCAGTAAATGTAACGTATTACTGTTACTTTTATTTTGTAATTATAAGAATTATAAAAGAATTATAAAAATAATTATGTAACACTGTTAGATGTATCTAGTTACTCCCCAACACTGATGGTCCGTATTTACAGCCACTAGAGCACAAACAAAGATCTTTTCCATATGGTGTCTTGGCAGTGCTAAGGCCCCCAATCCAGAGGTGCAAAGTAACTGAGTACAAATACTTCATCAATGTACTTAAATAGATTTATTTTTGGGTATCAGTATTTCGACCTCATTGATCACCCTAGTATAAACCTTTCTTATTTTCCAGGGCATTATCATGATTAAAAATTGCTTTCTTCATAACTCTTCTTTTGACTCATGGATTCAAGTTTCTAATGCTACAGTTAACATTGGACTTTGGCAGTGGAAAGTTGTTTCTTGAAATTATTTAGTTTTCTTTCTTTCTTTCGTTTTTTATTTCTTGCTTTTCTTAGCAACTGTGATGATCAATGTATACTACAGTCCCTGACAAAAGTCTTGTCGCTTATCTATTTTGTAGAAACACCTGCTATTAACCTTGCTATTATTGACTTTTAATTAATCAATTGGTGTTAGAAATAGCTCGTATGAACAGCTAAAACCCTCCCAAATGATGTTTAATGCACTGAAATAAATTAGTTTCACTGAAAAAAGATTTATCATTTAATCAAAACAGAAAGGTCAAATTTTGGCAAGACAAAAGTTTTGTCGCCTATACAGAAATTGAACAAATTTACTGCAAATACAAAAATATGTCAGCAAATTAAGTAGTGGTGCTGTGAGATCCAAATTTATTATCTTGTATGACTTCCATGAGCTTGAAGGACTGCATCCATGCGGTTTGGCAAGGATTCATACAACTTATTGATGAAGTCATCAGGAATAGCAAAGAAAGCAGTCTTGCAAGCCTCCAAGAGTTCATCAATATTTTTTGGTTTAGTCTTCCATGCTTCCTCTTTCATCCTACCCCACATATGCTCAATGATGTTCAAGTCTGGTGACTGGGCTGGCCAATCCTGGAGCATCTTGATCTTCTTCGCCCTGAGGAACTTTGATGTGGAGATGGAAGTATGCGATGGAGCACCATCCTGCTGCAGAATTTGGCCTCTTTTATGGTTGGGAATATAAGAGGTAGCTAAGATTTCTTGGTATTTTAGACTATTGATGTTGCCTTCCACCCTGCAGATCTCTCGTACACCCCCATACTGGATGTAACCCCAGACCATGATTTTTCCGCCACCAAACTTCACTGTTTTCTGGGTGAATCTCGGATCCATGCGGGCTCCAGTAGGTCTCCTGCAATATTTGCGGCGACTGTGGTGTAATTCAAGCAGAAGATTCATCTGAAAAACCTTTGCAACTTTTCCAGCGTCCATCCTTTTAGCAGGCTGTGGGCCTTGGTAAATGCCACACGGTTTTTCAATCGTCTTTTGTTTAGTGCTGGCTTCTGGACACTGATTCGACCATGGAGACCATTTCGAGATAGAATCCGACAAACTGTTCTGGTTGACACGGGGACTTCAGGTGACCAGGTCTCGTGGAGGTCTGCTGCAGTGGAAAATGGGCTGGCCTTGGATTTTCGAGCCAACAAACGGTCCTCTCGAGCAGTTGTCTTGCGGGGTCTGCCTGACCTGGGCTTGTCAAAAACTTGTCTGTACTTGACGCTGAGACACATTGAAGGTGTCTGCCACATCAGCAGTGGATCTGGTCTTCAGCCTCTTGATAATCAACACTTTAGTCTCAGGGTGAATCTTAGGCACGTTTGCAGAGGTCTAGTTGCAGTTGAGGTGAAGGTCTAGTGTACTGGGGTTCTTTTTATACACACCTGAGACCTAATTGATCCATTATTAGTCACAGGTGAAGCTCATATGACAAGGCGACAACACTTATGTCTTTGCAAAAATGGACTCAATGGGCTTTACCAAGCTGTGAATATTAGAATTCTTTTTGACAGTTTCGTTTTGCACTGAAACATTATTACAAAAGCTGTTGGGATTAAAATGAGCCATTTCTTGTAAAAAAAATCTTGATTAGAAATATATTTCAGTGGCACTTCAGGTCAATTTGTACACAAGCGACAAGACTTTTGTCAGGGACTGTATATTATATAATAAATCTGTAGCTCATAATGAGAATCAGTATTCTGAGGAGCACATACACTATGCTGTTTTCGTTCTCCCTAGTCATAGAAGGGACATTTAAACTTTTGTTGGCCTTTTAAGGTCTTCTCTCATTCCATTGTCGGTCCTGGTCAGATAAACACGGCTGTCCCTGTCTGACACCATCATCATGCAGGGCCCAATTACTCTAACTAATCTCAATACTAATCTCTTATTTAGCTGAATGCACTTGTGAATTGGTTGCATTAAGTAGAAATACTATAAAGCTTAACTGGTAGATTTACTTCATGGTAACTATAATGATAACCCCTAAATAATCAGACTGCTTATTCTGAGAACAGTAGAGACTCTTGTGATTTCGATTAAATACACATCCATGTCTATGCAAAATAATATAAATAACAAATATTCTAAAATCTTTGTGTTCATCTGCTTGAAATAGACTTATTTTATTCACTATTTGACTGCATCTGGTATTAACACTTTACACTTATGCCCTCTTGTGCATAATATGCATAGCACTTTAATATGCACTTTACACTTATGCCCTCTTGTGCATAATATGCATAGCATGCATATATATATATATATATATATATATATATATATATATATATATATATATATATATATATATATATATATATATATATATATATATAATTTTAATGCATTCTAGATTTAATCGTTATCTTATTGCAAATGTTTTTGTCCTGTCAATATCAAGCCTTTAACTTGCTATAATAGTTACTGGTTTTGATTCCTGCACTGGTTAATTATTTAATATATTTAAAAATAAAGACTGCCCTCAACTTTCTGATCTAAATAGACACACTGTACAAAAAGGATAATGGTCCTGCTTACAAAAGAACTTGGGACAAACCATTATTGTTCTGGGATAAGATTAAGATTAGTGTTACTGACCTGTTTTGCTGAAATCTTTCTCCTATCTTTTCTCCTCTCTCACTGCCCCCCGTCTCACTCTCATATTCTCACAAATATGTGCAAAACATTTATTAGCATGCTTTTAGCTTCTAACTGGTGTGTAAAAAAATAGGATATGTGTGTTTTGACTGCATCTAAAAGCTTCTAGAATTACGGACTTTAATAACTAAAGGCAGACGTTAGTCATACTGTATAACTAGTTATGATTCGTGTCACTGACCTGTTTAGCTGGAACGTGTTAAAAGCCATTTTTCACCTTATTGTGCATTGAATAAATCTTTATTTCCCACCGCAATTCCCGAATGTTCTTATGTTATTAGTGGATAAGAATCATTGATTAACATTCAGGGATTGCAATGGGAAATAAAGATTTATTCAATTAAATAATGATTTATTGCATTCTTGCACCTTTCTGCCATTCTGTCATCATTTTCAAGCCAGAGAACACATTACAAGACAGAACTAGATACTTCCATAAATCACTATGTTTAAAAACCTGTAAAAAAAAAAAAAAGTGATAATTGCACATAGTGTGCTACAATTCATTAATTATCAACTGTACCTGTTTCCCTGTAAAACATATTTTTGGCAAGATGAAAACATCATTGTTCAATCGAACCTTTTATAGGTTTGATTAAACAAAGATGATTAAATAAATATGGGTTTGTATTTGGCAAAGGAACAGATCTAGAGGGATCCTGGTTATAGAGGGTTTTGATGAATTGAGTTGTTTAGCTGCTGTCGTCCGCAAATTCTCAAACAATTCCTCATGCTTGTTGACCTTGGTGTGACAGGCTTTCTTACATACCTAAAGTCCCTTAATGCCAATGTTATCTTCTGGCTCTCCCTTTAGTTGTGCTGCAATAGCCAGTCCTGCTTGATTCCTTATTTGCAACTGGAACACACTGCACAGTATCTTTACCAATATTTACCAACATGGATAAGTAATAATGCATGCATTTCCCTCTTGCAATGTTGTCCCCTCAACCTGAATGCATTACGGACAGATTAATGACGTAAAGTAAAAAAAAAAAAAAAAAAAAACAGACAAAAATTGCTTTAACTACATTATGATAAACAGAACAAACTATCATTAGTAAAGCATATATTAACATCTCAGATGCGAGCTTAGATACATTATGATAAACATAGTAAGCCTGGGGAACTACATTTACATTTTGCTGTCACTTTAATTCACAGAACAAGATTAAGCACACTAGATCTGAAAAGCGAATTTATATGGACGTATTTCTTGCGCACACAGGAAAATGTCTAACAAAGGAACCCTGTTGTAACACTAAAGCACAGAGTTCCACTATCATTGTTCCCAGAGAATAATATATCAAAAGTAGCAAAAATGAAACTGATGCTGAACCATCTTCTTCATTGTTCTCTGTTGTATTAAAAAATTACAACAGAATTACTATAGGAAGAGGCTTCCTATAGTTGGAATTTCGTGTAGTCTTATACACAGACAATGAAAAAGGAAGAACCTGGTTTGTAATTGAATGCAAATGTCTCCGTTTTTCCATTCTGGCTTTTCAGTGCATTTTCCGTGTCTTAGCCAAGATAACCAAACTACAGTAAAAGTAACTATTGTTCTTTCATTTCGAACCTTCATTTGAAATTACCGGTAAAAGCTATATATTTTAACCTGATTACTTCATTTCCTCGTCTTTTCCGTGATTTTCCCTTAAACCTGCCTGCAGCAGTATATAAAAAAACAAAACACCCTTGCCAAGTCACGATTTCAATGTCTAGAACCCATGTGACACATGCAATTTTTCTGTGTGCTGGATTTGAAAAAAAAAAGTACTTTGGTATTAATATACAGTGATTTTTGTTTTGGCATAAGTACAGTTTGCATAAACGATGAAATATTCATTTCACACTATCCATCACATCAGAAGCTCCCTTTGTCTATACAGAAAAAAACACATTTTCTTCAGAAGAAGACAGAGAAGATTTATCTGTATTGTCTTGCAGAAGAATAATGCTGATGCTATCTACGAAATACTTCAGGATTCTGCAACGACTAAATCTTTCACCTCTTCCGCACAGCCCCCCTTCTGACTCCCGCACATATGTGTGCACATTTATTAGCATGCTTTTAGCTTCTAGCCGGTGTGCAAAAAATAAGATATGTGTATTTTAGAATGCATATAAAAGCTGCTGAGATGAATCATGTCGAATTTTGGATAATAAATGTTATTGTCATTTTGCATCCATTAAGAATTTTTTAGGGGTCAAACGGTTATGTTTGGGGTTGAACACTGACATTTTCCACCTACCTAATCGCTGTATCTGTATTATAATCAGTGGTACATTCGTCATATAATTATGAATTAACCAAAGAATAAGAGCAATACTGAGCTGTTTGAATATTTATCAAATGACATAATATGTGCTCGTCTGAATCTTTTCCACATCAAAGGCATGCAAAGATTCATTAAAACCTACTTCAGACCCTTTGCTAATGCACCTGAGTGGGATGTCCAAATTGTCAAGACTCTCAGGGGCCACAGATAATTGCAGCACAGCCTACGTACCACTTATACCTGGTACAGTAAGTGGCTTTTCAATGTACTGACTAATCGTGCCTCAGTCCTTTTAGTCATTTCTACTTCTTTGTAAATCTGCATGGGGCTTTTATTTCATCTGTCACATCTCAGCCACTAACGCTATCATTGTTTTTATGATCCTAATCCTGGTGTAGGTTTTTAGTGTGTGTGTGTGTGTGTGCATAAAGTGCCCTCGCTGTCCACTTTAATAGGACACCTGCATTTTTGCTGTATGCAGTTATCCTGTGAGCAAAGCATGTGCCTGTTGCACAATGCATAATATCACACAGGCCAGCACTTTCATTAATATTCACGTCAACATGAGAAATCTGTGATCAGCGATAAAAAAAAAAAAAGTTATATTTTATATATTATATTTTAAAAGGGCATTGTGGCTTAGTGGTTAGCACGTTCGCCTCACACCGCCAGAGTCCGGGTTCGATTCCCGTCTCGGTCGTGTGTGTGTGGAGTTTACATGTTCACCCCGTGCCTCAGGGAGTTTTTCTCCGGGTTCTCAGGTTTCCCTCTGGTCCAAAAACATGCACCGTAGGTTGATTGTCACCTTGGAAAAATTGTCCCGTGTGTGTGAATGTGAGTGTGAATGTGTGTGCCCTGCGATGGGTTCCATTCCATCCTAAATGCCCATAGATGCCTGAGAGGGAAGATCGGATATAACGAGAGAAGATGAATGAATGAATGCTACAATATTTTGGAATGGGAATTCTAGAGTATGTAAATTCTTTATACTGTACATCATTTTAATTTAATCTTTGTGCCACAATCAATAACTGCATTTCTCAATGCTTTGTTTTTACAATCAAGAATGACTAATCAATCAATACATGTCTGGTGTTTTCCCATTCCATTTCATGACACACAAGCCCTTCCTGTTACAATCTGAAGGTTTGTTTGCTTTTAGCCCTAGATCTGACAAAGAGAGTTTTGGAACTGTATTATGAATGTGTCTTTCTTACAAAATTTTCGAATTAGCATAATATTTAAATATAATGTCCAGCACTAAAAATGTGTGATAATGAATCAGGTGTAGGTTAACCCAACAAAATGGGGAAAAGCTTAGAGAAGCTGCCCAATCAGGGAAGGGTTATAAGGCCATTTTCAGTGAATTTAAAATTGATCATTCAATTAGAAAGATTATTCACAAGAGGAGAACATTTAAGACAATTTCCAATCTTCCCAGGAGATTTACCCCAAGTTCATAAAATGATTAGAGAAATTATAAATAACCAAGGGTTATATCTCAGAGTTTACCGTCTTCGGTTAACAGCTTAAATGTAAACGTTTGTGACGATTACAAAAGGACTAAAAATTACGGTTTGTTTGTATGTATGGGTTGCCAGGGGAATGACACTTCTCTCTATAAAAGAACATGACCACATGGCTGAGGTTTGCAAGGTTGCATCTGAGCAAACCAGGAATCTTCTTGAACAATATGTTTTGGACAGAGAAAACCAAAATGGAATCAATAGTAAGATCATACGTCTCCTACTATAATGAACAACGTCATGCTTAATGAATATCAGACACTGCATATTAGAAAAAACACTTAATTCCAGCTGCGAATGATTCGGGCTTGTTTGAAAAGCATATATGTTCTATATGTTCAATAAATCGTGGCCGAAATCGGATCAAAACAATGATCAGAATTGCTGAAAAGGAACCAAATCAAATTGCTGAAATGGTTCAAAGTCTATTGAATTAAAATACTGTAATAGTTAAGGCCATAGAATTCAAAGAAAGTGTTCTTTCATTTGTCCATAAATGTTAATAACATTTTATTATTTTTGAAAAAAAGTTATAAACATATGTATAAATATTAACAAATATATTATTGGTTTCATGGCAGATTAGCCTGCGGGAAAGAAACAGTTTTACAGTATTACATTAATAATTCTAAATAACAATGCCATGTAGGTAAGAGTAAAGCATACACTTGTGTTTTGAAAACACTGAATGAGAGTATGATCTCAATATTCTATAATGTTCTCAATGTTCTATATATGTTCTACATTTTTATTTATAAATACATTGGAGATGGTGTAGGGGTTACACAGAAGATAACCTGATACTGATTACGATTGATGCTGATTACTGATGTGTTTCAACTTATTAAACTTGATTCCTGTTAGGAACACCCAATAGGTGTGCTTTCTCCATCTGCAGCAGTGTATGCTGGGAAATATCAGCTAGTATATCCGGCCACGTTGCTCTCTCCACGTTGAAAACAGTTTCCATGGAAACAGAGACTGAGAGGGAGGAAAGGGAGAGCTGAGAGAGACTGTACTTTGGTTTAGTTATTTGAGAGGGCTATCCATGGGCGGCAGTATTGAATTATGAATCAGGGATCTATCATTGGCCCTTTCTAAAGGTCTGATTGGAATATCCTGGAGGGAAAATAATATAGTTGAGAATGAAAATATAAGGTTAGAGCTAACAGATGATTGGAATTTTCCAAGTGATATGAGGTTAAATCTATTTTTGCTATATATATATATATATATATATCATATATATATATATATATATATATATATATATATATATATATATATACATACATATACATATATATATAATGTATATATATAATGCTCTTAATCCTTAAGAGAGCTATTTGATCTTTTGTATGACACCATAAAGATAATCTCCAATAATTTTAATATCAGTTTTTTAAGTCATGAATTCAATAACATGGCACAATGGAAAGCACAATGCTGTAATAAAAGTAAATGAATGTGTTTTCCTGTCTTCTCCTATATTTAGCCTCCTATTTGCACATCATTTCAGCATTTTCACACATAATAATTAAGCATGCGTGCATAAAGGAGATTGTATGAATCCAGCGTATACAAACAACAACCTAACACGTTCCTGTCAAATGTGTGAAGCTTGTGACTTTAAATGTTAAAACTGAGCTTGCATTCACCTCAGCCAGAAAGTATTATTTTTCTTGATTTCTCATTCACCTCACAGTGCGAAAGAATAAATGTCAACGTTTCAAATTGCATAATTTACTTTTATCAAAGTAGTACTTCAGAAGTTTACCTCGGATTGACTGCCTTCATAATTAAAGACAAGCATTGTGTAATTATGCAGAAATACATTCGAAGAAAAGTGCTTATTTTTATTATTTTCATTACAGTTTTATTGATCAGAGAAACGTGTGGAGAAGACAGTCTTACTGAGCTTTATGTTGGAGTGTTCTCATCCTCCACTTTTCTTTGTGTTAGATAGACAGCTGAAACATTCAAATTGAACCCATTTTTTTGGATATGTATGTGTGTGTGCGTGTGCTCGGGAATGAGAGAGAGCAAGAGAGAGAGAGAGAGAGAGAGAGAGAGAGAAAGAAAATGTTGGTTAATTAATATCAATGATATATGACTGTAGAATACACTGAGATTGTGTAGTTCCATAACAGCACTCTCTCAGAGCCATACTGTCTCATGACCACATGAGGTGTATGCTCATGAACAAACTGAAATACTGTTGAGATGCTTTTAGAAATGCCTCATTCATTACCTGTGCTTTTACATGCAAATCCTCAGATCTGCTGAGTCAATACCGTTACAATTCTTTCCCCCAGACTGCCTTCTTTCCTTTATAAAAATCCATTTGTTGCAATGCTGAGATTTTTTCAACTCTGGCTACAGTAATGATAATGATGAAATCAGGTCAGTCCCTGGTTGCTCACATGCACCATTGACAGGCTCTTAACAATCCATTGCTGCCACTCTTAAAATAATAGTGTCCCAAGTAGGAATTGAGGGTGCTAGGCAACCGCTAGCCACTGAATACACTAGAATAGAATAGCCTTTATTTGTCACATATATATTACAGCACAATGAAATGGAGCATAGTGGGTTAAGGGCCGTGCTCAAAGACCTAAGAGTGGCAGCTTTGGCGATACCGGGGATCAAACCCTGACCTTCTGATCAGTAACCCAGCATCTTAAACCACTGAGTTACACCCTCCACACTATGTAACAGCTCAAAGATTTTACTGAAAGAGTTAATAGGGGGATATTGCACCGGAACTATTAATCATGTGCGGATCGAGATGGGCCCAGTTACATCATATGAGTAGCATTCTAACAAAGTGAGACAAAGTATTACACCCAGTTGCATGTTTTCTAAAAGCTGTTGCATTAGTAGATGTTGTAAAAAAAAAAACAAAAGTGCATATATATATATATATGCTGAATAGTCTGTCATCCCAAAATGTAGTAAATATTATTATTCTCAAATTCATATTTAGCCATAATTTCTAAGCAAATTGTCAAACAAGCTGAACATACAGGTCCTGTCTTTTTGTCAAATACATTTCTAATGTCCACTTTGTGAAGACAGTATGTGACGGTGTCTGTTGGTTTATTCAAAGCATACGGCGACAGTCAACTTCATCAACCATCAGATCTCCATGAGGTGGAATGGCTCTTTTCAACTTGGACAGAATCATGTCAGTTTGGCCCTATCCCATTCACAGTTAACCACCCTGAGGGAAACTCATCTGCCAGAGCTGTACAATGCTTCGGCAAGACATGCAGTCAAGATGGCATGTACACTCAGGAGAGTGGTGTCTAACCCTGTAAATGGTAATGCAGCTCTGGAAGGTTTACTAATACACAGCTGGACTCCTTTGCTCATGCCAAGTCAAACATGATGTAACTGGGGTTTGGCAGAGCAGGACAGCCTGCTTCAACATGATGCTCTGGGATATGACTCATAGACCTTAATATTTAATATAAAAATTTTAATAAAATAATAATAATAATAATAATATATATATATATATATATATATATATGCATGTTTATGCCTGTTTACACTATGTATAAATGGTGCAGAGATACATTTTCTGTTTTCATTGTTCGTTGGTCAGTGGGGGAAGATGTATTGGCTTCATGGGGGTTTGCGTATTTGTGGTTAGAATACTAAATATTTTGTTGCATTTGTGCATGTATTAAATTTGTTTCAGCAGTGTTAGAGTCAGTGACTGCTCAAGCTAAATCAATAAGACCTTAGAGAGGCTCTGAATGGGAAAGCAATACGATACATGTGGTCGCTACACCCTGCTTTATGCTCCCATTATACTGTATATTGTATATTTGTGTTAGGAGAGAAGTTAGTGTATGTGTATGTATAATTAGTGTATGTGTGTATAAAAAAAAATAGCATTCTAATTTCTTTCCTAACAAAAAGAGAGTGACCGATAGATAGATAGATAGATAGATCGATAGATAGATAGAGGGGTGGTCAGACAGACAGACAGACAGACAGATAGATAGATAGATAGATAGATAGATAGATAGATAGATAGATAGATAGATAAATAGATAAATAGATAATCTATACATGTATGTCATTAATAAGCATTTTATTTTTTAAATAGCATCCGAAGAAATTTGTGAAATCCGATTTTGTGAAAGTAGACAGTTTGAAATGTAATATATAGAATGAGTAGAATTTGCTATATTTATTTATTTTTGTTGGTTCTCTACATTTAAATCTTCTCATGTTTGTACAGTAGGAAGCAAACACCTCACCCAGTACTATCCATTACTATTCCTGATGTATCTAAAAAAAAAATGCTTCTAAAAGAGACGGCCAATAAATGGGATGCGCAAACAATGAGATAGTTTTAGCTGAGACTTACATAAGGTGTCTAATGAGCTTTCTGAATGATGATTTATTGGAGGATAGTATTTTTTGTTCCTCAGAGCTAAGATAAGGAAAAGCCGCATGATAACAATAGGCTAAAATGTACTATGACCTTTACATATGACTCTCTTCCATCCTCAATCTTTAAATACTGTAAATGCTAAAGCTTTACAACGTTTTGCTGAAGGTCAGTTACTCCTCTTCTTCCTTGCGAAAGACACTTTTGTTCCTGTTCAGATCTTGGCTTGTCTGACAGATCTCTCATTGTGGATAGAATGTCCTCAGCTGAAATTTAATTCCACCAAGATTGCTCTTGTCAATTTCTCCTTTACAGCATCAATACAAGTCATCAAATTCGATTCACTCAGGCCAGCCAGGCGCTTATTCAGTGCCTCGTTATCTCAAGACTGGACTACTGCAACTCATTCTTGGGAGGTTTGAATTCAAAGAATATTTGACCCCTGGAACCAATCCAGGATGCTCTACATGATTATCAATGTTCCTTTTTACCATCCCACAGCTAGACTCCGTCTACTAGCTTTCTATTGTTGTGTGTGGGTACGAGAGGGGATGCTTTATGCACCATGATAATCTTTTATTTCTTTATTGATCTTTATTTTATCATAGACACTCTGGTTTCGACCCAGAGTATTCCAGTCAGACACATTAGAATGACCTTACTGGTTTGTGCTACAGTAGATTAATATGCGGTATGGGTTTTTTTGGTCAGTCTTGATGAAGGTGAAAATGTGGAGGAATGTCTTCATTCATATGGCTCACAAAATAATTTGACGTTTTTCACTCTCACATCAGGTCTCTTTAAGACATTGGGTTTACTGATAACTTTTTTAAAGTCAATGATCAACTCGAGTTCTTTTGACTTTGAGGCGCAGGTTGTTCTCAGGTCCATCAGCAGCTCCGTCTTCTCCCTCTAGGGTGTTTCATCATTATTGAGGATCAGGTCTACCACACTTGTGTCATCTACATATTTCATGATGGTGTTATTTCTGGAAGCACAGTCATGGGTGAGTTCAGGAGTGGGCTGAGCACTCAACCCTGTGGGACGAAAGAGTTCATGATGAGTGTTATGAACGTGTAGTGACCGGAAAGAGAAATTGGAAATTGGAAAACTGGTTCCGCTAATACCACTAAGGCATCTTTGTCTCTGATTAAAATAGTTCATTATAAACTATATAATTAGCCTAATATATTGTAAGAACATTCAGCTTATATAAATATTCATTCTTTTTTTGTCTTATTATAAAAAAACCTTCTTTTTAGTTTTACTTAAAAAATTAATGACTAATATTAATTACTATAAATTGTGAATTTGTTTATAGAAAAACATTTAAAAAGTATGTTGTTTTACATCACCCTCACGACTCCTTTTCATCTTTCACAGAATTAATAAAGCAAGACTACTGACCTTTAAACTGACAAAGGGTTCTTGCATATATGGTCTGATTGGCTGGTTGATTAGTAATCTGCAAGGGAATCAGGTTTTGCTGAGCCGAGCCTTACTATTCATCTATTAAACAGCATTCATGTTTGCCTTTGACATTAATGCTAATCAGCATGGTAGTGTTCTGACTTGGACTCAGGAAATGAACACCCTTTCCTTTCATTTATAGCTTGGAAACAAGAGTGAAAGTGACGTGATATTTCTCCGGTCTTCTGGCCATTGTTACTTTTTTTTAATTTACACCGGTCGTTTATTCTGTTTCTATTGTATGTGCATGCTGGTATCGAGGTGTATAGACACACAATTTCACACGTTGCCTTGCTGTCTTTAAACATATAAGTTATTACAACAGTAGTAGACCTTAACTGAAGCAAGTGAGGCCTACAGTACTTTGGATGTTGTTATGGGGTGTTTTGTGACCTTTCGGATGAGTCGTCGCTGTGATCTTGGAGTAATTTTGCTCGGCCTGCCACTCCTGGGAATGTTTTCCACTGTTTTCGGCATTTGTCGATAACGGCTCTCGCTGTGGCTCGCTGGAGTCCCAAAGCTTAACAAATGGCTTTTTTTCCAGGCTGATATAACTCAATTATTTTCTTTCACATTTGTTTTTGAATTTCTTTTTTGATGTCTAGCTGTGGTGGTAATTAATCTGATGTAATATAATATACATAATAATATATATATATATATATTCATGTTGTACCATTAAGCATTTACAGCCAAATTGCTGTCAAGGTCCTTCCTTTTTCTGAAATGGTTTTCCCTGAGATTTTGGAATGTTTGTGTGGATTCGCCCATTTAGCTGTAATAGGGATAGTGAGGTTAGCCTCTGAGGTCAGATAAGGAGTTTTGGGGTGTGGTCTAGTTTATTCAAAAGATATGTAGTTCGGTTGAGATCAAGATTGAACTTCCACTCTAACCTCAGCAAGAAGCAAGCAGGAATTTTGTCCCAGTGTTTAATTCAAGCGAAGGGAAATTGCAATTTTACATTATACAGAAACGTCGCATGCAATTGCAAGCTTCTAGTTTTGTGCTATTAGCTTTGGGAATTTAAATGTCAGAGATTTTATAATCACACGTTTTGCCCTTATCGTGGCTCCTGTAATGCACATTCATGCACCTACTAAAGTGTGCGATGATGATTTAAGCTGTTGGCCTGTTTACCTGAGTTTTCAGTAGTCAGCTATTTTTATAGAGTGCAGAGAGAGGACATGCTGCCTGCTGTGCTGGTGCAGAGTGTGATTGATTTAGGTCAGAAGATTCGGTCTTGGGGGAACACAGTGCTTTACTTCCCAAACAGCAATTTCCTTTTTCTATTTTTTTTGTTAACTGAAGTGCATGCGTGTCTAACTCATGTTACTGAACATTCAACCTTCATACCAATCAGTACAGAGTGCACATACAGTCATTTTGTGGGCTTTCTCTTTTGTCCTCTAATGTCTTTTTGATTTTTTTGACCTGTATGGAGCTTCAGATCCATCGCTATAAAAAGGAGTAGTTCTGGCTGAAAAGAACATTTATATATAGTGAACTAGTTTTCTCTACTTTTATTCATGGCTAATTCACTTTTATTCAGTTCTGTTTCACATTTTTCACATTTTGTTTTTATATTTCTTTGGTTTGTTTACTTTTCCATATCTTAGAGAGAGATTCATTGACGTCTCTTGATTGATGGTATTTAATTTTCCCTGTAATGGCTGCTATTTTGAAGGGGGAAATGTATGTTAGTTAGTTTGCATATTTATGCGTTTGCATGTCTGTGTGTGTGTGTGTGTGTGTGTGTGTGTGTCTAGAGTATAATGTCTCTTATGTGTTGCCCTTCCTTGGTCTATTTCTTCCTTTACTGCATATTTGACCTTTGGATATATTTTGTGATACTTTTATTTTATAAAATAATTAACAAAATTGCCTTTCCTAGATTTGTATTCATTGGAGCATCTGCAAACGCATCCTTTTCTTCACTCTCTCTTTTTCTCTCTCTCTCTCTCTCTCTCTCTCTCTCTCTCTCTCGACCCTCTCTCTCTCCTCTCTCTCTCTCTCTCTCTCTCTCTCTCTCTCTCTCTCTCTCTCTCTCTCTCTCTCTCTCTCTCTCTCTCTCTCCTTCTGTGCTCCAGCGCACTGGCTGTGACATAATTAGTACACAGCTCCGTTATCATTCTCTCATTATCCTTTACTGCTCTTGGCAGTGCAATATTGTTTGGTTCATTGAGGAAACAACAAGCGGCATCCAGAAATTCAAAATCATGCAATACACATACACACATGCACTCCCTTACATTCGCACACAAATACACACACACTCACACACAAATACACATGCACACACACACATCGTCTATTGTTCATCATCTATGGGGTGAAAGAGGCAGATGTAGAGGACAGGCTAGTATGGAGAAGGATGATCCGCAGTGGCGACCCCAAAATGAAGCAGAAGACGATCCTTTGCATCTGTGACAGAGGAAATGTCAGTTGCACTTCCCGTGGGATTGTGTTTGATAGACAGACAGACACATATCTTCACTGTACAACTAAAATAAGAACATGGTTTCCGGCAGACACGTTTCTCAGGAAAACATATCTGAGGGGGAGAAAACTGGTGATTTTAATGACTCAGTGAGGATGATTCAATCCATTTTTTTCATCTCTTTTCTCTCTCTCTCACACACACACACACAATTACAGATTCCCTCTCAATAATCTGTTGTGTCTTCATGCATCATCTATTTGAATTTGATTGCATGCTCTTGTATCTAAATTCCTTTTTCTCTCTCTGTCCCCTCCTACTTCATGCTACAGAGCAGAAAACCACCCTTTTCCGGGTCTCATTTTCTAGCAATGGAAAGGGGGGGGGGTTCATTTTGAATGTAATCAGTGTTAGGTCACATCCTGTGATCCATGATGAGATTTAAATCTAAACTTGTCTATGTTTGAAAAAAGGGGGAGAAAAAAAGAGAGGAAAAACGAGTCAGCGGGGAAAATGTCTCATGAAAGAATCCCAGATGTTCCCAGGAAATGAAAAGTATCCAGGGTCCTTCTCCCTATTAATGATCACACACACACACACACACACACACACACACACACACACACTGACGTAAAGAAATGCAGCCTGAGATCATATTTAGAGAGAAAACTGGACACATGTCCTCTTGTATCACAATCAGAAACAAGCTCTAGATATTCTTCTTTCGGCTCTGCTCTGTTTATGTTGATGAATCTTTCCTTCCTCTTTTCCCTACTTCCTTAACCCTCATTCTCTCTCTCTCTCTCTCTCTCTCTCTCTCTCTCTCTCAGCATGTGTTGCATGCTATTTCATCATGTCTGCCTGCAGCTGCTCAAATCGGCCAGTAGAACAACAGCTGGGCCTGGAAGGGAGACAAAGAAATAAGGGTGCTAAATGTATGTCACTATGTAAATATGCTGCAAAAAATGGTTTTGAGAATAAAATTATGCATACAGCTGGGTTTAATAGTTTGAGACACTATGAAGACACTACATTTTATATTATAGATATATATATATATATATATATATATATATATATATATATAGGCTTAGTTCATTGGTTGGTGTGTTGACTGAAAGAAGTGAAAGTATCAAGGAAAATTAGACATTTTGCACAAAGTATTTGTCATAATCAATATCGCAATATGTTAATAATATTTATACTTTATAAAACCTTCCATTTATTTCTTTTGTTTAGAAAAAAAATACATCCAAGCAGAGACAAAATGTTTCAGCAAACATTTATTTGTGAATTTTAACAAACAGGAAAGGTTCGTTTGAGGCGACAACCAAGCCAATTCTTCCAAAAAAACAAAAAAAAACCAACAAAGTATTATCGTGGCATATTCTCTTTCCCAGAATGGTGCTATGTACAAAAAAGGGGGATCCTTCATGTCTTAAAGGAGAGAAGACGAGCTCTGACGGTCAAACCACTTCAGCAGACACATTCAGGAGTTTTTCTAGTCTAAGATAGAAAGAGTATAAATCGTATATGTACAGTATTTTTTTTTTTACGGTTATTAAAGAGTGTCTTACTAATTTTATTTAATAAAATGAGTAAAAAGAAACAAAATATACAAGCATTCTCAATAATTTAGCAAAGAGTTTGAAGCTACTATGTCATTTAAGGTATCGCTAGATGGTATGGGATGTGGAATGCTAGGGAAAGATGAAGGGATCATTTGTGTAATTGTTTGCATGTAACGTACTGAAATTACACTAGTGGTAGATGTTTTCATTCGATTGTTTCAAACTGGCCTTGTAGATAAGCTTTAAAGCATGTAGTCGGAGATCAGATTTGAGAAGGCCAGTGAAGTTGAGTTTGAGTTTATGGGTGTAGGTGTAATTTCAGGGATCATTAAGACCAAGTTCAACAACATACACAATACACACTGGGGCGAAGGAATACTAAATGTTAAGTATGATATTTTCCTCACCAGCAAAATGCCGGCCTTTGATAAATGTGACGCAGTGGTGAAAATGTGTGGGTTTTCTTTTTTTTTTCTCTCACATTCAAATTGTCAATTGGGAAATTGTTCAGTGACTCATAGCTGCTACATCATTCGAGCATGTACTGGGTTAAAAGTGCTCTTACTGCATGCAGCTCCTCACTGAGTTATATTGTATGAAACATCTTTTTTTTTTAATGATGGAAAGGCACACTTGAGACCTTCAAAATGAAAAAAAAAATTGGAGTAGTAAGACTGGAAATGCAGAAAGGAGGTAGCAGCAAGAGGTATAATGCAAGAGGTGTATTGAAGTCCTGACAGACCTGGTAATGACATTTCATGACAGACACTGTAGACAGTACCATAGTCAGTGGCAATGAAGAAATGTGGATCACCAGTAATGCCCTGGTTATTAAATAGCTGAGGCAAAAAGTGGCTGACACATGCAAAGGAGCCTGGCCATTACGGTTTGCTATTTAGAGTCTCTCTCTCTCTCTCTCTCTGTCTATGTCTGTACATGTGTAAAAGTGGAGGAGCAAAAGTGAGTGGGTGTACAGAAACAGCGAGTATAACAGATAGAATTCTGCATGTTTTCCCAAGATATCACTCGTAACCCTATACAGTGTTTAACAGTGACTGCATCATCTACCAGTCAGCTACATCTGAAAAAACCTAGCATTAGCAGTCACGTGTTCCGCTAAAGCCTGAAACGTCGCCGCTCGTCAAATCACATAATATATCATAACCGTTTTTCATTTGTATAGCACCATTCTAATATTAGACGGATATAAATACATAAATGCAGGTGGTGGGTAATCGTGTGTACACACTCTTGTACATCTGGCTTATAAATCTGGCAGTAAGAAACTACTGTCGTGGCTTCCATGATAAATCGTGCCGATCACCCATCGGAGACTCACGGCTTGGAATGATGAGCAGAACAGCGATCTTAGACAAGGTAATGCCAATTAGTTATATGGACACATCGGCTTTCAATTACCTCTGTTTGTAGAAGTGTAAGGTTAGAAAATCTTAAGAAGTCTTTTGTAATGGTCCCACATCAAACACTAAAATGGACAGTAGTACAGCAATAATAAAAAAAAATAACCATTTTAACCAAATAAAATATAATGAATGAGATTCACGAAAGATGAGATTTATAATATGGAGCCATCTTTGCAAAATGTGGGGTGGACCAAAAAGAGCTGCAGATTTCTGTTCGAGGCCTCTAATGTCGGCATTTTTCGCAAATCAGTTTCTCACGAGTCTATGAGCCGTCAAACACACAAGACATCACTTTTGGGGTTTGAAACGTAATTCCGTATGTTCCCACCCAACCCTAATTATCTTGTAATCCTTATTATTACATAAAGTTTGATCCCTTATGTTTGTTCTTTTATTACAGATGGCAGAGTTAAGCTGTCCTGCTGGTTAAGATACAGAATAGTGACCTTAAAAGGAGGTCCGGCTGGCTGAGTGATATTCCTTGGCTTTAGTCTTTGTGCTAATCACCGGTTCTTGGAAAAGTCCAGACATGTATTCTATTGTGGCATTGTGTCTATATTTATGTGCAAGTTTATACATGGCAGTGCAATAATGTGGTATTATGTGTGAGGCAATATCTGTGTTTTTGTCTTAAAGCAGGGATAAAAGCCGTGCCCTCTTGTCTGTTACTCGTTGCCGACCTCGGCTCGCTCTTCGTTTCCTACGCCGGTTTCCTGTACGCGATGCTTGCACTGGCTGTGGCGAACAGTGGAGCGGGAGGAGCGAGCAAAGCAAGAGGCGAGGGACTGCGGTTTGCAGTCGCAAGATGAATCCTAGGAAGAAATGAATTGTATTAATACATATACGTGATACGGCACCCATGAAGCACAGGGGGTTAAAGGCCTTGCTTAAGGACCTAAGAGTGGCAGCTTGGCAATACTGGGATTCGGACGTACGATGTTCCGATTAGTATCCCTGCGCCTTAAACCACTAGGCTACCCCCTTCCTATGAGAAAGGGGAGAGTGCGAATGCAGTCCCCCACTATCAGAAATGATGTAGTCTTAGACCACCTTCCTGAAGTTGCTGCCACAACATTTTATTCTATACTTGTCATCAAGTTGCTAAGTATCATAAACATTATCACTGATTTATGGTCAAAAGTAGAATTCAGATTATTCTAGACATCCTAATAAAATCCTGTGCATGTACCTAGCTAGCTCTTACCTCTGGGCTAGTGGCGCCTGTATTCGACTCCTTTCCACCGACTACCACATCATCCCGTGGTGTCTGTTTCATGAAGCGCTTATTGACGATCTTGGTGACGCTGTCTGTTCCCACCATAGCACCAGAGAGACACTCAGGCTTGGGCTCATCTATGGCTCCAGTCTTCTCTCCTGACAACGTCCGTCCACAAACGTTTTGAAAGAACTCGATGCCGTACTTCTGAGTGCCGGGCTCACCGAGGTTAATGCCGACACTGGGGCAGGAAGGTTTGCCTGCAGCCTGCCTTCCAGGGCACGTGTCACCCCTCCAGAGTGACTCCATGCTGGAGGTGTGCTCCACCACACTAAAGAGGCTGGACAAGCCATCGTTAAGGCCACTGAGTACGGGACTGTCACGGGTCGTGGTGGATCGAGCCCATGCAGATCCACTCTGGGCAATGCTACGGTTGGGCAGATTCCACATGCTTCTATCTCTTGAGGAGGTGGAAGATGTCTCCAGCTTGCATGATGACGATGAAGCAGAAACCCTTCTGGTGAGTTTGGGTGAGCCATATTTCGGTGAGCAGCAGGGTCGGTCGATGCGACCGTGCACCTTTTCCAGCGACGAGGAGATCTGGCGTGATCGTGCTGATGTCAGAGACGTTGATGGCCGTGGCGACCACACCTTTCCGTGAAACCCTGCTCCTCGGGACGTTGAGGAACCTGGACCCTCTGTTTGAAGACCCACACTGACAAACTTAGCAGTTTGTGTTCCTGTGCTGGTGAAGCCTACAGTCTGGCTTCCAGCGTCTTTGCTGCATTTCCTCTCAAGAGAGCTAGAACGGATGGCCTGCCGCACACAGTTAGTCATCTCCTTCATGTCGTCGCTCAGATTTGCGGAAATCTCAAGGCTGTGAAGGTCCCCAGAGCTGTCCGACCTGCTGTCCAATAGGTCCCTGTGCTGCTGGGATAGTGAGCTTAGCCATTGCTCATATGGGGATGACAAATGTGAAGAAGGCTGTGTTGTTGAAGGCAGTATTGCTTGGTCGGAGTTTGTTTCTCCAAACCGCTTGAATCCTACCTGGGTATCATTTGAGCTCAGATCCTTGACCTTCCTTTCCATCCTCCTGACAGCTGGAGGGCTGTAGTATATTCGAATACCTGTTTTGTCTGGGGCAGTGTAACTCCTTTGAACATGTTCCACACTCAGTTGAAGCTTTGGCAAGCTTGTGCTGGGGCAGTCCCAGGTTTTAAAAGGCTCAGCCTTCTCCAAAGATGCTGACTCGCTGCTCAGATACTTCCAGTTCTTCTGGGTGATGTCACTCAGGTCTGTGCCGGTTACAAGGTCATTAAACTGGTGCTTTCCCAAATTTACCTCAGCAATTCCATTAAGCTCATGTTCTGGAAGGAACGAAGCAACATCCAGCAAACTCTCAAGGTCTGACATAGTGGAAATTGGTTGGGTTCTGAGGAGATGAAGTAGGTTTGAACACACACATAAAAATATTGAAAATCTACTGATAAAATGCTTTGTGAGTATAATACATCACACAGTTCAAAATGACAAATAAATTTACCTTTGCGTTTCATTTGTAGCTGATTCTGCGGATATTCCTTTACCATTGAGAGGCTAAAAAGGAAAATATATGTTTCATCAGTTCCTTTTTCTGCCCAACGGGGCACTCCTTTATTCGACTCTTCGCAATTTTGTCATCCTTACACAGGGGCCATGCTAATCTTCTCTGTACCGTCCCAGTTTTAGTAAATGTATTTTAATATATATATATATCCATATTAGAATCAAGAGGCAACACAACATAGCACATTTGCTAATGAGTCTAAATCTCAAAATGATTATCTTAAAATAGTTCACCTGGGAGCTAGCCATATGAACTACATGTAAAATTTGGGAAACAAACAAGCAAACAAAAGAGAGCTATTTGCTCTCTCATAAGCAGACCATAAGAAAATAATTCTGATACTTTTCCACTATTACAGCTGACAGAAGCCACATAGAAGTAGAACGCCTCACCCCGCCCTCCACTCGCACGAAGGAATGATGCAAAAGCACCTCAATTTATAAGTGAACTTTAAATGTGTTCAATAGTACTGTAATAACTCTCCTTTCTGGGGACGCTACATAAAGCACAGGGAAGTGCAATTACGACTGAGAAATAAATCGAGTAAAAAAAAAAATACATGGCACATGTGAAGATCAAAATGCATTTGGTAATCATTTTCCTACTGACATCTCTATAGATTAAATGTTACGAATACTGGCACGAGCTTGACCTCTGACCTGTGCGCCTTTGTTCTGGACATCATGGAGCCTCTGCTCCCACTGGTTCTTCTCTTGATTGAAATGTTCAAGAAGCTCCAGCTTCTCCCGGCTCCAGTTTCTCTCGCTTATCTGTAGCTGCTTGGTTAAATCCATCACTGCAGCATAGGAGTCTGCAAGCAGGTGCTGGTGCTCCTCACGCTCCCTCTTCAGTGCCCCCTTCAGATCAGGAGGATCCATGTCAGTACCAGCTCCAGGCGTCTTTCCTGCCTTGCCCTCCAGCTGGATTTAAAAAAAAAAAAAAAAAAAATGAAGGTTTAATACTAATAGGAGAAGAGGAACCACGGTATTAGCATGAGGGTGGAAAACTGTTGTTGACAGTAGAACCATCATCTCCATAGAGAAACCACAAGGCATAGTAATGTTACATGTTAAATATATTCAGAAAGCCTAGACTTTAATCTCGAATCCATTTTGGTGGTTTCTTCATTACACTCTATCAAGCTGAGGATCAAAGCTACACATCGCTGCTACTCTAACATTTTATCTGACCATGTCGGTAATGTTATTAAAACCTAGGCCTTCGGGGGAAGATCATTAGTCACACACCACGGCATGCCAAATAAAGCCACAACGGAATCTGGCATCCCATGAGATGATTATGTGATTAGAGTCAGGTGGAGTTAGTCATATTCCACAAAGTCAAGCAAATCCTAATGAGCTTTATTGTGGAAAGTTAAACTGAAGCTAACAGTATATGTGGTTTTTTTCTTGAGGTGAGAGTCATTTATTCCAAACAACAAGCGCTTTCTGCCAAAACCTGCGTCCTACTCAGACTTATGCAAAAGAGACAGGGTGTAGGGGCGGAGCATCAGAGCAGCTGGTGGAACTATGCCACGTAGCCTGTGCTGCTGAGGTGCATAGTATTTGCAAAATTGCAGTGAGTCTGTTTAAAAGTGTGCATTTGTTTTAAGACAAGTCTTTTAAGCACGAAACACAGAACAAGGAGGATAAGAAGGAGTGACAGACAGAAGGGTGGAAAGACCAAAACGAGTCAATGCTCAGTCCACAGAGTTCCCATATATTACTGTTCTGCAATGACTGTTGGCATTGAACAGAAATGCTGATGAAACATCAGCAATGGAAGTTGTAAAAATGTTTACAGGTAAATCTTTGAAACCAACCTTTTTACTTTAATCATACTTCCAAGTATTACATATATTTGCTGAACACAACTCACTGCACACTGTCCACTCATGATATAACCACATACAATAATACAACACAACAATAGCAACTGAGGTTAAAACACATGCACAAATAACAACCAATTAGCAATTATCTGGCCACGCCTCCTTCTGTTTTTAACATCAGTGAGTCCCCCCCCCCCCTCCCTCGCTCTTCACTGCATTTTCTATTGTTCCTCTTTATCACCACTTTAAACTCTCTGTCTGGCACACAAACAATCTGCTTCTCCCCAACTCTTTTTTAGCTTGATAATGAACTCATTAAGAAGATTGAATTTGACAAAATCTTCAATACCATAAAATACAAATATAAATAAATGTCCTGTGCCAGCATTTCTTAATCCCGATCAGGATCACATTACCATGTTAATGTACAGCATAATCAATAACTGCAAAGCAAACAAGTGAATGTAGCCTGGGTGTAATGAAGACTATAGTAGTTTGTGTTACACACCATGATACAGAAGTACTCTGTGGTTTTAATGGCTGGAGGATATCCGTCTGAGATGTATTCTAAGTGTAAGTGTAAGAGTAATAGCTGCTAGCTACAGCAGACCCTTTTATACATGTTTAACGGTGTAGAACAGCGATTGGCATTGGCTTACGGGTTTCCAATAATAACCATTGAGGGATCTTAACACTTAACAGATCCACCAGAGTTGTAATTGTACAACAGCTTTTGCGTCTGCAACGAGAACATCTGTTTCCTATCCCCTCGGGGGCTCTGAAAACCTGAGGTAAGTCAATGACTCCAGCTTATAAACACAAATGTATAAAGAATTGAAAATCTTTATATAGGCTATACTCTATAAGGCTACACTGTGACTACAAAATCAAACTACAAGTAATGTTTAAACCTGTACTGGTGTCCAAATTCTGTCATTGTTTACAAAGACAATTTTACTCATCATTTAAAAAATGGTGAAAAGGATGCAGATGGAGATGTGTTGATTAGTGAGGAGTGAAAATGTATTCAAAAGAGAGCCCGAGAAGGGTGGATGATGAGGGTGAAATGTGGTTTGCTTTATTATGATATGCCTATGGCTGTTGCTCAGAGGGGGTTATATCACAACTCTCTACTGCAGAGAATGGAACAGTAATTAATCCAGTACCTGGGTTATGAGGCTTTTGAGCTCAGTACGCTCCACCTCCCAGGAGGCTTTAGCTCGAGCAAATTGCTGTGTTAGCTCTTGGGAGCTCTGACGCTCCTCTCGCAGCTCGGTGCTCAAATCTTGCAGAGCCACTTTCAGGTCTGACAGAGTTGCACTCAGACCACTTGTCTGCTGGCAGGGTGGAAGAGAAATGCATATGAGCGATGGTTCTCATAAAATGGAATTTTTGCATCTGCTTCTCAGACGTGATTAACTGACCTGCAGGTTATTCTCAGAAAGGCTGTGATCTTTGTTTGTTGGACTCGGTGGTTGTTCCCTGGTGGCTGCCGTCTTATTGTCTCCATGGTGAGGGGAAAGGCCATCGTCCTCCAGAGGAAGGTGAAGTTCCTTTATGTTGTTAATCTGGAAATGCAACATACTGTCATTTCTATTCCTGGCTGTATTATCAGTCTGCGAATATTATGATTAAAAAAAATACAACAAGGCATCAAAAGTCCCTTTGTAAAACAGCTTATATGGGATGTGCCGGTATCTTATAATGCAAATGTTATACATTTCTAAAACGCTCACACATTTGTTTTACATGAGATAAGGTATAATGGTTGAAATGTTTTTAAAAAATCCTATTTACTCTAGACAATAGAACATTGGACAGAGACTATCATATACATGCTGTTTTTATACTGACAGCTGCTGTGGCCTATTCAAACTGTAGAACTGTAGAACAGCCAATTAGATCAAACCACTAAAATATAGATCTAGGATACCCAAAACATTAGATAGCAAAAGATTAAATTTGTCTTGGTCAAGGTTATGGTAGATAAAACTGTATCCCGAAAACAGTAGGCATGCGATGCCAGACCACTGCAGGATACTATTCACAAACATTCACACCCTAATTCACACCTAGGTCACATTTATCTTAAACGAACTGAACTGCGAAAAAGCCAAAAAAGCCGAACAAAAACCCACATACGCCTGCCTATTAGTACCTGGAACACGTCCTTGCCCTCCGCGTCAAGCTTCTTGCCGAGCCGCCACTGCTTGAGCAGCCAACGTAGCTTGAGACTGACCAGCAGGAGGATCTGCTTAAGCTGCTGGGATTCCTGCACCAAGACGTTCTTCTCCTGGCTCCAAAACTTTTGTTGCAGCCGCGTTTGCAGGCTCATGCTCTGCAGCTGGAAATCCCGTCGCACCAGCACCTTCTTGTGCTCCTCCTGCAACTGAGCATCGCCAGACAGAATGTGAGAAGAAGAGAACAAAAAGGGACGAGGGGAAAAATCACGTAAAAAAAACTTGCGAAGGCTGCTATGTACACCATCTCCGATGACTGAGTTGTAGATATTTGCACGATGAGGGTCTCTACTAGGAATTTCTTGAATTGCTGGCAGTGATACCATTAAAGACCACCCGAACAAGTTTGAGGATTAGTAGCGCACAAGACAATGTCTACTGGACACCAATAAAGCATCTAGATTATAAGTTTCTACAATAGGTTTCTTTGATCAATGATTTACATGAAACACTTAAACCATTACATTAATTCTTGCAATAGTTGATGTTTTGTGATGGCAATAGTGGAAACTATTTAAATTTTCCTCATCAATTCCCTTTTTTAGTTTTTTCCCCCCTGTGGCTGCCTAATGTGGAGGTGTTTTACGTTTCTGCTAGAGCATAAGAATTACCTGAGAGAGTTTCTGCGAGCAGGATTGTGTGTAATCGCGGTGTGCTTGATTCTCCAGTGCCAGCTGCTCCTGAGCCTTCTCCTTTGCTTCACACAGCTGAGCCTGAAGCTCACAAACCTGCTCCAGAAGCTACAGGGGGACACAAAGCCTCTTTAGCACAGAGACACATGACTGGGTGGAAATTCAGAGAGACGCAATGTACTATTACAGCTTTAAGAATTAATCTGCGATAATTTAATACTTCACAGTATTAATGCTGTTACGATTTTAAATAGAGTTTATGTTGAATAATGAATGTTGATGTTATTTTGGGTATGGTTGTACGGACTTTTATTATGATATTATAATATAGAGCAAATCGATATGTGATAGTTGTACTACTAGCTCTACGCCAGGTCAGAATATTACCCACTCAAAGTTTTGTTCTATTTGGGAGCTCGTCTCTGAAACCTTTCTGATATCTAACTGTGCTACAGTAAGTATAAGTCTTTTTAAAAGAGTAAGCAGAATGTACACCCTCCGTCAATTCTTTGAACAAACAAAATCACTTTTTTGCATATAAAGGTGTCGTTTCCCTAAATCATTTGTCCTAGGCTCATATTATATCATCTCATATTACTTGATCGAAACTAAGATATATAAGATTTAATGAAAAATCTGCTCTGACGTACCTAAAATGTATCGCGATTTTGGTTTGGATAAGCCTACTACAATTTTGTGTAATCTTTCTTTAATAAATATGTATGAGCAGAAAACTTTCCATTGTTTTCATACGGCCGGTGCTTATACTAAATATGTAGTACACAAGTTTTTGGAATTTTGCAGTTACATATGGTTTGTTCCCAAAATATACATTAAGTAACAACAAATAAATGCGGCAACAAGCCAAACCTGTTCTAGCACCTCAATGTTCCTGTCCACAAAGCCAGCTCCATGAAGATACGGTTAACAAGAGTGTGGTGGATCATGGGTGGCCTGCCATAAAGCTCTGAGCATATTTTGGATGAACTGGAATGCTGAATGCACTCCAGGTCCTCATCACACATCAATACCTGACTTTACTAACCACTTTGTGGCTGAATCCCAAATCTAGTTCAACACCTTCCCAGGAAAGTGGAAATTATCCCCATTTTTTGTTTGGGTAAACCTCCCATGAATAAAAATGTATGGGCAGAAAAGGGAACTTCGTTTTCATTTGCGTGGTGCTAATCCTGCATATGTTTAGGATTACAGACAGGTTTAGTACATAACAGACAGGGGCTTTTCTAATTACGCATATAGTATGAAACGGAAAAGTATGTAAAGAAGACTCTTCATTCATTCATTTTCTACAGCTTTATCCGACTTTTTTCTCAGGCCTCTTCAGGCATCAAGGCAGGACACACCCTGTATGGAACCCATCACAGGGCGCACACACACACACACACTCACATTCACTAGAGGACAAATTTCCAAGTTGCCAATCAACCTACCGTGTATGTTTTGGACCGGGAAGGGGGGGGGGAGCGAAGAACCCGGAGAAAAAGCCCCTGAGTCAAGGGTAGCACATGCCAACTCCACACACACATTGCAGAGGTGGGAATCAAACCCCTACCCTGGAGGTGTGAGGCAAAAATGCTGACCACTTAACCTTCGTACCCCTCAATTCCATTTTCGAATGACATTCACTGCGATATCTTCATCACATGTTTCAGCATTAGTTTTACAATGCTTATTCTTTTTAGTAAAGTTTTGAAATCAACAAGGTAATAAGCACAGGTTCAGGAGTCCTAGCATGCTCCTGATAAACTTGTTACACAACAAGCCTCCCGACAAGACACATTAATGATGCTTTAAATCCACAGAGCATATAACTCACTCTTCCTCCCTCTCTCTCTCGCTCCTGCTTTTCAAGGCCCCAAGGTCGTTTATTCTACACTGTGCAGCTCGCAGTTTAATGCCATATCATACCAACTGTAAATGCTGCATATTAGTTGGCAGTAAATCTCTGGCACTTGGCTCAATGCCTTATGTAAGAAATAGGAAAAAAAGGTGAGGTGTGATGTTTCAGGAAAGCAATCACAGATGCAGTGGTGTGATATTACCACTCCATAGTTCATTATTTTCCTAACAGCTTCTCATTATCTTCCCCCTCTCTCTCTCTCCCTCTCTCTCTCTCTCTCTCTCTCTCTCACAAAGATGTTTTGGACAACAAAGAATTTTATCATGTTAAAAATCTTTTTTGCATGTGGACACTAAACACACTAAAAGTATAATATAACAAATTAGTTTTTGATTACATAATCAAAAAAATATATATATTTTATATTCTCCATGGCAGTCAATATAATGTATACATTTGTATTTATTTAACACTGGAACGCCTGTGTTTAAAAACATGGAGCTCACATATCCATAGAAAAATACATTCTTTTTTTGTATATAGATTTCCGTACTTATTATGGCGTTTCTGATCACCTACCATTGCACAGTTGGTCTCCGACAAGTCTGTCACGTGGTCTTTGTTGCTGTCTGTATTGCGGTTGGCCTCATCACTTTGACCTTTGACATCGACTGGGTCCCTAATGTTGGGCTGTTGCATGCATGAATGGGCAAGTTAATGAAGAAAACCGATGTGACAAAAAAAAAAAAAATCAAAATAAAACAGAACCGAAATAGGGTTCAGGAAAGACAGGTAATGAAGGAGAGACACGAGACACGGTGGCATATCTTCACATACAGAATGTGAGGTTGGATAAAGGCAACGTTTCGAAAAGCAGGTGACAATTTACCAGACATTAAAATAAAAAATAAGGGGAAAAAATTAAAGCAAAGTTTACTCCATAATAACATGCAGTCTGGTTGAAAACTCATAAGAGAAAGAAAAGTGTGTAAAGAAACAATAGCTTGAGCAATGTGGCAGAGGACAGAGTGACAAAAAGAACTAAAATGCCCATGAGGAGAGCGAGGGTCGACTATGGTGGGAGGGAGAGTTGGGAAATCATAACAAAAAAAGAGAGGAAGAGCAAAAAAAAAGGGGGGGGGGGTGAAAGAGGTAAAGACAGAAACCACAGGTCATGGTGCCCGTGCAGAGGAAGAAAGAAGGAAAGACAGAGTGGTCTGGATTGGGATTTAAAAGGTTGGACCTCTAATGGAGTCTACACATTACAGCATGTATTATGCCTTCCGATCAAAAATACATCGTCTTTACAGCTTTTATATTTACTTTACATCCAGCGATGTTGAGCCATGTACACTATATGGACAAAAGTTAAGAGGCATCTGAATTCTCAAGCCATATGTGTTTCTTTCCTAACCTAAATTGGAGGCAAACAATTGCATAGGATCAGGCAGTATTCAACTTTTCCTTCACTTGAACAATGTTCCAGCATATATATATACTATATATATATATAGGAAGATCTATAAAGCGCTGAACACTATATAATATATTCAGGATATATACTATACACTATAATGCTGACAGCACCCCAGGCCTCCACCACCCTATATCAATGGTTGATTTTACTAACGCCCTTGAATCTCAAGGACGGAACACGTTCCCAGAGGTATATAACATAAAATAGGAACGTTGAATGCCATGTTTGAAAAAAGCACATACGAATCTTAGGATCATGTGTCCAGAGACATTTGTCCACATAGTGTACCTAAGATAATGAAATGATTGCTAGCATGCAGTTATTAGGCAATACTTTCATTTATTAAGGTGTTTATTACAACCAATTGAAGTAAGCTTGCGCAAGCATGTGTGGCTTCCTATATCATTTGTTCAGCAGATAAATAGTTCCGCGTTGTTAGCACGTTGTTGCATTTTGAATGGCTTCCCAAGTATTATTCAGATCTATTTATTTTCCTTTCATTTCTTCTTAACCATTTTTCAATTCCAATTACACGTGTAGATTTAACTGATATCTAATGAACTAATCAGAGGTTATATAATACATATATATATATAATACACCATTACAGCATTTGATCTGTTTTCTAAATGAATCTACTAGATTAATAAGAGTTAATATTAACAGATATTTAATATCATAATTATCCATAACCAAAGTAATCCACAAACTGGTCAGGAGCGAAGTAATAATCTGGGTCTGGTTTATTGTGTAAAGTCTCTTTGTATAGTAAATATTATGTCCACGTAATTAATTCAGTTTGGAACATTATTAAAATGAATGAAACATTGTCGAGTTAAACCCTGGTTATGGTCCAATGCTAAGATCCAATGCAAAGCCTAGTAATAGTCTGGCGTCTGACTCAACGTTTCACGATAACACATACAACACTGATCTAAAAAAAAGAAAAGAGCTTAAAATATGAAATGACTGACAAATAATGTCATTAAGTATGACAATAGGGATACAGATGTATAGGTTTATCAGGTATACAATGGTTAATCCAGGCTACACATTTGAGCGCACTATATAATATTAAAAATGATCATCTTAAAAATATTAACAAACAAATGTTTTTTCTCAACTCCTTAATATTTTAAATGGATTTTCGACCAGAGATGAGCATTCACTTAAGTTTACTCCATTAGAGGCCAAGATGATAACAGCATGCACCTTTGTGTTACTGGTTAGCAGGCTTTCGAAAGAAAATGAAGAGAGCAGTGTTAATAACTTAGCAATAATATAACAGGCAAAGCGGGGGGGGGGTGGGGGGGGGGGGGGTGTGGGGGGGGGGGGGGGGGGGGGGGGGGGGGGGGGGGGGGGGGGGGGGGGGGGGGGGGGGGGGGGGGGGGGGGGGGGTGGGGGGGGGGGGGGGGGGGGGGGGTGGGGGGGGGGGGCGGGGGGGGGGGGGGGGGGGGGGGGGGGGGGGGGGGGGGGGGAATAGCTCGATAACCAAAAAAAGAGTTAAAAGAAAACGAAATGAAAACATGTGTTTTAAAGTGCCATGGCATTGCTGATGAAACAGGCTTCTTACCTTCTGTTGGACTGTGATCTTATTGACTTGAGTATCTACATGATAGGGTTCTTCGGCCTGAGAGATGACACCGGATAGCCCCTTGGCATATGTATCGTCAGGGGACTCTCCTAGAATCTCTATCCTCCGACTGAGAGCCTGTAGCTCAGCCTGCAGAGACTGTAGCTTACTGTAAAGGGCTTCAACTAGAGACAGATTTGCGCACTGAACTTGGTTCTTTTCTAGGAAACCGTCTTCACCAGGTTCCCGAGCTGTCATGTTATGTACAATTGTGTCCGCTGAGACGGCCAGAAGACAGTTGGAATCAGTAGACATGAGGAGCTGGATTGCTGCGGTAATTAGCTGTGCCTGGTCACGGATGGCCAGAAGTTCCTTGATGCCGAGGCACTGATCGGAAAGGGAATGGTTGTTTCCTGTCGCCTTCTCATCTTTGTCCTCCAGAACAATGTTCTCTTCACTATCCACCGAGATATCGTTACATTCCGGGCTGGGCAAGCACTCGGCCGAGTCCCCTGCTTCTGCGTCAGTCTCCAACGCGGGCCGAATGTCCACGTGTCTGGAAGCCAGGTCACATCGCTGCAAGTTGGAGAGCAAGATGCGGTTCTCATACTGGAGCTTCTTCACCTTACTGCTCAGATCGCTGATTTGAAGCCTGGCTGTCAGGAGCTCTTCTTGGGACGCCTCATTGGAAACTCCTTCTTCCGAAGCTGCCACTCCTGTAGGGATGGACGGCGGAAGGATGGTGGATGGAGACTCAATGTCCGAATCAGGAGGAAGTTCCGACTTGTACCGATTCAGTTCGTTCATCAGGAGCTTGTTCTGCTCCTCCATTTCGATCAGCGACCTCCTCAGCAGGTCCGCTTCCTCTTCTACGAACTGCAGGTGCCTTTGCAGCTCCATAACACTTTCAGCAGTAGGCGAAATCAGCAGCGGCCCAACTCCCGTCGCAACCGCAAGACCCCCAGGGGTCTCCTGGAGCTTCATGTCATCCATTTCCGCCCGGAGACCCCGATTCTCCACCTCCAGCTCCACTATCCGTCGACTCAGCAAGTTAGCTTCCTCCTCGACCAGCTTCAGGTGAACTCGGACCTCGGCTTCGCGCGTGTGGGGCGAGTCGGCCACCTCGTCCACGCTGAGCGACGTGTCCATGTCGCCGTAGAGGGAACGGTATTTGGTCAGCTCCTCCTTCATGGCTTCATTGTCCTTCACCATCTTGGTGAGCTTCTTGCACATAAGTGCCGACTCCTCCTTGGCAAAATAGAGCTGGCACTTCAGGTCCGAACTGTCTTCTGGAGTCTAGCAGCAGAGATGTGGAGGCTTGTCAGAAATCTCATATACGACATATACGTTCAAAATATTTAACTCTAAATGCTACAGAATACATATAGAATACATAAAAGGGTTCAAATCCATGAAATAATTCGAGTTCATGTACACTACCTGGGGTGATGTCTTCTTATCGGTTTTGTTGTTTGGCCTTGCACTTCTCTTTTTAAGAGAATTCTAGCAAAAGGAAAAGAGAACAAACATTGAATTACTACACTCCTCCCTTCCAGACACAAACAAACTTTTAGTATTTAACATCGGCGGAGCACATAAAGTGTAGTATTGCTGCGAAGCTAATAGTTAAGGAAACATGATTATGGGTTTACAATTAACAGTGTCTTGCACTGTAATAAACAGAGCATGTTTTTTTTTTTTGGCTGGAGTTAAGGGGGGGGGGGTTATAACACACACCCAAGCTTGCTGCAGTGTAAGAGCTGTGGTTTCCATAGAAACCACCCACCCTTGATTCACTGCAGAAGGAGAGGGAATGCACTATCATCATAATACAAGACAGTGCAGACAAAAACAAGTCCGATTTTCTGGACACTATAAAAATAGAGTTCATTTCAGTGTTCAAGTATGGAGCATATTTTTATACAGTAATAATAGGAGACAGAAATAGAGCCTGAACCACACTGAAGCACTTGACTTTAGAGAAAAACGTGCATGTGTTGACGGAAAAGTACTGCAAAATTCTATATATATTTGCTTCTAAAGGTTTATTGTGATTGATAACAGAAGCATCGACTCAGTAGTGGATCTCTTTTAGTGCTGTGGTGTCTGCAGAGTCGTTACGGGGCTAACGAGATTACAGAGCGCTAATGCTATTAGTTACACAGCTCCCATAGGCTTATTAAGGCTGATTCAACCCTTTTGGATTCACACCCCTGAACCAGTATTTATGCACATCAGGTGCGTGTGTCCTCTAGGAGGCGCAATGGTAGAGGTGTCCTAGCAAAACGAGTTTCCCGGCAGAGCCACATATCACTGGAGAAACACAATTCATACGAAAATGATGCCTGAAAACAGTGCCTGTCAAAAGTTTGAGCTGCCAAACACGTTTGTTCCTTTTTGTGTATATGAAACAAATTGTGTTACGATTTACTTTTCCCAAAGCACATGTGCAGATGTTGAACTGTGCCATTATCAAGAATAACACCTGACATTACGTACATAAATACCACATGAGCGTCCCTTGCACAACATCTTAACTTGCAATCCCAGACCGGCATGCAGAGTTTTAGCATCACCTTCAACATCAACGTTTCACCCAAAGGACAAGGCCATGTACATATACAAACGCTTGCTTGTGTTGGAAAAGTACCAAAGTAACTTGTAAACCATCATAATACCATGACCCACACAGAACTCTACAGTTAATAAGGAGAGGATGAATATATTTGGGTGTAAGTCTTCTGTAGCTAGACTCGGGACGACTCAACAGTTTGTACTGTCATCCGACTCCCACGCCCTCTGCGTTTCATCACCATGAAATTGAATAAGGGAGCCGAAACCCGACACGGACATTCATTTGTTTGGCTCGGGCCTGTTCTCGTGCTGCTTGATGGAGCTGATGAAATGTGTCTCTGGCACAAAGGTTCAGGATCGATTGATTGATTGATTGATTGACTAATTAATTAATTAATTAAGTAAGTAAGTAAGTAAGTAAGTAAGTAAGTAAGTAAGTAAGTAAGTAAGTAAGTAAGTAAGTAAGTAAGTAAGTAAGTAAGTAAGTAATTAATTAATTAATTAGGAATAATGGTAATTAAGTGGTTAATTAATTAATTAATTAATTAATTAATTAATTAATTAATTAATTAATTAATTAATTAATTAATTAATTAATTAATTAATTAATTAATTAACATAAATCTTCTTCAAACACACTGAAAACACTATAATAAATAAAATAGTATAAAAAAAACGTATGACCCATGTCTGTTGGGATAGTATAAAAATAATGCTTAAAAGAAAGTACTGAATATGTGAATAAATCATCGTACTAAGGTTTTTCTGCGCTGATCTGCAAAGAGCTTCTAAAGTAAATATCATCTCGAGGCCTGGTGTGTATATCTAAGTAAAAAAAAAAAGTAAAAAAAAAAAAACGTGTTTGTATTGTTTTTGTTTTTCATCTCCAAACTCTAGGCAACGTACGCTGACAAACACCAACAGCAGTTGTTGTCTGACGCCCACCTAGGTCTGCCCTGGGTCGTATAATTAGACATAAAAGCGCATGTGAAGAGCACCGTCATGTCTTTTCACCAGAAAGAGAAAGCATCTGAGCCAGACGGGAAGGAATGAAAAAGCGTGACTGCCCTGCTTTAACTGCATTCAGAGCCGACTAACATTTCAGACCTTTATCTCTGCTAGGTCGCAGTTCAGGATGATCCCAGCTCCACTCGTGTAGGAAGAGTGATTCATGAATTCCCTGTGATTTTCACTACAATGTTTGTCTATTGAACGTTCTATCGTGCATCGCTACGTGCCTCTATGTATGAGTGGAGTGGTGCGGTATTTTTATTCAACGCAGACAAAAGAGCAGAAAAAAGAGAGGTCTTTTTCGAAATATTCAATTCAATTGGTTGGATTCTATTTGAGGGTCACCAGGGACATTTGAAAAATAGGAATTTCTTAAGAAATGTGAAAATAGGCGAGCTAGTGGCGACGCTGGCAGTAATCACACTCTCTTTAGACGGTTTGAGGAAGAAACCTTGAAAGGGAACCAGGTCCAAAAGGGAACTTATCCGCATAGGAAGATATTTTAGTCGCGCTGCATGAAGATAGCAAATGGTGTTGGGTTTGGTTATGAGGCAGAACAATGGCTGCTCTTCTCATACATTGTGTTCATTTTTAAATGTCCCTGCGCTTTTTCCGGTGAGTGCTGCGAGTAGAGAGAGGGCTGACAAGCCGACTTATTAAACTGCATGTTTTGCAGAGACAAGAGACAGACAGTAGAAGACGAGTCAAGATAAATATTTACATAATGTTTACTTAATATGACGGTATTACCAACAGGGAAATTTCGCGCGCGTGTGTGTGTGTGTGTGTGTGTGTGTGTGAGTGTGTGTGCGCATGCAGGCACACTCTTGGCTTCTTTCTTCTCGCCCTCCTGCTTTTATTCGATATTAATGCATTGCTACAGGCAAAGAATGGAGGTGCACAGAAAGGAAAAAAAAACACTCTCAGACAAAAGAGGGGACTCCTGCTGTAAAGCCGTAACCATTTTTGATTTTTCACACTGCACACTTGCAGATGGGGTGCAACAGACCATAATAGGTTCCCATGGTGACTGTTAAAGTGACAGTTGAAGCTGATGGAACAAACTGAAGCGGGGCGAGGAGGAGGGGGAGGAAGACGGAGGAGGGAAACAGGAAATGGCAACCCTGAAAATCCTCCTGACATGAGAGCGCTCCTCTGCTACCAAACACACACAATCTCTCTCTCTCGCACTCTCTCTCTCTATACACACACACACACACACACACACACACACATACATATATGCATACTTTTTTTGCATAACCTATCGGAATATTAACTGCTGCAAAGCGTGCTAGCAGTGGTGGTTTTATCCTCTTCTCCGTAACCAGTAAAAGTAGTTGTATATTCCATTAGAAGTTAGAATGACAGTGTGGTCCTTCCTTTAAAAAAAAGCCTCTACTTATCTTCTGCGGTTTATATTTCCATTGTTCTTTCCATCTCAAAACCTTATTGGCCCGTTTTCCTGTCTGTTCACATCTGCTAGAAGTTCATTGGCCAACGCTGGGAACAGAAACCATCCTCTTCCCACTTTAGTTGCAAAGTGACACCTGAGATGGAGCCATAGGGAGAGCCCACATGCTGAACGCTCAACATCCCCCCCCCCATACAAAAACACACATACACACACACACACACTCACACAGAGCTAAATTCTCTCTCCTTTGGGCTGATTAAAGGGCGTAAACAATCTACAAGATCAACAACCTACACTCTGTAAGAGAAATTAGCTCATTTGTAGAATAAATTGTACCAATTAGCACAAAAGCTTGAGCATGGGTTCATTTGTTGTGCGAGTTATTTTACAATAATATTGAAATTTAACGTTAATTAGAAGCAATTCTAATTAGAGCCTTTTCTAGTTAATAAGTCACTGTCGGTGTGCTGGAAGGTGTGGGCAATGCAGAGGAATTGGTCGGTGCGTAATGATGGGAGAAGAATCAAGAAAAGTAAAGAAATCCTGCTCTGTGATTTAAACTGAAGGAGCTTCAAGGTGCAGCTTAAAAGCTTGTGGCATTCACAGTGTGTAATCATTCCCCACCAACATCCTGCCAAAGAACACGCAGGTCAGTTAAAGGTCACAGTGAGATGAACAGTGGGTTTGATGGAATACCCAGCATCCACCACCTCATTGGGTATGCTGTATACTATGTAGCTTACCCAATGTTACATTATAACAGCCTAATAGCTTAGTAACAGGGGTATTTCAGCCACACTAACACAGCTCGGGAAAACACACACACACTTTCATCTCCCTATCAATGCACCAAAGCTTTCTTTCATTTATTTGTAATATTATATTGACATGTCTAAATATCAAGTTTGTCTTGAAGGAATAAACATGAATTAATATGATCGCTCTTCATCTGAGATACAGTGCAGCTTTTCCATTCTAACTATAATCCACCAAACATACCTCCACATTTAGTGAATGCTTTTTAGAGAGTGAGAGAGCAAGAGAGTAGAGAGAGAGAGAGAGAATGTATGGTTACCTCGGTAATATTATCGCCACAGTTTTTTGGACCTTCCAATTTGAATTCTGTAGTGCTGGGTAGATTTTATAAACCAATTATGTTTACCCAAGCTTCAACAAAAATAGACCTGATGGGTACATTCTGTACTACATTCTGATGGGTACATTCTTCTCATACCTGTTTTGTTTCTTCTTTTTCATTGGCTATGACACAATGCAACATACAAAACAAGTACAGAAGTGGTGGATGCACTTGAAGTTCACTGCGAGACCACTGTTTGCGTAATGCCTTTATCAAGCATCAAAGAATATGCTTTGTTGTGGCTACCCTTGCTAAACACACACACACACACACACACACACACACACACACACACACACACACATATATATATATATATATATCGGGCATGGTGGCTTAGTGGTTAGCATGTTCGCCTCACACCGCCAGGGTCGGGGTTCGAATCCCCTTCTCGGCCATGTGTGTGTGGAGTTTGCATGTTCTCTCCGTGCCTCTGGGGGTTTTTCTTCGGGTTCTCCGGTTTCCCCCCATCCAAAAACATGCATGGTGGGTTGATTGGCACCTTGGAAAATTGTCCCTAGTGTGTGAATGTGTGTGTGTGCCCTGCAATGGGTTGGCATCCATCCAGGGTGTATCCTGCCTTAATGCCCATAGACGCCTGAGATCGGCACAGGCACCCCGTGAGGGAAGATCGGATATAGTGGTAGAAGATGAATGAATATATATATATATATATATATATATATATATATATATATATATATATATATATATATATATATATATATATATATATAGAGACATCCACACACACACACACACACACACACACACACACACCACACACACACACACACACACACACACACACAAAGGCCAATGCCAGTGTGAATGTGAAAGCATTTTAAATTTGTCCATTAGAAATACAGAAGGCACTACAAAAATAGCTTTTTACTCTCATTTACTCTTTTCATTCTTTGGTCAATCAAATGTAATGTCCACAGGCTGCTCCTATTTAATTTCAATCAGAGGCAATGAAAAACAGGACTTTAACCACAGGGAAATAAGTCTTGATTATTGTTCAGACATGGGCAGGATATTGAGGACATGTGCTTACTACTCAGCAAAACAGCTCCAAATTTCAGTTTCAATTGACTTCATTTACAAAAACATCCTCACCAAAAACTTCCTCACAAAATTGCCTACGGTATGAATAAACACCTGGATCCTACGTCTCACACTACTCTGGGGTGTATCATGAATCTTGGTTACTATTTACTATTCCAAAAAACACTCCTTTCCAAACGGCACCCTTCAAATACACAAGCATAAATGATTGTATAAAAGTATTTCCATTACTTGTATTTTCATAGAAATTCAAACTATGATTGAACAAGGAATGTTTTTAAATCGATACTAAAACTATTTCTCAGTCTTGAAAAGCATTTTCATTTACCTTCAATCCCCCAGAATTCTGGTGACTTTAATTATGTCTTGGTTGCCTGTGTGGTTACATACATGTAAAGAAATCTCTTTGTCGTCCATTACCACTTGAAAAACAAAGCACATTAAAGAGGTATGATTGTTGACTAAGCAAGGAGTTTTAAAAGTCTATAAGATTTTATAGACAGTTTATAGATCAGCACAACTGGGGCCATAATGACAAATACAATTCTGCATCAGTTGGAAATGTAGCAGGAATTCAGCTGCACACTTTTTCCATTCCACTCCACATAAATCCTGCTAAGACCAGCGTATTTCACTTCAAACGCTGTCTCAGCCTGACGCTCCAGATTTGGATAGAGAGAGAACATTTCGATCTTCACCATATGTTCAAAATGTCACTCTCTTTCTCTGAAAACCTCTTTTATCCTGATCAGGTTAGTGGTGATTCCGGTTTCTGAAACGATAGCTGTGAGGAAGAAACACAAGCCGGCTGAGACACCGGTATATTTACTTACGGGTGACAAAAATGTGTAGACAAGCTTGCCATTATCTACAATTTTTCGTAAATAAAACCAGAACACTGTCTCAGACTATATTTACATTAATCTAACTTGGTAATATAGAACATTTCTAGATACTTAAATATTTAAGTATCTGCTCCAACACTAAAATGTTTACATTTCAACACAGCTTTTTAATTACTTTTACTTTATGCCTCTGTACAAAAACGTCAAGGAAAATCTTGATGGGGTCACATCATATGACCAACAATGATTCAGTGATTTCTCACTTCACTGTGCAAAATGTTTCAAAGCCAAACTACCAGTCAAAAGTTTGGACGCACCTTCCAATTTAATGCTTTGTCTTTATTTCCATCACTATTTACACTGTAGATTCATACTGAAGGCCTCAAAACTATGAATGAACACATATGGAATGATGTAGTAAAAACAGTAAACCGGAGTGCTGCAGTAGATTACCTGGCCTTCACCTGACCTAAACCTAGTCGAGATGGTTTGGGATGAGATGGAGCACAGAGTGAAGGTAAAAGGGCAAACATGTGCTTCTAGAATGTCGGAAAAAGAGAGTTTCGGGTGACGACCTCGTGAAGCTCATCGAGAGAACGCCAAGAGTGTGCAAAGCAGTAATCAAAGCAATTTCTGAAGAAGCTATTTTGAAGAATCTAAAACATGAACTATATTTCGAGATATTTCACACGTTTTTGTTTACTACATATTTCCATATGTGCTCGTTCGGTTTTGATGCCTTCAGTGAGAATCTACAACCTTAACACTCATGAAATGAAAGAAATGAAACTTGGCCATATATATATATTTTTATACGAGAAAACAATAACAATGTGATAAGACAGACTTGTGAAGGCACACTGAGATACCGCTTATAAGTTAGAGTCTAAATCAATGTGCTGCTGAATGTTTCATTACTTCACTGGAATTTAATCGGCAAGGCCACGAGTGCATAATGACAACCAGTATTTAAAACTGTGCAATGTGTTTTGCAAACAAACAGCTTACCACTAATGTGCACTACTAAACAAACTTGGTGAATCTCTTTCGTACCTCTTCTCAGCTCCATGTTCATTTCAGTAACAATAAACACTGGGATTCAGGACGAATTTGGAGGTGAGAATACAACTGGGTCAAATTCCTCGGCTCAAATCTGAATGCTCGAACGATGACACGATAGAAGAACGCAGTCGGCCTGGCGTAAAGACACAACAAGCAAAATCCAAAGCCTAGACTGAGTGTTTGCATCATGCAAACTCACACATACTCTGTTTTCCCAAGATAATAAACAACTAGAGTTCGCCTGTTATATGTTATATACAGCAGGGATCCTGGATCCTGCAGGGATATGCGTATATGTGAGAGTGTATGATAGCCGCTCCATCACCAAACCAGAGCACTGAAGCAGAAAATTCACTTACCATCAGCATTTCGCTGCATGAGAAAGGAAAATGACAACGAGACCTTAATGAAACTTCCCTGATTTTCTCAAAGAGAGAGAGAGAAATAAATGGAGCTCTTGGAAATCGCAACTCTATAATGGAGCTAATCCTGTCCTTCATTTATCATGTCTACTCCTTCTTGTTCCTGATTAATCGACAAAGCCGCTTCACTGGCGGTTTAATTTAATTCCGTGTGGTTGTTGGCATTTTAATGGCTTGTAAATCGATCGTTTTAACTATTAACGAATACAACTGTATACTGTCAACTTCAAACCCTATTAAGGGCTGATTCAGCACAATGCACAATGACTGGTCTGACACAAATTCCACTCAATTGTACACACAAGGACACAAATGCATATTGAAACACAGTATATAAATGAGGTTTTATGTCCTTGTAGTTTGCAGAGGTCTCTCTACGTTATATTAAGGTAAAGTTGGTAGCACTACATTAAAAACAAATCACAGGAAAAGGCATCAATAATATCATTTTCCAGGCACTATCATAATCATAAACATTTTCATTTTGTACAGAAGAAAGCCTGTACAGAAATATAGCTCTAACTCAATCTGTGGTCACTCAGTAATTTCAGTAGTCCTATGACAAACATTGCACTTCAAAGAGGAAATATGGAGCCACTGACAAAAAAAAAAACCATGTTGAAAAGGAAATCTGAATGAAAGGATTCCAATTACAGGATGATTTAAATAATATAATCTTAGCAAAATGTATCTGCGAGTTCATGTCCCAACAGCATTCGGATTTAAATCTTTTAGAAATTGGAAAATAACACCTCAGATGGAGGTAGTAAAGGTCATTATTATTATTATTATTATTATTATTATTATTATTACTCATTCATCTTCCACTGCTTTATCCGACTTGTGCCTATCCCAAGAGTCTTCAGGGCATCAAGGCAGAACACACCCTGTATGGAATGCCAATCCATCACGGGGCGCACACACACTCACATTCACACGCTAGGGACAATTTTCCAAGGTGTCAATCAACCTAGCATCAACATGCAAGTTTTTGGACCGGGGGAGGAAAACCGGAGAACCCGGAGAAAAACCCTCTGAGGCCGGGAAGAACATGCAAACTACACACGCATGGCGGAGGGGGGAATCCAACAACAACCCTGGAGGTGTGAGGCGAACGTGCTAACCACTAAACCACCGTGCCCCCATCATCATCATCATTATTGATAATAATAATATTAACATTGCTTCTAAATCCATAGAAGCAACCTGAGGGATTGAGGACCCTAATGGTGTAGCATGGAGGCTTTGTGATTTGAACACACAGCCGTCAGAGATGTATCTAAAAGCCTAAAACTCTGACCCACAGCAACTAGTTCAAGTGATGCACATTGACAACCACTTTAAACGCTCAATTAATTCCACATAAAGACTGCACTGCATCACTGTGTTTGCTGGCCTAGTTGTGCTGGTCCAGTGCGTCACACTGCTACACAGAAAGTGGATTGTTAAAAATCCCAGCATTGTTCAGATGGACCATACATAATTATCATCCGATATGCTACAGTAAAAACATAGATGCTATGCTCAATATTTGTTTGATATTAATACTATTTATGACAGTACACTGTTTCAACTGCAATTTACAGTTTTCAGATCCCTTCAGGCAACCCGGCTTCCTAATATATTTCACACCCTAGCCAATTTCCCAATTATTGTCAAATCTTTATCAAAACTTTGTTTCCTCGCCAAATGGTTCTGGGACATTGTTTTGCTTAATAAAACAAAGATCACAATGCAAACACACTCTGTCATCCCATCCGTGACTAATCAAGGAGAGAGACGTAATGTAACTAATGCAAGAGCTGGTAGGTTTGCCAGCTGTTTAAGATCACTTGTGTTTGTGAGATTGGCTGATCGTGTACATGGATTTGTGTCTATTTATACAGGGGGAACGGTGTGGCGATGTAGTTATACCACTTCGCAGCTGAGCTTGGGCAAGAAAATGTTCCCATGCCAACGGATTATGTGTTTTACTTGAATTATTTGGTGAGTCTTCTTTGTAGCCCAACAGTTTCATTATGGCTCTTATCGTGTTCTGTGGTATGCTGTTTGACAACACGGGATGTTTAGTGCTGTATCTTGGAGACGGTGCTATTAGAACAGCATTAAAGCCATAAATAGAAGTGGCAGATGTTCTGAATAATGTACCATGCGAGAGAGAGAGTGAGAGAGATAGAGAGAGAGAGAGAGAGAGAGAGAGAGAGAGAGGGAGAGAGCACATGTGTGCTTTACAGATGACTTGTCAAGATGACAGTGCTGTAGTCTTTCAAACTATACGTCAAATTACCTCTGATCTTGAATGTGTGTTTGCGTGTGCGCACCTGTTTCTTCGGGATATCAGTACCAGAGCACGTCGCCATTAATCATAAACATTAAAGCAAATTCGGTGCTTTCTACTTTCTATGAGTTCTATGATCTCTCCCAGGTAAATCTTGCTTTTTGGGAAACGCAATGTATTGATCTGTATCCAAGCAATCGATCACATAATGTAAATCTAGCTCATATAACAGATGATGAAATAAGAACATTTAAATTGATGTGTATTCATTTATCAGGTGCATTATCCAATGTGATTTGAAGTCTAATCCCAGCATATACAGTATAGAAAGGCGAAAGAAAACATCACAACTACAATGGCCTACAGAAAACAGTTGAGGGTTGTTAGTCACAGTGCCCTTAGTATTAATTCAACCCCTCAATCCCACACACACACACACACACACACACACACACACACACTTGCCTCCCCCATCCCTCCCGCACTCAACACTTCAATCCAGACAACAATAGCTCCCAACAGACTCCCAAACACAAGTCCAAGTGAAGGTAACCCTGGTCCTTTGAAAAGCTTCTCACTTGGACCAGTGCATCCCGCTGGGTCCGGCAACCTGACACTTCAAAACACCTCTCCTTCAAGAAGTGTATCTAGAGATATGCGTGGTAAAACAATGAATGAAGATTGCAAAAACAACACCCATGGGTGTGTAGAAGAAAATAAAGTGGTCTACGTACACATAAATACTTAAAGGATCAAGTCTGGGAACATCCTCTTTAGATTGCATTCAGTCCTAAAATGTGTGTTTTATTTCATAAACATGTTATTACAAATGTTTCCGTCAGCCTTCATGCGTTCGATGAGCCTGTGCGTGTGTGTGTTTGATTAGATGACCTCTGCAGTAAATACAGCTGCTCTGTGTACAACCAATTAGAAAAAAACCTCACAAACACATACTAACAATAACAATAACAATACTACTATATCATTATCTACTAGCTTTCGAAAAGGCAAAACGAAAAGACTATTACTTTGGTTCAGAGCAGATCAGATCAGATGATGGATAAACATGAGCTTGTTCCCACACAGCGAACAAAAGAGACCAGCATGTGGTGATGGTTCGACCTCACTACAGAAGGTGAATACAATGGTTTCCGTTTGCTGTTTAAATACTTTATGCCACTAATTTGGTGTAAGATGGTGAAGTCTAAGTCTAAGTATAAGTCTAGTATAAGTGCTACGCATAATGATAGACTGAGAGTATACGACATGAGACAGGTTTCAATTCAGTCTTCCTGCTGGCTGCTTATTTTGTCTGACACCATGACTCAGCACTTTTTATTTTGACACAGATCTGTACTTGCTGTTAGGATAGTTTTCATAACACTTCCAATCATTTATTTACGGTTACATGAATAATAATGAAAAAATAATTATTCTCTTTTAGTCTCTTTTTATCTAGGCATACATTAATGCGGGCGAGATTTCCCAGTAGGCTGTAGGTTCACCACACAATACATTTCATATTAGCTTAATAACTTAATAGCATTTTAGCATAATAACCTACTTGTGGTACTGTATGCTGCACATAGCTCTCTCTCTCTCTTTAATCCACTCACTAACACACACACACACACACACATACACACACTAGAAGCCTATCGATCATGCTCCTGCCTCCACATATAGAAGTCAATAAGACAATAAAGCAAAACTGGAGATCTCTAATTGGTCAACTGATTCCAGTCTGGTCACAAATGCACAGGTTTACAGTTGGGTCAGAGAGCGCACTCGGTCTAGTCAATATGGAGAGCAGGGAAGAAAAGGACAAATTAAAGACACGAAACTTGGAAACATGTTTACGACACCGACAAGAATAGATCATAGTGATGCAGCTGCTGAGACAGGGCGCTATGAGTTAGTTACTGCAAAACATTCTATTTCAGCAAATGAGAGTTGTAAAGGTATATTATGAATGATACTCTCCTGCTGTGGGTTATTAAAAGCTATGACTTATATGTTTCTAACATATAAATACTGAGCCACATACCATATGTAACAATTAAGTTAAGCAGCACAAAAAAATGACATAGAAATCAATAAGAAATTAATTAATTAATTAACAAGCTAATTATATTAATATTAAAAGAATACTTTCCAGAGTGAAATAAATATAAAATAATTGATGATTTTATTTTGAAGAGAGATTTTGAATGAACGTTATATATTTTTAACATCGGTCACAATTAGTCATAGTATTAAAAAAAAAAAACATGTTCTCACGAGTTCACGCATGGCAATCATGCGATTAATCACGATGAAATATTTTGATCTATTGACCGGTGTATATAAATCACATTATATGGCATTGGCAGATCTTAATCAGATCTTAACTCCTAAAAAAACCTATGGGAGATTTTGGAGTAACAGAATTATCTTTTGGCAGAATGCTGTTACTTCCTTCAGGGGCCGTGAAATCGATGCCAGGGTTTGCATTTGGCCGTCAATTTGCCGTTCGATCTCTCAAACTTCACACTGAATACAGCAAGAGACAGCAAATAACGGTTATAAATGACGTCAGCTTGAGATCCTGAGGCGAAATTACCAGTGACAAGGTTGCTTGTCAGGAATTTAGGTAAACAAGCGTGCCCTTAAAAGATTTAGCACCAGTCAAATATTTATGCTATGCTATCACCATAATCTAGTGGCATGCGAAATGATTAGCAATTCTATGTGATGTGTGGATGAGAATGAATTATATCTTTGTTCTGTAGAATATATTCCCGTTAAAAAAACAACATCAACAACAAAACTTCCTACAGTCTTAGGCTAGCAAGCTAATGTATCTACCAAGCATAGCTACTAGTGAATCCTCATACAAACCTAATGTTTACACTTGATAACCAATTTCCTGCATCTAAGTGTGGCATCTGAGGAATTTAAATATGCAGCTTGTACAACGTTAATATAAAGTCTACGGTAATCTTTTCCCATTTTAGACTCTCAAATATCAAACCACGCGTCTACATTTGGGATCAAATGAAATTTACTGTAAATTAGATTTTCTGCCAGCTACTGCTTCAAGAGGTTTGGCTACAATTCCCTCAGAGACGTACCACAGAGCCACATGAGCCTCGAGTCATCTCAGACACTCGTTTCACATCCCCCAACATGTACGCCTTCTCTAAATAAATCCCCCACGAAGCTTTCTAACAGCTGGAAGATTGATGCAGATGAAATGGAGTAGGCAGAAAGAAAGAAAAATAAAAAGAACAAAGTAGGAATTCACCTCAAGACAGTGGAAAAGGAAAAGATGGACTTAAAGGGTTTGTGTGTGTTTGTGTGTAAGACATGACATGCCATGAGGCAGCCATTTTTAATAAGTTCCGCGTGCTTCCTTTTGGAATGACCTTCTGCAAGTGCAGCAAGTCGATGATCGATGTGTTGATCATCTGTTTAAAGGGAGCGAAGAATGCTTCATCCTGTGCTGACTCGGAAGTTAAAGGCTATCGAAATTAAAGGTGCTTAGTGAAAACACTAAGCCATAATGATCCCTGTTTGTCACTTTTTAATCACAAGTGCATCATATCGATCTGAGCTTAAATGCAATAGAGACATCAAATGTTCCTTTTAAAGGTACAACACACAGAATTATATATACGGTCTTTGATAAATAATATCACCTTCTAGTATATATATATAATTTATTTATTTTTACTACCATGAAAGACTGTAGACATTTTAATAATTGCACCACTTAGGCGTAACATTATGACCACTTGTCTAAAATAATGTCAAAACAATCCTCTTTATACATTTAAGATACATTAACTCGCCTGTGGGAGTGGACTACACGGGCCAGCCTTAGCTTCCCACGTGCCTCAATGAGCCTTGGCCACCCATGCTCATGTTGCCGGTTCACCACTGTTCCTTCATTAGACTCCTTTTTTCATATATACTGACTCCTGACCGAGAACACCACACAGGAGATGCAGTTTTTTAAATGCTCTGACCCAGTCGTCTAGACATCTCAAATTTGGCTCTTCGTCGAACGTGCTCAGATCCTTAACCTTCTTCATTCTTTATGCTTCTAACACATCAAATTTGGGGACAATGTGTTCACTTGCTGCCTAATATATCTCACCCAATAACAAGTACCGTGATGAGGTAAGATTCAGTGTTAATAACTTCGCTAGTTACAATGCCTGATCTGACCAAAGCTTGGAACCACATTTATTTATCAAACCATCTTTACATGCGTCATATATTCCTACTTTCATTTCCATGAGCAAAATCACCCTTTCTCTAGGTTTTACCCTATAATCACAAGTAAACTGATAACTTTGCACCGTTTGTAATACACAGATTCAGGTTCCATACCACAAACAAAGAGGCCAGCTCGGGAATTTATCCCATCGGGGTTCTGTCGTAACTATGTGCAAGCCCATCTCTAGAAGTTCAGCCAAACAGCAGCTGAGTTTTGTGTTACTAAAACAAAGCAAGCAGAGAATTCTATTTTAAATCAAAGTGTAAACCATAAACACTAGCAATAATAATCATGTTGCTCCTTTTAGCTAATAAACTCTAATAAAACCATCAATCAATCTCCAATAAATCCCAATTCACACTGGCATGTCTCTCTCTCTCTCTCTCTAACACACACACAAACAAACAAAAAATACAGTAGGAACCAAAAAAGAACTGTATAAAAGAAATGCAACACACTTACAGAAAGACACCATTATAGTCCATTAGTGTGTCTACCATTAACGCTGATTAATGGCTTTGCCTTTCCATGACATTTACACTGCAAAAGTCAACAGCACATCACTGGCTAACCACACACACACCAGCAGCTCTCTATATTGAGACGCAGACAAACCTCGGGATAACCACACCATGAACTAATCCCTAAAGAATGCTAAATTACTTCAGTCATGTATATTTAAAGTCTGTGTAAAGAAACAAGAAAAAAGTCCAAGTGAAAAAGCAAATTCTCATATAAAGCTCTCTTTTACCAGAAAACCATTTGATCATTATACACATACTGATCCTACTGTAAATAGCGGTTACTACATGTCCTCCTACATGTCCTACCTCTCGGCTCTTCTCCAGCTCGGCCTGCAGAACCTGCTTGGCCACCTCCACGTCCTGGAGCTTCACTTGCAGCTCCTCGTTCTCCTGCTCCAGGCGGCTTCTCTTCTTTTCCACTGCGTCAAGCTCATTGTGCAAGCGGATGGACACGTCCTTGGCCACCTGGAACACGACGAGAGAGAACGTTTAAGGATTGCGTTGTTTTCCAAACATGTTTAAATGATTCAGGTTTTCTTCTACAAACAAGGAAATGGTTCAAAAAATATGCATGACATGACAGGGGTTTCGCCAGAATCTTAACAAAATGTTAATGTCTTAATGTTACAGAGTGAAAGCAGGTCACATGACTAATGTGCAGCTGGAGTGATGAAACACGACTGACTTTTACAGCTAGTAAAGGCATATGACTTGAATCACACGTGTGTATGTGAGTTCTCAGGCATGCAATTGTCTATAGTGGTCACAATGTTAAGCCACTTTAGCACAAATGGAAGTACCCAGTTAAAAACACTGCGTGTAGTACTCAGAATTTCTTTCAATCATCTTTTTTTCCAATTTTTTAAAGCATACAATAAATTCCATATGCTTTTGAGCATCTTTTTGTTACAAATTAAAAAAATAAGTTATGGAAATGAACTATTAACGAACTTGCAGGGGCCATAAGTAAATAACACAGCTTTTGGTATGCTGCTGTTACTGCACAACCTTAAACAACCTTGCTTGAGGGACCTGGCTGTAGTAAAGCATTTAACTAGGCATTTGAACATTTACATAGAACTTCATAGCAATAAAATAGTCATAATAGCAATTATTAAGTATATAATTATCATATATAATTATATCATGTATATAATATGATTCATATTATTTTTAACTGCAGCACTTTCTCGTATTTATCGATTTTTTTTTTAGTTGAGGAAACTGTGGTGAATCACTGTAGTAGGTGTAAATTTCGTGTTTCTTTCAAAAATGATAATATATTAAAATTGTAATACATAAAATGCTACATGAAAGGGCTCTGATCAGTGCTTGGCAAGGTCAGAAAACCTGCTGTGGGCACACACACACACACACACACACACACACACACACACACACACACACACACCAACCATATGGTCAGTTGTTAACTGAAATCTATTAGCAGTATTATAATAACACAAGCTCTTATGTGGTGGACTATGTATTATTTCCATTCATCTTTTATCCATCTTCAGTAATCACTTTATCCAGTCGAACAAGCAAATCAAGGTACACACACTCACACACATACACATATATATGTGGAATATTACATTATAAAGCTTCTTGCCCGTTGAGTCAATAGTACATAATGTGTTTTAACAACAACAAAAAACCGGACACTTTGACATTAACACCCTGCACTTGTGGGATGCTTTAAAACCGAATTTGAGTAGCTTTTCATAAACTCTAAAACTCTATAACCGATGAATAAAATGATGGGGAGAGAAGAGTGCGCGTTGAGGAAGGATGAAGTCAACAGAAGGCAACCCTCGCTGAAAAGACCGGAGCGTCGCTGGCATCTCTCTCACCAATTCCTGCTCCGAATCTGAATCAAGGCCAGAGAGCAGCTGGGTACCCACAATGCCCCTCTGTGCGCATACCATGCTCGGATTTATATACAAACCTGCCGTGCCTTTTTTTCTCGCTGCCTACTCTGACTTGTGAATCTATTCAGGCTCTGTTTTCCCCATTACATCCATGCCCGTTTCTGTTATGCACAAGACGACATCTCTGTTTAGTGCTTACACGCCACCAGTTACTCTTTGTCCTATCCTGGCTATACAATCGTGATCATTTGCACATTGCTACACATAGATTCAGCTGTCTCGGTATAAATCAATGCTCTTATTCATGAATCAAACCTTCGGACTCTTTTACAGTTTGTTTTTTTTAATGTCTCTTTTTACATTTACACTTTTTGTTGCTTTATATTGTTTAGAAAGAAAAGAATGCAAAAGGAAAAAAGCCGTATCCGATGATAATAATCGTAATATTTAATAATATTTAATTGCTGCCTTTTTGTAACAATATTACTACAAATGTCCAACCTACACAAAAGGGGAAATCTAAAATGCTTTCGGTTGCGTCCTCGCGTCATCTTTCTCACGGCCTTCTGAAAGCGATGATCTATTTGAAATGAACTCTTCAGCTCCCTGTCTGTCACCACCTACCTGCATCAGTCTGCCAGCTTTAACACTCCCAAAAAGGTGCTGCTTTGATATGGTAACGACAGACGCCACAGGGGGTCGATTAAACAGGCAGAGCCAAGACGGTGGAGAGAACAAGGGATGACGCCAATTTTGGTGAGGGGGGGGTCAAAGGTGAGAAGAAGGTGTTATATTACGGGACATTATAGACGTCTGCTGCGGTCAGAGACATAATCAGCTGTCTGAGTAGACCATGTAAACACCAACAGGAATTCGACGGGTGCAATTAGCTATCAAAGGCATGCCTGTGTGTGCATGTGGGTGTGTATGTGTGTGTGGTCCTGCTCAACCTGGCAATCCGCTAGTTAAACAGCAGTTTTTAACGCACCCACTGAATTGAACAACACAGGCCTGTATGAGGTCAGCTCTCACTCAATAAACCCAGATCAATCCAGCGAAATGGCATTTCAGTTGAACTTCAGCGCATTCGAATCTCCGCACAGCCACAACGAACAAAGAATGCTAATTTGTTTCTGTCATGACATGTAGTTTGATTCCACACATTTAAACCATCCCTGTATCCTGTTTGTGTGTGCGTATGAAACCATACTAACACAGTCACATTAGCGTTTGATTACCTTGGCTATGTGGATTATTTTGGGGCATCACATGCCTTATAGACGAAAATACATTAATTGTATTTAGCAAGCAGATGGATTTGACATGAGCAACATGTTAAAGGGGAAAATAAATACACAGAAAAGCAGAAAGAACTCACATCAACGCCTTCATTATTACGCCCTTATCCAGAGCGACTTACAACTGAGCAATTGAGGGTTAAGGGCCTTGCTCAAGGGCCCACTAGTGGCAGCTTGGTGGTGGTGGTGGGATTTGAACCGTCAACAGTCTCTCTTTACTATTTATTGAAATTAGCATCCGGTAACAAAGATATCTAATGATAGATAACTAAAACATTATCGTTCTCTATTGAGTCCGTTTTGAACTACAAACATGAATCATGACAGCTTTAACTCAGCAGCGCTAGCAACTGACCATTGTAAAAAAAAAGTGTATAAATGTAAGGTGTGAATTCCTGATTTCGATGTATGGGGCTGTTCGTCGCCTCAGCATTAAAATTGTCAGGCCTCGCCATTGCTTTTGCCTTATAAACAGGAACATGATTCCTCTGTTGAATAGCGTCGATACACTACACAGTCTACAGAACATAAATGAAAGAATTAGTCAGCGATTCCCATCCGCAAAGGAAATGACCCTGAAACCCGTGTTTATATGATGAGAGCCACGTTTAGCTCAGGCGATGAGACAGAGGCCGATACGATGCCGAGTGATAACTCATTTCCCCGAGCATAAACATTTAAGCAATAGTAGTCGAATAATGTTGTGCATTAGGTAAAGATTAGGATATAAATGAGGATGTTTTAAATTAGTTGCAATAAAACCCATGAATGCAAGCTGTTTTCGTTTTTGCTTAGGATACATTCTTAAAAGAACCATATTTCAATTCAGCCAGGCCTGGGGGTTCGAGTACTATATATCTCTCTCTCTCTCTGCAGGTGAGAACGTCAAAAATTTCCCATGTCAGGGGTTTTTCCATCTATCCACTTCTAGCAGCGCTCAAGTTTGACTAGAAAGATGCGTTTCTTTTACGGAATATATATAAATATTTAGATATTCAGTCATCTTTTTGATCCGACTGCTACCAATACCAATAAAGAATTTTTTACTCCAATTTTTACTTTATTTTTAACTCCAACGACCACTTTTCCATCTGTTTGTGCCTTTTCAGACAAACAAATAAACCTCATTTGGATAATTGAAGCATTCTTGCTGTGACAAGTTTGAGAGTGCAGAATATTTTTATCCGGTTTCAGATTCCCCCGTGCTGTCAGGCGTCTCTGAGCTCCGACTTAGCGAGTCAGATGTTTGGACTGACTATGACATGTGAAACGCAGCACATGAGCCATTATGTATGCGGTTCTCATTGTCTGTGGAATGTGGAAGGGGAAGAGGAAGGGGGAGGGGTGGCACTCACTTTTCCTGATGTAGATTGATTTGAATTGTAGTTGGGTTTATTATTATTATTATTATTATTATTATTATTATTATTAATGCCTAGCGATGGTTGCTATCGGACTTTACCTCAGATAGACCTTTGGTAACTTTTTAAGTTACTTAAATGCAAAGTTCCAGATCAAAAAAGGAAGTAAAACTATCAGACAGAGAAACAGATGCTTTTTCTATCATTTAGCTCTGACATCATAAAACAACTTAAGTTATGTATGTAACATTTTAGCTGGTTTTAGAATGAACAATAAGCATTAAGTATTTACAAGGACAATATCACAGCTACAACAAAACTCAGCTAATAGTGTCGCTAGCTGAACCAGCCAACGTTTTCTTAATAAAACATATAAAGTACATTGTTACTTTCTTTTCTGGTTTGAGGTCATCCATTTTTTTCAGTCATTTTTATTTAGCGCTGTTTCCTATGTACAAAATTCTAATCGGAATCGTTACTGATTCACAAAACAGGTATTTGAAGCGTTTTGCAATCTGGTATGACTTAAGGAATTCGCTCTCCATCTTGCAGAACCTCTGCCTGAGATTGTGGATCACGAAAGGCTTTTTCCACTGTAACTCTCCCACAATAGTGGAGTCATTATGTAGAGAAATTTCTTTTTGCACTAGAATAGCCCTTCAATTGCAGAGTGCAGCAGCCAACAGAGTTTCAGGAAAAATCTGAAGTGCCTCTTCCTACTACTTTTATTTATCACAATGGCCAACTAGATGCGACTTTCTCTCCCAGTCCCCCCCCCTCTCTCTCTCTCTTTCTCTCACCCCCATGTTGCCTATTTCTTTTACTCCTTCTGACTGTGAAGCACTGGCTCTGTGGTTTTTTTTTTATATTGAAAAATGAGGTCAGTGCATGAGGGGGCAAGAAAGAAGTGCTTGGGATTTTCCTCAAATCCAAGTATCCCGTCACTCCACACTGCCTCCCTCTTGACCTACTTAACATGACATCATCCTGTGCGCTGTGAAGACACAGGAAAAACCCAAATGGGGAAAGTCTTAAAGGCGTGATCCGAAACCAAACAAACCCACGAGTTGCACAGATGTAAAGCCAGGAGCACGAGTGAATGGTGGTCAGAATGGTGGTACCGAGCAGCAACTGATAGAGGTGTGATGTTCGGCATTAACGGCCAAACCTCCCAAAAACAGGAAACAATTTATCTGACAAACCAGTACTGTCTTTAATAACCTGACTAAATCCTGCAGTTCCTCTAAAACATACATCCAGAGCTAAACGCTTCCTTTTAGAATTTCAGACACAATACACCCAGTGATTTAGTGTTTTTCTGTAGCGTGTTCAGCCGCACAACACCGTCTCAACTCAGCTGAAACAGCAAAACCCGAGCAGGACAGTGTAATCTGAACTGGAAAACTAGTCGCCTGGACAGACAATCGGTCCACTGTTAGGCGACTCCTGCTAGCACTTAAAGAATCTGACACACACTGAGTGTTTACTTTTAAATCCTGCTCACCCGCCCACTTTGACCGACGTGCCAAGTGTCTCCCGATTGGCTAAGAACGAATTTAAATCAAAGAGCACGAACAATCTCTCTCTTAGCAGGATGGACTTGAAACTGTTTGGGTTTAAATGTCAGCCATGTTGGCCTCGCTGAAGACAGGACACAGCTCCTTTTGTTGTTTGTGTTACTAAGAACATGTTGGCTGTTAAAAAAAAAAAAAAAAAAAACAGGGCTCGTGGAAGAGCAGGACGTGGCTTAAGCGAATGACATCATCGCTAGAGCTTCCGTTGCCGACCGGCTTTAGAAGAGAAGCATTGTCCTGCTGCCCACAAGACAGTGAAGGCCTAAATGACTTCACATGTAAGCCATTAATATAAGCTTTTTAAAGCCTCGTTAAACAGCTCCTCCTGGTTAGGTAATCCTGAGGGTAAATTTGTAGATCGGATCGATGAAGGAGGCAAAAATTAATGCCTTAGTGTTTCTGTACAGTAAAAAGCAGACAAGCCTGAAGGCTGAGAGTGTCCGTGTGATTCTCATCAGAGGCTAAATTCAGGCATCAGGAATAAAACACAAGAGAGCATGATCTATAGCAAACAGCGTGTCACGGAGTGTTTTCTTTCTCCCACACCACAACAATTTGCCAACAAATACCATATTAAAATCAACAATGAATGACGAGTTTATGTTTGTGAAATGGCCTCAAGGCAGATTAGTTTTTTCCAGGTTAGTATGGATGTTAAAACAGAGGCCATTGTTTATCGTTTTGACGTTAATAACAACAAAAACTGAAGACTCACCCATAAAAGACTTTTTTTGGTAAATACATGCCATTGTATATTTACATTTATGACATTTTGGCAGATGCCCTGACCCAGACTGACTTACACCTGATCAATTAAGGGCCTTGCTCAAGGGTCAGTTTGGTGGTGGAGGGATTTCATGTAGATTATGTACAAGTCCCTGTTTAAAATAACTGTTATGATAGACATATGACATAGCTATCAATCAAAAAAGTTTATCTGATTAATAAAGTGATCTATCTATCTATCTATCTATCTATCTAATACATGATTTCAAAGAAACCTCTGGTTTTTGACGCAGCTAGCACTTCTGTCTGTGATTTACTATTACAGAATTTGCAGTAAGACCTCTGAACCAATCAGAATTGAGGATTTAACAGCCCTTTAGCTTAAAGTGTGATACTCAGCACACATACCACTGCATTAAGGAGGAGGCTGCATTTTTGTCAATGTTTGCATATCCCTGAGATTTAAAAGGATCATAATGTTTCTCTGCAAATGCAACTGTTCTAGTTCACTTGAAGTTACAGCATGTTGGGATACCGACTGCGTTTCTAAATACAATGTTTACCAAAGTTTGCTCTCCTTTTAAAAACGGCTCAATTTCTACTAAACTGCTATTAAATCAGAAAGCATGGTATTAAATTTAGGTCCAGATATGCCTAGTGATGCAAGCGCAGAAAGAATTTACACAAACACACAAACATACTGAGGAATCACGTTTGCTCATTGTTTTTACCTTAACATCTTGCTCCAGCGTCCGGATGAGCTCGCCGTCCACCTGGCCGGTTTGAGCCACGCGCAGGCTGCGACGCTCGGCCTTGCGAAGTCGGTACTGCAGAATGCGACAGGTCTTGTTGGATTGCTCCAGCTGTTGCCTAAGCTCCTGGAGCTGATAAACATCTTCCTCCATATACATGTCTCTCATCTCCAGCATCTCGGAGCGCAACTCCTCCACCTCATCCTTACACACACACACACACACACACACACACACACACATCAGTCAACAAATTTGATCTCTAAATGCACACCTACATATCCACTGGAAGAATAATGCAAACATCTCTGTAAAATTCCTTCCAATTTATTTGAATTAACATTCAGATTATACTTAAATTCAGATGTTTGTTGTTTTCAGTTTATATTCTATATTCCCAAACGCCTTATGAGATATCGCACTACACTGTTACATTATCCCTTGATGACAGTTGAAATAGAATCGGATTAATGATGCACGTAAGGGCTGTTATTTCGATCCACTGCTTCATGATCAGCCAAGGTCTCGCCATCTCAGTTCCAGAGCAAGGACGTGTAATCCAACCACACTAGTGGTTGTCTTTATATTTGTGCTCATTTGTGTCCCCAGGAGCTTCTCCTGCTTTGCAAAACAAAGTGACTTCTGCAGAACAACCTCAGCAAGTAAAAAAAAAAAAAACAACAACAACAAGGCTGCTAAGAAGGGTGTTAGAATAAAAATACATGGAAAGTCAATGTATTGGATAGCATACAGAGTTTATATGGATGTAGGTCAGCGCTGCAGTATGGCTCACAAGCGCTTATAAACAACACAGACTTAATAGAATCGCACGTGGATCTGCGAGGAAATATAGCACATAAAATTCACGAACCAATATCCAGCATCATTATTATCTGACTTAAAACATAGTTTTCACACCAGTATGTTCATCCATGGCTGGATCCAGAAAACGAATGCTTGTGTTGAGCTCCACGACAGGTTCATTGCCTGCAGCATGCTTTTCATTAACGCCTGCTCTCGGCATTGTGGGTCAGTGAGTGTACCACTGCGAGGATACGAACCAGGAAGCAAATGGCCTTTCGTTTACCACTCATCAACTGTTTCCTTCGCATTAGATCATATATGAACATGGATTATTTGACTAGTATAAATGTGAATAACAGAATTGGTTAGAAAATACACGAGCCAATAGCCAACAATAATACTGTCAGTGTTGTTAAAAGAAATGTGCACTTTCTGGCCTATTACATGTATATTTAGATGTTATTAAAGTATTATCAACTAATAGTATAATCGTGCTAATAATAAGTAACAAGAAAAAAGTGCTCTGTTTGCAGGATGACACTTTAAATGGAAATATTAGGGTAATAATAGAGTCAAAACCCTTTATGGAAACACTCACTATTGCTGTAGTTTATATACTGGGGGGAAAAACTGATGGTTGTATTTACTTGATCAGGAGTGTAAATTATTTGCACACTATCAAAAATGTTAGATGCTTAAGGAATTTACATAGAAATGCATGGGCAGAACTGAATGAAATGAGTCCCAATACAATACAAAAACAGGATCTGCAGATGGTATAAAGGGCTTTACCTTTAAATAGTCGTTTTCCGACCTCAGTTCCTCGATCTCTCGAAGGTATTCCTCGTGCATGCCATCCGTGAGCTCCTCGTTAAAATCAGAGAAGGCCAAAGACGTGCTGGCGGGCATCCGACTGTCGAGCGAGGTGAGGGAGCGCTCGTCCCCGGGGGAAGCGTTGACGTGTCCGGCGTCTGTCCCCAGCGCGAGGCGCTCTCCTTCGCTCAACGCTCGGGCGCTGCTCGGCTCCGCGGCGGCGCTGTCGCCCAAAGCTCCACCGCCGCCGCGGCTGCTGCTCTCCGTGTCGCTGCTCAGCGCGTCCGTGGAAAGCTTGTTCTCATCCGAGGCGCAGTCGGAGATCTCGGAGCTGCTGTCCGTGGGCGAGAGCTTTCCCGACTCTTTTCCCGAGTCTTTGCTCAGGTCGTCGGACGCGATGCTGGCGTCGGATACTTTCCTCCGCGCGGCCTTGCTCGACTTCACGCCGCTCTTTGTAGTGGCGAGGGCAGACAGCGCGGATTTCCCCGGTGACCTCCCAGCCTTCTCAGCCTTTGTGTCTTTAGCGCACACGGGGCTGCGTCTGGACAAACGACTCCCTAAATGTATCGCTCCGGGTTTGACGCTGAGGGTCGGCGCACCGATTCCACCGCGGATCTTAGTGATGGACCAACCGGGCACGTCTTTGGGTCTGGCGGGAGACGGCGCGCGGTGCGGCTTCTTTTTCTCCTGGCTTGGCGCGTGGGCTTGTACGCATTCGCCCGTTTCGTGGCCGCTTTCCGTGTCCATTTTGCTTTTAAGTCTCTTTTCCTTGGCCGAGGCGAAGTGAGTTGGGGACGCGGCGTCAACCTTTGTCTTGGTCATTCATTCCGCTTTCGAGTGCCGAGTGAAGGAGAAATGAAAAGCCCCGCGCAGAGGCTCAGCTCGGGAATAATGCCGCACCCGCAGCGGCAACAACAACAACAACAACAACAAAAACAAGATCCGAAATTATAGTTTCATCCAAGTGACACCCAAAAGGAAGCTCGATCAAGCAGTATGCTGTCGGCTTTTTAGACCACGTTTCAGCTTCGCTTCTTCTATTCTCCTCTCTTCTCTTCCCTCCTTCCACCAGGTTCCACTTCGCCTCAATAATAGTCAGTGAATGGAGGATTTATCCCTCCGCCCTGATAGCGGCTCTGCCTACGAGCACTAGATGAACATCCTCCACGGCTCTGTACTGCCACCATCACCATGTGGATGGAACGGTAACACACCTTAACTGTCATCCATCTGGACACGCGTGATAAGTGTATGCCACGGGAGGGGCGTTCCATCACAGAAATGGTCTCACTGATACATTGTTAGTGTCCACTTTGACACGACAGCTTGGGACGTTTTCAAAGAAGCATCAATCTACAACAATCACATACAGTAGGCACGGAGAATAACACTGAGGCTGTTACGCAATGTGCACTGTCCACGTCGAAACCATCAAAACTGTTTCGTGACCCCAGTCATTAAGGGTGAAAAAACATCCTGAGGATCAACCCACGCAAAGCAAAGTGTCACCCCCAAGTGTTTCAAGGCCACCACAATAATCCCGGGTTTAACGAAGCCGCACCCATCCAGTCACGACGACTACATTGCACGAAGGGGGACTTTGACGTATTATAAGTATGTATAAGAAGAACGCAGGATTACAGCATATACAGTATGTGTATATGTATACATATGTATATTAGAAAGCCTGTGGAGCACAGAGGGTTCTGCTCACGCAGCACATTAAATCCATCCTTCCTCCCTCCCTCCTATGACCTGTTCCAGTTCGGATACAGAACCAACAGATCGATGGAGAATGCCACTCCTAAACCTTAAAACCTACAGCTGTACAATTCTTTAAATCTGGTCCTGTTGACCATTTTTGTTGCTATCTATTTCTTTTGCCCTAATGGCATACCGTTATTTTCCATATTATGCACATTACAAATATGTCTTGCGCACTCTAGAAATACCTCTGTTTACATATATTGACGCATATTTGCACCTTACAGATTGTTTACGTGTATTTGAACACATGTCTGTATATTATCAATTTACTAGAGAATATCCTGAAAATACTGCATTAGGACACAATTACAAAAAGAATGCACACACTGACATTTACATTGACAATATACATTAGTCAATCCAACCACCACCACAATATAAGAGGCAGGAACAAAAGAACCACAGAGAAAACCTGTGCCGTGCACAGAAACACCACACAAAGCGTATAACCCAGTAATTATAATCAAACCTTTCCCAATCAGATGATGGAGCTGTTAAATAGCAACACTACCCTCATCTACAGATTTTAATATTCAGGGTAGAAAGAGGTCATTAGAAAGGACGTTCAGATTTAGAGTCATCTTTTTTAATGCTTTGTTTAATTCCATTATAGCTTGATCACTTGTTTCTTTGTGTAATTTATATCTATTAACAGTGTTGAAAACTCTTATCAGGACCTAAATCATATTGCTGTTGGAATACACAGTGCGCATACTGCAATGTAAAGCTCTCTCAGCATTTATTACACATCCAGAGCTCTGAACATAAGCCAATGATTAGAGTACACTATAGAGGATCAGGATTAGTTGTTGTAATATCTCACCCACACGTGTGTTGCTGTAGTATTGTTGCTGTTTGTGAGGCCCGGTAATTGGCTTTTAATGACTGCTTGATACAAAAGGCCAGGCTTGTGTTTAATTCTTGGCAGGATCGAGCTGGAGCTCCGCACTGATCACGCAGTAAAAGCGCTAGAGCATCAATAAAGCATTCCGGTTCACGAATCATTAAAAATGTTCCCCTCATCAGATTTAGTGCAAAGTCTTCCAACACAATTAAATTAAAAGGAAATGTGATGGAACAATAAAGATAAACTACGATACAAAAATCGCAGATGTGACCCATGCCTGTTCCAGACCTCATCCAAATATCGCAGTGCTTTGCAGAAATCCATTCCTAACATTTATTTGTTTGTTTGTCTGCATTTACAATGTTTGAAATGAGTTGCTTATCAAACCCAGAATTTTTGAGAGATATTTTTAAGCAAAATGATAACAAAGAGAAAAAAAAACATCCATTTTGTTATGTAGCTGTTTTTTGTTGTCTCTCTCGCTCTCTCTCTCTCTCTGTCTCTCTCTCTCTCTCTCTCTCTCTCTCTATTTAATAATAATATTGAAGTAGTCATTAAATGGGGGCACGGTGGCTTAGCGGTTAGCACGTTCACCTCACACCTCCAGGTTTGGCTCCGCCGTGTGTGCGTATGTTTGTGTGTGTGGAGTTTGTATGTTCTCCTCATGCCTCAGGGGGTTTTACTCCAGGTTCTCCGGTTTCCTCCGCCGCCCACCGCCCCCCCACCCCCCCCGTACCCACCACCCCCCCCCCCCCCAAATCCCCAGCCCCCCCGACCCCCATCCCCCCCCCCCCCCCCCCCCCCAAAAAAAAAAAAAAGGTAGGTTGATTGGCAAATTGGCAAATTGTCCTTAGTGTATGAATTTGTGTGTGAATGTGAGTGTGTGTGTGCCCTGCGATGGTTTGGCACTCCATACAGGTTGTATCCTGCCTTGATGCCTGCAGACGCCTCACACAGGTTCCCCGCTACCCCTAGGGAATATCGGATAAAGGGGTAAAAGATGAATGAATGAATAGTCATTAAATCCTTATTATAGATATTCATTTCCCTGATATAATGAGAAGATAAAGATTTTTTAATATTTCAATGGCAGAATATTATCTTACCTTTCAGACTTTTTGCTAATGTGTAGCATTATTGAATAATTCCTTTTCATTATTCCTTTTTTTGCAGAAGGAAACACGATATAGTGTTGTTATATCAATCTGAAAACTCTTTGGTTCACACTGTGCGGAGGACCAAAATACAAAATATTATAAGTATAATATTCCTGCCTATATGTGCTTCTGTCTGTAAACGGAAAGGTAAAAGATTTGCAAATTTGACTTGCTGTGTTACATGGCTGAAAAGAAATTGTAAATTTCAAAATAAAAAAAAAACAATTCTAGACAATAGAATTAAACAAAACATTTCAAATAAATAACACCAGGTCATTCCATGACAGAGTGGGATCTTTGATTGCTGCTATATCAGTCTCCCGTCCTCAGGAAGCCTTGTAGCTGTAGGGATTTTTCTCATTCAGCCACAAAAGCAGTATTTAGGCAGGCAGTGTTTAGGTGAAGAAGACAGGTGCACAGTTTATCCCAATACTGCTCTCATGCTGACTTCTCATTCTTCAGCACTAATTTCATCAACCCATGTCTTTGAGTGTTTTGGGCTTATGTAGTGCACAGGGTTATTGTCATACTGAAAGTGTTTTGGGCTATTTACTTCCAGCTAGGAAGAATCTTAATATTTTATACAGTTGAGTACTTTTAACTTTTCCGGCAGAACTAGATGAGAAGGGAACATGTGTTTGTTAAGTTTGTTACAGTACATTTCTGGGCAAAAACCAGAGCCCAATTATTACATGGCCAAATTATTAGTAGCAAATTAATAGTCCTAATTTGTTGACTGTTTCTGTAAACCGCTGTTCTTAAGTTCACCCACAAAAAATGTAAAAGAAATAAGAGAATATTGCAAATAATTCCTAATAAATGATTGCTGCTAAGACAAATAGACGCTTAATATTATTCTATTTTGCATTCGGTTGTTTTTTTTTTTTACCATTATGTTTGTGAGGTTTTTTTTGTTTAACGTTTAAAGACAGGATATATTTGTAGGGCGGGGGGGGCAGGGGGGGGGGGAGGAGGAAGGTTATTAATTCTGTTAGACACAATTCGTTAAAGACTGTGATAACAGAAAACCGAACTTTGTATTGCAACAAATACAATATGTATCAATATGAGATATGCGACTTATAATATGAGACTTATAATATGATTATACAGCCATCTAGTGGTTATTTGTATGAACCACAACTCTGTGAAAGAAAAATATCCCATGAAGAAAAGTGAATTGGGATCATCCTAAGAGGAACATTCATTCATTCATTCATCATCTACCGCTTATATCCGATCTTCCCTCGGGTCACGGGAAGCCTGTGCCTATCTCAGGCGTCTATGTGCATTAGGGCAGGATACACCCTGGATGGAATGCCAACCCATCGCAGGGCACACACACTCACAATCACACACACATTCATACACAAGGGACAATTTTCCAAGGTGCCAATCAACCTACAGTGCATGTTTTTGGACCGGGAGGAAACCGGAAAACACGGAGAAAAAACCCCTGTGGCATTGGGAGAACATGCAAACTCCACACACATGGCTGAGAGAGGAATCAGAACCCGGATCCTGGAGGTGTGAGGCGAACGTGCTAACCACTAAACCACCGTGATTCCCTAAGAGGAACAAAAAAACAGTAAAAAGCCAATCGATTATGCCTTTGGTTATAATACAGAGTCCTTATCCGAATGTAAGTGAAGTGTTTCAGTGTGAGTAGGAAGGAAAAAATATTGGGCTTTTTGTTTAATGAGTCGAAAATAAAGGCTTTGTTGTGCACAGTCTGTGGGTGTAACTGGCGTGTGCAATGATGAACATTCTGTGCTCCTAGACCATCCACATATCTTTTATGACTTTCGTAGAAATCAATAACTGCTCTAATAACTTCCCTGATTACTGGACAAAGTTGAAATGTCTAAATGCAGTTATTTTTTTTATTGTATGTATAACCAGAAGGCTGATATTGCTTACTATTCACCCTGCCTTTATTTCATTCATTTTATCAGTCTATCTCACTGACACACCAAATATCCAAACAATTTCAGACATCCTAAGAAGTTATCTTGTTCCATTTCTGCTTACATTTATCGCCTCTCTGTATTTGTTTTCACTCACCAATGCTTTCATATTAGCTCCGGGGCGCTGAAGGTCAGCGTGCAGTGCTCTATTTGTGGTGCACAAGAAGAAAAGAGTGTATCATTGCTCCCTGTGTGTTACATTATTAACAAGAAGGATCATACACACAGGCCAAACTTATCTCTCATTAATAATGCACCAATGTACTTTCTGCTATTATACTGCTAGTCAGAATTTTACTTCATTAATGTTCAGCATAACAACTTAGTGATTGGAGAAAAAAAGAAACGGACAAACTTGTTAACAGACATAAGGACTGGGTGTAACTCTTATTTTCCTGTAGTTAGTTCTTTATTCTGATGGATCTGGGTCTATCTGGAAATAAGGGAATAGAATGCACCTTTTATAGGATAAATAGTGTTTTGCAAGGCACTTCACACATATTGACACATTCACATAGTTTGTCGCAGATGACAAAAGTAGAAATGGGTGGGGTCTCTGTGTGTGTGTGTGTGTGTGTGTGTGTGGGGGGGGGGGGGGGGGGGGGTGAGATCCAATCTCTAATAATATGCATGATGAATGTACCATATACTGGTATTCGGTTAGTTTATATTCAACATTATTGTCATTATAATTTATAGCACAAGGCCACTAAATACAGTTAAACTCAAATCTGGAGTGTAAAATATGGACATATGTACAGACAATGATAAATGAATAAATAATATGATGCAATGATATGAATAATTAATATTATATGGGAGGTGGTAGACAAGTGGTTAAGGTGTTGGCCTCTGGACCCGAAGATCACGGCTCAAACCTCCACCACCTAGACTACTCTGCCACTAGTGGGCCCTTGAGCAAGGCCCTTAACAGTCAATTGCTCAGTTGTAAGTCGCTCTGGATAATTGTGTCCGCCAAATGCTGTAAATGTAAATGAATAAACAGTAAACAGAAAGGGGGTTATATGCAATGAGGCCATAAGAGACACTGTATGGATTGTTCATGAAAAAGACCACACAAAGTGATGCATAATAACATGCATTGTATTCACAGCCATTTGCATTTTCTTTTTCGCCAAAATATTTTAAAGATGATTGTTTAATTAATTATTGCCTGGGTTCAACTGCTGTGAGCTAGCGCATGCTTACTATTATAACCAGGGCTGGAAATGCACTATGATGCCCTAAGTAGCAATAAGAAGAAAAAGAACAATGTTCGTTCTCTAATAATATGCACGATAATTCTTTAGGTACTAGTCTAGAGTTTTAAAGCATATTTCCCTCGAACCCTCCGTCTTGGGAGCACTAAGGTACCCTGTGACGTTTTCCCTGAAATGATGTCAGGCGACACAATCCGGCGAACGCGATTGGTGGATCCGCGCGGCCCTTATCCCGCCTACATCAGTCACTTCCGTCTCTGTGTCAGCTGCCTTCTGCGTCCCCACAGCAGTCCGAGTAAACCAGGCGCTGGATTACATCCTTATTCACCCCCAGTGCAGGTACGACACGACGTCTTTATTAGCGTTTATATCAAATACATACGCGTTTGTGCGGATTAAACAGACCGAATTCTGCCCGGTCGCTGCGAGTTTTTAGCCTTAGCGCTGCTTTAGACATTTGGGAAGTGAACGCTAGCATCCGCCGTGAGCATCAGCTGCTGTGTCGAAACCGCAGAGACTTTGTTTTTTTTTCTCTCCACGGTTATTAATGAGCTTAAAGATGGATATTATTATTGTGAGAGGCTTATTTTATTGGCGTAAAATAGATGTTGACTTAGCTCGGGTACAGGACACTCCTGGTTCATTAATGTATGCAGTGAGGGTTAAGTGTGTACTCGGTGTTCTCCTTGTACTCAGTTGTAGGTTAAACCGACTTCCCCTGGAGCTAACGTTACATCTCTGTTACAACTCATTCGCCTTGTGTTCACATGTGGACAGACTAGAGGGAATCAGAAACTACGCATGATCAGTGTCCAAGGATCGGGATGGATTTGGTGCAAATATGAATTTACAATAATATCCAGTCTGATGATGATGATGATGATGATGATGATTGTGGTGGTGTAGAAGGTTTGGGGTTCAGTCTTCCACAAGTGGGCCCTTGATCGAGGCATTTGAACCCTCTGTGCTGTTGTAATCATGGCTGGCCTGGATCCTAATATCACTATGCTATGTGAAGAAAGAATTTCATGTACGTGTGACAGCTTCTTTTAATAACCAGCCATTCTACTCCAGGTTTCCTTGTTTGCTGATTGTCAGGATCTCACATCAGCGACTGATCATCTCTTGCCGTATTGATATGGCCGTCTTATCAGCCAGCGCTGGTTTGTTTCCGGGTGTCTCCTCGGGTGGAGTTTCTTTACCTCTATTAGCTGCACCACCTGTGTAAATACTGCACTGCCACTGGATGGTATTGGATGGGAAAGCGCTAGGTCTCTACCTCTGGGCTATTAATTGGAAGCTTGAGGGTTTAAACCCCAGCATGGCTGCCACTTTTGGCTGCATGAGCAGAGCCCTCTGTGCTCCAGGCCTTCTAATATATATGTATACATATACACATACTGTATATGCTGTAATCCTGCATTCTTCTTATACATACTTAACATACATAATGTATGTACATAATGGGTCAAAGTCCACCTATAAAGCGTTTTACATGACCCGGAATCTCATATCAAGCATCTAAATGAGAAATTAAAAATTTTATTTTTATTTGTTCTTGTGAAGCTGGGGGATTTTACAGAGAATACTGCACTTAAAGTAGAAATACACACTGAATGAGACATCACAGGACTTAGACATAGGGTTTATTTTCCATATTTATTGTATAGATGGCGAAAACTTGAAGAAGGATGTACAGACACTGGGGTGCCCTCAAATTTAACGAGGATGAGTTTTGAGTTAGGCGCACATTCCACATATGCTGTATGTTACACCGTGTGTGTGTGTGCACGAGAGTATTCGGGACGGCAGGTGTGTCAAACCGAATATGCGTACAGTTGTTTGTCAGTGTCTCGTTTTGAACTTGCGGATTCACGCTACACTATGTTGCTTTACATAGTACAGTCACCTAAAGAAAAAAAAGTCGTTTTGCGATTCAGAGGAGCGTGAACTGAAAGTGAGCGTCGTATTTTCACTTGACTTTGTAACAGGAACATTCTTGACCTTTGGGCTTAAACAAATCGATTTGCTTCACTGTACGTGCTCCGTACACATAGTTAATCAAAGGCGTCCATCTTTTTTATGTCAGATATATGTTTTTTTGATTGTGTGTGTGTGTGTGTGTGTGTGTGTGTGTGTGTGTGTGTGTTGAATTCTATTCCAGATACCTCATAGCACTGCTTCTTTTGCAGCGTCTAGGTTTTCATGCATGGGAAAGGAGTAAGGATATGAAATGAAGTAAAGCCATTATTGCTAATGATCACATGTGTCGTCATGTAGAAGCTGTAAATGCTCACACTGAGCTAGGATTTGAATTTGCAGCAAATAACTTTCTGGAAAGAGGAAGCGTCCAATAATACTGTTACCTTACAGGTCCCTTTAGTAAAAATTCTCTGTGTCTGACCTTGTGCTTGAGGTATTTGAAGCAAAAAAAAGGAACAAAAGGTACAGTTTGCTGTAGTGTCATGTTGTTTTATATGCAGCACTCGAGAGCGTTCGGATTCGGGAAGAGTAGGTTTTGGGCTTGTTTGTGTATATAACCTAGAATACGATCATCCCTCCCAGTTCAAACGATGGCTCGGGTGTACAAATGATGGGCGGTACAGATTCTGTGCACCGCGTCACCACGCGTCAGTCATCAGGGCATTTCCGATTTAGCTTTAATCATCCACGTCGAGCGCTGCTGTCTGAATGCGCAGCAGAGGCGCGGCTGGGTTTGGTCTAAGCTGTTAAAGTGGTGGAAATATTTGAGACCATTTACTGGTTTTTAGTAAATACTAGCTTGTTTTGCTTCAAGGCGGCTTGCTGAAGGTGGATTAGATCCACTTTACATGTTTGAGACCGGGCTCTCAGATTTCAAAGGATTTCAGTTTGTTCACCGTCGACGTAGTGAAAATTTAAAATTTCTTTTTGGCACAGCACACATGTCAAACTCAAAGCCCGTAAGCGCGTAAAGAGTCTCTTAAAATAAGGCTATGCTGCTTTAAAGATAACAATAATCTCTCACGATGCATGCGTCTTTGTTACCCGTGAAGTGACGGCATCCCGTCACTAGATAGCAGTGTATCCCACATCAGCGGAACGAGCGGAATTGAGAAATGATCCCAAAATGTCCAGAAAGCGAAAAATTTATGCAGATAGAAAGCACTGGCAAGAAAGATGGGAAAACAAATACGTGTTACACTATGTCTTATGTTATGAGGCGGCGTCGTTCATCAAAAATTGTATATTGTCTTATAGTTCCAACTGGTGCTTTGAGGGCAACCATAATACTGATATCGCCCACGGTGACAATAAGTTTGCTCTACATTTCCCACAATCATTAGCTCGTTTCTTTCTGAAGACCGCGATGCAGTGGTGCTTTATAACATTAGGTCGCTCAGTTCTCTCACTGTGTCATCCAGACATTGTATAAAGCTTCAACTGGTAACATGCCGACATCATCTAGTATACTGCAAGAAAGCCACATTGAATCTCTGGTGCGACTCGTATGGCTGCATTGCCCCATTCTCACTAATTTTACACTGAATTTCTATCTCCAATCGGAATGCTTGTGCTGTCTTGTTTCGAGGAGCTCGGACATAATTGTGATGACTATCTGTGCAGCGTGTCCTCCTGTGCAAGTCGTGTCTCCCTATGTCATGTCAGAACAACATCCAAAACGCCAACAAATTAGCAGCGGGTGACCATGCTACAAATATTACATCAGAAACTAGAACACACACGTCCTCTTTAAACTCGCGCAGCGGGAACGATATTCCACCGATTTTTGTAAGTTCATCGAGAGTGTTAATAATGCATCAGGATTCGGAGAAGGTCAAAGCTGCGCTGCTGATCTCCAGCTCACTGAAGCAACATTAAAGCTCCATTGTCTTTCTGCGGGCCGGTGTTTTGTCGTTCCCAGGCCATTAATGTCTCCATGTGTACAGTGTGTGAAACCAAAGTAGAATCATGGGGGGGGGGGGGGGATTCATTGGGGGGGGGGGGGGGGGGGGGGGGGCGAGTGGGTAAGCTAGATCACTTGATCACTAATTGTGGAAAAAAAAAATTGAAATAAAGTTCGTTTGGTTGGGATTGGAAGTGGTTTCAGGAGGGTTTATCTCTGGACTGATTTTAACAGGGGAAGTTTGCATATGAAACGTAAGAGTATAATCCGTGTTTTAGGTGTACATTACACATTTTAATGCACAGCGTGGCGACAAAAAAAACGCCCGATGTGAAGCGCGATAAAAGGGTGACTTTGCCATTCTTGTCTCGTGAAAGCTGTACAGTACAGAAAGTGATTAAAAAGGATTAAATAAAAAGAATAAATTCCTATACAAGTTTGGTATTCGGCTTGCTGTAAATCACATGCTGATATAACGTAGTGCAAAATCGTTTCCTTTATTCAAATTAATTATAAGAGAATTTTTTTCCCTTTTTTTTTTTTTTAGTTAATAATTTATTTTCTGTGCCTCCCCTTATTTCACCAGGTAAATTAAACCCTCTCTCTATAACTTTTTGTTAGGTATGGTTACAGATGTTTCTGTTACTGTTATCATACAGTATATATCATGTGTTTGTATGTATAACTGTTTGAATGCACACTGTACAGCCAATCATAATCAAGTATTCAGTAGAGCAAGATGATGTCATATATTGAATCTCTATTTTTTTTTTTTTTTATACAAAATTTGATTTTGGATACAGTGGGAAAATATGTCTGCTATTTTTACCTTTACCCGTTTGTAGCCGGTGTTTTGGGGTTTCTGTCATGTTTATTTCGCAGCGCCACACACGCCTTTCCATTCAACAACATGGTTCTGTTTGGAATAAATTATTCGTGCTGCTTCCTTTAGTTGCCCACAAACTTCAGACAAATTTTACAGCGGGGCGTTGGCTTCTTGAGAGTCTGAAGTTGCAAACCCAAACCCTGTCAGTGCTACTGATGAAACCGCGCCTCTCTTGGAAACAAGCTTTTTGGATTCTCTGCCATGTTCTATTTCATATTGCAGTGTAGTGCGGGGCGCGAGGCGGAGAACTACGGAAGCTCGCTGTGCCAAACCAAGGTGAATATCGTAAAATCGATATTCGTTTCTTGAACATCGACACAAGCCATAAATTATAAATATATAGTTCATATAAATATAAATCATAAATATCGATTGATTGTTTACTGATAAGAGGCACGGTGGCGTAGTGGTTAGCACATTCGCCTCACACCGCCAGGATCCGGGTTCGATTCCCGTCTCGGTCATGTGTGTGTGGAGTTTGCATGTTCTCCCCGTGCCTCAAGGAGGTTTTTCTTTGGGTTCTCCGGTTTCCTCCCGGTCCAAAAAACATGCACGGTAGGTTGATTGGCACCTTGGAAAATTGTCCCTAGTGTATGAATGTGTGTGTGAATGTGTGTGTGCCCTGCGATGGGTTGGCATTCCATCCAGGGTGTATCCTGCCTTAATGCCCATAGACACCTGAGATAGGCACAGGCTCCCCGTGACCCGAGTGAAGATCGGATAAAGCGGTAGAAGATGAATGAATGAATGAATGAATGAATGAATGAATGTTTACTGATACACAGTAAAAACCATTGTGAAATCTACCTGTTGGAGGTTTAGAATAAACACCGCAAACACCAGAGTTCATGTTAAGCTACAACAAGGAGCTGATGATCTACAGCTCACAGTCAGCCAGCTTTGAAAACAACTTTGTTAAAGCAAGTCTAACTCAGCACTGTTCACATGCAAGACATGCAGAGAGCTTTCTATTAGGACACATCGATGTAACAATGTGTTTTGTGACGTTTTGCAGATTTCCACTCCAGGGCTAAATGGTTTCTCTTTGTAGATGTTAAATAAAGGTACCTTCAAGACACACTGTCAACATGAACCTGTATGTTGGGATGCACAATGTGTCATTGTAATATCTTCAAATATTGTGATATATCTTTGTAAGAAAAAAAGGCATTTTTGTATCGCTATAATTTAGGGCTGAAACGAATCCTCGAGTAATCTGAATCCGAAAAAGCATCAAAGGGGAATCATTTACCTCGATGCTTCACGTAGTCTATTTAACTACACACGAATGTCCGTGTTTCTGCGCGGATCCTTATTACTGACGCATCAGCAACTACAATCTGGAGCAAACCTGGACAGGTAAATACAGGAGACGCTGCAGAATAAAATATGGCAGAATGGGGAGGGACGAGTAGAAGATTCAGACCAAAGAATAGGACATCTTTTTGCCAACTAAAACATAAAAGCAGCTATATTGTGTTTATTCTTTCATTTGCAATGAATTTTTATTTTTGATTTTGATTAGATTTTTTTTGTAATACGGTAGTAAAATGCACTAAGTGGGTTTAGATTTCACAGACTGCAATTTAAGCAATAAAAATACAAGTTTAATTTAATTTAAACAATTATGTAGTACATTTTAAGAGTCGCGTTCATAATGGTATAGTTTCAGCCCTAGTAATAATTATTTAATCTGCAAGCATAATTTAATAGTAAACTGCAATATATAATTTTTCTTTGTAAATGTATAACGTGTATATATACTTAAAGGACTGCATGTGTGTATAGAAAGGGTTGTTTTTGTGAATCTAATAGGCTAAACTGTTTGTCATAGCTGGAGAAAGCTTCTCTCAGGTTTTATTTTACAAGGATCAAGGCCCGCATACTACACAATGTCTGTGTTCTTTACTCATGTTGGCTTATCATCCCATCAGCTGCAGGCATACAATGTGTACTGGGTGGTGATTGAGTCCAAAGATCATGTTCCAGCATACCTGCTTATGGGTGGAGATACCAATCTACCTCTTACCTATATTATCACTGTAATGTATAGATCAGGCGATGCTTGGAAGCACAACGTACCCAAAGTAAGTACACTTTGTAGAAACCTAAGACAAAGTGCAATTATTGTAATAAACCAATATGTTGCCAGCAAGGTGTCACAGGCAACACGACTACGCATCTGCGATCGGTTCACTGTTTGGAATTGGAATTGGGAACCGATAAAATAAAAATGATTCCTAACCCTATAAAATGTGTACAGGAGGCACAGGACATTGTTTTTAGCGAGCCTAGTTCTGTTTGACTAATTGTGTTCTTATATGTTTAAACGCACATTTACAGGTGGATTCAGCGTGAGGGCCTTGCAGTCAGGAACAGCAGTAACGTCGGGCAAGAATCCGTGAGGGACCATGTTCTAGTGGATCACCCTGGCTGTCCGAATTTACAATGAACAATGAAGATGAGTTCTATGATGCCGTCACAGGTGAGTATACAAACTCTGTCAGTGCCTGGCAAAATGTCCAAAATCTGTCCATATATATTATTATATGCATAATATGCTTTAGTGTTCAAATTAATACTTTTTTTTTTATGTCTTTAATACTCAAATCCACTTGGACAAATAGGGATGCTATATGCAGATGTAGGTTTATCATTATTCAAACCAAACACGACAATATTCTTGCAACTGTTTCAAATTAATGATGGTGTGTTAAATGGCGCAAATTATCAGGACACCAAACGGAACATTTGCTATGTTTCCACACAATATAACAAAAAGCTTTTAGTTTCACCTCACTTTGGATTTATTTATTTATATTTTTCATAAAAATACCCAGACAGAAATTAGTTATTCAGGCGCTAAATTAACAGATTTGCGTTAGTTTTGACGGCCCTAATTTCTATACATAACATTCAACAAGCACCAGTTTCAGATTCTCATTCTCATTTGTATTATTTATTAGATTGAATTCTTGCTAATATTTGTTTCCTGCCATTTAAACCAAGTGCCAGGATTGAAACATTTTTCTCATTCTCAAAGCGATGGCACAGAACCGTGCGAGTCCTGTGCTTAGCGGCTAAAGCGCTATTTGCGGCTAAAGCGCTATTTGCGGCTAAAGCGCTATTTGCGGCTAAAGCGCTATTAGCGGCTAAAGCGCTATTATAATTAAGCGGCACTCTTGGTTATAATTTGAAAATGTTCTCAAATGTCACTAATCTCATGATGTGTGTTGTTTTGAATTAATACGAGTAACAATTAATATAAATCTGGACATTTTCCAAGAAAGTCATACGCACTGAATATATAGCAGCATATTTGTGGCGCATTTTACAACAAGACTCAGAAGAGAGCAGAATGCTGATTAGTTTTAGGCACTTTGACAGATCTCCTAATTAATAACCCTGCTGATCTTTGGCTGAATTTTTAGCATGGGCGTGGTGTAATGACTGCCAGAGTTTCTCACTCGCTTAAAATGTATTACAATCATCTTTTGCATTACATCGTCTTTTTACATCAAATAATTCATGTCTGCTCTCATTTCCAAATAGTTGATTTAGAATCCAGAGTTGTTACATTGACGAGTAGAGTGTCAGTAGCACCGAGCCATTGTTTTCAAGGTTTGCACTAAATAGATGGAAATGTAATTCTGACACTAACCCTTGAAATTATACGAACAGAAACAACTTGCGCTGTTTCTCTTTAGCACTCCCTTTAAAAATGGCTCCTTTCTGAATGAGCCCCCATCAGGCTGTTTGTTTGTGTCCAGCAGGCCAGCGGAGCACAATAGCCCGGCCCCTGGGTATCATCTTACCTTTCCTTTTTGTTCACGCGGTTAATAATACAGCGTCGTTTACCAGACAAGCTGACAGATCCCGTCACTGCCGTGTGCACCGAGATAAAAAAGAACGATGGCCAAATCAATAAAAGAGAGAATCAGACCGTTAAAGCCATATAACGTTTCTAAACCCTTTGTTCCAGCCAGGTTGCATCTGATAACAAAAGGTCGTCACGACCCGGCCTCGAAATCCTCCGTATCAAATCGCCATGTTCGTTCGCTTACCCTGAGCCCCGGTGGTCATGAAAATAGTGTAAGGCTGGATTTTTTGGAGGTTACAGCCCGGTTGCCGAGCTACGCTGGTCACTAGCAAATGCCAATTAGGGCATTCTTCCTTTGGTCGTAGCGAGAGTGGGGGTGAATTGTAGTCTTTCGTAATTTTATAAAAGAGGTTGTCATTATCAAGGGTTCTCGTCTGGGACATGAGAAGGATCCGCGTTGAGGCCGTGAGACATTCGCATGTAATTAGTTGTTGCGAAAGATTTGCATCTAGACTGGGTGCGATGGGAAACGCAGGCACTTATGGGAGGGGTGTAGTTCAGTGGTCTAAGGCTCTGGGCTACTGATCGGAAGGTCGCCAAGCTTGAGCAACGCCCTTAACCCTTTGTGCTCCAGGGGTGCCGTATCCTTGGCTGACCCTGCCAAACAAGCTGGGATAATCCGATGAAAGAATTTCACTGTGCTGTAATGTATATGTGAAAAATACATTCTGTATGTCTATGCAAGGCTAGATTGCCAAAGTATGACCGAGTGGTATATACTGTTAGTCATGTACTGATGTAGGATGAGGAGGTTTGAGATGAGGTCAAAGCTCTGACGATCTTTCACTTGAACTCCCTACATCTTCTTGTCGCTTACAAGGTCTCGTCACACTGGAATAGATTTGGGTCTCTGAAAAGAAATTTTTACTTCTACTCCAGACATTCTATGTTTTTTGTTTGGGGAAGAACCACAAGTGGCTGGAAAATTCAGGTCTCCCAATACGTTTGCTGATAAAGTGTTTAAATATTTACAGCTACGTATCTGTTCTGTAAATGCCCTTGTTGTTGTTGTCTTTGTCTCAGAGACAGTGTTTGATTGAGCACATTGAACCTACATTGATTCCGTAGCTGTTATGCAGATTTTGAGGTCTATGTCTATACAGATATCCTTCTCTGATTTATTTTTATCTGACAGGCTTGGATTCGGACGAGTCATGTGAGGGCACTTCAGAAGCCAGTTTTAAAGATGCTGTAGTGGATGCTGGCGCTGAGAAGAACAATGGCACCGTGCAAGAGAACGGAATCAAGAAACGCAGGTAGAGCAGGATTCCTTGGCTGGATTCGCCAACTAGGGGTGTTGTTGGTCTGTCTCATGTGAAAACTATTTCAAACTATGCATGCTAGAGTAATGCCGTAAGGTTCCACCCTAGCTCGGCAGCTCGGGCGTGCTAACGTTGGTGCGATTTTACCTCCTCAGGTCAAACCTTCCTGCGCCCATGTTCTCCAGGAATAACTTCAGCGTCTGGAACATCCTGAAGAAATGTATAGGACTGGTGAGTCCATTCAAAGGCAATAGCTATCGACTTAAGCCTGTTGGCTTCGAAAACGGCTAAATTATGTTACCGTCGTTGCAGGAACTGTCCAAGATCACCATGCCCATCGTGTTCAACGAACCGCTCAGCTTTCTGCAGAGAATCAGCGAGTACATGGAGCACACGTACCTCATCTACAAAGCCTGTGCCGAATCCGACTCCATCGAGAGAATGCAGGTGGACCCCAGTTTAGAAGATTTTCAAAACGAACGTGTGTTAAACCAGTGATTACGCTGTAGGACTGTAACCTAAAGGGCTCTTTATTGGAACCTGCCTTAAAAACATAAAGATTTGTTAATACTATGTAGAGCTGGGCGATATGTCATATAAATTGAATTGGCGATTTTTTTTTCTGATCGATTTTTGATACAGTGGGAAAATCTCCAGCCGGCTTTGGCTTGTTGAACGTCTAAAGACGAACCATTTCTATACTACTGATAAAACCCCGCCCTTCTTGAAAACGAATTCTTAGGATTCGCTGCCATTTTGCAAGTTTAATGCAGGTCAGGGGTCGGAGAACTCCGGAAGCTCGCTGTCAAACCAAGGTGAAATCGTAGAATCTTTTTTTTTCCCCAACATCGACACAAACCAAAAAGTCGAATTAATCGTTAATGCCGATTAACAGCCCAGCTCTACTACTAGCCCGTTTTGCTCGAGCAAGTTCTGTTTGTGTGTAAAACGTCAGCAACAGCGATTTAGATCTCCCTAAGGCAAATATACATGGGCAAATCTATCAACCATGGATAAAGTTCAGACATGGCTTTGTTTGATTCTGCTTGCTTCCTGTCAATCATTCTTCCCTTCGTTCCCTCAGGCTGTCGCTGCCTTTGCCGTGTCCGCTGTTGCCTCTCAGTGGGACCGAACTGGAAAGCCATTTAACCCTCTCTTAGGAGAAACCTACGAACTCACACGGTAAACAATACATTACAGATCATGATACTGCCTTGTCATTTAAGGATAAGGTAAATGTAGTTATTAGCCTTACAGTGATGTAATAGATAAATAATACCTGCACCTCCCTGTACTTGTGTATGCCACTGACTGCAACAGTCAGCGCTGATAACATCTGAGCAGAGCAAATAATCTTGAAGGCTCATGCTGCTAGTTTTTTTAGTTTTCTGATCGATTGTCTTTCGCAAATAACGTCACCGATTGAACTTTATTGTTCATGACTCACGCAGCTTGTAAACAAGCGTGTGTATGCAGGTCACTGCAACAAGTTACTACACAGTAATGAGGCTGGGGCTGCATACACCTACTGGGGCTGCATAGTTACTATGTGGCCGTAAGCAGTGTTGGGGAGTAACTAGTTACATGTAACGGCGTTACAAGTGTAACAATAATTCATTGCAGTTACTGAGAGAAAATGTGTAACTATATTATAGATACTTATAAAAATGTTAAAGATTACAAATAGGGTTACATCCTAGATCCTATAGAATGTTAACGTAAAGTGTCACCTAGTGGCCAAATGAAAGAAATCAAAAAGTAATCAGTTATTTTACGTTTAGAAAGTAATTGAAAAGTTACACTACTTATTGCATTTTGAATATGATCAATTGTGATCTGTAATCTATTACATTTCCAAAGTAACCTTGCCAACATTGGTTATAAGCTCGTGGGCTTCTTATTGTCTTGCCCCATGTGTGTTGTCAGAGCATCTTATTTTCATGTTTTGTAGTTTCATATTTGTTGTGACACCTTTTCAATTGGATTTGGTTATTTAGGGAACAGAGTGAGATCACGCACCGATGTCCTCGGTGCAGTTTGTGCTCCAGGTTATCCCACCGGTGTTTATTATGGTTGGGTTCTGAGTTCGTCATGGACCTTGCTTTGTTGTATCAGGGCAATTCAGCCCAGTGAAAAAGGGAAATGCCCTGCAACAAACAAAAGAAAATATTCTGTACAGTTTTGAGCTTCCAACTTTGTGGCGAGGAATTGAGGAAGAACCACAAATGAGTTCTTTCTTTCGCCTCTTTTGCGAACCTACTTCAGTTTAAACTCGCACGATGTTACACGATTCGATGCTAGCGTTACATTTGCTTTGGCGAATGCTGTTGGAGCAATACGTCTTCCTTCCCCTTTCTTTATCACGCGTCTTTCTTATTTCTCTTTCTTAGAGAGGATCAGGGCTACAGGTTGATCTCAGAACAGGTGAGTCATCACCCACCAGTCAGTGCATTCCATGCCGAGGGTCTAGCGGAGGACTTTCTGTTCCATGGCTCTATATATCCAAAGCTCAAGTTCTGGGGAAAGAGCGTTGAAGCGGAACCAAAAGGAACCATCACGTTAGAGCTCCTCAAGTGAGTCACACCCTGTATGTATGATTAATGTGTGTAGACAGTGGACTTGACCCTGATTTACTAACTAACAGAGAGCAGTGTGTGTATATGTTGTGTGTGTGTGTGTGTGAGTGAGTGTGTCAGTGAGTGTATGTTTGCAATGTTGTGTGTGATTTTTTATTGGTGAATCAGAATATCAAGGTTCTTGATTCCAGACCAGGAGTGATTCAGGGTGGTCAGACAGTGAGTTTGATTCATGTGAGTGGTGGTCCACATGTCCACTGTGCTTGTGTGTGTGTGTGTGTGTGTGTGTGTGTGTGTGTGTGTGTGTGTCTTGCAGGCACAATGAGGCATACACATGGTCAAACCCTTTCTGCTGTGTACACAATGTCATTGTGGGCAAACTGTGGATTGAGCAATACGGCACTGTAGAAATACTGAATCACAGGTACATCGCTCATTTATTACATTTATTATTTATTACAATGTCGTGACAAGCTTATAAATTCACATGACTTAGTTTTTTTTTACCATATTTAATAAATATAACTGTATGGATTTATTATTTATGAATATTAATATATATATTTCTGTAGATATTACACGATACACTGGCTACACCTCTTTCCCATATTTGTAGTGATATAATCTTACATTTGTATCAAATAACCCTTAATGGAGAACAAAGAGTTTGATTAAAGAAATGCCTTAAAAGTGGGCACATATAAAATCCAGTTTGAAGATGAGTGGTGAACAAACCTAAGTGTTCTGGTATAATTAAACTGATACTGAGCATTTTTGAACATTTGGTAGAAACCAAGCACTGCTTTAATCACTGTACCATTTGCACCATGAAGCATGGCGGATGAGGCAGATCTTAGAAGGAACTCCCTAAGAAAGAACATTCACATCCATAAGTACATTACTGTGGATGCTGGAGTAATTAATAATCAAGAATCTAATTATCAATCGGAATAAGACCCTATTTCAAGATTTCGATCCTGTTTGGAAATTTAGCCCAGAAAATTGTGCAAAATATCAGAATACAGATTTGGAAGTCAAGGTCTACTTTTGAATTTTTGATTTAAAAGTTAAACGTTTGAGTCTGTTGTTGTAAAAGTGCAACACGTGGAAAAGGGCAATGGATCCTGGGTTAGGGTTAGGTTAATTGGATGAGAATGTGTACGTAGGAGGAATGTAGGTCAAAATGCTGTTCGGTGCAAATGTATGTAACCTTTTGTACACTTTTCTTGGTAAAATTGACAGTACTGGAGATAAGTGTGTGCTGAACTTCAAACCATGTGGGATGTTTGGCAAAGAGCTGCACAGAGTGGAGGGATACATCCAGGATAAAAGGTGAGACACTCACCTAGTTTAATCTCCAAATGTGTGTGTTTTTTTATATATATATATATATATATATATATATATTCATCTTCTAACGCTTTATCCGATCTTCCCTCGGGTCACGGGGAGCCTGTGCCTATCTCGGGCGTCTATGGGCATTAAGGCAGGATACACCCTGGATGGGCTGCCAACCCATCGCAGGGCACACACACACACACAGACACACACACAGTGGAGCTTCCGCTATCGATTATTTTGTATTCTACCGATCAATTGTTTAAATAGATTTTTTGCACACTATAATCTTTGTTATCTTTGTGTTAGTTTGAAATGATCCCAAGTTTGGGAAAAAATCTGTCATTTTCTTTTGTCCTGTTGTCCTTTTTCCTCCGATTTTCAGTATGCAACACCTTCAGAGCACTCTCGAGTTTGGATGGTGCATTAATAATAATGGTGTGGAGCACAGTGCTCCGTGTGTAGTAAAATGCACTAAATGAAACAATTAACTTTTCATAATAAAAATACTAAAATAATGAAGAATGAAGTCATTCTGTATATTTCTTTATAGCTGCTGCGTATAGTTATGTATGTATACAAAACCACTTTTCTGTTATAAAACCTCTCAGCAGGGGTCACCCATATCACCTTCTGTTTCCCTTTCATGTAGTTAATAAGGTAAAAAAAAAAGTTGCAGCTTTTCATGTTGCCGAGAATCGAGAAATCCCTCCACCCTCAAAGCTTTCTTATGTCTGAAATTGTTGTGCTGTCTCAGGGTTTGTCACATACATATTGCATACATATGATGCAATGTGGTGAAATGTTTTTCCTCATTTCCTCATCCCCCAGTGCAACAACAAACAGGAACAATAATAAACTAAAGAAATATAGACACATGAGAGAAATGCAATATAAATAAAGAGTAATATGCACAAGGTATAAATAAGGTTAACTAAGGAAATATAGAATGTATATAAATGTGTGGAATTGTCCTATAGTGTACAATGTTGTGTGTTTGTGTGTGAGGACAGAATATGCAGATTATACCAAGTACTATTTATGTATTTATTTTATATATTATGCTATTTAATTATACTTTATTCATCAGGCGGATTACCCGAGGATGGAGAAATGTTTCCTCTGTCGATAGTGATTGTGTAAATAAGAGAATGAGTCATTGAGATCTTCCTATTAATTGTGTGTGTGTTTTCTAAGAAAAAGCTCTGCATTTAATTCATTTAAAAATAATTCACATTAAACTCAACTAAAATCTACTTTCTAGCATAGGTGGACAAAGTACACAAACCAGGTACATGAGTTACAAGTAGAGAAACGGTAATTAAAACAGTAATAGTGCTCCCTTTTGAAATTTCACTTGAGCACAAGTATAAAAGTGTTTGTCTTCAAATGTACTTAAGTATCCAAAATACTATGATTTATTATAGCTAAGTTCTTATCACTTTATTCAAGACGTTTGCTAAATCAACTGTTTATATGAAAAGACTAATGTTACTCTTAGAACATTAGTCTATTAATCAAATGATATTAATGAGTCAAACACTGATTGATGTCTATTAAAAAGCTCATGAACCCAAAACCTTTAAATAACACGATGTACTTTCCTGTGTGCCTGAAATTATAGTTCATATAAATGGATTAAACTCTTACTATTTATTATTATTGTTATTATTAAATTCCTCCACAGGCCACATGTGTTGTGATAAAGATAGAGTGAGGAGTTTCTTCTTTTGCTACCGTCAAAATGTCTCATGTTTGTGATGAGTAGATACCACCAAAATGCAGAATGCTTGCTGCCTTGATTGGTGGCTCCCTGAAAGCTTAGCCTGTTAAGGTTTTACCCATTCATAAATAAAAAGGAGGGACTGGTTTCACTATAAATGTAGTTTACATTTCCTTCGCTACTGTCCACCTCTGCTTTTGAGATATGTGTAAGTGAAAATGCTGCTTGATTTGAGATTTTGAATTTATAATCTCGCTCAACGGCCTGGCTCTTCGTCTCATCAGAAAGTTCTTTTTCTCCTGTTTGTCTCTGTGTTGCAGTAAGAAGAAGCGATGTGTAATCTATGGAAAGTGGACAGAGTGCATATGGAGCGTAGATCCGCAGGTGTACGATTCCCACCGCAGGACTGATAAAAAAGGAGTAGCAGAAGCCAAGAAACAGAAACCTGTAAGAATACATTTATAAGCACTCTTCTTTCTCGGTTCATTTATAAAAATCCATTCCCTTTTATTAAACTTTCAGTACATTCATGTCGATTTTAAAACTGTTCAACCCTGGTTATATACATTTAAATATCTTTATTTATTTATCGTTTCCAGTGTTGTGCCTCAGATTCTGGTTTTTGACAGTAGTGCAAAATGCATGGACATTTTAGATACCTTTAATACTGATATTTCAATGTATGGAAATTTGAGGCCATTACATCTCTTGGCAAACACATACACGAACCCACAAATGCTTAAATCAAATTGTCTGATCGTAATAACACTACACGGCTCGTACTTGAAATGCGCTCTAAACTGCTTGGCCAGCTGTTCAGTCACACGGCCATAGTATTACCTAGTAGTTAAGCTGTTCTTAAGGCATCCTATTATGCCCGGTATTCACTTGTAGCTATTTGCTCTGATTGGATGCTTAGTTACAGTGTTTAATTACACGAGAAAAGTACAATGTGTGTGTGTGCAGGAAGAGGCAGACGATGCCGAAAATGACGATGCGGACGACATGCCAGAGGTACAAGAGACTGTAGCTGTGATCCCTGGTAGCACTCTACTCTGGAGAGTGTGTCCTAGGCCATCTCACTCAGCAGAGGTATGTGCGCAAACACACACACACACACACACAACACACACACACACACACACACACACACACACACACACACACACAAATCTCAGAGCACTGCAAATGTGTAACTCATCACAGTGATCTTTAACCTCCTCTTGTGTCTCTGCAGATGTATAACTTTACTAATTTTGCCATCACATTGAATGAATTGGAGCCTGGCATGGAGGGGATTTTACCCCAGACAGACTGTCGCCTACGACCTGACATACGAGCCATGGAGAGTGGAGACATGGGTAATGAAGGTTTTATTTATTTATTTATTTATTTATTTATATAAATTTCTTAAGCCTATAAACAGCCTTCTTTTGGTGCTAATGCACTCCAACTAAAATATCAACAAATACCTATAAAGACTGTGTATGTGTGCAGATAAAGCCAGCAGGGAGAAGGAGAGGCTAGAGGAGAAACAGAGAGCAGCTCGAAAGGACCGGGCAAAGGAGAATGAGGAATGGTCTACTAGGTAATCACTGACCACAAAGAAAAAGCACAAGTTTTCCTTGAAAAACGGCATGTTATTCCATTCGTTTGCAATTCTTAATGAAACAGGAAGTCAGGGTGGGATTTATAGTATTTCACCTGCTATGTTTTAATTAGTCGATAGCTTTTAGTTACCTCAAAGCCTAGAATCAAGCAGACTTTACGGCTAATAGCAAAGACAAGCTGCATTAGTTTCACATGTGAAGCACTGTTTCAGTGGATCATGGAGAATTAGAAAAATTCCTGTCAACACTGAGACTACAAAAGTGTGTGTGTGTGTATGTATGTATGTATATTGTATGTTTTAAATGTAATTTAGCTGTCATTTATGCTATTTATGCTCTTGCAGGTGGTTCGAGCTGGGAACAAACCCGTACACAGGCTCACAGGACTGGCTCTACACTGGAGGTTACTTTGATAGGAAATTCACAGACTGTCCTGATATCTACTAACGAGGGCGCAGAATTCCTCTCCTTTTTCACTGTCACACCATCCAGCATCACATCACATCACATCATATCATATATATATATATATATATATATATATATATAATATATACAGAGAGAGATAAAGAGTTCATTTGGAATCAATGCATCAGCATTAACTGGTTTTCTATCTCTCACCCAAGTATATACAGTACATCACACAAACTGCTTATTCTATTACACCACACAATTACCGCTTATTTAGCGAAATGTCTGTAACTTGGTGTGTATTAAAATCAGGGATTTGAGGGCTTGTTCGAGTATTTACAATGGGGGTAAGAGAGAAAGGAGGTGGGGGCGGGGGGGGGGGGGGGGGGTATGATCATAGCACTCTGACATTCATTGTTTTGTTGTTTTTGGGTTTTTGTTTAGTTTGTCTTTTTTGTTTACCTCATTCTGCCTTAATTTCGGTGGATTTTTGCTCCCAAGAGCACTGGTTTATTTTCCTTTTTCATATAGAATTCAAAGGAAGTACAAAAAAAGAAGCTCTTACAATTCTTAACGCTCCCGTTCCATCACTGTGGGTTGCTTCAGTTCACTTTATTACTCCATGACCAAAACCTACAACTATAAATCACATTCCATGATTGCAGCTCCCATTTCCTGATGCTTGAATGCGAAATGCATACATGCACTAATGTACGATGCATACATTTGAGTGTTGTCGACATACTTGCTTTAAAAAAAAAAATTATCACAAGTATGAAACTAATTAAGTTTATCATGGCAATATTCACATTCAATTCATGGAGTCTCATGCAACCGTTTGTGTTGTGATGCTCTGACAAGATCAAAACAAAACAAAAAAAAAAGATATGCATTTAGTGTCATGCATTCATACCTTCAATGTTGTCTTTTGTTCGCTGTTGTACGTTGTCGTTATTATTCCATAACATATCTTACTGTCCCTTTCCTTTTCATTCCCTTTGTCCTGTCAGTATATCCACGTCTACTCAGTTCCCCTTAATCACACGCGCCATGTTGTATGGCATGATCACTATTCCTTTGGTAAACTTGCACAATTCTTGTGAGAGCAGTCACAATCTATGCAACATCAAATGTATGGAATCGCTGTATATTAGCTGTATCATGGTAAATAGTGTCTAGTTTAGTCTTACTGGAGGAAAAAAAAAACAACAGTTTTTGGGATTGTAAAGAATTTGGTCGGCTAATGTTAAATTCTTTTCCCAGTGCCCACAGTGGTTCCTAAAATCGTCCTTTTTCTTTCCTGAAATTCTAGTTATGATTTGTGCCGGAGATAATCGTGTCTGAGGCACAGTGATGCTTGAATTTCATGTCTTTTATTTCAAATACCAAACTTTTTTCCATTCAGTGCCGAGTTTAAATCACTGATACGCCCCCATCCTCCCCCTATTGGTGTTTTAAGATTTCTTTAAAAAATCCCCGCGCGCTGTTTTGTCTTGTGTATGTAACCAAACTTGAGCTCCTCACATTCCCTGCTAAACAACATTTGAAGTCCGTGAGCTTGTTTTGCTCGCCTTGTATGATGTACACATGTACAGTGCATTACACTACTTGATTTCCTCCATTGAACTGAGTCTCTCCTCCGTTTAACTGTACATTCGATAATATATATATATATATATATATATATATATATATATATATATATATGAAAACTAGCAATATAAAACTAATACAGATTTTATTCGGCTTTGTGTGAAATCATTTTGTACGTCCGGTGTGTTGCCATTTACACGTCACTGTACGTCATATTTCGGTGTATAAAGGCACCGTTTCTAACAAAATGTTGCACATCTGTAGTAATCACAAACGACATATTATTTTGTGCAATGATTTATTTTTATAGTATTTAAATACTTTTCTTGGTGAAAAATAAGGCATTTTATTTTCCGTTGGGGATTAATTTTTGGACCGACTTTCCATTACAAGTGAAACGTTGCCTCTTCTGGTGGATTAAAACCTATTGACGTCTTTTAGTTAAAGCCTGTTAATGTTTTGAAATAAAAATCTATGTGAAGGAAAACACGTCCAATGGTTGATTGAGCCGTCAACGCACGTGTCCGGGAATTATGCAGATGATGAAATGCTTCTGAATGCAGATAAATACATGGTCATTTCTGCAGGTCTCCTGGCATGTTGTGATCATGTGACACCAAGACAAAATCACAAGAGCGTCAAGTTCACATCCGACAATAGAGTATTGTTCTTGGCTGGCAGGGGAGGAACCTAAAGTGTTTTAATTTTTGAATTTTATTATTATTATTTTTAAGCCCTGTAAACCTAATGGTTTTGATGTATGGAAATAAGCAGTGTTCCAATTCCACTTCAGTTTTAATTCATCTGCAAATATGTATGAACAGCATGAGACTGGTAAACAGTGCTGTGGACATTTTAACAGATGTGTTTTCTTAAAAAAATATATACACCAGGGCAAAAAAAGCATCATCCACGTTAGTATTGCAGTCATGTATCTCAGAAGCAACTTTCAATCTTGCTGTACATAATTATTAATAAGTGCCATACATTTGACCAATGGAGGGAGCTAATTCATTCATTCATCTTCTACCGCTATATCCGATCGTCACTCGGGTCACGGGGAGCCTGTGCCTATCGCGGGCGTCTATGGGCATTAATGCAGGATACACCCTGGATGGAATGCCAACCCATCGCGGGGCACAAACATGCACATTCACACACACATTCATACACTAGGGACAATTTTCCAAGGTGTCAATCAACCTACCGTGCATGTTTTTGGACCGGGAGGAAACCGGAAAAAAAAAACCCTGAGGCACGGAGAGAACATGCAAACTCCACACACACATGGCCGAGACGGGAATCGAACCCAGACCCTGGAGGTGTGAGGCAAAGCTAACCACTAAGCCACCGTGCTAATGAATATTATTATTTATTTATTGGTAAATTGTTGTTAAATGTATCTTATGCTGCTGTTCAGGTCCCTCTTGTAAAAGAGATTTTATTTTAATTGTGTTTGATCCTGGTTAAATAAAAGATTACTAGCTAAGTATATAGTTTAGTTTAAAAATGGTCAATTTGGACATACAGTGGGAGGGTGGTTATTTATTTTCTAGTTTTATTTATTCATTCAGCTAATGGAACATTTTTTTACATTTATGAATAATGATACAAAAAGTAAAATAGTTGCATTGGATAAATTAGAGCTTCGTGGAAGCACATTTTGTTTTATCTGCAGCATTCTATCTGATTCAGTACTCCTATGCACACTGTGCACAGTTATACCACCTGGTGATGTTTTTCCCAGTCTTCCTCACAACACTGTACAAAACCAGTCATGTTTAATTGTTGACTATAGATTTCTTTCATTCTAAAGAATCATGCCCACCTACATCTCCTTCATCCACTTTATGGTCAATGTTTCACCTCTTATCTATGATATCTCGACAATTAACCAGTCCGTGCTGAAGAGATACTTCCCCTGCTCCCTACACACACTGTTGAATGCTATCATCACCATGTTTCACTGTAAACATGACGGCCTTTATACTGAGCAAAAACCGAGTCATTTTTTCTGGTCAATGCAAATTTCACATTCAAGCCTTTCCACAAGTTCTTTTGAAACCACTGTGCCTGTAGTATATATATCTATATATATATATATATATATATATATATATATATATATATATATATATATATATATATATATATATATATATATATATATATATATTATATATTATTATGATTATTATTTTTAGGGTTAATTATTGAATTAGTTTTCAGTTGACTAGTGAGGAGAGTGTGTTGAGAAGGTGGAGGGAATATTTGGAGCAGCTGATGAATGAGGAAAATGAGAGAAGAGAGGGATTGTTCTGCTACTATTATTAAGAATAAGGGAGATGTGTAAACCTGCAGTAACTACAGGGGAATAAAGTTGATCAGTCACACAATAAAGTTATGGGAAAGAGTAATGGAAGCTGGGCTGAGGGAGGAGGTGACCATCTGTGCACAACAGTATAGTTTCATGCCGAGTAACAGAGGTGGAGGTACACTCTGGAGAGAAAGGGAGTGAGAATGAGAGAGAAGGCAGTGGAGCAATGAGGTTGCAGGGAGAAGATGTGGTGAAGGTGGATGAGTTTAAGTACCTGGGGCTCAACAGTGTAAAGTAATGGAGCATTGGTTAGGGAAGTGAAGAAAAGGGTGCAGACAGGGGGGTGTGTGTGGAGAAGAGTTGTAGGAGTGATTTGTGATAGAAGGGTGTCTCCAAGAGTGAAAGGGAAATTTTATCGGACTGTGGTGAGACCTGTTAAAGACAGTGGCGTTGTCTAAAAGACAGGAGGCGGAGGCGGTGGTGAAGATGTTGAGATTATCTTTGGGAGTGACGAGGATGGACAGGATTAGAAATTAGTTTTTTAGCAGGACAGAGCATGTTGGATGATGGAGATGGTTTGGTGCAGTGGAGGGACATGGGTGTACACTGGGAGAAGACTGTTGAGGATGGAGGTGTCAGGGAGGAGAAAAAGAGGAAGGCCAAGGAAGAGGTTTATGAATGGGGTGAGGGAAGATATGCAGGCAGTTGGGGTGAAAGAGGAAGCTGTAGAGGACATGATGGTGTGGAGAAGGATGATCTGCCATGGCGACACCTAACGGGAGCAGCCGAAAGACAGAGGAGACTGAATTACTTTTCAATACAGGTTGTAAACCGAGCAGGTGATCATGTTCTGTACCTATTTTATGCCTGATTTGCATTTTTAAACACGTCAGTATAACAACTGTTAATTTTGGAAAATGTATGCCTTTTCCATTTTTCATTTATTCTGTAAAAACTGTCTTTTTTTTCATTTCGCAGCTCAGAATTTATTTCACTTGAATACAAATCAATATAAGATTTAGTACTTGCAGAAAACGTAGAAAAATTTAGTAGTAGTAGTAATGATGAATAGGATTTCTATCCCCGCCCTTTATGACGCGTTTAAATGGACAGATCAATGAACCAATCAGAGTGGTTGCTCTGAGAATCCCGGAAGTTCTAACAAGCGCTCTAGATTCTAATACACTTGAGCACATAGACAGAATTTCAGGTCCGTATTCAAGAAAACAACAGATTTAAAGGTAAGGGTTATTCTATAAAATGCGCATTTTAATTATATTTTATATATGTTACTCCCAACATACATATATATATACTGAAAACGGTAATTATAAAGATTGTAAATTCCTCCCGCTGAACACTCGCCGGTCATGTCGGTGTTTTATCCCCGTTAGCTCATTCCCTGACTGCTAGTCCTAATACTGACAGAGGACACTCATATTTACATGTCACCCTCCAAAAGTCTCGAAAATGTCATTATAATAAATTAGCGGGAATTATAAAACGTTGCACGCTGTCTTTCAAATCTTGCTGAGTAACAGTGCTGTTAGCCGACTAGCTAGTATACATTGCTGTGATGCCTCGTCATTCGGCAGCCTCTACATTCTCTCCCCAGGCTTATTCTTTCTATTTATTTACAAACAAGTGTCTTGTAAAATTTAAAAAAGTTTTCACCCTGGACTTGAACACTGAGACTGTGTCAGATTCTCGAATATTATTCCGACAATAGGCTTAAACTTACATTTCTAATAAAAAAAAAAAGATGGTTCACTGTGTGCTGTAATTTGAAATCTGATCCATGAACTTCAAACCAACAAATGTCTGTCTTTCATTCGTTCAGATTAACAATACGTGTTTTTTTCTTTCTTTGACCAGCACCTCTAACCGTCATTATTTTTGCAGGATGTCTTCAGGAGCACTTTTCCCCAGTCTCGTTTCGGGGTCTCGCAGCTCGTCCAGTAAATACCTGGTGGAGTTCCGAGCGGGGAAAATGACCCTGAAGAGCAGCACTGTGACTCCGGACAAGCGCAAAGGCACCGTTTACGTCCAGCAGACCGACGACTCCCTCATCCACTTCTGCTGGAAGGACAGAACCACTGGGAATGTGGATGATGTTGGTTAACTGTTTATATCCTACAAAAGAACCGACACTGTTTTAATCTAAGCTTCAGTTACAGTTTGCATCGTTTTACAGCATTGATCTAAATAACAGGGTCTTGTTATTTAAAAAATAAATAAATAAATTAGTCCAGCTACAAAGAAAATGTCGCATACAAGCTATTCTATTTTATTTACAGTTGGACAGCAAACAGATATATTTAAACTTCTATGAAAAGAATAAACCAATAAAAAAAATCTTCATCAAACTTGAAGACAGTAAAAAGTAGGGTTTGGCATCGAAAATCCGTTTCCGATTCTGGAATTGTATTATCTTATTGAATTCCTATATATTATATATATATATATATATATATATATATATAATATATATAAATAAATTATTATTGTATTTTATTGTATTTATTTTTTTTTTATAAACCTACCAGGACCTTCCACTCTTCCAATCTGTAAGGACCTTATGTGGTAATCTACAAATTAGTAGAAGATGAACCCTTTTAAAGCACTCAAAAGTGTGGCTTTACTTTGTGAAAACCAAAGATTAATTGTAATTATTTTATTAAACTAATATGTTGTCTATCAAGATGTCACGACCAACACAGTTGGTTCACCGTGTGGTATTGGAACTGGGATTTTAAACTTTAAAATTATACCCAACTCTACTAAAAAGTGCATTTTATTTGCTACCTTAAAATAATGTAATGTACATTACTGCACTTAGATTACATGCTGTCTTGTACCAACCACATGGCAAGAAGGCAAGTCATTTGGACAGTTAGTGGCACTTTATTGCATTAAACTGTATTCATTAATTTTGCACATAATTAGTGATTTCTCTTTGCATTAAGGTAATTGTGATGTATGTTGTTTGTACTTTTATCTAGTATTTAACTGGCAGTTCTGTGTACATGTTGGGGGGGGGGGTCATTTATGAAATGTGTTGTTGCTCAAAAGTCCCATATTATGTACTGATTCCACAGTATGGTGTTTTACTTGTGCATGTTTAGATATACCCTATAATTAGTTTAGAAAATGGTCATATTTACACAGTGTGGTTGTTCAGGGTGTGCAGTAAACATCACAGTGCCAGGTTCGCTTTTGATACTTCTGTAATTAATAGGATTGAGATTACTCAAGCGTCTCATGATTTTTGTAGGATCTGATCATCTTCCCTGATGACTGCGAGTTTAAGCGTGTAAGCCAGTGCACCACCGGACGGGTGTATGTTCTTAAATTCAAGGCAGGTTCCAAAAGGCTGTTCTTTTGGATGCAGGTGAGTAAAATGAATTGTGAAGATACTGGAAACACTTTCACAGTCTTTAATTTGTAGGTAAAGATAATATAATGTAGCAGGTCTAACTCAAGGGCTAGAACTGCAACTTTTTTTCCTCTATTTTAATCGGAATCCATTTGGTACTGCCACTCTCATGCTGTAATTACTTTCCATTTTTGTGGATTGTCATTACATGGTTTGAGTGATGTGGAATTCTGTTGTTAAATCCATTATTATTGCCTTAAAATGGTTAATATGAAACTCTCTGAAGCTCTCAAATTGCAGTTTTAACAACTAATCATGTTAAGACCCTGCACCACACTGCACTAAGACGTTAAAAATACTTTTACCATTAAAAACATCTGATATCTCCAGTAGGGCTGTTGCTATCAATTATTCCATCGAGTAATCCGATAAGAAACACTTTTTATTTATTAAAAAGCAATACTAAACAAGAGAAAAAAATAAGTCGGGTCTCTTAAAATGGACAATTAATTTCTCATTATTTTCAAACAAATTTCGTCAGTAATAATGGTCCAAGAGAATCGCAGTGCTCTGTGTTTAGTTAAATGGACTAGATTAATCACATGAATTTTTCCTGACGGATTTTTGTAATCGTTTTGTAATCGTTACAGCTCTAATCTCGAAGGTCTAATCTTGTGTTTTTGAATATGGTTTCAGGAGCCCAAAACGGACAAAGACGACGAGCACTGCCGTAAAGTGAACGAATATCTGAACAACCCACCAATGCCAGGTTCTATGGGCAGCGGGGGAGGTGGTGGGCACGAACTGTCTGCGCTGGGAGGTGAGACACTGCTCTGTATTACTACCCCATTTTCCTTCATAGTAAAAGATTCTTTCTAGCAGGTGTATATTACATAATGTCTGTATAGGATTTGAAAACTATTATCTATTAACTATTAGTCCATGTGTACTAATTCATATACAAAGTGTATTACATCATTTGTGATTGCTGATTTGTTTTGATAAGTTTGCATTCTGCCTAGGAGAAGGTGGCCTGCAAAACCTCTTGGGCAACATGAGCCATAATCAACTCATGCAGCTGATTGGCCCAACAGGACTGGGTGGACTTGGTGAGTGAACACTAGTGAAAATAATGCACGGTATGGATCTGCCTGGAAGGGACGTGTGGGATAAATGCAGAGCGTAGCACATTGGTTATTATACAGTTATCATTGCATTAGAAACATGTTCTAAATATTTATAAGTTTTGAGGAAGGATTAAGACTGTAATTACAATCAGTCAATTATAATGGCTCAATAAGTACAAGTATTAAAAATCCATTTCTAAGATTTTCTGTGTATCGTGTCAGTGTTATAAGCGGTTTTGATACGAGTGTGCATGCAGTGCAGACAGTGCAGATGTGTTACAGGTGGGCTTGGTGCTCTTGCAGGTCCAGGTCTGGCGAGTTTGTTGGGAAGTGGTGGTCCAGCCAGCAGCAGTTCAACCTCAAGGTTCTTTACATCAATGTTCCTTGATCTAATCATATTAACATGACTCACTGCTGCCCGTTTGTTTCTGCCTGTCTGTGTGTAATGAACCTGCTGCTTTTTTTTTTTTCTCTCCCCGAAGTTCCCGCAGTCAGTCAGCAGCTGCCACGCCCTCCTCTGGATCCGCTGCACGATTGAGCTCCACTCCAGCACCTACCACCCCGCTGACCCCTGCTGCCACCTCTACAGACTCTCCTACCTTGACCCCCACAACCCCAGCCTCCCAAACCTCTTCCCTGGCAGCAGGAGTGGGAAGTCCAACACAGCCCATCCAGCTGAGCGACCTGCAGAGCATCTTGGCCACAATGAACGTTCCTACCATGAGTGCAGAGGGACAGGGAGGTGAGACAAAACAGGACTCGATGTCTCTTAGTAGAATATTTTTTCAGTTCATCCAGTCAGTTCATTATATTCACATTTAATCTTGGATGTAGAATTAAAACATGTTTTGTAGTAATTATTCTGATATTTGAGCATTTATTAATATATTTTTTGAAATATTCTTTAGTAACAGTAACTCTGTTCATCACTACTCTATATATTGTGTGTGTGTGTGTGTGTGTAGTGGACCTGGCCAGTGTGTTGACTCCTGATATTATGGCTCCTATTTTGGTGAATCCTGATGTACAGCAACGGCTCCTGCCATACCTGCCTTCAGGAGAATCACTACCACAAAGTGCTGAGGAAATTCAAAACACACTCACCTCACCGCAATTTCAGCAGGTAATAAAACACACACACACACACCTCTCGTTTAAACACTGTAGTGTAGTCTCTAAAAATAAACGGTGTCTGTGCAGGCGATGAGTATGTTCAGCAGTGCGCTAGCGTCTGGCCAGCTTGGCCCTCTAATGAACCAGTTTGGACTTCCCGCAGAAGCAGTGGAAGCCGCTAACAGAGGAGGTGTGATACCACCACCACACACACACTGTGTTTATTCTGTTATGTCCCGGCCCCTTTGTCAAAACAAAACAAAAAAAAACAACAACTTTCTTTTAAATCGTTTCTCTGTGCTGTGCATGTGTGCAGATGTGGAGGCTTTTGCTAAAGCCATGGAGAACAGCAGTGAAAAGGCGGATTCCCCCGACACCAAAGATAAGAAGGATGACGATGAGGACATGAGTCTGGACTAGTGAAAACAAGTCTGTTTATCGAACCAGCTAGTGTATGTATTAATGAATTGTTCCAGACGTGAGAAGTATGCCGATATGTTTCATGCCCAATTAAAGTATTGACACCGATTATAATATTTCACCAACGTTCAAACTTTTGACAATTTTATTTTTTTATTCATTCCTCCTTTACCATGAAAGGTGCAGAAGGAGTGATGTAGTGTGTGAAATGGCGGTCTGTGATCAACTATACAGTTATAATGCCAAAATACAGACTCCAGTTTCATTCAGTGAAGCAGGAAAGGGGGGAAGTGGCAAAAAAAACAAACAAATATAGCTTTAGATATGATTGGTCCCTTAATCAGGAATGCTGTTGGCTAAAATCTGACATTTGCAAACAACTTATTGCTCTATTAGAAATCAATTACACTTTTAATGCTCTAATTTTTATACAAAGGCCATACAGTACTTATATATTTTTTAATATTGTCCTCTGACAGTGGCTTTACTCTCAGTGCCTTTACAAATCTTCTCCACAGTGACCATCAGAACCTATACATTTGTTTAACAAAATAATATAAATATCACTATCACGTAAACCCACCACCTGCTGATTTGATCATTTGGGTATTTTGGATTTGAAGGCGGGGCTTGTGGACTATGCGGCAGGGCATCCGTGAGTCGCCACCGCTCCAGAAATGGTCAGAGGTTTAGAGAGCCTTGTAGCTCGACCGTTCACCACAGCTTTCCTTATACAGCCGTGGTATGGGGGGAGAGAGGACGGAAGAGCAGGAGCTTCCAATGTATCTATTAAAACACAAGAAGCGTGTGTCAAGTCACAGCTAATTACACTTTGAAATACATTTCTGCAGGAAGTATACAGGATGGAGCTGAAATGGAAATATACATTTTCTTTTAAAGCAGTGATTTTTATTTTCCCAAACGTTCTCCAAAGTTGAAGAATTTGAAAGCGCATCTAGGGCCGCACGATCTTTACTAAAATGTGCATTTTTCTCCATGGTAATTGAGATCATGATTCTTTCACAATTCTCCCCCCTTCTTCAACAAAAATGTATTGCACTAAAGTACAAAAAAAAATCCGTTAAAGTGCTGAAATAACAAACATAGTCTACCAATAACTTTCAAAAATACCAAAAACGCGTGAATGTGTGCTCCGAACGCAGAGAAATAAGGCTGTTTTTTTACTTCTGCGTCGACTGAACTTTGACGTTTATAGATGTTCGTCGATCTGCAGTGACTATTCCTAAACACTAGATGGCGGTGGTGCTGTGTTTGAGTTTTTCATTGGTGTTTTGGGTTTCTGCTGTAGCAACAATGGTGATTTTCTGCAATGACAGGAATTAGCTGCCATCTGGCAGTCTTTGTAAAATGGTGACGAAGAATCATAAAGTGGCGATACTCACTTCTTCGATGATCCTTTCGGCTGCTTGGTCCATGGCCATGCTTCTTTTCTTCACTGTTGACTTTTTTTTTTTTAAATGGCGGTACCGAGGAATATGCCGTAATACATGCGCTGTCAATGGGATGCGCAATGGGATGTGTAGTTACTTTTTTGGTTTACGGCATAGGGTAGGCGTCGACGTTACGCCGTAGCCTTGACGCCGAAAGTAAAAACCGAGATTATGATTTTTTTTTTCCCCCTAGATTAATCGTGCAGCCCTGATCACATTTGTGAAAAGGCTTTTGTGGCTTTTCAAAAAGCCAGATAGTAAACGCACAGTGGGCAGAAGTGACGCAGGAAAGCGTGTTTTACGATTTTCACCAGTGCAGTACCGGGACCAGCGCGTTTTCAGATGATGTTGAGCTTTTGGGAATTATCCAACAAAATAGCAAATGATGATGTGGAGGTAAAAAGAAAAAATATTAATAAACATGTAAAAGTTGAAGGTGGTGTACCTGGCACGTTGCCCAGATAGACCGTCACATTGGCTCCATTAGATCTGCTCTGTTTGGGACCAACACCATGTTCACTCGCTGCGTCGACACGTATCTGGATCACGTTTTTCTTCTTCTCAACTACAAAATACAAACATGTACTCATGTTACAACATAATCATTGTATGTTGTAACGTCACTCATTGGCGATGTCATTTACTTACTAAATATACTGTGCCAGTTTCCGTCACACAGCGAATCCTCTGGTTTGAGCGAGACTGTAAACTCTCCACTGCCACTGTTCACCAACACCACCACCTGCACAGAGAACGCCAGGTCAGCATTCACTTCAACACCCAAACAGATTTCTCCTCGAGCAGAGCAAGAGACCCGGAAAAGCACAGAAGCTCGTGGAGGCCCAGTGATGATCTCACCTCTCCTTGTTTGAGGTAGACGCTGAGCTGCTGACTCTTCCTGACTCCGGCGTGGAGCAGAATGCCCGAGTCTGCTGCGGGTCGAACCTCCAGCTCCAACTCCAGATCCCGACCCGGTGCTACTGACTCGTCTGAAACACAGGCACATGGCATGAAATATCAACTCCTGCATTTACAACTGCACCAGCGATTGAAGAAAAAAAAAAAAAGAAGATTTTCCTTTCTTTATACCATAAGAAGGCATTACCTCCATTTATTACTTGATTTGATGTTTCAAATAAATTTATATATATATTTTTACAACATCCATTACTTTCTGAATAAGGTATTTGAGAGCTGGTTCTAAAGGCTACTCACCAATAGAAATGTGTCCTCCCTGCTTAGAGAAGTAGACGCCTGGCTGCAGGGGCTCTTGGTAACATGGCGCCACCCCCACACTGTGGGCGGGGCTTAGCAGAACCTCACTCACCTTCAGATCTTTGATGCAGCCTACAAAGCCCGCCTAGATAGAGGAAATTAAAAAAAAATTAGCAGGAAGAGTACAAATAAAGCCTGGTGCTGGAGTTCTCAGGCCGTGATGAGACGTGAATGCTTGATATTACCTCTGCTGCTTTGTGTTCAGAAGGCAGACCGCCGATGTAAACCGGGCCATTCAGAGGATTTTTCTCCCCGGAGAAGGACACCTTCCTACTCTGTGCATTAATGCCATTCACTATGAGACTGGCCTTTTCTCTTTCAATCCTCACAAACACCTAAACAACAATATTGAATAAAGAGGTCATTTCCCAGTGAATGTCAAAAATGGAACATGCTGGAACAATGCGCAGTGGCTTGTATAAATATTTAAGCCTTGAAATTGTCCTCGTTTTGTAGTTACAGTCTAGAATTAATGAATTATTTGTCATCCATCCATCTGAACCGTCGAAACGCGTGATGAACAAACAGCATGTTGAAGTAGAATTCCCTTCATTAATAGTTTGATAGTCATTGGAACAATGAAAAGTTTGCCTAGAGAAGTCCTTACGGCGAATACAATAGTCAGATAAACGACAAAACGCGGCTTTTCAACACCTAAACATGACGGAACGGTGATGTATCGCCTCGCACTCACCACATGCCAGTGGTTGTTGTTATATTTGTCACTGGTCACAATGCTGAATTTTCTCTTCCCTCCGTTGAGCAGCAAAATCAGGTGGCCTTCAGATACAGAGAGTGTTAAAGCCACCCGTCCTCTCTCTGCTGCTGCATAGAAGATAAGGCCGTTGGACGAGTTTACGCGAACAGCCATTGCCACGCTCGGCCTGAAGAGTCAAAAGAAGAGCGTTTGGTTGTGTATCAAATGATCAAAGGACACAGAAGAAACCATTGACAAAAAAAGGACGAGAACCCACGTCTTGCTGAAGGCAGGAGGAACCAAATCGAAGCGCATGTAGCTGTAGGCGGATCCACTGAAATGGTGGGCATTTGGTTCTTGCACAGCCAGCTCCCCCTGGCAGGAACCCCGGGAACTGCGGCTTTTTAATTCTCCCTGGGGCTTATTGTTCTTCTCCTAATGCACACACACAGTAGTATGAAAATAAGCCAGGTAATACACTTATTACACTATTAATACACTATTATTACACTATTATGTATTATAGGACAAACAAGGTGAAGGTGAAATCGGAGCATATTTAATCGCTGTACCATGGCGTTTTTAAGGCGCAGAGGTGACGCAAGTATCTGCTGGGGTTTCTTAGCAGCAGGACAATCCAGTGCAACATCAACATTCTCTTTAGATGGGAGCAAGTCCACTACTCCCTGTGGCAATACAGTTCTGAAAGGAATATGAACAGAGATTTAACCCTTTAGTGAACAGATAAATAACACCTTATCAGCACTTGTTTACCCAGCAAACGACTTCCTACCTGCTTATGAAGACATTATTGAGACAGCCGGTGAGGTTGGCTGCGTCACGGGCCTCCGGTGTCCCACCGAGATAGACTTCACCAACAGGTAACGTGCTCTTTATTTCCACTTCTGTGTTAGGGTTGGCTTGGAGCTTGTCATCCATGTACACACGAAGTCTACACGCAGAGGCAGACACAGAGTACAGTATTACAAGCAGAGTCATGCAGTGAGGTGAGTGTGTGTGTGATGCTAGTTGCTGTACCCGTTCTTGTTGCTGTAGAATGCTACATAGTGACTGCTCTCGTCGTTGTAGGTACTGTCTGTTCGGACCTGTTTACTGCCAGCTTTCACCACCACATGACCTTCTTCCAGTTCTACTTGACACACCCCAGTCTGTGAACACACACCACACACACACACACACACACACACACACACACATATGGCAAAAGCATTAGAATCATATCTCTAACATTACCCTAACACGTGGCAATGATGAGGTGATTAGTGAGCGTGAGCACCTGAGTCCGGTGGTGGAGTAGCAGTGCGTTCTTCTGCTCGGTCCTGAAGCCAACGCCAGCATAAAACTTGTCTGTAACGTCTGGAAGGTTGTCCAGCTTGAGGTCCAGATAACTCTGCCCCTTAAAATGGGCTTCCCGAGCCACCTGGGCAAATAACACACGGAAGAGCCATGAATTACTGCATTTTACCATTTCAGCACCAAGGACAGTTCTTGCGTCATTCCAGACTTAATCTTTTCATTTTCGTCCGTGATTAGCTGCAGAATACAGAAATCACCAGAAATAACTGTTGGATTTGGCAACTTATGTAGAAAAGTGAGATCAGGAAGAATTATTTTGGTAAAATACTACATTTCTGATGACTGCTCTGTACTGTACAGGAAATTAGAGGTAGTTATAAAAGCAATATAATGTCCTCTAGTACTAATGCAGCATAGATGTTTTTATATAACATTACACCACTTAATAATAAAAAAAAGACAGACAAACTTATGTTTTTATTATAATTTATTCCTAAAACTAAAGAAGCATGTGACTGTTAGAGTGCATTCGCTATGCTCTTGGTAAACCGTGTCTTTCTAACGTCCCCACACTGTACAGTGTTACGCATTAAACACTGGCTCCAGTGAAAGGAAACTGTACTGCTATAAAACACATGCATTCGAAACAGTTGTGCATTTCCAATTTTGTTGCTAATTATTTTCGGTCAGATAACATTAAATCATATTGTTAGAATAATGTTTTATATGCAGGAAGTGGTGTTGTAAGAACATGCCTACAAATTAATCTGCTTTAATCATTACTCTTACCAGTAAGTCATCAGGACAACCGTAGCTGATGCCAGAAGTCTTCATGCTCTTCAGGTCTATGAAACTGGCCATGGCTTTGATATTCCTGACGCAACCCTTTATAGAACCCTGCTTCGGGAACAGACTCTTCAGCCTGCACATCAACACAAAACACACACACACACACACACACAATTATACACAGAGTTTCGCATTACTACATTCAGAAGTCAGGCTGCACGCTGAGTGCATTTATACATACACTTAATGGATGGACAAGTTTGTGGATATCTGATTCTATGATGTGAATGTGTTTTTTGAACATGGGACGATTCTCCAGTTGAAAATCTTGAATTGGACGTCATCTTCATTTAAACCCATGTTGAGTGTCTTCTTTACACTCACCAAAACAAAAACCGTCCTATAGCATTGTGCTTTGTGGAAAATCTTTGGTGTAAGAATCAAATATGGTGGAATCCTGTCCATACTTTTGTCGGCACTGGATGTGTGCATTACCAATGCTTTAAACATTGAAAGTGGCAGTGGACGTGTTGTGCGCTCACCTCTCAGGCATTTGGTCATCAGGAACACCACCTAGGAAGTAGCTTCCTGTGAAACAGGGGATGTCTGAGGAGTCGACCTGGTACAGTTGTTTCCTCTGTCTCCTCACAAGCAGCGTGTAAGGTTCCATTGTTGATGTGCGCATAGGAATAATGACCTCCACCTTTGTGAAGAACACATACGACACCTCAGGATTCTACACTACATTCATTACTGTACCTCAATCTAACCTCTAAATGGCCTCATTCAAAGATAAGATTTTATATTGTATTTATGTATAATGTGTATTTATGTATAATGTTATGTGTATATATATATATATATATATATATATATATATATATATATATATATACACCACATATATACATACACACACACACACACATATATATATATATATATATATATATATATATATATATATATATATATATACACATACACACATACACACATAAATACACACACACATATACATACACAAACACCACATTATTATGCAAATGTAGTTTCTCTCAGTCATCAAGCATTAGAGTACAACTCGACTGTTTTTGAACGAAACTTTTTTTATCTAAATATTAAAATGCACTGTTCCACATTATTACGCACAATAGAGTTTCAAAAGATTTTATTGCTGTTCACAACAGAAAATAGTCATTAGTTAAACTGCGAGCATTTGCAGGTTATATTCGCTGAAACTAAAAGCTCTTTCAATCAAAAATATCTTAACAGGACAAATAACATTTTGACATCGGACCTCTTATTGGATAGGAGCTTGACAATTCTTGCATCCATGGAAGCTGTCAGTGTTTGGATGGTTTCTGATGGAATTTCTTTGCA